>CM057452.1:1882297500-1882897500 GCA_016271365.2 Neoceratodus forsteri
GGGAGAGGGATATGATAGAGACATACAAGTATCTTACAGGGAGGAACAGGTGCAGGAAAACACTATTTTTAGCGAAAAAGATGTTTCAGGACTAGAGGGCATGGGATGAAGTTGGAGGAGGACGATTCAGAGGAAACATGAGAAAGAATTTCTTCACAGAACGGGTGGTGGACAAGTGAACACCCTGCCAGAGGGAGTGGTGGGGGCTGAAACAATCACGGGATTTAAGAATGCATGGGATAGACATAAAGGAATTCTAGAGGTCAGGGGTAAGGGGAAATAGACTTCTAGGAAAACAAACTGAACTTACAAGCTCAAATGGGCAGACTAGGTGGGCCATAGGCCCTTATCTGCTGACACTGTCTATGTATCTATGTATCTGTGTATCTATGTAACTTCAGATGGGTTGATTTTGATAGGTTGAGAAAGATTTTTAAGAAAGAATTTACAAATAAATATAATACTTTAAAGGTTGAGGAATTGTGGAAAAGTATTAAGGGAGCTTTACTGAAATGTATGGAACTATGTGTATGAAAGATAGGGAAAAATAAAAAAAGGAAAAGGCCATTATAGTTTTGTATTATGATGTCATTCTCTGTGTAAATATCCCCCCTTCCCCAGGACGCATCTGGAATCGAGCAGTAGCCTGCTCAGCATGCCTTCCTGGTTAAATGCTTAAATAAATAAATAAAAAAATAGGGATGTGGTTGGGGAAATAAGAGATAGAAAGGTAGCATTTAAAAGGTATAAGAAATCTCAGTATGAGGGAGATAAAATTATATACAAGGAGAAACTGAGAAAAGCAAGAAAAGTAGTAAGAAAGACAAAAGCAGCAACAGAGGAACGAATAGTTAAAAAGGCAAAAAGAAGGGATAAGACATTTTTTAGGCATGTAAGGGAAAAAAGAAAAACATGACAGGGGCTTGTCAAACTAAAAGGAGAAGGGGACATAAAGGTCAAGGAAGATTTCGATAAAGCAGAGGTACTAAATGAGTATTTTTTTTTTAAGTTGTTTAACCAGGTATAGCACACTAAGCTGAAAGCTTTTTTACAGGAGCGACCTGGGAGCACAAGGAGGTTAAGTGACTTGCTCAGGGTCACACAGTATGCAAGTGGAAGCTGTGGGATTCAAACCCAGGTCTGGTCTGCTGGATGTCACCAAATTTGCTCTTAGCAAATTTTAGCTCTGTAGTTACAGTTGAAGGAGAAGGTAAGGGACTAGGATTAACTAAGAAGGGAGGTAGTTTATAAGAGTTTGATCAAAGTCCTTTCAGTGATAATAGGGTAAAGGAGGAATTGAGTAAGTTAAAATTAGACAAGGCAATAGGACCAGATGGTTTGCATCCTAGGGTTCTGGAGGAATTAAAGGAGTAACTTGCAAAACCACTGGCGTTGTTATTTAACCTATCGTTGGATACAGGAGTGGTTCTGAGTTAGGGTTGTCAGAACCCTCTGAAGTTCCGGGTTCTAGTTCTAGTCTAAAACTTTTGGAAAAGTTCTAGGGTTCTAATCTTTTTTAGAACTTTTTAGAACTCGAGCCCTATTTTTTGATTGTGCTGCCAGTAATGAAGATAGTAATGAAATACATGCAAAGGAAAAACTGTTTAATATAAGGGGGCGAGAAATGATCATGTGTGACATTGATAGGAATACAACTAGTTTATCTATCGTTTCTTCTGTTTGCTAAAGCCAGCAGCTTAATATGTAACAGGCCCACCCACCCACCCATATGTTAAAGTTTTTCTGCTGCAGCTGCATCATAGTTCCTTACTGAAAGAAAGAGGCACATTAGCCATTTATGTACTCAGTTATATATACTCATCGTCATGAATTATCAGAAAAAATAACTGATATTACCTAATTTCAGCTATTTGCTGCTTTGTGTTTTAAATGAGTAAATCAAAAGTTTCTATGTTTAAAAGAAAGCTTTTATAACAAAATCAAGCCAAGGTACTGCAGTTGCAGCACATGGAACTGTTGCAAAACTTATTATGTCATAACGTAGTCAGTCAAGACATTTGAATAAAAAAAAAATGCCAGTCATTGTTGCTGGCAAAAAATGCATGAAATTTTCTAAGATAATGCATACGTATACCAACATTTTTGTTGGCAAATTGAAGTAGTATATACAACTTTCTAAGATGATGCATTTTTCCAGCTGACACGTCAATAAAATCTGTATTTCAGTCACATAAATAAAAAAAATGATTTCCTCACCACATACTAACTTAAGGAACATTTAATGTAGCTGCAGCAGTTGGCATGTGATGTTTACGGGACAGTGTCTGTCAACCCCATCATGTATCAAATTATCACTACTTGTAATGCTAAAACACTTTATGATAGGTCACATTCTGTGAAAACTGCTGATGCAGATTTTCTTTTATTTCTGATTCCTTTATTCTTATTTTTAAGGGTGACAGGACACTTGTGCTAGGTGGCAGCAGTTTGCAATGCATTTAATAATATATATATATATATATATATATATATATCATATATAAATATATATATTACAGCTATAGTAGGTTCCACGGTGGGCAATCGGAGTAGCCCTCCCATACCATCGGTCTGTCATCATCTTTTTCCTCACCATCCCCAGCCGATCACGAATCTGTAAATGAAAGGACTAAAACAACACCTACCTTTCACCCCAGCACTCATTCCACTTTTCTTCCACCACCCTCATCTATGCAGTAGCACCCATACCACCCTTACACCCATGTGTTAAAACCAACCCACAACCCTCACCCCCTCAAGCACGTATTCCACCCCCTCCCTCACCCGAATGTTTAAACTACCCCCACATTTAGTCATGAACTACCATTCGTGTCACCCTTCTCCATCCCTCACCCTTGTTAAAACTCACTCCCCCAACCATCACCCATGTACTAACAACTATGCCATGTTTCTCCCTCCTGCATCCATGTTAAAACCAACCCCCAACCCTCACCCATGCACTAGCATCCATTCCATCTTTTTCCCTCTTGCATCCATGTTAATCCAACCTCCAGCCCTTTCCCACCCTCCAGCACCCATTCTACCCTCCTCCCCCCTCAAATGCTAAAACTACCACATGCTTACTCAAGAAAAATGAAACTCTTGCCTCCAAATGAGCCATACTTAACTGTTCCTTAATAAACAACACTTATGTGAAAAACTGTCTTTTCAATTGCTTTCTCCTTCTGGACAACATTCTGTACAGTCCTCTTCATGGAACCAGTAATTTGAGAGTTGTTGCTATTATGCCATAGTATATGTACACAATGTTAAACACAAGCTATTGTGGTATGAGACCTATGCTTACAGAATGATATGTGCACAGCCATGACATAGGTAAAACTCCAGATGACTCTTTCCCGGAAGAAACTTATAACAGGATGCTGCCCGCAGAAACATAGCAATACAAAATACAGTTTTTCCCATAATTATTTATTCAGTAAGATAAGTTACATTTGGATCATTTTGGTTTATGGCTAACATTTCTGTAATTGAAAAAATAGTAAACAGCTACCAATTAGAATTCATTGTTTTGTCCTCTTTAAAACTGAAAAATAGAACGCCCCCAGTCCCAGCCCATACTGATGCACCACAAAGTCACAGAAGGTAAATCCAAAAATACATATTTGCACTTTAACTATAAATAATATGATACAGAAATGATTGACATGACAGTGTTCCTTTTATGCCAAATTTGGACCTGTTCCCACTGATGTTAAAATTGCCCTGTATATAAAACTTGTTGACTTTAGACCCTAGCTACAAAGCAGTTTGCCATGAAATGATGAAAGTTTTGTGGGGTATATAGTCCAAGGTAGTAGATCGAGAAAGGAGAGAGACAGCCACAGAGTCATCACAATCTGCAAAAGTTTCCTTTTTGGTGCAGAGAGACTCTGTCCTACACAATATTTACCAGTAACCATCATCTGAGTTGTCATCACCATCAACATCCACAACATCAATCACTTCAGGATCAGTTTGTATACTCTTGTAGGGATACGAAAATCTTGACTTATTAACTTTAATAAAAGTTAACGTGTGTACATTTTCTGGCAGCAACCTATTTCTGGTGTCTGTCACAATATTGCCAGCTGTACTAAACATGTGTTCTGAAGAGACACTTGTTGCAGGACAACCAAGATATTTACAGGCTTCATCATACAGCTCTGTCCAAATCGACTTTTTTGATCTCCAGTATTCGAAAGGGCATGCATCAATAGGAATAGGCAGTTCTTGCAGGTAACTGTCTACCATGATGGACAGAGACTGCTCAGAAGAGGAATCAGCATAAGCTGGTAGGGCAGCAATTTGGGAAAGGTTTTGCCACAGATTTAGCTTGCTACTAAGGATTGAAGAAGTGGCAGTTGTGGAACAACTACTGTTAATGTTTGGTGACTTTTCCAGTTCTGTATCCCTTTGTGCAGATGAACCTGCATGTTGTGGTGATGACAACCTGAGGGTACTGTGCGTGTCTGTGTTTGACTCCTGTGAGTGCTGCAGCTCATTTAGCAACATACATTTGTATTGCTCTATATCACCTGTTTTTGAAAGATGTATAGCCTTGAACCTGGGATCTAAGAGAGCTGCAAGGATGTAGTGTTTTGATTTCGTCATTGCAACTAATTTGTCATTGGTTTTGAAGCGCTCGCTCATTCTCTTTACGAGATTCCCATGATACAGGCGACATGTTGTCTGAGCTTCAGATCTGTCTTTTTCTATTTATAGATTTAGAATAATAAGATGATGTGAAGTCAGTATTATGAGTAGGATAATCTGACTCACAGACACGCCTTCAGAAGACATGTCCCTTGCAGCTGTCTCAAAAGGAGCTAGGATGCAGCACACTGTCTCCATTAATTTCCAGTGCAGCACAGACAGCATAATGCCATCTCCAATAATGTAACTGGAGCATTACTCATGTACAGTTTGCTTTTGCTCCAAGAGGCACTGCAGCATATAAAACGTTGAGTTCCAATGAGTGGAAACATTTTGAATCAGCTTTTGCTGGGGCAGCTTGTGATTTTTTTTTTTGGTGGTTCAGACAATGTCCGCATATCCTTGGTTGAACGTAAAAAGTGAGTCACAATTTTTTGCAGACAGCATTCATACCATCCACTTGTGTTTCATTGCTGAGAAATCCCATGACAATTTAATGTAAGCAACGTGCAAAGCAAGAAGCATGTATAAATCCTCCATCCAGTACTGCTTTCAAGATGTTGGCTCCATTGTCACTTACTATGTAGCCACATTTTAGACCGTGAGAATAAACCCAATCATCAAGGAGGTCATTTAGTTCCTGAAAAATGTTTGCAGCTGTATGACTTTGCCCAAACTTCTTTATATGCAGCAGTGCTATCTTCTGGGGTGTCTTTGTTTTTGAAGAACCACAAGAAAACGTGACCCAATGAGCGGTAAGGGACATGTAATCTATGTTTTGAGTGCTGGTCCACATATCTGTTGTGACATGAATAACCTCACCCTCTGCAGTTTTAAGTGCAAGCATCATTGTTGCTTTTAAAGCCTGATAAATGTTTAGTATTTCAAAATAGGAAAAGTACCTTCGATGAGGAACATTGTAACAAGGCACTGCTAGTTTCAAGAGCTCCCTAAAATCCTCATGATCTACCAAAGAGTATGGGAGAAGGGCTCCAGCTAACAGCTCACCAATTCTGTGATTAAGATGAAGGGTCTTTGGATGATTTTTAGTAAAAGTATTCTTCCTTTCAAATGCCTGAGACAGTGTTAGCTGTTAACAACATGCCCCTGCTGGTTTATTATACACCGTGCTTCGATGGGCAGATGGACGCTGGGATGGTGGACTAGGACTTATACATTTAGTGCCATCACTGGATGTGCAACTGGTACTAATGGTGCTGGCATTGGTGGTAACAGTGAAACAGTGATCCTAGGGCTGGCAGTGGTTCTGTCCGCATCAAGTTCAGACAATTCAATATCCATTTCAGATTCCTGACCCTTCTCACGTGTGGTCTAGAAGATGGAGGACATGGGTTTTGGACAATCAAACAAAACTGAATGCTTTTTCAGATGGCGTGTAAGAGCTGTAGTGTCAAGGCATGACACAACTTTACCACGGCTTATACTCTGTTTACACAGGGAACAAATTGCTCTGCATGGATCAGTTTTCCTGACAAAGAAATAATTCCACACCTCAGATGTGACAGATTTTGTTTGAGTGCTAGGAAGATAGCTAAAGACTGTTTGCATCTTTTCACCTGTCCTAACAGAACCCGGGATATGCTCCTTGGTGCTAGAAGAGTGGGCAGAAGACTGATGGATTTTCATTGCTAGCCGACACAGAAGTGGTGGATTCAATGGATATGTCCTTTTCATTGCCAACAGTGCTGGATGTATTTGCAAGTGCACTACCTGATTCACTGTCAGCAGACTTGCTCATTTCACTTTGTTGAGGAAGTAATGATACGTCGCAAGACACAACAGTGTCGGACTGAGACAAAGACCTACTGTCTGAGCCTGAGTCAGAGAGGGACTCACTGTCACTTGCATTATTACTGCTAGTCACAGGAATTTTAACAGCATGAACGGCATATCTTATGGAGCCTCTCTGTGTGACCCCAGCAGCTGCACAGGTTTTCTTAAAAGGTCCCCCTTTACCACACTTCGCTGTTGCTCTTTTGCTGTTTGTTGAATTTTTATCATGTGAAACATTTTGGTTATTTCTGCTAGCACCGGGATTACCACTACCACCAACACCTGCTCCAACACCAGCACCAGATGCTTCATCTATGTTGGTGTCAGCCATAACAGTACCAGTATACTGCAGTGAACACACCCACACCCACACAATTCCTGTGTAAGAAAGCAATGTGATCTGTGATCACTGGCCACAACTCCAAAATTTTATTTTGGTTATGTGACACTGTGATGCAGTAGGCTGAAAGTAATTGAAGAATATGATGGTTTGCAACTAAAGGATCCCAGGTTTAAGGCTTACAAAATTATTGGGCTACTGGGCATAGGCATACATATAGCAGTCAAGGGCACACAGCAGTAGGGTGATGGGCTGACCACAAGAGACGGAGTTACACACACAAACCGAGGAAAGAGATTTTTCTGTCTCTCCTCCCAACGGGAAAATATATTTTTAGGCTTCTGTCATGTATTTAAGGATAATGCCACCACACAACTGGCCACTGGGCTTCACATGGTAACACACACTGGGTAAGGTACAGTGCAGTCAAGGAGCACACAGCAGCAGGGTGATGGGCTGACCACAAGAGACAGAGTTACACACATAAACCAAGAAAAGAGATTTTTCTGTCTCTCCTCCCAATGGGGAAATATATTTTTGGGCTTCTGTCATGTATTTAAGGATAATGCCACCACACACCTGGCCACTGGGCTTCTCTCTGTAACACAGACTGGGTAGGGTACAGTGCAGTCAAGGGGCGCAAAGCAGCAGGGTGATGGGCTGACCACAAGAGACGGAGTTACATACACAAACAGAGGAAAGAGATTTTTCTGTCTCTCCTCCCAACAGGGAAATATATTTTTAGGCTTCTGTCATGTATTTAAGGTTAATGCCACCACACAACTGGCCACTGGGCTTCACACGGTAACACACACACTGGGTAAGGTACAGTGCAGTCAAGGAGCGCACAGCAGCAAGGTGATGGGCTGACCACAAGAGACGGAGTTACATACACAAACCGAAGAAAGAGATTTTTCTGTCTCTCCTCAGGAAAATATATTTTTAGACCTCTGTCGTGTATTTAGCAGCAGCATGGTGATGGGCTGCCCACAGGAGATGCTCTCTCTCCTCCCAATAGTACCACCATGAAACTCACATTGGCTGGGCAGTAATAATTAGGGTACAGTCACTGCAGTCAAAAGGAAGGGAACACAGCAGGGTCCTCCCTCCTGATACTTGTTGTAGGCTTTAAACAATTCAGTTCAATAAAAGTTTATCTGTTCATTCATTCACACATTGTTTTTTTTTTACTTTGTGACAAAATCTGATTATTCTTATCACCCCTCCCCCAGTCAGGGTACTTTGTGTCTCCAGACAAATTCCAGCAGACAGAGATGAGGACTAGTACTAGACTAGTCAATCTTTCTTAAACAGCTCAGGAGGCAAAGGCAAGTTAAAGTAGCAAGTTAGCAACTCAAACTAAGCAGCACTTTGAGTCCAAATTAATGCAGGCAGTCAGCTGTAGATCCCTCTCTGTGTCCCACCCAAGAGAGTAGACCCAACCATTTTCTCCTACCTGCCCTTTCTTTCCTCGGTCCCCCCCCCCAAACTTTAGCTTTATTTCTTCTTTTTTACTCTAGCTGGAGGCAAAGCCAGTTGTCAGTTCACTTTTTAAAAAAAGTTCACAACTCGGCTCGCAAGTCGCAATGCTAGCAGGCTCAGCAGAGCTCCTTCCATCTCAGAGACTGCATGTGAAGAACGTAGCCATGCGCGACTTCTGTGCTGGTCTGACCGCACCACATGACCGCAGAACAGTTGGTCAGGTGGTGATGGTGACTGAGATCAGGAGTGCGTAGGCGCCACCGCACAATTTCATCACAATGCCCTTCCTCCACACAACAACAGTAACTGCAGCTGCTGGAACCAGGATGGGATTGGGAAGATCGGGACTCTCGGGAGCTGACAGTTTTGCATACCAGCAGTAAGATTTTTTCACTCGGGAACCAATTTGCATTCGAGACTTGGATTTTTACAAAGATTCGAACCCTCTTGCAAACCCTCTAGTGTTCGAGTTCTACATTGGTTCGAATCTTACTCAAACTAGTTCTGACATCTCTATTCTGAGTGACTGGAAAATGGCTGATGTGGTACCAGTACCCAAGGGAGGTTGTAGAGAGGAACTTCAGGAAGCAGGGAATTATAGACTGGTTGGCCTCACTTCAGTGTGGGTAAGGTGATGGAGGTGTTGATAAAGAAGAGAGTGATAAAGTACTTGGTTGAAAAATTGGTAAATGATAAACAACATGATTTCACTGGTGGGCGATCTTGTCAGACAAACATGATTGAGTTTTTTTGATGAGGTCACAAAGATAATTGATCAGGGAGGGGCAGTAGATATAACTTACTTGGATTTTAGTAAGGTCTTTGACTCTGTTCCTTATCATAGGTTAGTAAACAAGACAGAGAGTTTGGAAACTGACAAGAAAGTCACTAGATGGGTGGAAAACTGGTTGAAGAACAGAAGGCAAAGGGTGGTAGTAAATGGGATATATTCAAGTGAAAGGGGGGCGACGAACAGTGTCCCGCAGGGATCAGTTTTGGGGCCAATCCTTTTTAATATATATGTTGGAAAAATAACAAGAGGATTGAAGGGATGATGTGCCTTTTTGCAGATGCTGCAAAATTATGTAATAGGGTTTATACTGAGGGAGGGGGTGAAGGCTACGAGAGAGGATTTGAATAATTTGGAAAGGTGGAGTGAAACTTGGCAACTGAAGTTTAATGTGAAGAAGTGTAAGGTTATGCATTTGGGACAGAATAATGTAAAAGCAAAGTGTACTCTAGGTTCAGAACAGTTGAAGCTAACAGGTCAGGAAGGAAACCTTGGGTTAAAATCTCAGATAATCTAAAGGTAGGAGACTAATGTTGTAAAGCTGCAGGTTAAGCAATTATGATGCTGGAGTGTACTGGTAGAGGAATAACAAGTAGGAAAAGTGAGGTATTGATGCCACTGTATGAGACAATGGTAAGACCACATTTGAAGTATGGTGTCCAGTTTTGGAGACCTCATTTAAAAAAGAATATTGATGGACTGGAGAGGGTTCAGAAGAGGGTAACTAAAATGATTCAAGGAATGAAGGAAAAAACATATGAAGCTAGATTGAACAAGTTAAATTTGTACCCTCTGGAGATTAGAAGGGAGAGAGGGGATATGATTGAGACATTTAAGTACATCAAAGAGGATAAACAGTAAGAGATGGAAGTATATTTAAAAGAAAACTTGAGGTAAAAACAAGGGGTCATAGCTTGAGACTAGAAGGAGGTAGATTCAAAAGTAATGTGTGGAAGTATTTCTTTACAGAGAGGGTAGTGGAGCCATGGAATAGTTTACCTGAGGAGGTGGTGGGTTGGAGGATTTAAGAGAGCCTGGGACAGCTATAAGGGGTTGGTGGAGGGGAACAAAAAGAAACTCTGATAAAGGGAAACTGGTACGGGAGGGAGGAATTGGACAGACTGGATGGACCAGAATGGTCATTTTCTGATGTCACACTACTATGAAACTTTAAGTTTGACTTCTCTATACATATCATTACCATTCTGAAGAAACTGTCCTGAACTTGGAGTCCTCTACTGTAATGAAGATTGCCTCCCTTTTCTAGTCTATAGGGAAATTATTCTAAAAATAATTTTGCCAGTGACTACACAAATGTGGTCTTCAGGGCTGTTCCAAAATCCTACCTGGCCAGTTAGATCCTCTATTTCATTCTTTCTGCTGTTTTGTCTCAAACTCCCCTCCTTTCACTCATCACTTTCTCCTCTATCAATTCCTACTCACCTTGTACTGCCACCATGTACTTCATTGTGTTTCATTTCTTTCTAAATTCTGATTTTCTTCTCTTTCTCCCTAACTTTGCTGTCTCCTAACCTATATACAGTACCTTCTTCCAACTACTCCTTTCTCGTCTCTGACTCTCATTGTTTTTTCTGTTCCTCTTTGTCAAACTACAGTATTTCTGGACAATCTGCATTCTCTTTCTGTCTGACATCAATTTGGAATAATCATCCTAGCTCCCTCCATCTCTCCCCCTCCTATCTACCTTTTAAATCCTCTCTTCATAACTTTTTCTCTCTCACTCCTACTCTTGCCCTTAATCTTCTCACAATCCTTCCAGTATCTGTTCTTCTCCTCTTCTGTGCCCTTAACTTTTACAATCTGGTATTTAGTTGGTAATGTTTTTATTCTTTCAGTACTTTTTTTTTTTAGTTTTTTTTTCAGATTCCTATAACCTTTTTATTTAATTGATGTTTGTCCCAAGGCTACAGTTAATGTACAATTTATCATGTATATTATACCAGTTAATCGACTGTGCTTGTTTTCATAATCTGTGTGTCTTATGTACTCCACATCATATTTTGTTATTTTCATTGTTACTGTGTACCCCTTTATTCCCACTCCCCCAGGTCGCACCTGGAACTGAGTCTTGGCTCAGAGTACCTTTCCTGGATATCAGATTTCAAATAAATATGTAGTGAACTGCACAGGTTTTGATATCCCATAAAATGACTGGTGTGTGGTCCACATGGATGTAGCATCATTCCTTTCTAGTAACAATTTTGTGTTCTGTCTTTGAAAAGAGGGACTGTTACCTCTGCAACAACTTTGTAAACATAATATTTGGACATAATTCTGCTTATATTTCACACATCTTCTGTATTTCTCTTCCTTTTGTCCATTAATATTAATATCTTAACAATTTTGTGTTCTGTCTTTAAAAAAACGGACTGCTACCTCTGCAACAACTTTTTAAACATAATATTTGGACATAATTCTGCTTATATTTCATACATCTTCTGTATTTCTCTTCCTTTTGTCCTTTTATACTACTATCTTAAAAAGGGGATCTCTGTGCTCTTGATGCCTATTCCATGATAGAAGTCAGAATCCTGTATGTGTGGCACCAGATGATCCTAAAGGTTTGAATGTGGAGCTGTGACCTAAGAGGACCAAGTCTGAATCCAAGCATTACTATTTACTCATCATGTAACCTTCAACAGGTTGCTTAAAGTGATTTTACAATATCCAGGAAAACATTTAAAAATATGACAATCTGATACAATTCAGGATGGACTTCCTTCATTTTCTGTATTTCTCTCTTCATCTTTTGTTACAGAGTATACAAGCATTAAAATAAATGTGTCCCATACATCACCTGCTCTTCTAGCTTTTTCCTCCACAGAAGTCACACTTGGCTGTCCATGACATCACAACTGATTGTTGTAAAAATTACTGTGATCTTGCAAAGGATAATGACTTCAGCCAAGGAAAGAGCATGAGAAGCAGATGAAGTCTTGAGACAATGTTCCTGTTTCATACATATGTTTTTGGTAATAAAGACTGAGGGGACGAAATACAGAAAAATAATCAAATACGAGCTGAATTGTGTCTTATTATTATCTATTTAAAAGTGCTCTGGGATACTAGAACATTTATTTTACCTTCCCTGTGCTTAATCATTTGTCTGTCTCTTTCACTCTTTCTCTCTTTCTCATTGGGGTCATGCAGGTGTGCTACCAGGGGGGGAGGAGGAGGGCTGTGCCCCACCAAATATGTCTACATATTTTTTGTGTGTGCTGGCTTGCAACCCAAGGCTGAGGCTTCTATCTGCAGGGTGGGGGGTGGGGGCATCTAATGGCAGACAAGTGGGATGTACTGTGCTGTAGGTTTCTGGTGGGCCAACGGTATGTCATGGATGGAGCTGAACATAAGGCAAATGCACCATGCATATTTCAGTTGTAATGGAGTCTGCTCTGCTGCCAGGCTACCTATTCTGATTCAGTATACTGCCTACAGCCACCATTGTGAGGTACTCCTGGAGTCCTGGTTCCCGAAGTTTAGCTGTCCGCCTCAGCCTTCCTGTGTTCTGTTCTGTTGCCTCAGGATTTTAGGAAAGTCAGCATGCATAAGCAAGCACCGAAACTGACAGTCCTTGACAGAATCCTAAATCTGAGTCCCTAACGACAAGCAGTCCCCATTTTTCTGTCTTTGACTTGCTGAACAGTCTTTGCAGTGGTCTGAGAGAAGGGCTATTTTCACATGCCAACACTCTTGCTACCCTGACACCAGAAGCAGCCTGAGGGATTGGGGGCTAACTGGGTGGGCAATAAGTTATTAGTAGACATGGCAGTGGCAGTTGGTGGGCAGTATAGTCTAGAGGTTAGAACAAAGAGCTGTGAATGAGCTTGGTACATCCAGCAGACCTGGGTCTGAGGCCCACAACTTCCACTTGCATACTGTGTGATCCTGAACGTGTTGCATAACCTCCCTGTGCTTCCAGGTTGCCCAAGTAAATGAGAAACATAGAAATATAGGATTTGTCAGCAGACAAGAACTGCTTGGCCCACTTAGTCTGCCCCCTTTCTACTGCCTATTCTGCCATTGCAGACCCCACCTGATCTCTGGCCACCTCCTCCCCCTTTGATAACAGTTTCCCTTTATACCCATCCCTTACATGCTTGAAGCCCACCACTGTCTCCCCCCCACTACTCATGCTGGAACACTATTCCAGGCATCCACCACCCTCTCAGTGAAGAAATACATACTCGCATCCCTCCTAAACTCCCCCCTCCAGCTTCATTTCATTCCTCCTAGTTCTTGTACACCTTCTTTTCTGAAAAATGCTCCCTTCCTGCACCTTATTCGCCCCCATCTGTTATTTAAAAGTCTCTACCATGTCCCATATCACCCTCCTCTCTTCCAGGGTGTACATGTTTAGATCCCTCAGTCTCTCCTCATAGGACATTTGGTGTAGTCCCTGCACCGGTTTTGTTGCCCTGTCTATGTGCTTTCTGAGATGTGGTGTTCAGAACTGAACGCAGTACTCCAGGTGTGGTCTCACCAATGACTGATACAGTAGTAACACCACCTCCTTCCTTCCGCTGGTGATACCCCTCCCTATGCACCACAGCATCCCACTGCCTTTTCCTAATGCTTTATCCCACTGTCTTGCCACCTTAAGGTTATCTCCTATGACTAGACCTAAGTCCCTTCCTTGTTTAGTGACCATCAATACCCCTCATTCTATACACCACTTAAGCTTTTTGCCCAGTGGATCTTAGCTGGTTACCAAAGTATTTATAAAAAATTAAAAGGTGGGAAAAGCCCAAGAAGAATCTTAAGCTTAAAGATGACCCAGTAACTCAACCTTGTACTGACAGCACAGTACAGGGAAGCTAGCTATCAGTACCAGAGCTCTATGACAGTGCCTGAGGGGGTGGAGCCAGTGTAACTTCCAGTCAGGTACAAGTCAAGTAGATGAGACTGAGGAGTGTCAAGTGCACCTCACCGTGCACTGTGACCACTCACTCCATGCCAGGCTGCACAGATAGTGCTCACAGCATGGGCCCCAATAAATCATTTCAGCCCTCCCTCAACAGTGTGCCAAATACAGATCATATCACAAAGCACTTTTTGGCAAAGCTGGGCTCAGAGCTCTGTTGCCAGTGCACTCTGCACTATGTAAAATCTATTTTATGTTATATGTTAGCAGTATGTTCAGCTCTGAATGATTGTTAGTGTTGAAATTCATTAAGTACTTCATTGACTTACTTTCCGTCTTTCGAATGAGATGTTAAACCGAGGTCCCACCTGTCTGGATTGGTGGTAGTTCATGTGGATGTTAAAGATCCCATGGCACTTATTGAAAAGAGTAAGGGAATTTCCCCAGTGTCCAGGCCAAATTTCCCTCATTCACTAAAGAAATACCACCGACAGCTTAATCTGGTTCAAGGTCAGTTGGCATTCATCTGTATCCCCCTCCCCCGGGTTGTGCCTGAAAATAGGCAGGATTTGTCTAGTGCACTTACCCGGTCCACAAAAACTAAATACATAAATAAATAATGTACCAGAATGCACCAGTTTACTTCAATTTAAAAGCAAAAGAAAAAAAGGTTGCAGGTGATACCTTTTATTGGACTTCCAAAACTGTTTTTTTTTTTTTTTTTTGAGAGAGAAAGACTAGCTATTAACAGTTATACTCCCTTCATGAAATCAGTAAATTCTTAGAAATTTCCTGAGGGCATGACCCTTGACCCCTCTTCTTTCTTTTTGCTGTTGTGCCTCCCAGATGTCTTATGTATGATACACCTGTTCTATATCTTTCTGTTTCAACCTAACCCACAAAGTTCTAAAAATGGACTAGAGTCCAGAACCAACTGGCTGTAAAAAAGTGAAAGGCACTATGATGATGGTACTGATGACAGAAATCTGTTGGTTTTCCTGTGAGGAAAGTTTGCTGACAGATTATTGTTTTGGCAACCTTCTGTCCTCTAGATGCTGTAGTGTGATGGAAATCAGATAGTGTAGGTCTTCTACAGTCAAAGTTACCCATAGATTAACAGAATTGTGCTGTGTTGGTGGATTGACTTTCAATATACCACTTGAATAGAATGTTAGTATTCATTCAAGGGCCCCAGTACTGAAACAAGCATTTGTCAATTCTAAATGTTCACCGCTGGTATTGTTATTGTACTGTGTCTTGCTTGTTCACATTGTTACTATATATTTACCCAGGATAGAGCACATGAGATGCAATGTCTCATTTTCAGTGGTGTCCTACTTTTACATATTGTTAGATTGTAATTACCCAGGATAGGGCTGCTGAGAGGCAATATCTTCTTTTCAGTGGGCTCCCACATTTTGACCCCAAATTTCCAACAGTCTGTTTATGACCTGACATTATGACCAAGACAGGTGGAATTGTTAAAATCCCCATCCAAAAGGTGATTTTACTGTGTGACTGTGGAAACAAGTTTCAGAGGGGATTTAAAAAATGACACCTGCTATGTTTGGGAGGTGGGATAACACAAGGGATATGTTGAACATTAGAGGACAACATCTGAAAAATAAAAAGTTATGAGTAAATGTTGGAACAATTCAACATTTCCTCAAAACTTAGTTGGTTTTTCACATTTTTACCCCAAATTGTCAACATAATCTTTTTATGGCCACTCCTTCTGAGCATGACAGGTATGTCATTCATAAAACAATGGTCAAAACGTCATTTTGCACCACAAGTGTGAAGACACATTTTAGGTAGGTTTTGAGAAATTGCAGCTGTCACATTCATGAGGTGGTGTGAAAAAATGAGTATGTTAAAAATCTGGGGCCAAAATTTATTGATAATTACTGTATCAGTTATGAGCGTGCATTGAAAATTTTCAACGCATTCTCATAACTTTGTTGTTTAATACTTTTACCCCAAATTTTCAACATAGCCTTCTTATGACCTTACATGGCATTCTTATGGGGCAGAAAAAATGTTCAAACCCTACCCAAATGGTGATTTCACCTCACAAGTGTGAAACCACATTTTGGCTAGTATTTGAAAAATGACAGCTGTCATGTTCATGAGGTGCAGTGATGAAATGGCTATGTTGAAAATCTGGGGTCAAAGTATTGACAATTACCAAAGTTATAAGCATGTGTTTATAAATTTCAATGTAGGCTCATAAGTTTGTTGTTTGTTTTAATATCTGTACCCCAGATTTTCAACATAGCCTTCTTATGACCCCACCTCATGAACAAGGGCAGAAGAAATTTTCAAATTCTTCCTAAAAGATGATTGCACACAGCAATCATGAAATCACCTTTTGGGACAGGTTTGCATAATGGCTGTCATTGTTCAAGAGGTGGGGTCCCAAAAAAGTCATGTTGAAAATCTGGGGCAAAAGTAGTCAAAAATGGGCACGTTATGATGACATGTTCAAAACCTATTGAAATACAGTGAACCACATATATGATTTCTTCAGTTCGCAGTCTGGCATTGAAGAGTGAAGATGTGTCTCCAGTCCAGACAGGATTATGGTGTTGCCCCCCCCATAGATAAGTAAGTGCTTGGGGGGGTTGGGGGTGGTTGCTGAGTGGGAGTGTTGGGGAGACAGTTATGGTGGTGGCACCAACAGACATCAATGAATGGTTTTCTTTTTGACAGGGTGTATTTTACACAAAAAGGAAAACCTACGAGGGATGGTTTTCTTTATTTTGGGTACCAGCATTGGGGATTGGACACCCCAGCATCAGTGTTATGTTTGGCAGCACCAGAGGTGGGCTCCCCAGTGTTGTACAATCAAAACAGGCAGGGTGGGGGTAGCAATCAACATGGGGGATTGGGCACCCTTGTACTGAAAAATGGGGTGGAAGTGATTGAGGGAGGGTTTTATTTATGTTTGGCAGCACTGGGGTGTGCTCCCTCATGTCACATGAGAGGGGGGTTCTTTATGTTTGGCAGCACTGGGGGTGGGGTCTCCAGTGTTGCTTAATGAAAATGGGTGGGGTGGAAGGTTGTAGCCAGCACCAGAGATTATGTTGGGAGGGGAGGGACCTCAGCAGGCTGGTCATGACAGAGCAGCTGTGCTTGCTGGGTGGCATTATACAGATCAAAGGATACAGTCGCCTCTTATGATTGGGCTGGCTCTCTGCTTTGAACTACATAAAGTTCCTGCCCAGCAAGCCAGAACAGTCTCATGATTAGTCTGGCTGATGACTGGTGTGACACTGATGAGCCCCTTAAAGACTGCCCTGCGTTGAACAACAGTGACACACCTCTCAAAATCCTGTATATCATAACTACATGTTCACTGCACTTGTGCACAGCGAACATAGAAACACGGCAAGTGCAGCCGTTTGTGCTGTGTTTGCCCCTAGTTCTCCTCAGCCATGGCGATATTCAGATGGATAGCATTCACTGATGGAGCAGCACCATCTTATTGAATATTGATCCATGTCGGCACAGTGCTAGTGAATCTGTGCTGCCCTGACATGGACTAGGGCTGCATATGACCCACATGTGGTAGTACTGCCTGAAACAGGATAGCATCAGGTCCCCTGGGAGCAATAGTTATCCCAAGCATACAGATGAGCAAATTTGGCATGCAATGTGCTAAGGGGCTATTTGCATGCAAGTTATGGCCTCATTAGCATGGGGTGCAGTGCCCCCTAGCAACATCTGCACTGTGAAAAACACTCTCTGGTGATACAGTGGTTCCCCCAGCACTGCAGTTTATTTAGATCCCTGGTGGTCCAGTGGTTGCCCCAACCTGATCTCCCAGTACTTCATTTTATTTAGATTCCTGGTAGTCCAGTGGGTGCTCCCCCATCCAATCTCCCAGTACTTCAGTTTATTTAGATCCCTGGTGAGCCAGTGGTTCCCCAACCCCCTGATCTCCCAGTACTTCAGTTTATTTAGCTCTCTTGTATTCCAGTGGTTTCCCCACCCACCTGATCTCCCAGTACTTTAGTTTATTTAGATTCCTGGTAGTCCATTGGTTCCCCCCACCCCTGATCTCCCAGTGCTTCAGTTTATTTAGATCCCTGGTGGTCCAGTGGTTGCCCCACCCCCAATCTTCCAGTACTGCAGTTTATTTAGACCCCTGTTGGTTCAGTGATTACCCCTTCCCCCTTGGATCTCCCAGTACTTCAGTTTATTTATTTCTCTAGTAGTTAGGTGGTTTTCTAACCCCCTGATCACCCAGTACCTCAGTTTATTTAGATTTCTGGTGGGCCAATGGTTCCCCCACAATCCCCCAGTACTTCAGTTTTAGATCCCTGGTGGTCCAGTGGTTCCCCCCTTCCCACATCCCTGATCTCCCTGTACTTTAGTTTATTTAAATCCCTTGTGGTCCAGTTGTCCCCCCCAATCTCCCAATACTTCCATTTATTTACATTTCTGGTGGCACAGTGGTTCCCCCACCCACCCGATCTCCCAGTACTTAAGTTTATTTAGATTCCTGGTGGTCCAGTGGTTCCCCCCTTCCCTGATCTCCCAGTACTTCAGTTTATTTAGATCTCTGGTGGTCCAGTGATTACCTCCAGACCCCGCCCCCGATCTTCCAATACTTCAGTTTATTTAGATCCTCAGTGGTTCAGTGGTTTCCCCACCCAGTGATCTCCTAGTACTTCAGTTTATTTAGATCCCTGGTGGTCCAATGGTTCCCCCAACTGCCTAATCTCCCAGTACTTCAGTTTAATTAGATCTCTGGTGGTCCAGTGGTTGCCCCATCCCCCAATATTCCTCACTATATCTCTGTAGTTAAGTCCCTGGTGGTCCAGTAGTTCCCCTCACCCCCTGATCCCCCAGTACATTCTTTTGGTTAAATTCCTGGTATCCATCGATCCCTCCAAACAGTCCCATACCCCCCCACCCAACTCATCCTCTCACTTCTAACCTCCCTGCACCCTCCTCACCCTGGTGTCCAGTGCTCATGTACAGTGGAGTACAGTGACCTGCACAGCCCCCCTCTTGTCTCCATGGCTGGCTGCCATATGATCTGTCAATGAATGAACATACTGTAGAAACAGCTGGTCAATAAACTACCAGGGATCTAAATAAATAGAAGTAATGAGAGCTTGGGGGTAGGGGAACCACTGGACCACCAGGGATCTAAATAAACAGCAGTACTGAGTGATCAGGGGTGAAGGGAACCACTGGACCACCAGAGAGTTAACTAACACTGTACTGGGAGGTGGGGAGACCACTGGGCCACCAGGGATTTACCTAACAATGTTCTGGGCTATGGGGGGCAGCTCATCACAGGGGTGGTCAGCTGCAGTACAGCCACCCTGACTTTTGTAGGGGGGTATCCAGTGAGTATAGTGACTGAATATGAGTGACCATCAAAACGGTGACTCATATTCAGCGTTATCCCCATGGGCTACCCTGCAAGGGTAGTGACCCTACGTGAAGGTGTGCGTAGGGAAGGGTGACCGGAAGGGAGGGATAGCAAGGGAAGGGGAGGGATAGGGAAGTGATTTGTAGGGGAGTGGTGTGCCTGCTGCAGACAAGCTAGCCATATGGTGTGGTGGTGAGGGTGGCTAGCTCTGGCACAGCAGGTACTGGGTACAGGGCTGGGGAATGGGAGACAATATTTTGCCACTGCCTGTGGCTGCCTTTATTTTTTTGTGTCGCAAACTGGAGTGTCATCCCCTTCCTGACATGCACCCCCCCGGAGTTAGCAATCTATAGTCGGGAGGACACAGCCCCCTCCCCCACAAAAACACTTAGTGTTGTTGACGGATGTTGGGACACCGGCATGTGTGTATTACCAGTTTGCTTTCTGGTGATATACACTCGCCATAATAGCAATCACCATTTTGTGATCACTGTTATGGCATGGAACTCTGTAGGGGTTGGGCACACAGGCTTAGTGCCCAGTTAAGAGGCGGTCTTCAGTGACAGTAAATAGTGCTGCTCGTGGGGCTGTTTACCGCTGCTGCAAACCTTGAAAATGCTGCTCTGCAGAATGCAAGAGGAGAGTCCTCATTTGCATAAGTGCAGCAGTATTTTAGTGCTAGGGCACTGCTGGTTTGGGGCTGTTCCAGGGGCCTCTGAATATGGCCCCTCCCATTGCACTAGTGATAACTTTTGAATATTGGGGCCAAGTTCCTCTACAGAATTCTGTGGTTTAACTTTCCTGATATTTCTTTGATGTCTTATAATCCTCTCTTTGTATATCTCATGGCTGTTGCAACTTGTCATTGTTTGTAAAGGGCTCTGGCATACAATGTGAATGAAAGGCACTACAAACCAAACTCTATTCCTTTCTTTTCCTCCTTGTGACATCAAAATACTTGCAACAACAAAAGACGGTGATATTACAAATAGATGAACATGACCTCAGATATGGAATAAACATAGTAACATAATTACTTTGTAATTAAAGATCGGACGGGACTCGGGGTCCAGCATGTCCTCCATGCCCCACACATAATTCATAAACAAAAATAAATAAGCATGCTGTGCAATTATGTAGTACTTTATGAGGATTTCCCTTCCCATTCTACTACCCATATGTCTTGCCTAATCAAAGAGTCTCAAAGGAATAATCACACTTGGCATTCACACATCAGCACAATTTATTGCAAGCAAAAGATAATTACACTTCATTTAGCAGCAATGTCACTATCAGCATTAATGATTACACTTTAGCATTCATTCATTAGCAATATTACTATCAGCATTAATATATACTTCAATTAAGCAAAACATGATACATCACCGATTCTATACTACATCCAAGCCTTTTCCCAGTAGCTGGGGAAGCCCCTAATC
The DNA here is from genome assembly GCA_016271365.2 of Neoceratodus forsteri. Lineage (NCBI taxonomy): Eukaryota > Metazoa > Chordata > Ceratodontiformes > Ceratodontidae > Neoceratodus > Neoceratodus forsteri. The sequence goes on from CM057452.1 coordinate 1,882,318,276, forward strand.
ATCTCACAGCCTGGCCAGGAGTCTTGAACCGGGAGAAAGTTCCACAGCGATGCATCCACCCTGCAGATAAGGCTTCCAACCAGGCATTGAGAAAGCTACATTTATATCTTATTCTATGCTAAAAATAACCGTGCAGCCTTCATAGTGTTGTTTTGCCACATTCTAGAAGCTGGCCGGGCTCCCAGGATGCTGCAAATTCACACCATAAGGACTGCTCAGAATTCCCTACACCTGCTAGGTCACTGTGCTCCAAACACTGGCCGGGTGCCTAGAACACTATGAGCTAAGCAGAAGTTTAAACAAAACTACAAAAACAGGTTGCCTGATAATATGCAACCTTCAAGTCCTGAAGCAAAACATAATAATGAGGCTATCTAAAGAGCAAAACACCAATTAAATGAAGCAGCATGTAAAATGGAGTCACACAATACAAAATGGAGTATAAAATGACATACATTACATGAAATAGCATACAAAATGGAGTAACAATAATCAACATATTATACTATCACTACACCATAGTACCCTGTGATTTCCTAGACAAGTAGAATTTTTTCCGGGCCTATCTTGTTGGCCTGTTCTGTACTGTGTTCAGTTCCTCTGGTAAGCTGTTTCATAGGTTCAGCACCCTTTGGGAGATGTGTCTCCAAACATTACCACAGACTTTACCAGTTCTGAGCTTTTGGGCATTGAGGATGAAACAGTAAACATCTCTGTTCAGTCTTGCTGATACCCTGGAATATGCAAAAGTCTGTGATGATGGGTTCGATTTTCAAAACATGGTGCAGGACTTGTGCCAAGCCCTGCGCCACGACAATTAGGTACTGGTGGTGTGCTGAACCCCTTTGCCACAACTGCACCCAATTCTCAAATCTTGCATGCAATTGCAAGAGTTTACATGTTTTATGGCAGCTTGCACCAAATATCTGGGTATGCTTCATAAAAACAGACCCCAGGAATGCCACAAGCTAGACCAGAAAATGTTGGTCTAACTTGTGGCAACTGGTGCATGGGTTGAAATTCTCAGTCGCAGGCTGGGTGATTGCCGCAGGCCTTGTGTGACACATCTTCTGCACAGCTGGGCTTGTATCAATCAGAGGCTTTGAAAATCGAGCCCCATGTCTCATCTCAGCTTCCTTTTCTTCAAGGTGCACTTGTCATGGCCACCAGACTCTCCTTATTGCTCTTGTTCTGATCAAGCAAGCAAAATAGATAACATTGTAATGGATGAAGACCCTGATTTCATAGAATTATGACTAGTAATAAAGAACACACTGTAGCAACATACAGAAAACAGAAGAAATACAAGGCAAATTGTGTCTAAATATTGTTTTCAAAGTTTTTCCAGAGGTGAGAAGCCCCCTTCAAGCTTGGTGATAATCTTTGTGCTGAACAGTGAGACACTGATACCACTGGAAACAAATCTGTTTTATACAAAGGGGAAGTACAGTTAGGTGCCTACCTATATGCCATATCCTCACATACCCCCCGGCCCTGATTTAAGCCTATAATATGGTGATATTGGCAACAGTGCAACCCATTTTCTCCACCCTGCTGCTCCCCCGAAGTATTTTAAAATTGCAGGGGCCAGCCCTCTCTTTGCGTGGAGGGTAATTTTGTTTGCATGGTCAGTCATGTCTAAGTCTCTGTTCTGATACAGTAAATCATTATAAGTTATGGCAGAAAGCATGTGGTGGTTCTATGATGAGGGCTACTGCCACAAAGAATGGAGTTGATATCAGTACTGTCAAAATTCCATCTATTCTCCAGAGTTAATATGCTTGCACCTTATTTACGAAGCCAGACACTTTCTAATGTTGTACAGCATATGGTTAGGGTATAGTGTACATGGAAATGTATAAAACCACAGTTCAGTGGTCACAAGAAGTTTTCGAACCATAGTAGCAACACCACTGCTATGGTACAACTTTCAGATGCTAGAATTCCAAGCCTGTTAATACCCCTATTTCCCTTTATAAAAAACTCCTGTTTCACACTTCAAAAGAGTAATGCTAAAACATGGCTGCAGTATTTTAAAAAAATGATAACCTCCAATCAACTTCATATCTGAGCAAGAGAATAAAATGACAGATTAGTAAAAGGGTCTGGGAAATAGAGCGTTCTGACTGGCTGTAAGCATTCTATTGGCATTACATTAATCTTTGTATTAACATACATGCAAAGCCTAATCACATGCTGCACAATGTACAACACAATTAAAAAAATACTTGTTTAGAATAGCAATAATGCATTCCTAGGGATTATGTGAATGGTCAGTTAATCACCCTCTGTGGGCATGTGGCACTTGCCTACACCTCCTGCCACATCCTACCCCTTGAGAGATATCAACAGACCATTAATATAACCTCTGAAAATGCCTTATTGCTTAAAAATAAAGTTTTAATTAAGATGAAATCTAATTTGTTTTGTTATGTGACCATAAAGTATAAAAAATAATATATGGATCACCCGTTTCAACAAGGTGAGTGTTTCTGTCTCAAGGACCTGATGATATTAGAGGCCTTTTGAGCATTGCTACCAATGTCTATGATGTCATCAGATCCCCTTGATGCAAACACGGCCTTGTTCTATATGGTACCCTTTACATTATTCTATACGCCTGATGTTTGTATTTTTATACAGTACATTTTCACTTATGAGTTCTTCAGGCCTGTTGCCTCCTATGTCAAGTCCCTCCTTCACATTAAACAGCATACGTAACAGGTTTAAAAATATTTATGGCACTTTAAGAGCACAAAGTGACAGCCCCCTACTCCATCAATTCAGAGTTGCTGAGTTCCATAAAACTGTTCTCACTCATGAAGGCACAGCACCAGAAAACTGAAACTTTTGCACTGGTTCAACAGCTCCTTCATGGTAAGCAACCCCGCTCATGGTAGTGAACCCCGCCAGGCCATATGTAGTTACATAAATGTGTGTGTGTGTGGTTAACATTCCTGGTGCAAGGATTTTAATGTTTGTTTACTTTGTGTTTCTTCTTAGACATCCTCACTATGTTTTCAGATGTCCTGCACTTTAAAAGGTTGATGCAACCTATAGTAGGTTGCAGATGCTTTTTAATCAGCAGGGGAAGGATTTTCAATGTCTAAGATTTTTATATCTATTGGCATCTTCCCATCTGTGCCAAAAGTCATGCTCTCTATTTTCAAAGATGCTCTATTTTTCAGCCAGTTTCTATGATTTGCAGTGGCTTATGTAAACAAAAGTCTATAAATATGTTGTACTGTATATACATACAGTTTGTCGCTAAGCACTCGGTCCCTTGGTGCAGCTCTGCTGGGACACAGGTGTGTCTATAAATACTGTATGTCACCTGTTCCTCTCCTCCCCCTCCTTGTTTGTCCCTGATCCTCCTCTCTACTATCCCTGTTACTGAGTCTCCTCCTGTGTTTCTGCCTCAGTATGTAATCCAAGGTGAGGCTTACATCTGTGACTTATGGTACAGGGTAGGTGCAGAAAGCCACATGTTGTTAACCTGTGAATGCTGAGCATGAAATTTAAAGGAACCATACTCAGAGGGACTCCTGGGGAAGCAGCACGGTGTCCAAATATCAACTTTATTGCAATGAGCCCTATACTGCAAGTGCGTACAGATGACTGCTGGGGGCAACTTGTGGCCACCAGTTTGTCTATACGTACCCTGTGTATAGGGCTTTACTGCAATAAAGCTGATATTTGGACACATCACTGCTTCCAGGAGACTCTTTAAGCATGGTTCCCTTTAAATTTCCTACCCCAGCCTGTATCAGGCTTTGTCTTTTTCATTGCCATTCATCCTACCTACTTTGGTCTCTTTATTTGCACATGGAAGCAGCTCATCATATATTTGCTTAGCTTCATTTACTTTGATTTGCAATTGTACAATATTAAGTTGTACTCTGTTTGCATTTTACTTTGTACCAAGTATTATTACTATGTATATTTTTTATTACAGTATTTCCAATTCCCTCTCCCATGGGTAGCACCTGAAAAAGAGATCTGGCGCAGAGTAACTTTCCTGGTTACTAATTTTCAAATAAATAAGGGATAGTGTCTAACACTGTCAAAATATTTGTGCTGTTGTGTTTGATATAATGCTAAAATTATGGCAGAATTATTTGAAACTGATGCACCTAGCATCAACAGTACTTAAACTGGTTTAAACTACAATGTTACATCAATGGAATTTAGCTGGAATGTTAGCTGGGTTTCTGACTTTGCCCCATCCTCAGCCTGTTCAATATTTCACATAAACAAATACTGTACTCATTTTACTGTCTGTTTAAAAAAGCATTTGTCAATGCTGAATGTTGTCTTGCTGGCATAGGCATTTGTAGTTCAGGAGTCAGAGAGATGCATAATAGGAACGGCAGTGAAGTACTGAACTGATGCCAACCCCACCCCCACCCTGCAGAGACTGACAGGCATTGGGATGTGTCTTTGGGTCATTGGCCATGATGATCACATCATTTCACCTCACCCTACCTTGCAAACGCTGACAAGTGTCATGGTGTGCCTTGGGGTCTTCGGGCCATATGCTCACCCCATTCCATAAGGAAATACACTGAGATGGGTGCAGTACAGGAGAACAGAGTGAACTTTGGGGCCGAAGATTCCAAGGCACGCCTTGATGCCTGTCACTGGCTGCAGGGTGGGGCTGGGAGCGGAATGGGGTGAGTATTACAGTCAACGATCCCAAGTCACACCCCTGACGCCTGTCAGTCTCTACAGGGTGGAGTGTTACAGTTGGAAACCCTAATGCCCTGGGTATTTGTTAGTATTTTCACTCCAAATTTTAACATGGACATTTTGTGACCCCACCATGATGAACAGTGGCACTATCCATTCATTAGCTGAAAGGTGACTTTGCAGAGAGACTGCAACATTTGGCATCACAGGTGTGAAAACATATTTCGGGCAGGATGTGACAAATGACAACCGTACTGTTCATGAAGAGGTGTAAAAAGTGTCAATGATGAAAATCTGGAGTGAAAATATGAAAAACTGGTGAAGTCACGAGCATGCGTAGAAACTGTGCAATACACGCCAGTAATGAAATTATTTGGGTGATTTTTTTAACCACATTTTCAACATATGCATTTTGGGACCTCCCTTCATGAACAGTGGCACTGTGATTTTGTTAATCTGTCCCGAAAGTTGATTTTCCACAGCAACTGCGCCATTGTGTACCACAGGTGTGAAAACACATGTTGGGCAGGATGTGAAAAATGACAGCTGTACTGCTCATAAGGAGGTGTGCAAAAATGGCAACATTGAAAATCTGGAGTAAAAATATAAAAAATTGTTGAAGTTACGAGTGTGTGTGGAAACTGCACAATGCACGCTCATAACACAGTCATTTTTTTTTTTTACCAGATTTGCAACATGGGCTTTTTGGGACCCTATCTCATGAACAGTGGCACTGTTGTTTCATTACTCAGTCCCAATAGATGATTTCGCACAGTGACTGTGAAATCACCTTTCGGGACTGAATAATGAGATAATAGTACATGTTTGAGGTTGGGGTCCCAAGAACCCCATGTTAAAAATCTAGTACCAAAATTCCCAAAAATGGCTGAGATATCCACCTAAGTTGAAACCCCCCCCCCATTGCCTACCATTATAAAACTTACCGCATTTTGTTTAGTTCCCAGTCAGCTTTTGAAGAGTTCAGATGTGTTCCCATGCCACAGAAGATCGTAGCGTCAGCCCTCCAGAGGTAAGTATGGGGTGAGGGGGGTGTGTGGAAGTGGGATGCGCAGAGGGTGGATGCAGGTTGGGGGAAGGGTGTGGCGGGATGACAAGGGACTGTTTTTTTTACAGGTAAAAAAACAGACTTTGGGGGAAGTTTTTCTTTATTTACAGGTACAAAAAAATGATTTGGAGCAAACTGGTGTGGGCTCCCAGTGTGCCACAAGTTTGGGGGGGGGACATGATGCCAGCAGGGAGTGGGCACCCCCATTGGCAAAGAAAGTGTGTGTCAGGTGGTAACATGATGCCAATGGGGATTGGGCACCCCCGTCGGCAAATAAATTGAACTGGAGGGGGATACATGCCGACACGGGGGTTGGGCATCCCTGATGTCTACATTGTGGGGATTGTGTGGCGGGCAGCAGGAGCTGCCATATTTATTGGAATGTTTCACCAGGAAAGGCATGTAACAGAACCTTGCATCTGGCACTGCAATGAGGAAACTGCACCTCATTGGAGTGGCTGATTTCTTTAAACTTTGTGGCTCTCTTTGAAACTGCTGTCATTGCCAGCATGCTCAATGATCGGCAGCTGAGGGACACACCCACTAAAGCATCCCCTGTATTGGCCACAACACTGACATGCCTCTGAAAGGCTACTACCACAAGATGTTGCGTGCACATGTGCAAGCCAACATAAAAAGGAACTGAGTGTTCCCAACTGGCCTCACAGCTCTCAAATTTGTGAACTCACAGTCACTTGTCATGGTGAGCACTACATAGTCATAACAAGTGCATTATGAAGTCAGAAAACCTGATGAATGATTCTTAGATGACTTCATGGCTAAGATGGAAGAAAACTATCATAAAATTGGGCAATGACAAGTTGAGTTTAAAAAAGGCACTCTGTAGTATTATACTTCCGCAATATCGCCAATATATTAGGGTTGATGAGAGTGTTTAATGTTAAATGGCAATTTTTGGACCTTAATAACTTTGTAATAGTTGAAGTGATGTCTATGAAATTTGGCATGCATAATTGCCCTGGGTAGGTGTTTGTATGGGGCATATTTCGTCTCAATAGCTTTAGCTGTTTCCAAGATATAGAGTGTTGAAAATAAAAAAGATTTGGGGCTTTTTGGTACTCTTTTTTGTCTACCTGATGAATGATGAATGGTTGAAAAAATGGTGTGGAGCACAAGGGTTTGGCTTCATTGGGGACTGGAGTTCCATATGGAGGGACACCAGCCTATACTGGCAGGATGGTCTGCATCTGTCCAGGAAGGGAACAAGTCTTTTGAGCAATCGGTTTAAATGCCTCATTGGCAAGCTTTTAAACTAGTCAAGGGGGAAGGCACTGATAAGCAGCAGGAAAATTCCAGCCTCTCCCTACAAAACAGGGTACTAAATGAGAAAAAGACCAAGGTAGAAAGGTCAGTGGGGGATGCTGCAACAGAAGGTAAAGCCATCAAAAAATGGAGAGCAATGAGTACCAATGCCCATAGTCTGAGTAACAAGCTTCCTGAATTAGTGGCCTTGAAGCAGGAGGAACATCTGGATATTATGGCAGTCACAGAAACATGGTACACACAGAACCATGACTGGGACGTAAACATACCAGGATACACTATCTACAGGAGGGACAGGGTGGGTAAAAGAGGAGGAGGGGTAGCTCTTTACATAAGGGAAAGAATCAAAGCAACAGAACAAAATGGTAAACATGGAGGAGAAGAAGCACTGTGGGTAAATTTGGAGACCGGCAATGGCACCACAATCCGCACAGGGGTTGTATACAGACCCCCTTCTCAGGGGGAGGAAATGGACAAGGAAATGATAGAAAGTATAATTAGAATGGCAGAAAAAGGGGAGATATTGCTGATGGGTGATCTGAATATGCCAGATGTTAACTGCAGTGCAGTTGCAGCAGCCACTTTGAAGAGTGGGGTTATTCTAGATGCACCCCAGGGGGCATGCCTTAGACAACTAGTATTGGAGCCCACTCAAAAGGGAGCAATCTTAGAACTGGTTCTCTCAAATGGAGATGAAGAGAAGACCACAGATGTAGAAGTGAGTAGCCATCTGGGAACTAGCGACCATCGAACAGTATGCTTCACAATAAACACAGCAATAGAGTCAAGCCATACAAAGGCAAAAGGGCTAGACTTTAGGAGGGCTGACTTTGCCAAAATGGGTGAATGCCTAAGGAATGCACTAGCAAATGGGCAGGAAGGAGGGGTGGAAGAACAATGGGGAATAATAAAACCTGCCATCACAGAGGTAACAAGCCTTTGTGTGAAGCAAATAAACAAAACTAAATGATGTAAGAAACCACTATGGTTCTCAAAGGTAGTGGCAGTGAAGGTTCAAGAGAACAAGAAAGCATTCAGGAAGTACAAGGAATCACAGAAGGAGCAGGACAGAGAACTGTATCAGTTAAAGCAAAAGGAAGCTGGGAAGGCAGTCAGAACAGCAAAGGCCCAAACCAAGGAAAAGATAGCCAACTCAGTTAAGAAGGGGGATAAAACCTTTTATAGGTACATCAGGGAGCGAAGGAAGACCAAGGGAGGGACAGTGAGGCTTAATAAAGGGGAGAGAGGGTGGGCAGAGGTGACTGTGAAAAGGCAGAGCTACTAAACAAATATTTTTGCTCAGTATTTACAAAGGAAGAGGAGGTACCTAAAACAAACAGTAGAAACACTCTGGATACAGAATTTGATACCAGCCCATTTACAGAAGAAAGGGTTCTGAAAGAGCTCTTAAAACTGAAGGTGGACAAAGCAATGGGGCCTGATGGGATTCATCCCAGAATTCTAAAAGAACTAAGGGTAGAACTAGTGACACCACTGACTACCCTCTTTAACAAATCATGGGAGGATGGGGTGGTACCCAAGGACTGGAGGAGGGCAGATGTGATTCCCCTTCACAAAAGTGGGAGCAAGGCAGAAGCAGGAAACTACAGACCTGTTAGTTTAACCTCAGTGGTAGGGAAAATGATGGAATCACTTCTGAAGGAAAGAACTGTCGAGTATCTAGAGGCCAGAGGGGCACAGGACCCAAGGCAGCATGGATTCACAGTGGGAAGGTCATGCCAGACAAATCTGATAGATTTCTTTGACTGGGTGACCAAAGTAGTAGATCAGGGAGGGGCTGTGGACATGGCCTACCTAGACTTTAGCAAGGCATTTGACACAGTCCCACACAAAAGATTAATATACAAGTTAGCCAGCCTGGGAGTGGGTCCCAAGATGACAGCCTGGGTAAAGAATTGGCTGGAGAATAGGACACAGAGAGTAATAGTCAATGGAGTCCACTCTGAAGAAAGGGGGTTACTAGTGGGTACATGAGGTTCAGTATTAGGACCGGTCCTCTTCAATGTCTTTATAAGCTGGCATTGCAGAGGACTGAAGGAAAAGTATGTCTCTTGCAGATGACACAAAGATCTGCAACAGAGTTGATGCACAAGGTGGGGTAGAAAGGATGAGAAGGGACTTGGCAAGGTTAGAGGAATGGTCAAATGTATGGCAGCTTAGATTCAATGCTAAGAAGTGCAAGATAATGCACCTGGGAGACAAAAACCCAGGGGAAAAGTACACAATGGAGGGTGAGATACTAACAACAACAAAAATGGAAAGGGACCTGGGGGTAGTCATATCAGATAACCTAAAGGTGGGCAAGCAATGTGAGAGGACAGCAAGGAGGGCTTGGGGATACTGGGATGCATAGGGAGAGGCATCACCAGTAGAAAACAGGAAGTTATCATCCCTCTGTACAGACAGCTGGTGAGACCCCATCTGGAGTACTGCATGCAGTTCTGGAGATCCAATCTCTGCAAAGACATAGACAGGATGGAAGCTGTCCAGAAGAGGGCAACTAAAATGGTGCAGGGTCTGCACCGGAAGACATATGAAGAGAGACTTAAGGAGCTTAATATGTATAGCCTCGAGGAAAGAAGGGAGAGGGGGGACATGATAGAAACTTTCAAGTACCTCAAGGAATCAACAAAGTCCAAGAGGGTAGCATCTTTCAAAAAAGAGGTGCAAGAACAAGGGGCACAATTTGAAGATGGGGCGGCTCAGAGGTAATTTAAGGAAGTATTTTTTCACAGAGAGGGTTGTGGATGAATGGAACGGCCTTCCGGAGGAGGTTGTGGAGTCAAAAACAGTGGTGGAATTCAAGCATGCATGGGACGGTCATAAGGCAATTCTAGGGGTAGGGGTAGGAAGAAGTAGGCTGTTGGTTGACTAGGATCTGCAGCTTATCCATTAGGTAGGGAAATGGGCAGACTGGGTGGGCCAAGCGCTCCTTATCTGCCATCAAATTCTAAGTTTCTATGTTCCTATGTTACCTGTATCTTGGAAACAGCTTTAGCTTCTGGACTGAAATTTTCAGGGTAGAAAGTATTGGCCTCAGAGATGTGCCTTTTGAAGGTTTGGTAGAAAAAATAATAATCTGTTACAAAGTTATTCAATTTTGCATTTCTCATTATTTCCTAAGGGATAAAAATAGGTGTCAAGCATGATGAAGGATCCCATGTCACAAAAGCAGCTGCGATGTGAGATTCTACATTGAACACACTGCGCTACTGGCCATGTTGTTTCTCTGCTTAGCGAGAGAAATGAATGAAGTACTTTTGATGTGTGGACACTGGGGAGCCCACTTCCAGTGTCCACAAATTATTTTAATAGTGTACCGCCCCACCCAAGCACTGTGGGACAATGGGGAGCCTACTCCCAGTGTCCCCAAAGAATTATTATATATTTTTTAACCTAAAAAAAAAGAAAACAGTCCCATGATGTACTTGCTGACATCAGGGTGCCCAATCCCCATGTCAGCATTTACATGCCCCCCAAGCACTGTGAGACACTGGGGAGCCCACTCTCATTCATATATATATATATATATATATAGAGAGAGAGAGAGAGAGAGAGAGAGAGAGAGAGAAAGAGATATGTGTGTGTGTATTTTAATCACCTAAAAAAAAGAAAGCCATCCCGCAATGTTGGTGTCGACATCGAGGTGCCCAATCCCCATGTTGCCATTTACACACACACACCCACATCTACTTTTGGACACTTGGGAGCCCACACCCAGTGTCTCCAAATTATGTTTGTTCGGTTACCTGAAAAGAAAAAAACAGTCCAGTGACATCTTTGCTTTTTTTTTTCCTGAAACAAAGAAAACCATCCCTCGTCATTGCTGCTCAGTACCTCCCCACCCACACCCTCCCACTGAGCACCCACCTCCCCATATCCCCCCTTACCCTATGCTTTCCTCTTCTGGTCATCCACTGTCATCTTTTGTGGATCAGGACACACACGTCTGTAGTCTCCAAAGCTGAACTGCAAACTGAAGAATAAAGGTACAGTAAGTGCCCTGGAGTGACAGTCAATGGTGTTTTGAACTTACAGTATGTTGATATCTAGGCCATTTTTAGGAATTTTTTTTACTAAATTTTCAACATGGGCTTTTTCGTACCCCACCTCATGAACACTGGCACTGTCATTTCGTTACTCGGCCCCAAAAGGTGATATTGTGGTTGTTGCACAGAATCATCTTTTGGGACTGACTGATGAAATGACAGTGGCAGTGTTCATGAGGTGGTATCCCCAAAAGCTCATGTTGAAAATTTGGTACAGAAATTCCTAAATATTGCTGCATTACGAGCGAGTGTTGTGTAGTTTCTACGTAGGCACATAACTTTACAGATTTACAATATTTTGACTCCAAATTTTCAACATTGACATTTTTTTACACCACCTCATGAATAGCACAGTTGTCATTCTTTACATGTTGCCCAAAAGGTGTTTTTGCACCTGTGGTGAAGAATGGCATGGTCGCTGTGCAAAATTACCTTTCAGGACCAATGAATGAAATGACAGTGACGGTGTTCATGAAGTGGGGTCCCAAAATGGCCATGTTGAAAATTTGGTGAAAAAACTCTTGACAATGGCCAAGTTTATCTGAAAAAAAATGAGGAAATTCATTGCACAACACTTCATTAATGCACCCTTAGAGTTGAACCATTACAAGTAGGGAAATGCAACCTTAGGGTTCCCAAGTGTAAGGCCCCACTCCCACTGTGGAAGCAGAAACAAAGATGAGTGAACTTAGGTTTCCTAATCTTCAACACCCATTCTCGTACTTACAAACATAATACTCACCTCCACCCTGCAGAACAGGACGGGCGTATCTTTGCATTTCAAACCCTAATGCTCAACCCATCCTCTGATTCTGTACCCATGTTATCTCACTTAGTCTTAGAATGGGGTGAGCATTAGTGTTCAAAACACCAAGGTACACCTGTCACACTTGTTTCTGCATGCAAGGTGGGGGTAGGGTGTTACGATTGGAAGCCAACGGTGTGGGTGAGGTGCTGGGTTTGGGAAGCCTAAGTTCCCTTCATGCCTGTTCTAAATGTACAGTAGGAGTGGGGCCTTACACTTGGGAGCCCTAGGTTACAGTTCTCTACTTGTAATGGTTTAGCCTTAATGGTGCATTAACTAAGTGTTTTGCAATGACTAATGGCTAAAATGAGCACGTTTATGAAATATATTGAGAGCGAGATGTGCACTTTAAGGACATGGCAAGTAGTTGACAGCTGAGGAAAGCTTTATTAAAGGAGAACTGCCTTGAACCAGCAGGACTGTGTCCTTTGCAGAAGCTAAGTTTCAGATATTGGTTCTCATTATGTTATTGTTCCACTTTTACTGACTTACACGTTATTTCTGATAGAGCTTTTAGAACTCTACACATTATATTACCTGAGACAAAATATTTCTGATAGCACTTTTAAAACTCTGAACATTATATTACCTGAGAAAAAATGGACACCTTGGAGTGATTAAGAATTCCAGGGGCATTACCAATTTACATTCCAGTGTCAGTACCATTTTAGAACTGTGTGATGCAGTTTATGTCCCTGATCAGAATTCCCATTGTTGGAACAATGCATTTGTGTTCTGCTTCAGAACTCAGTGTTCTGTGGGGCATTAGAAATACCCACTGAGCTGACAAAACAATCCAGTAAAGATTGAACAATGACAGCATGGGATCCAATACTGCACATTAAAATAGCTTCTACAGGAAAAACTAAATTACAGTTTCATTTCAGTTGTCAGTTAAGAGAGGGTTTGTTTTTGTAGGATACAGTGAGCAGTCAATTCTGTTATGTGGTCCTCCCCTGTCTACAAGGATTACTTACTGTACATTAACATACCTACTGAGTACTTATTTAATATTTTGTAGTATAATATGTTGTGTGGTGTGTATGCATATATATATATATATGTTTGTTTTTTTAAAATACAGACATAAAATATGTATCAGTTGAGCTGAAGCTCATTTTCAATGGTGACAAGACTAATAAAAATATATCAAAATCTGTACAGCAGCAGTTTCATAAAAATAATTACCATGTGGCATATAGGATTATAGTATATTAATATACATTTTGTGTGCAAAGTAACTATGTTTGTCCATTTTTAGTAACATTTAAATGCTGCCTCCTCTTGTCCATGTTTCCTATCTAAAGAAAAAGGTTTGAATCTCAGTATGACTCACCTAGGAATAAAACATATCTGTGTGATTTTGCTAAAGGCCTAGTATCTCAGAAGTCCCAATGCTGCTCAGGAGGCACTGTTTAACCTTTTAAGTTGTCTTTCATGGTTCTTAATTATTATCAATTCTGAGGATCTCTTCTTGTGTTTGCATGGAGTTACATTCCCTGCTGTGACTCCAGATTTAATGAACTGTTGTTGATTCAACCTCAAGGAGGAATGTTACTCTGACTGGATTTGCAGGATTCAAGAGAAGAGTTACAGGCTCCTGATAAGGATTAAACAAACAATACCTCTGGACGTTAATAAATGGTACCTTAGCTGTCTTAAATGTTTCCAAAACTTGAAAAGGAAATATAGAAAATTATCCATATATTTAAAACAACTTCTTGGCATACTTCCATAAAAATTCAGTTCTTTCCACTGACCCATATAATTTTTGAACAGATAAATGTTCTGTGGTTTTATGCTATAATAAGAAAAACAACAGGATTCAAAGTTCCAAAGAACATCTTACACAAAAGCAATTTTCCACTCTCCCCTATTCCCCACAATGTTCTTTAAACAAGTGCTGCAAAAGCAGTTCAAAAACAGCACTTAAAACAATCTAGAAAGACAAAGAACCTCAGCACAAAAGCAGTGAGGCAACGGTTATCCAAAATGGGCATTGGCAACAAAGCCAGATTTCCAAGAAATACAAAATCACACACACCCCATAATGCAAAGCATTATGGGATATATATATATATATATATATATATGCAAATCACCATGAAAAGTTAGCCTGGTTCTGCTATAAACAAGAATGTATGGTAGCAAAGGGCCTCTCATACAAGCTGCAAAGGATGAGAATAGAAGACACAGACTCATGTTTTGTCCTACACAGGACTCTTCAGTGTGCCTCGTCTGTATCTCACCCCAGTGGAAAATGAGCCAGCCCTAATGTGCTCTTATGGGTTTGGGTCAAGGTGGGTACAAAATAAGAAAGCAAGCTAAAAAGACAAAAAACCTCAGCACAAAAGCACTGAGGCAAGGGTTAAAGGGCACTGGCAACAGTCAGGTTTCAAAGAAATACAAAATCACACATCACCAGAATGCAAAACATTGTGGGATATGTATTTTTCTCTGGGTGAGATATAGATAAGGCACACTGATGAGTCCTGTGTGACATGAAACACATATCTGTGTCTTCTATTCACACCCTTTTCAGACTGTATGAGAGACCCTTTCACACCATGCATTCCTGTTTATTTTTACGTTCGATTGCGTGCATGCTCAAGGAACATTTTGGGAGAGTAGCACACTTTGGAGGTGTGCTTCTCCCTTGCAATCCACTACTCAGTTGAGCAGGCGTGGCGGTCCTGCACCAATGGGTGCAGGAGCTGTGTATGACAGCGGTGGTCTTCGCTTCAAAGAAAACCACCGCTGTCACATAGAGCACCGCCACGCCGCCCAAAGCTTTGGTGCCACACAGGAGCCCACCCCAGCATGGCAAGCGCCCCGCTTGTTTGTCGAATGGGTGCCCAATCCCCTGTTGGCTCCTCGGCCCCTGAAGCCATCTTCTGCCACGCTGGGAGCCCACCCCAGCATGGCAAACATCCTCAAGAGTCAGCTGGACGGGGTGCCTCAATCCCGGCCGGCTCCACGGCCTCCGCTATCTTCTGCCACACTGGGAGCCCACCCCAGCGTGGCAAACGCCCCGCGGTCATCAATTGTAAAAAAACCTGTAAATTAAAAACTGTTCCATGCAGTCTCCTGCCTCCCACAACCCGCACTCACCCACTGCACACACTGTCTCCCCACACCCTCACCCCATACTTCATACTTACCTCCGAGCTCGGTGCGATGATCTTCAGTGGACCGGGAACACGCCTGCACTCTTCAAAGCCGACTGTAAACTGAGGAAATGCCGGTAAGCTGTATAATGGGCTAGATAAAAAATGACTGTTTTACGAGCGTGTGTTGCACAGTTCCTACGCACACTCATAAGTTCATGAATTTTCAATATTTTCACTCCAGATTTTCAACATTGCCATTTTACCACACCTTCTTATGAGCAGTATGGCTGTCATTTTTCACATCTTGCCCAAAATGTGTTTCTGCCCATGTAGCGCACAATGGCGCAGTTGATGTGCGAAATCAATGTATGGGACACATTAAGAAAATCACAGTGACACTGTTCATGAGCAGAGGTCTTAAAATGGCTATGTTGAAAATTTGGTGAAAAATTCCTAAAATGACTGTTTTACTAGCGTGTGTTATGATTCTTCACGCATCGCATGTTTTAGAATTTTCAATATTTTCACTCCAGATTTTCAACATTGCCATTTTACCACACCTCCTCATGAGCAGTACAGCTGTCATTTTTCACATCCTGCCCAAAACATGTTTCCGCCCATGTAGCGCACAATGGCGCAGTTGGTGTGCGAACTCAATGTATGGGACACATTAAGAAAATCACAGTGACACTGTTCATGAGCAGAGGTCTTAAAATGGCTGTGTTGACAATTTGGTGAAAAAATTCCTAAAAATGACTGTTTTACAAGTGTTCATTGCGCAGCTCCTATGCACGCTCGTAAGTTTGCGAATTTTCAATATTTTCACTCCACATTTTCAACATTGCCATTTTACCACACCTCCTTATGAGCAGTGCAGCTGTCATTTTTCACATCTTGCCCAAAAAGTGTTTCCACCCATGTAGTGCACAATGGCACAGTCAGTGTGCGAACCCAGTGTATGGGACACATTGAGAAAATCACAGTGTCACTGTTCATGAGCAGAGATCTTAAAATGGCTATGTTGAAAATTTGGTGAAAAAATTCCTACAAATAACTGTTTTACGAGCATGCATTGTGCAGTTCCTTCGCATGCTCGTAACTTTGCGGATTTCTAATATTTTCACTCCAGATTTTCAACATTGCCATTTACCACACCTCCTTATGAGCAGTACAGCTGTCATTTTTCACATCCTGCCCAAAACATGTTTCCACCCATGTAGTGCACAGTGGCGCAGTCGTAAAGCGAAATCAATGTATGGACACAGTAAGAAAATCACAGTGACACTGTTCATTAGCAGAGGTTTTAAATGGCAATGTTGAAAATTTGGTGAACAATTCCTAAAATGACTGTCTTACGCGAATGCTTTGCACAGTTCCCACTCACGCCAGTGAGGTTTGCGAATTTTCAATATTTTCACTCCAGATTTTCAACATTGCCATTTTACCACACCTCCTCATGAGCAGTACAGCTGTCATTTTTCACATCCTGCCCAAAACGTAGTCCTTCATGTAGCTACACAATGACGCAGTTGGTGTGCGAACTCAATGTATGGGACACATTAAGAAAATCACAGTGACACTGTTCATGAGCAGAGGTCTTAAAATGGCTGTGTTGAAAATTTGGTGACAAAATTCCTAAAAATGACTGTTTTACGAGTGTTCATTGTGCAGTTCCTATGCACACTCGTAAGTTTGCGAATTTTCAATATTTTCACTCCAGATTTTCAACATTGCCATTTTACCACACCTCCTTATGAGTGGTGCAGCTGTCATTTTTCACATCTTGCCCAAAATGTGTTTCCGACCATGTAGCGCACAATGGCGCAGTCGCTGTCCGAACTCAGTGTATGGGACACATTAAGAAAATCACAGTGTCACTGTTCATGAGCAGAGATCTTAAAATGGCTATGTTGAAAATTTGGTGAACAAATTCCTAAAAATAACTGTTTTACGAGCGTGCGTTGTGCAGTTCCTACGCACGCTCGTAAGTCTGCGAATTTTCAATATTTTCACTCCAGATTTTCAACATTGCCATTTTACCACACCTCCTTATGAGCAGTACAGCTGTCATTTTTCACATCCTGCCCAAAACGTGTTTCCGCCTATGTAGCGCACAATGGGGGTAACAAAAAGGTCATGCTGAAAATTTATTGTGCAAATACCAGCAATCGCACAGGGCATTAGGGTAAAGCACCATACGTGCCAAACACCACTGCAAATACCTGCATGCGAACGTTCGGCATTGACAAATGCTTGTTATTAATAGTAGTATTAGTAATAATAGTTAATCTTTTTATTAAAATTTTAAAAATTCAAACAGTGGACCAAGGATCACTTCAAAATACATGTAAAGCTATCAATGGCATTAATTGGCACATGCACACTATACATTACATTCTCAAGAAACAAAATGCAACAGGTATAGTATACAAGGTTTAACATTCGAGTATACCACATCAGTACAATTTTAAGAGCTTCCAACTGCACCCAACCTCCCAACCATCTGGGAGGGCCTAAGAAGGGTTATATGGAATCAATCTAGGAGAAACCAAGGACAATGGGGGGGACAATGTCCCCAAGGGGCAGCGGAACCCCCTTGGGGGAAGAAGGTTTCTGAAACCCATTATGGAGACTTTGAATACATGGAGGACAGGCATGCTCACCATATTTGCTGGAACTTTTTGATACTTACTGCATTTCTGTGAGAGACCTTCTCCACAGTAGCTAATTGCCCTACATCTAGCAATAATTCCATTACCGTTGGCATGTCCAGTGATGGCCAGTTACAGAGGAGTGGGAGTTTCACCACTACAATGATGGCTACAATTCATCTGATCTGGGGAAAGCATTTGAGCACTGCATGCTGTGGCAAACCCAACAGCAGTAGTGGGGCATCCAGCTCGCAAATAGTGCCCAGAATGTTGCTGCATGCCTGTAGGATGCTTTCCCAGAAACCCACTATTTTCAGGCCATTTCACAGCACCTATGTGAGATGAGCTCCTTGCTGTTGGCATCTCCAGCACGTATCAGCTGGCAGGACACCCAGCTGGAATAAGACCGTCAGAGTGCAGTACCACCTGAGGAGGACTCTTTTCTGTATTAGTCTGCTCCTACCATCTCAACATGCTTTGTATGATCAGTGCATGCAGGCACTCCACTTCTCCATACTTACTGTACTGCCCAGTTCCTGTTTCCATATGTCTTGGAAGGAAGGGATTGATCTGGCTGGGCATCATGCAGAGTACTGTAAATAAGACTGGCCTTGCATTCTTCGATCTCTGGAACATGTCCACCGGAGAGGTAGTTGACCATTCAGGCTCATCCGGGGTGTTGCTGGCCCAGGGGCAGACCATGCTCCTGATTTGGAGGTACCTCCCAAAATCTTGGAAAGGGAGGACATATTTCTCCTTCACTGTATCAAATGACTCAACATGATGCCTGTCCAAAAGTAGAAGGTCCTTTATAATCAGCATTCCTTTCTGGGCCCACGTAGACCACTTGGGTGGGTACCCTTGAATCCTCAGAGAAGCATTTCCCACAAAAGAGTAAATGTTTTTGGTGTCACATGCAATTTTTTGAGCTTATGAAACTATACCCAGGCATGTTTGGAATACAAGATAGTGGGTGCCCCTTAGTGTGTTGAAGGACCTTGTTGTATAAGTACATGGCTGTCAGTGGGTTATGTGACAAGCCTTACTCAATCTGCACCCACAATGATGAGCTACTTGTAGCCAGAGTGAACCATCTTATGGTCTGTGCTGTGACAAAAACTATATGGTACCCAAGCAACCATGGCAACCCCCACCTGGTTTTCATCCAGTGTGCCCTCAGCCGCACAAGGTTGTAACATGGTGGTTTGTTCCCCCATAGGAACTCGCCAACAATTCTGTCTAATTTTGGAACCATTTGGGTGTTATGTAAATGTGTAAGTGGGATAAGATGTGAATGACTCTGGGGGCCAACATCATCTTAAGGGCTGCGATCTTGCCCACAAGGGATAAGGACAGCAGCCTTGACCTGGTTAGTTTGGTTTTTGCAGACTCCAGAAGTGGGGTAAGGTTAAGTTGGACCATTTTTTTCTTTATTTCTTTCCCATATTTTACTACCTCCTCAACTGTTTGTTTTTTTTACCTATGGTTCCCCCTTCCAGCCAGCCCTCACAGTCCCCCTGCCCCAGCCACAGCCAGAGCTCAAACCCCCTAATTCCCTAGCTCCCACAGGTCATGTCGTAGTGGGTGCTTACCCCACCACTATGGAGACCACAGCAGCTGGGCTTGGGGGGAGCTAACTTGGGTGCATCCGTGGCGGTGCCTTCAGGGTCAACCTTTAAGCACGCTGGAAGATTCTGTTGTTTCCCTGTCCCATGGCACGGGCATGCAGTGGTGTAAAGGACCCTGCCGTGCACACTTCCACACACTGTATGCCTGACACCATCCATGCCATTCCCACTGTGGACCACCACATGCACCGACCCCCAGTCACCACCAGAAGCCAGCACAGCCGTGGTCCCCCCAACCCACCTTCCCCAGAGGAGGAGAGCAGTCCCTGGGATGCTCAATCCTCCTCCCCCCCGGCTGACCCACCAACACCTGAGGTCACTCCTGACCCCGGGTCATCAGCGTGGCATGAGGTGTGGCATCCAGTGCCTCAACCCTCAGTACCACCGGGCCAGTAAGTTGGAACATTTTGGATACAGAAGAGTGTATTGTGATTCCCAAGTACTTGAGGCCTTGTGCCACCCACCTCAGGCCCTTCACTGCATACAGCTCCACAGTGGTCAATGGGTAAAGGGGGAGGATTTCTGTTTTGTGCTGTGTGCATGACGCTAATCAAAGTGTGAAGTGTTACACCTGTAAATAAGCTTTCAGCTTAGTGTCTCTCACCTGGTTAAACAATTGGAAAAAAAAAAAGTGGTCAGAGTTCTGCCATCCCTTGATGAAACCCGCTTGAGCCAATTGAATGAGGCCATGGGATACCAGTTCCAAGAGGGCTGCCAGGATCTTCTTCAAAGTTTTGTGAGGGTCCCCAAGGGAAATCGCCAAAAAATTGTATGTTATATTTCTTAGTGGAGCTGGCCTAGTTTTCGGAAATTTTAAGTCAAGAAATGTTTTCTGTGAGGCCTGCTCTAGCAACAAAATGCTCCAATGCCAGGACCGTCACCAATATCTTGGCATCAGCATTACTGAGGGATATGGGTCTATAATTGCCCAGCAGAGTGTTATCTTTGTTTTGTGTTTTGGGCAGAACCATTATGATGGTGTCTGCTATTGTAGCAGGCAGTGTTTGGGTATGTAGCCCAGTGTGAAGAACATCCAGCTGGGTTAGGCTGACCTCATAACACAGAGCTGATAATAATCTACAGAGAAGCCATTGCCCCCAGGTGTCTTTCCCTTGTTCAGGGAATGAACTGCTGTGCCGATCCCAGGAAGGGTGATGGGTGCATCCATTCCTAGGGTTCATGTGGATGATATTCAGGGAACGGGCAGTATATCCAGAAAGCTAGGGTAACATCAGTGGCCAGAAGAACCAGGAAAGCATAAAGCTGCTGGCAAAACTGGTGCATAAGCTCATTAATGACCTTTGCCCCCCTATGAGTTACACAGTTATCATACCTCAGGCTCGCTATATGTGTTTCTGCTTGATGTTTTTGATACGGTGGGCTAACAGTTTTCTGAGTCACTCACCTCCTTCCCAGTAAGTGTGTTTAAGCTGAAAAAGGGCTAACTCTGCTTTTCTTGTGAGAAGTTCATTAAGCTGGGGTCTTGTACTGGTCAAGCAGGTTATAAGTTCTCAAGAGGGTGTGCTGCTATTTGTATTCACCTTTCACTGATGCTAACTCCTGTTCCAGATTGCAAAGTTCAGCTTCCTTTTCTTCTATGTGTCGCATAGCTTTAAATGTTGCCCCTCATGGCAGCTTCACATGCCTCCCAAACAGTAGATCTGGAGGTAGTTCAATTATCGTTAAGCTGGAGAAAGACTTTTATTTCCTCCTTCACCTACTGCACAAATTTTGAGTCCCGCAGAAGGGGGGGATCTAGACTCCATGACTTGGATTTGGTGGGGGAACCCAGAGCATCATCATGGTTACTAAGGCATGGTCCAAGATTGCAACAGGGGAGATATTTGTGGAGACTAAGTTAATAGTGATCCCAGGGGGCATAAACTATGTCTGCACATGTCTATGCAGCTTGACATGGAATGAACTGCTGTGCTGAGTAACATGTGTAGTCCCTTTCCCATGGATTCTGGGTCCACCATGCATCTGCCAAATTATGCTCTTTTAGCCTTTCCCCCAGAGCCTGCCATGCTCGTGTGTGAGGCTCAGGTTTCCCACCACTACAATCCACACATGCTCTATGGTAAGGTTAAAATCCTCCCCCCCCAGTATTACTGGGGCAGTAGGCGATGCAAACTCAGAAAGGATTTGAGCAAGTCTATGGAGAAACTGCATATCATGCTGATTGGGACCATAGACATTGACCATTGTAACAGGCCCAGCAGGGTGTTTGCTTCTAGCATCACCCAGCTCTACTCCTTGTTACCATGGAGTGCTCTATGGTCTACTGCAGCCATATGTGAAGCAGGACTGATACTCCTTTCTTCTTTATTGGGGATGTACTATGAGCCTTTGCACCTACCCAACCTCTAAGCAATTTTTCAGCCTTCACTTTTGTCAGCCAGGTCTCTTATAGAAAGGCTATCTGTGTGCAAAGGTGCTTTAAGTGTGCCAGCACCTTTTTCCTTTTAACAGAGGAATTTAAGCCCCTCACATTCCAAGAGATGGCTTGGATATCAGCCATGATCAGTTTTTAAAGCAACAATGCACACTTTATTATTATACCAGGACTTCTGTATGTAGGAAAGTTTCCCTGTGTGGCCCCTACCTTTGGTAGGCTCCTCCCCACCCCCACCCCGGTCATCTAGTTCTCCAGTGGCCTGTAGCCAGGATGTATAGTCACGAAAAATGAAACAATAACAATAAATTAACAAAAACCAAAATGGAAAGAGACCTCGGATAGTCATATCAGATGATCTAAAGGTAAGCAAGCAATGTGAGAAGACAGTAAGGATGGCTGGGGGGGATACTGGGATGTATAGGGAGAGGCATCACCAGTAGAAGACAGGAAGTTGTTATCCCTCTGTACAGACAGTTAGTGAGACCCCATCTGGAGTACAGCGTGCAGTTCTGGAGACCCCATCTCTGCAAGGACATAGACAGGATGGAGGCAGTCCAGAGAAGGGCAACTAAAATGGTGCAGGGTCTGCAACAGAAGCCATATGAAGAAAGACTAAAGGAGCTTAATATGTATACCGTTGAGGATAGGAGGGAGAGGGAGGACATGATAGAAACTTTCAAGTACCTCAAGGGAATCAACAAAGTCCAAGAGGGTAGAATCTGTCAGAAAAAGAGGTGCAAGAACAAGGGGGTACAATCTGAAGATAGAGGGGGGATGTCTCAGGGGTAACGTGAGGAAGTATTTTTCCACAGAGAGGGTGGTGGATGCATATAACGGCCTTTCTGAGGAGGTCGTGGGATCAAAAACAGTGGGGGAATTCAAGAATGCATGGTACAGACATAAGGCAATTCTGGTGGGTGGTAGGTTGGGGCTAGTTAACTGAAAGCAGTAAAAAGAAACATGGGAAGAACAAAGAGGAAAAGGCAAACCACGGATACATTTATTGGCCCTGTTACCACCCCTTGGCTGCTTGGATTGTCAGCCAGCAGTTTCCCATGGCTTGTGGCACATGGAAGTAGGCTGTTGGTTAACCAGGATCTGCAGCTTATCCAATAGGTAGAAAAATGGGCAGACTAGGTGGGCCAAGCGGTCCTTATCTGCCGTCAAAGTCTATGTTTCTATGTTTGTAAATTTCTAAAACACAGATATTCCTGTAAACAGTCCACAACAGGGACAAACATAGATCCCATAGAGTACATGACCTTCCCCCATTCCTTGTCTCTGCCCTCCCTTCTCACCTATGTGCCCTATTCCTAACAACCCAAAACACCTCACCACATACAGCACAGGCATCACTTTTCAGTCACATGAGTGCTTAAGGTCCAGGTGAAACTCGTCCTTCCCAGTGGTTGAGACTTTAAAGGTGTTGCCATCCAGAGTTTAACACTTCTGTATGCAGGTCATCCTGACATGGTGAGGGGAGCTGTTCAAGAGGATATTTATGTGTTTATTTGTTTGAAAGAGTTTCACCAGGAAAGACATACTGAGCTGAGATTGTTTGTTTCCAAAAGTGTCCTGGGGGAAGGGGGAGAGGGAGTACAGTATGATTAAAAATACAAAGTACAGTAAATATAGAGAAACAAAATATACAAGAATATACAGGCACTATACAGGTATTTACACATATGTACGCAGCCTGTAACCAGCAATTTAGGTAATAAACAAGTATTTCACATATGTACACTAGAGTGGTATGCAGATTAAGGACAAGAATGCCTAGGGAGCAAATGTAGTTGTAAATGGACAAAGTGAGACAGCTGAAGGCAGAGATGAAGAGGAAAGACTAAGATAAGAGGGGGTGTAAACTGGCAAGTTAACATTGAAGGAGAAACTGAGATGACGATATGAATCCTGGAGCAGACTGAAGATTAGAGCCATAGAGACGGGTAGGTATGAAGATGGAAGGAGAAGAGATAGGAAAGGAGTGATGGGGATGTGGAGAGAGGTGAGGAGAGGTGAGGAGAGCTTCCACCACTCATGGATGAAAACCTACCATGGGTAGATGAAGCACGAGGCACACCCCATCTACAACATGGTATAAGGTCAAGAGGACTGGACAGGCAAGTGAGAAGTTCAAATACGTCCTACAAATTGTGGGTCATGCAGGCTGAGTCAGTGTAAGTAGAATGAATAGGGGGTGTCTGTAGCATTTACAAGAGGCAGGGCTGAGTTGACTGGAGTGTGTCAAGAGAACAGGAGGAAGAAGCAGAGCAGATGTGCAGTGGGAGTGAGTTTCAGAGTTTAGGGAAGTGGTAGGAGAATGCAGTTTGGCCAGCTGAGGTGGACCTGGGTGGGAGAACCAAAGAGTGGAAAGAGGCACTGTGAAGGGCATAAGAGAAGGGTGGGGCAGGGAGATGTTAGTGGAAAGGTAGGAAAGGAGAGAGCCCATCCAGTATTTGGCTATGAAAGAGGCACAATGGGCACACTGTCATCAAGGAATGAGAAGGAGAGGAAGGTATAGAGATAGCAGTGCTAAGTTAGAGGCAGGGCATCCAGCAGAAAGCGGCAGAAGGAGTGGAAGAGTTGGCACAGACTGGACAAGGTGGATTTATGAGCAGCACTATAGACAATTCTTCATAGTCAAATAGAGGCAGAATCATTTTCTGAATGGCTCTGCAGGCCTGCAGAGGGATGCAGGGATGTGGTGGACAGTAGGCTGGGGGTTTCTCTCGCCACTCAGTTTTACAGTGGGAGTGTAGTCAAACTCCAGTAGAATCACCCAATTTAACAGGCTATTAGCAGAGAAATGATAACCCACATCCTGGCTTTCCCATTAAGAGCTGTTGCCCCACCCCCATATAGCTGGCTATTTGTGCCCCAGTGTCCCCCATGAGCTGGGTCCACTACCCAGGATGTATATACTGTCTGTAATGGCAGACAGCCTGACCTTAAGAAGCATTACATCCCCACCGCAAAGTTCCATCACCTGCCACCCCATCCCCTGAGGTACCAGTCAGTGTAAGAGAATTAGATGTTAAAGTGTCATCGGCCATCAGTTTCCCAACATGGATCCCTCCTGATACCATGTCCCCAACCTCCCCCCCACTGGCAGCCTTAATATGCCCCTGATGGGTTAGACCTGTCCACCAGGTATCTCAGGAGTAAAGGTTAGTATCAGACCTGGTGAAGCAAAGAGGAAAAAGTAAAAAGAAAGGCTAAAGCGAGATGATGTAAGATCCGCTGGTCCCCCTTTTGGTTGTATTGTCCCCTCTGCCTATTCATAAATATGCACTCTGCCCATGTGTTTGAGCAGCATGGACCTGCTGCAGTGATTCCTTCATGAAAGTGCACACAGTTGCACCGTTGTGAAGGAAGTTGACAGAGATTTTCTCAGGCCTTCTTCCCAGTGATACAGAAGTCATGGGAAACTGCTGGTTGACAATCCAAGCAGCCAAGGGGTGGTAACAGGGCCAAGGAATGTATGCCTGGTTTGCCTTTTCCTCTTTGTTCTTCCCATGTTTCTTTTTCCTGCTTTCAGTTAACTAGCCTCAAGTAGCAGCATCAAACAGAGAAGTGACAGGCACCCACATTTATGAAAAAACAAACATACCTCACATCTAAGGCAAATGGAGGAGAAAAGAGCAGAGGACATTCATTGTCATGAGTACCCATCCTTATGCCTAGCCTACAAGCTAAGGTCAGACAATGCACCACCAAGCCTTGTCAAAACATTATCTGTTAAACATAACAGCAGGTCCCTTAGATGCTCTAGCCGTCAGCTCCTCACTGTGCCTAAATTTAGGTCTTCCCAGGAACAGAGGTCATTCTCGGCCAGCATCCTGACCCTCTGGAACGCTCTTCCAGAAAATGTACAGACATGTAATTCCCTCGGGGTTCAAAAAGAGACTTAAGGCTCATCTGCTACAGCTTTACCACTTGCAACCATTGAAAACCGAATCCTCTCCTGCCATCTGTATTTCCCTACTGCTATTTTATCTGTAACCACGAATGTCACCTAGTTATCAACCTGTGCTGAGTGCTGAAAGTGAGTGTTGAAATTTTGGAAATTGCCTAAATGTTAACTATAATTTGAATGATAAGCATTGCAATGTCTGATGTACACCAATCTACGTTCACTGTACTACTCTCTCTTATATACTGTGTACTGTGCTAACTCATGAAATGTCAACCTGTAATTGTATTGTAACTTTATGGAATGTTGTGATTAATCCCGGGTCACCCCTGAAAAAGGGACTATTATGGCCTCAGTAGGTTTACCTGGTTACCAAAATTTAAATAAATAGAATAAATAAATAAATAATGTCCAAGACCCTGACTCATTGGGCTACCTCATCATCGCACTAGCCAGCCTATCTTGAGGCCAACGACTCAGATCAACATAGACAATCCCCCATCCCCTCATGAGTAAGTTAGTGTGCAGATTAACACAACCCCCATTCCACACCACACCCTCAAGCCTGAATGGTACCCTGTCAATTGAGCGCTACCAGAATAACACCGCACTATACGGCACTAGTCTGGTAAGCACTCACACGGCCAGTGACTGGGGATTTACAGCACTTACTGTAAGCACTCCTCTGGTCGCTGTCCATGGTCCTGTAATCAGGACAAGAGCACCAGGAGCCAGGAAGTTCACTGAGATGCTCCTGTGGTGTGGAGGGCTGGGGCATCGAGCAGTTTAATCAACAGCAGTGGAGACCAGGATTCTAATCCTTGTCTCTAACCTTTTGGGACACCTCAGGACTTTTTTTTTTTTTTTACATGGGACCGTAATGGCCCCACAAATTTAACTTTCCCAGGATCCGTTTCCCTCAGGTAAGAATCCTAAAGACAGGGGGTGGGCTGTGGTGGCAGAGCCCCCACCAAAAAAAAAATCTGTGCTGCTTTTACCGCGCTTATTAGAAGGATACTGTTGTTGTTGGCACTCATAGGGACCCAGTGCCAACATCAACCATGAGTGGAAGAAAATTTATATTGAAAATGAGTATATAGAGCCCATCGCTATAAGAGAGGAGCCTGCATTGGCATAATACTGAAACAAGAAAAAGATACCCCTGGGACTTGGCCCTTTTAAGACAGCATTGCTGTTAAATTAGTCTGGTAAGCTGATAGGCTTGGCAATTAGGCCCCACATTCAGAGGGAGAACAACAGTTTTTCTAATTGCGCAGTTCAAGCTGGGAGGTGGTTGTGGTAGGATTTGTTGCTGTCTGGAAGTTCATTTGCGTAGTTTGCTACTCTTCAGGCCCTGAGGATTCCTTCTGAGGAAGATTGGTAACTGCAGAGATAAGATTTACAGCGTCAGCCCAGGATTTTGGTCTGGTGGTGAGTTCAGGTCCAGCCTGAGGTCATGAAGGTGATGCAGGGAGTTGCTGCTCAGGGCAGTGAACATCCATCAGTGTGGCAAATATGTTGGAGCCTAGTAATGGTGAGTGTGTGGTAGATGAAGTGGGAGATTCATCACTTCTGCTGCAGATCCAGCTTCTCTGCCTGGCTGACCACTCCTTCTTCAATTGTTTCTGCTTGTTGCACCTCCTAGTTTAGCCACAGGTTGCCAGGGGCCCATGGACCCCAGCATGGGTGGCATTGAAGGACCATAGGAAGAACTTTGTGCATAAGGTGCTGGGGTCGTGTCCATCAATAAGTAGTGGGAATTGCTTGTCTCTGCTCTGTATTTGAGGCAAAACCTGTTGCAGTCAGCTTGAGGCCTGTTCTTATGGACAGATGCCTCTGCTGCTTCCAGGGCTTCAAACTGCTGTGTGAGCTGGCCCAGTGGTGCAGAGGTCTGAGGCACCTTGAGCTTCTTTCCTTTCCAATGCTGGGGACCCAGATTTGGGAAAAAGCTTGGGCCACTAGGGATTGGCCAGGGCTTGAGGGCTAGGAGAGGACTGAGCGGCCGCTTGGCAGCTCTCCTCTCCTGGATTGGGGAGACAAGCCTTCCCAGATCTTGGCTGCCTCTGAGTGGAGACTCAATGGTAGTGCCAAGGAAATGCAGGGCTGGCACTAGGCCAGGGGTGGGTGGATTCAGGTTGCCAGTTCTGGCATGCATGCATGCCTCCATGCACATGCATAACAGTACTGCCGAGACCCTGGGGAGGTAAGGGGAGAAAAAACAGGGAAGAACACCATGTCCCTCTGTCCCTGTATGTGATGGCTCTCAGGAGACTCTGGGGTCCAGCACTGTGTAGATCTCTGCTGGTGTGATGGCAGGGGGAGTGGCAGGTGGGACTGGGAGACCCTGCACCAGGGCTTGAAGGCAAGTGTAGGTGGCGATGGGCAGGCAACAAGTCTGATTAAAAAAAAGCTGCTGTGTGATGCCATCTTGGTGATTTGCAGGGCATTTGGGTAGTGCATAGCATAGGGCACCTCAAGCTTTATTAGGGTTCTCCGTGCCAGCACATTAACTTTGCAGGGGTTTGACAGTTCAAGGGAGAAATCAGGGAATATCTTGATGCTGTGCTCTTTCCGGGTGACTATTCCTTTTTGTCCATCCCACTGAGTGATTCTTTCCCTGTCTCCAAAACACAGAACTCTAGCAAGCAAAGGGCTTTGGATGAGCAGCAAGGGAGCAGTAGGCCCGATCCATTTTGATAGTCAATGGGCAGTCTGGAGAAGGTATGCCCCCCCCCGACAGTGACACCAACACAGTGACCTACCAACACAGTGACCTACCAACCCATTGACAAAATTGACAAGTTGCTAACAGGTCGCTGTGTTGGCGCGCGTGACACAGGGGCACACTGTCTCCCAGTCCTGCACCCCTTCCCCAAATCAACTCCGACTGGAGTTAATAATCCTAAATACGGTGGTGTGGAAGGCCCTGATGAAAAAATAGGACCAGGAGATAAAGGGATTTCCTGCGTCGACCACAATCTGCAGTCGTCTATTACAAATCCCAGTTAATGTAATGCCAGTTGACAAAAGTGTTGTCGAACCGGCATCGTAGAGCCTCTGGAGAAAATATCCCACTGAGAGCTTTTTGTAGGAAAGTAACAGCATTGCATCCTTCACAGTCCTCAGGGAATCACACAAACCAGAGGTTGCCTCTCTGGCTCTGATTCTGTAGGTCCTCGACCTGCTTCCATAGTAGCTGGATTACCAAGTCTTGTTGATAGAGATGGACTGTCACTCTCTCAGCGGTGTCCTCAGTGAACACAATGCACTGTTCAGCAGTGTTGTTCTGGTCCCCATTTGTACCAAGTCTGCATTAATGCTTTGAGCCAAGAGTTCAAGACTGTTTTGGACAGCAATTGCTCAAACATGCTTTTGATTACCAGCAGGGTTGCCGAATTGGAGCCATTGTCAGCTGTCACCATCTTGTTCTTCACAGGAAGGACTGGTAGTCCCTCAACTTCACTTAACATTTTCTCAGCCGATCATCTTCTGATTTCACCCTAAGTGGTACCGGATGACTCAACGATGTTAGACCCAATGACTAATATGCTTTTTACCACAGGTAAGACTTTAACCAGGAAGTATTTTAGTGGATTCTATATAAGGGTTAAGAGAGGTAAAAAACTAGGCAGCCATCTTGTTGGTGCCAAGCCACACCTCCCATGAATTCCTGTTAAAAGAAGAACCAGCCTAACTTTTAAATATGATCAGCATGTATAACCCATGATGCTTTGCGTTGTTGGGGGTATGTGTAATTTTTTTTTTCTTAGAAACCTGGCTTTATTGCCAATGCCATTTTTGGGTAACCCTTGTGTCAGTGCTTGCTTTTGTGCTGAGTTTCTTTCACTTTTTAGCTTGATTTCTTATTTTGTGCTCACCAT
Organism: Neoceratodus forsteri; assembly: GCA_016271365.2. Taxonomy (NCBI): domain Eukaryota; kingdom Metazoa; phylum Chordata; order Ceratodontiformes; family Ceratodontidae; genus Neoceratodus; species Neoceratodus forsteri. The sequence goes on from CM057452.1 coordinate 1,882,347,771, forward strand.
GACCCAAACCTGGAAGAGTATATTAGGGCTGACTTGTTTTCTCCTGCTGTGAGATACACATAAGGCCCCTTGATAAGTCCTGTGTAGGATTAAACACATGTTTGTGTGTCTTCTGTTCTCACCCTTAGCAGAGTAAATGTAAGGCCCTTTAGTACCATGCAGTCATGTTTAAAGTAGAACCAGTCTAAACTTTTCATAGTTTCGTACAATGGTTTCCATGAGTAACATTGCCCACAAAATTGCCAGAAAGCAATATAGATACAGAAAACTTTACAAAACAGGATCCTGAGCAAAAAAACAGACCAGCACATAGTTTCAGTCTCCCCTTTATTGACTGTGATGACTGACATTGAGGCATGCAGACACACACATTTTACTGCTTATTATTGTGTTTACATTTACCCTTTTCCAGATCTCAGCTATAGGTTAGCATGCTTGTCCATATAGAGTGCCTGCTGCTGTCACAACTGAAAAGCAGCTTTGAAAGCTATGTACATACAGTACAATAATATGGCTTTAATCAGTAACATCTGGATAGCCTGGTGAAAGCAGCTGCAAATATTCCTGTACTTGTTCAGCTTACTTCAAAGCCCCAGGTGTTATGGGTGATGAGGGACTTTGAGCTTACAATGGCTTTATCAATCATATCCAAAAGTGAACAAATAGGATTTTTATCTTCCAGTGGGGCTCAACCAACCAAAAATGTAAAATTAGCTTTCTCTATGCATGCCACAACACCCCCAAACTCGCAATTAAACAGGGTGGTGGTATCATTCAGCATTCTCCCTTTCTCATATTTAAGAAGGGGGGGAAGGATCAGTAGCTCATGCTGTGGACTCTGAAATATGAGCAGACTAGATAGACCAAATGGCCTTATTCTGCTGGTTTCTTCATCTGTTTGTAAGAAGGGATGAGAGGGTTGTAACTCACTTGGCTGGGTGGAAGGATCTGTTCTGTGCTTTCCAGCACAACTGCGGAAAAGGTCAAAACTCAGCTTGTGAGGCTGCTAGGCAGGGAGTGGGAGAGTGAAGGGTTTGTACTTCACTTATTATTCAATGTGTTATTTTTTTTTTTTTTTTTTTTTTAACATTAACTGCATTATACTGTAATACCGGCCAATGTTTACACAATTACCACTGTAGGTACCAACATCCTGGCACTACACAGCATACATATTGTAAGGTAATGGAAATGTTTCGGTACTATTTATTTTATTAATTTTATTTATTTGTTAACTGGGTGGGTACAATGGTCCCAGGGACGGTTTCAGGCATGACCCGGGACATAAAGATGGCACATATACATAGTCACAGAAAAAGTAGATACATACAGTGAAAGTACAAGAATTCTTGGCAAAACAAAATACATACATAGAGAAATGGAGATCAACCTTTGCTGGTGTAATTTAGGTATAGGACAATATGATCTAGCAATAAATATGGTGGTATAGCAACAATGGAAATATGTGTAGGTGCTAGGATGCTAAAGTGTACAATTGCACATGGATTGGGATAGGAGGATCAAAAATAAGTTCTATTTGAAGGTCTGTGACGGGCCTAAGGTGAGGACAGAGGAGGGGAGGCTATGCCAAAGTGTAGGAGCCGCAACAGAGAAAGCTCTCTGTCCCATGTTCATGTTAGAGCGAAGGACACTTACCAATGGTTGAGATGAGGACCTCATCAACCTAGTGCTTTGCTTATAGCAGATAATCCTGCTTTGGGGGGAGGCTGAGTCCACCATAAGGGTTTTGTGTACTACGGCTCCCAGTTGGAGGTCACATCGAGCCTGGGGAGAGAGCAAACCTAGTGTGACGTACAGTGAGCAGTGATGGGTAGTTAGAGGGACAGAGAGATTAAAATGACAAATGCAGTTATATGCAGTGTTCAATTGGGTGAGTTTCTTGGATGAAGTCTGTGTGATGCCAGGGGAGCAGTACTCCAGGAGGGGGAGAACTGTGCCCCTTCCTATCGCCAGTCATGCCTCAGGGGGAGAAAGTGTTTCAGGCGGTAGCAAGCTCCAACCTGCTGGTGCACTCTCCTGATAGTTGTGCTTTTATGTTCACTAAACATGAGGGAGGGGTCCAATGTGACTCTCAGGTATTTATAACTATTTATGTGCTCAAGAGGCATACCGTCAGGGGGCCAAGATTGAGAGGGACGAGACCATAGATGCGGATAACGTGCCATGCTTTTGACTGGAGCCAAATAGCATAGTCTTGGTTTCCTTATTGTTAACCAGTAGTAGGTTAGCAGAGAACCAGTTATGTGTTAATTTGAAGTCATGAGATAGTGAGTGGGACAATGAGGTGATACTGGGGTCAGTCCTGAAAAGGATCAGATCGTCAGCATACATAATTTTCTGACAGTCAGAATTTATGTGCAGCATGTTGTTAATAAGTAGGGGAGTAGAGAATCAGGCCCAATATGGATCTTTGTGGGACACCACTTGTCACCTCAAGGATTGATGATTCTGAATGAGGAGGTTGTGATTGACGAGATCAAAGGCTTTGGATAAGTCAATGAAGATGGATCCAGTTAACCTACCCTCATCAGCAGATCTGAGTACGTGATCAGTGAAATAAGCCATTGCAGTGGTGGTGCTGTAGCCCTTCCAGAAACCATGCTGTAGAGGGGAGAGTAATCCATTTTTATCTATGTAATCTAACATTTGCCAGAAGACTATATTTTCTAGTACTTTGCTTAGATATGACAGTGTCGAAACAAGTCTATAGTTCTTCATAATCAAGGGATCACTTGATTTGAAAATGGGGACTACTTTGGCCTGTTTCCATAACGCTGGTATGGAGGAGGTGGCTAGTGACATATTGAAGAGAAATGACAGGGGTTGAGTAATGTATCTTGCAGTTAGACTCAGGAATCCAGGGCAGAGTCCATCACTGCCTGCACTACTAGATTTGGGCAGTCCCATCAGGAGTTGGTAGATCTCCTTTTGAGTAGTACACTTAAAATGGAAAGGGGGCAGTTGATGCTGGGAGGGGATATTCAGTGACCTCAAGGTCAATGGTTATGTTAGGGGAAGGTTTGTCAGGTTAGGGCTGGAGGTTGGTGAATCTGCGATTTAGTAGATTAGCTATGATAAGCTGGCCCAGTGGTGCTGAGGGTTGAGGTGCTGGATGCCACACCTCGCACCACGCCGGCGACCTGGGTTCGGGAGTGGACTCGGGTCGACCGGGGGGAAAAAGGCTGAGTGTCCGATGACAGCTCACTTTCTCTGGGGGGAGGGAGGGGACCTAACTGGGCGAGCGGTGACCCCGGCGGAGCCTGGGGGCACGACAGCTCGTCGGCACCTCGGGGGTTTCATTGGTCACAGGCGGAGGCCTGTGGACCAATCACCTCTAGGGACTGCATCACCAAGGGGGGAGAATGCTGCAGACATCAGTGCTTGTGCCTTGATGTCACGGGCTAGCAACATCTACACAGAACAGGAAAAACCCCCTCCAGAGCCGGGAAGATGGATCGCCGAGCCCGGTCCCGATGTGCCAGCGTCTGCCTGCAGTCCAAGGGAACCTGATGAAATAACAAGATTCAGGGTGTTTTGCCCCACCCTGGCCCCACCTGTGGGGTAATCCACAGCTGGATGGAGGGACCTGGGTTGTCAGCTAAGAAGCTGACAGGGACGGGCTTCATTGGCAACTCCTGACAGAGTGGCTCTGGTAGAGATGTAGGAGGGACAAAAATAGAAATTACAAAAAAAAGAAAGATTAGCTATGATGTTGGGCTCAGAAGCTGGGCCATCATCAGTGAGCAGACTTATGGAACACTGCTTGGTGTCAGATTATATGAGGAGTTGATGGAGGGCAAAAATCTATGGGGATCACTCAAGTTGTTTGTCTGTTGGTTCTTGAGATAGGAGGCCTTTTGGAGTTTGGCCTCTTGTTTGCAGCTATTGCGGAGGGCACAGTAAGAGTTCCAAAAAGCTGGGGTGGGGTTTGCTTTATACAGACCCCATGCTTTGTCCCTTTGCTTCATTTTTCTGAGCAGTTCCCTAGATAACCATCTAGAGTTGCTGCCCCTGACCCTGTGGGTTTTTACCGGGCAGTGCTTTTCTTGAATAGAGGATAATATGAAGGAGACAAAGCCAAGGATAGAGTTGACATCTGTTAGGGAATAGCACGCAGACCATTACATTGCCTGTAGGTCAGCTCTGAGTTGCTCAGGAGACAGTGTTGAGAAATTCCTGAATTATATGGTTTTGGGCGGGGGACGGGGGCTCTTGCAGGTTCAAGTGCAGAAAGTTGAAGAGTGGTCACTAATGGAGTCAGCTAACACTCCTGATGTGGAGATTCTATCCACTCTGTTCGTGACAATTCAGTCAAGCCGGGGGTGATTATTGGAATGGTTATTATGTCTAGTGTAGGAGATTATCAGGGTGAGATTTATTTGCTTAAGTAGCACCGAATACTCATTCTGATTATCACTGAGCCAGTTTAGGCTAAATTCTCTGAGCAAAATCATATCTGTGGCTGATGATAGGTCACCCACTGTGGGTATGAATTGCTGCAGGCCTGACAAACCTGCCTTCAGGGGATTGTATAGGCATCCTACATTACGTTTATTGCATGGGCCAAGGGTTAGTTACACTATCAGCCATTCTGGACCATAGACGCCTTCAGGGTTTGTGGAGATGATGAAAGCCGTGAGGTGTTCTCTGATGAGAAGCATCACACCACCTCCTTTTTTCTTACCTGAGCAGTCATGTCTAAGAAGGGTATAGCCACTGAGGTGAAAAAGCGACACGGGGTGGAGGGATTTAGCCATATCTCCGAGACCCCTAGGATATTGGGTTTGTAGAGGGCTAGCCAGGCCTCTAGCTCCTGAAGTTTAGGAGGGAGGATATATATATTCATATATGCAATCTCTGTGCCATGCTTAATGGTCCAGGTTGGATCAATGTGAAATTTAGGGTTTGCGCTAGGGCCAGGGTTGACTTCAATATCTCCTCTTAGCAATAATAGTAGGTGAGAGCAAGAGTGAAGACAGGAAAGGGGCCATATGGAAATAAGTAAGGTGGGGGTATAGGAGTAAACTGATGCCCCCAGGAGGGGGTCTATGAGATAACTGTGAACGCCTAAAGGCGATCACCATTATCGATCAGTCAGAGTGCCAAAAACCTTTTCGGCACTCTGACAACCCCAGCACATCAGGACAACAGTGCCAGGACAGTTTTTTACTGCTTTCTGTAGGGGAGGGGCTGTCTGCCACACACACACACACACACACACACACACACACACACACACACACACACTCAACTACAGGAGGGTGCATGTTGGGGGGGGTGAAAGCAGTAAAAAAAAATAAAGGTTCGGGCCGGGCACAATAAAATCACACCAGCGCCCAGACCCGAACCCGGTACCTCACCCACCCCAACCACTAGCCAACCCCGACATCGCAATGCAGCTCAGCCAGCTACCGCAGTGCCACCCCTACAGCCTCTCCACCCCTCCCAGCCCATGCTCACCGTGTTTCTCCCCACCCTTCAAGGCATGAATGCATAGCGACATCCTATAGCCCAGTTCGCTTCACATCTTCTCCGGTCGCCCTACCCTCCCATCGCCATGAGGGATTGTGCCAGGAAAGAGTCACTGTTACAGACAGCGCCCTTCCTCATGTGCCCACCTCACGGATTACCCCCAGGAGGCAATTCTCTCTTCTAGAGAGAGACAGGCCAGGTGTAACAAGGGGTGATCTAGTACAGCCCGTGGAGCATAGGGTAAATACTGATTTATTATTGAGTGGGAGTATGAGCTAAAGGGTTCTCTGTTATTGGCAAGTGCCTAGAAACAGAAGTTACTTAGCCAGACAAGGCGAACTAAAATAAGTCCCATATTTAAGATTGTAAATGTATTGCCCATTGTGCCCATGCTGAGTATGCAGTAGAAGGGGCCAGTACCATTGGTGCCAGAACAGTTTGAAAAGTGGTTGTGCCAAGGATGTAAGGAGTAAATTCTCCCCTATTAAATACATTAAGATTGCAAAAACTGATAGGGCCACTTATGAAAGTGGTAGGGCCATGGCCCTTGTACCCTCCCCCCGTTCCAACACCTATGGCTAGTACGATGGAACATGGCTGTGTGGCTTTGTTCCTAAGGCACTGCTCTGCTGTGTATGAGTAGCTGAGGAGACGGGCCTGATTACCTAGGCTGTAGCTGTGCTGGGGAAAGTCCTGCTGTATTCTGGGGGATGGGGCTAGGCAGACAGCTGAAGACACAAACAGACATGGTGGCCTTCTCGAAGGTCCTGCCAGTGCTATGTGCAGGGGAGCATACACAGAGGAAAATTAAGGAGTTTAGCATGTGGCTAAAGGGTCAGTGTGAGGAGAAGGAGAAAGACTTCTGCTACACAGGAGACTGGAGAATCTTTTGACAGGACAGGAAACTGGTCGCAAAGAAGCTCTTCATCTTAGCCAGTGGGATGGAGAGTGAGAATCATACAAAACTGCATGCAGTAGTTGGTAAGGTAACCTGGATAATGAAAAGTATGCCCTCTTTGCAACCCAGAGTACACATTTGAACTTAAAGCAGCTGTCCACATTTATTTTCTTTAATATTGCAGTTCCTTAATGTTCCTCTTGTCAATTTGTGCCAGTATTATCCTGTTTTATAATTTATAAATATATGGTCACATTTTCAGATATGTTCCTTATGTTCCTGCACCCTGGCCAGGACCAGCATCTGGTTATGTGGGTATGACTGAGCCCCAATATCTCTATCTTGTGAAGGATTGGTTTCTTATTATCTACACTGGGGACAGCTTGTTCAGCGTGCTCTCCTGTAAAAAAACACCACTAGTATATATGTTATCACACTGACATATTGCAGGAACTTGGCTTCTTATAAACAATGATGAATGAGTGGAGCTGTTCCTGGATGGGGATGCCATATTTTTAAGTGTGCTATAAATTAAGTGGGTGTTATCTATTTTGAAAAAAAAAAAACATCTCTAGTGCAGGTAATGAAAGAAAATTAAAATCTAAGAAAGTTAAAGGGGAACATGCACCAGTAAAAGTCCCACATCTATGTGTGTGGCAGCCCAATTTGCACTTTTTGTGCAAAGTAAAATTAGTGATATGAAAAACCAGGGAGGTTCTGGTTTTTGTCAAATTGCTCTTGGTTTGGTTCTACTTTTGGATCTGAGTCAGTCCCCTTCTTCCTGATACCATCTTTACTTGTAAATCTCTGCCCATCTATTGATACCCTCCCTGTCCCATATGCACCTTCCCCCTTATGCAGACACACCCACCATGCCCCAGTTAAAATATCCTGCCCTCCTCTTCTAACACCCGCCCCACCCCAGGATACACATCCCTACCCCCATTGCTGAAATACACCCTGCCCCAGAATAAAGTATACAACCCTGCACTCACCTCCAGTCTTTACTGAAAGGTCACTACCCTTCAGAATGTGGAACACATACTGTAAGGGTGATACAAGATTAGAATGCTGTGAAAACACATGACTTAATTTGGGCAGTGTTTAATTTTCCATAATCAACAGCATCATAGACTTCAGACTAGTTTGCAGTGTGAGATAGTACCTTTTGTTTCAGGGTAACAGCCATTCTATGTGGTTGGTACTTGATCTGGGTACAGAATAATTTGCAGGCCAAGCAACATCTGTTGCCCTCTTCATCTCCCCTCCTGTCCATCACCTGTGCACATAGACCATCAGTAATACTAACTAAGCCACAGACCTGTAGCTAAAGATTTTCACCCAACTCGCTCTGCTCTCTCAATTGCCCACTTGCTTAATAGAAACATAGAAACATAGACTTTGACAGCAGATAAGGACCGCTTGGCCCATCTAGTCTGTCCATTTCCCTACCTACAGGATAGGCCGCAGATCCTAGTTAACCAACAGCCTATTTCTTCCTACCCCCCACAAGAATTGCCTTATGTCTGTCCCGTGCAATTTTGAATTCTCCCACAGTTTTAGACCCCACAACCTCCTCAGGAAGGCTGTTCCATGCATCCACTACCCTCTCTGTGAAATAATACTTCCTCACATTGCCCCTGAACCGCCCCTCTATCTTTAAATTGTGTCCCCTTGTTCTTGCACGTCTCTTTTTCTGAAAGATGCTACCCTCTTGGACTTTGTTGATTCCACTGAGGTACTTAAAAGTTTCTATCATGTCCCTCCCTCCCTTCTTTCCTCAAGGCAATACATATTAAGCTCTTTTAGTAACTCCTCATACGGCTTCTCTTGCAGACCCTGCACCATTTTAGTTGCCCTCATCTGGACTGCCTCTATCCTGTCTATGTCCTTGCGGAGATGGGGTCTCCAGAACTGGATGCAGTACTCCAGATGGGGTCTCACCAACTGTCTGTAGAGAGGGATGACAACTTCCTGTTTTCTGCTGCTGATGCCTCTCCCTGTGCATCCCAGTATACCCCCAGCAGTCCCTACTGCCTTCTTACATTGCTTGCTAACCTTAAGGTCATCTGATATGATTACCCCCAGGTCCCTTTCCTTTTTATGTTGATTGCGCGCATGCGCAAGAAACATGTTGCGGCAGGTTTCTGCAGAAGTAGGTTGTGGAGGCGTGGCACTGTTGTGCCCAATGCCCCCACAGCCTGCAAAGGCTCGTCCCCCATCCCCCAATGCCTTGGCACACTGCTGCTGACACTAGTTCAGCCAGCGTGCCACAACTTTCAAACAAATTAGCCGCTGCAATCAGGGGCCCCTTCCTCATTGCAGCATCAGCCATCCACTGCAATGAGGGAGTGATCCGTCATTGCAGGGTGGGATGTAGCATCGGTTGTATTGTTTGTGAACATGGCGGCTGCTTGCCGCTGTATTCACAAACAATATGTATCCCCCCCCAATGTTTATTTGCCGGACGGGAGCCCACTCCCCGCCGGCAGAAAGGAATCCCCTTTGTTGTTTGGCCGGTGGGGGTGCCTAGTCCCCGTCAACAGAAATAAATCCCCCTTTTGCTGTTTGCCGACGGGGGTGCCCAATCCCTGTCAGCAGAAATAAATCCTCCCCCGCTTTTTGTTGTTTGCCGACAGGGGTGCCCAATCCCCAGTCAGCTACAGCTGTCTCCCCCTGACTCTGGTGGCACGCTGGGAGCCCACCCCAGCGTGCCCCATTCACCCGAAATGTGCAAAGCGTCCCGCGACGTTGTCTTGTACCTGAAAGAAAGGAAACGGTCCTCATAGTCTCCCACACCCCCACAACTCACACCCACCCACTATGCAGCCAGCCTCCCCACACCCTCCCCACCCAATACTTACCTCCGAGCATGGCGCGATGATTCGTGGACCGTGAACATGTCTGCACTCTTCAAAGCCGACTCACCTAACTAAGGAAATGCCGGTAAGCTGTATAATGTAATGAATAGGGTTTTTTCAACTTTAGTGCATATCTCAAGCATTTTGGGGAAATTTTTCACCAAATTTTCAACATGGGGTTTTTGGGATCCCTCCTCATGAATTCTTGACCTGTCATGGCGTTAATCGGCCCGGAAAGGTGGTTTCGCAGTCACTGTGCGGAATCACCCTTCACGGCTGATTAATGAAACGACAGTGCCAGTGTTCATGAGGTGGGCTCTCAAAAAGCCTATGTTGCAAATTTGGTGGAAAAATCCCAAAATGACTGTTTTACGAAGTGTGCTGTGCAGTTGCTAGCGACTGCCGAACTTTGCAATGTACAATATTTACATGCCAGATTTTCAACATTGGCATTTTGTCACACCTTCTTGTGAGCAGTACAGCTGTCATTGTTCACATCCTGGCCAAAATGTGTTTTCGCACTTCCAGCGCAGAATAGCGCAGTCGCTGAGGGAAATCAGTGTTCAGGACAGATTAAGAAAATGACAGTGACACTGTTCATGAGTAGAGGTCCTTAAATGCCTATGTTGAAAATTTGGTAATGATACTCCATAAAATGACTGTGTTAAGAGCGTGCATTGCGCAGTTACACACACTGTGAATTTCGCGAATTTCTATATTTTCACTCTAGATTTATAACATTGCCATTTTCCTGACCTTCTATGAACAGTACAACTGCCATTTTTCCCATCCTGGCCAAAATATGTTTTCGCACTTCTGGCGCAGAATAGAGCGGTCGCTGTGGGAAATCACTGTTCGGGACAGATTAAGAAAATGACAATGGTACTGTTCATGAGCAGAGGTCCTAAAATGGCTATGTTGAAAATTTGGTGATGATAGCCGATCAATTGACTGTGTTACAAGTGTGCGTTGAGCAATTTCCACGCACCCTTGTAACTTCGCAGATTTGTAATATTGTCACACCACATTTCCAACAGTGCCATTTTTTCACACCTCCTTATAAGCAGTTCAGCTGTCATTTTTCACATCCTGACCGAAATGTGTTTTCACAGTTCCGGTGCAGTATAACATGGTCACTGTGGGAAATCAGTGTTCGGGACAGATTAAGAAAATGACAGTAGCACTGTTCATGAGCAGAGGTCCAAAAATCCCTATGTTGAAAATTTGGTGACGAAACTCCATAACATGACTGTGTTACAAGCGTCCGTCGAACTGTTTCCACGAACCCTTGTAACTTTGCAAATTTGTAATACTGTCACGCAACATTTTCAACAGTGGCATTTTTTTAACTCCTTATGAACACTGCAGCTGTCATTTTTCACATCCTGGCTACAATATGTTTTTATACTCCTGCGGACAATAGCATGGTCACTGTGGGAAATCAGTGTTTGGGACAGATTAAGATCGACCGAGTGAGAGGGGGGGAGTGACCGAGCTCAACTGAGCTCTGTCAGGACTGCTGCGGATTTGTTTGTGGCAGGCAAAGGCCCCAACACAAGAGCTCAGAACAAAAGGGCAGCCTGCAGCACTGGGAGAAACAGAAGGAGAGAGCGAGTGAGGGAGGAGGAGTGAGCGAACTCACCAAAGCGCTGTCAGAACTGCTGCAGACTTCTTTGTGGGCAGAAAAAGGCATCAATACAGGCAGGGGCCCAGTACAAAAGGGCAGCCTGCAGCGGTGGGACAAACAGTGCGAGCGAGTGAGACAAGGGGACTTAGTGAGCTCAACGGAGCTCTGTCAGGACTGCTGAGATTGCTTTGTGGGCAGAAAAAGAGGCCAGTGCAGGCAGAAACCCCGTACAAAAGGGCATCTTGCAGCGCCTGGACAAACAGAATGAGCGATGAGAGAGGGAGACTGAGTGACCTCAATGCAGCTCTGTCAGGACAGCTGCGGATTTCTTTGTGGACAGACAAAGGTGCCAATGCAGCCAGAAGCCCCATACAAAAGCACAGTCTGCGGCGCCAAGACAAACAGAACGAGCGAGTGACAGAGCGGTACTGAGCGAGCTCAACGGAGCTGTAGTGTGACTGCTGCAGATTTCTTTGTGGGAAGAAAATGCGGCAACGCAGACAGGAGCCCAGTACAAAAGGCCAGCTTGCAGCGCCGGCAGAAACGGAATGCAAGAGTGACAGACAGGCAGTGAGCGAGCTCAGTGGAGCTGTGTCAGGACTGCTTCAGATTTCTTTCTGGCCAGAAAAAGCCACCACTGCAGCCAGGAGCCCAGTACAAAAGGGCAGCCTGCAGCGCCAGGAGACACAGAATGAGCAAGTGAGGGAGAGGGAGTCAGTGAGCTCAACGGGGCTTTGTTAGGACTGCTGCAGATTTGTTTGTGGGCAGAAAAAGGCAGCAATGCATGTAGGGGCCCATTACAAAAGGGCAGCCTGCAGTGGCACGAAAACCAGAAAGAGTGAGTGAGTGAGCTCAACAGAGCTGTATTGTAACTACTACAAATTTCTTTATGGGCATAAGAAGACAGCTACTCAGGCAGGAGCCCAGTAGAAAAGGGCGGCCTGCAGCGCCGGCAGAACAGAATGAAAGAGTGAGAGAAGGGGAGTGAGCGAGCTCAACGGAGCTTTGTCGGGACTGCTGCAGATTTCTTTGTGGGCAGAAAAAGGCGCCAACAGAGATAGGAGCCCAGTACAAAAGGGCAGCCTGCAGCGCCACGAGAACCGCAATGAGTGAGTGAGACAGGTGGACTGAGCGACCTCAACAGACTTCTGCTGGGACAGCTGTGGATTTCTTCATGGGTAGAAAAAGCCACCAACACAGGCAGGAGCCCAGTACAAAAAGGCAGCCTGCAGTGCCAGGAGACACAGAATGAGTGAGTGACACAGGGTGAGTGAGCCACCTCAATGGAGCTCTCTCGGGACAGCTGCGTATTCCTTCCTCGGCAGAACAAGGTGCCATTGCATGCACCAGCCCAGTACAAAAGAGCAGCCTGCAGCACTGGGACTAACAGACTGAGCCACTGACAGAGGCCCACTGCGCGAGCTCAACGGACCAATGCAATCAACATTCGGCATTGACAAATGCTTGTTTGTTGTTGTTACTACCTCCCCCCCCCATTGTGTGTTCTTCCCCTGGGTTCTTGTTTCCCAGGTGCATTATTTTGCACTTCTTTGCATTGAATCCTAGCCACCATACTTCTGACCATTCCTCCAATCTTGCCAAGTCCCTTCTCATCCTTTCCCGCCTCCTTGTATCAACCCTGTTGCAGATCTTTGTGTCATCTGCAAAGAGGCATACTTTTCCTTCCAGTCCTCTGCAATGTCACTTATGAAGACATTAAAAGGACTGGACCCAATACTGAACCTCATGTACCCTACTTATTAACCCTCTTTCTTCAGAGTGGACTCCATTATAATTACCTTCTGTGTCCTGTTGTCCAGACAATGTTTTCCCAGGCTACCACCCGGACCCACTCCCAGGCTGGTTAATTTGACTATTAATCTTTTGTGTGGGACTGTGTCAAATGCCTTGCTAAAGTCTAGGTAGGCCATGTCCACAGCCCCTCCCTTGTCTACTACTTTGGTCACCCAGTCAAAGAAATCTATTAGATTCGTCTGACATGACCTTCCTGCCAGAACCCATGCTGCCTTGGGTCCCAGCCCCATTGGCCTCTAGGTACTCAACTATTCTTTCCTTCAGAAGTGACTCCATCACTTTCCTACCACAGAGGTCAAACTGACAGGTCTGTAGTTTCCTGCCTCTGTCTTGGTCCCAATTTTGTGAAGGGAATCACATCTGCCTTCCTCCAGTCCTCAGGTACCACACCATCCTCCCATGATTTGTTAAAAAGAGTAGCCAGTGGTTTCACTAGTTCCCCCCTTAATTCTTTTAGAATTTGGGGTGAATTCCATCAGGCCCCATTGCTTTGTCCACCTTCAGTTTTAGGAGTTCTTGCAGAACCCTTTCTTCTGTGAAAGGACTGGGATCGACTCCTATCAAGAGTGCTTCTGTTAATTGGATTAGGCACTTCCTTCTCTTTGTGAATACTGAGCAGAAATATTCGCTCACTATCCCTGCTTTTTCACTGTCCCCTCTGCCCACCCAACCGCTCATTCTATTCATCCTCACTATCCTCTCTTTGTCTTTCTACGCTCGCTGATGTACCTATAAAGGTTTTATCCCCTTTTAACTGAGTTGGCTATCTTTTCCTCAGTTTGGGCCTTTGCTATTCTGACTTCCTCCCTGCTTCCTTCTGCCTTAACTGGTACAACTCTCTGTCCTGCTCCTTCTGTGTTTCTTATACTTCCAGAATGCTATCTTTTCTTCCTGACTTTCACAGCCACCTCTTCTGAGAACCATAGTGGCTTTTTCTTTCATTTTGATTTGTTTATTTGCTTCACACAAAGGCTTGTTGCCTCTATGATGGCAGTTTTGATGATTTCCCATTGTTGCTCCACACCTCCTTCTAGCCTGTTTGCTAGTGCTTTTCTGAGGCACTCTGCCATCTTGCCAAAGTCAGCCCTCCTGAAGTCCAGTACCCTCACTTTTGTATGGCTTGACTCTGTAGCTGAGTTTAACGTGAAGCACACTGTTTGATGGTCACTTGTTCCCAGATGGCAACCCACTTCTAGATATGAGATCCTCTCACTGCCGCCGTTTGAGAGTACAAGGTCTAAGATTGCTCCCTCACAAGTGGGTTCCGAAACTAGCTGTCTGAGGCCTGCCACCTGTAGGGCATCAAGAACAGCCCTGCTCTTGGATGTGGCTGCAGCAAATGTGCTCCAGTTAACATCTGTCATATTCAGGTCTCCCATCAACACTATCTCCCCTTTCTCTGCCATTCTAAGAATGCCTTCTATCATATCCTTTTCCATTCCCTCCCCCTGACATGGGGGTCTGTACATAACCCCTGTGTGAATTGTGGTGCCCTTTCCAGTCTCCATGGTGACCCACAGTGCCTCTTCTCCTCCCTGTTTACTCTTTTGTTCAGTTGCTTTTATCCTTCCTTTACATAGAGAGGTACTCCTCCCCCTCTTCTCCCCTGCCTGTCTCTCCTGTAGGTTATGTACCCTGGTATGTTAACATCCCAGTCATGGTTTTCTGTGTACCATGTTTCTGTGACTGCTATGATATCCAGGCATCCCTCTTCCATCAAGGCCACCAGCTCAGGGAGCTTGTTGCCCAGACTATGGGCATTGGTACTCATTACCCTCCATTTCCTGATGGCCTTACTCCTTTTTGCCCCATCCTTGTCCTTCTTGCCTTTGTCACTTTCTCCATTTACCCCTGCCCTTCTCCCTATTGACACCTCTATGTTGGTGTTTACCTCACTTACTACCATTATTTTTGGGGGGGGCTAAGATTTCCCTGCTCCTTTCCAGTGCCTCCCCCCTTGGCTAGTTTAAATGCTTGCCAATGAAGCATTTAAACCTATCACCTAGGATCCTGGTTCCCCCCTGGTTAATATGCTGCCTTCTTGCTTGACTGACCCACCACTGCTTATCTGATTAACCAACAGCCTGCTCGCTTGACCAAATGAGGATCCACCCCCTCTCTTGACTGAAGGGCCCTGTATGAAGTAAGTTACGACACATTCTGTTGCAACATGTGGCAAGCCATACTTCTCTACCTTTGAAGAGTGTATCACCTTGAGGCACTGGCTTGCAGCTGTACCTTGTGCTTTGGACAGAAGGGAACGGGCTTGGGAGAGGGGGTGGGTATTAGGGTTAACAACCACAAGGAAGACCCACCAATGATTCGCCAATACTCCGCAGATCCAAATCCCTAATGTTATTTTCATTTTCCAAGTATTTGTACACTTTGCGTTCTTCAACCCTAATGTATGCATCAACATATTTTTTTGTCATGAATTTCCCTGCTTTTTCTGATAGTGGAATTGTATCCTCATTTGTGCAGGTCCCTTCAGGATTTGCGCAAAATTAGATAAATACAGTATTGGACACAGTCCTGACCACGTGCATGGACCCAGCAGGCCTCAGCACATGTCAATACCTTGTGGATAACGCTCCCTGACCCACCACATGGTGTGGCATCTGTGCCAAAACACTGGTTCATCCCTACCCAGGCCAGGGCTGGTGCCACATGGTGCAGTGCCTTCCCCATCAGTCTTGTCCCATTAAACCAGCAAACCTGAACTCAACTCACTGGCATGGTAAGGCAATGTGGTCCCCAGTGGTGCAACAGACATCTCTGCAAACAATATTACTTCAAATATTCTTTGTTTTTTAATATTTTGACCCCAAACTTTCAACATTCTCTTCTTATGACCCCACCTCATGAACCCAGTAAGTGAAAATTTTCAAATCCCAGACGAAACACCATTCAACACAACAGATGCAAAAACATATTTGGGGCAGGATGCGAAAAATGACAGCTGTAATATTCATGAGGTGGTGTGAAACAATGGCTACGTTGAAAATGTGGGGTCAAAATATTGAAAATTACCAAAATTATGTGTGTGTCTAGAAACATTTCAACGTACACTCATAGCTTGGTCATTTTTAGGAATTTTTTCACCAAATTTTCAACATGGCCTTTTGGGGATCTTACCTCATGAACATTGGTGGTAAAATTACATTAGTCAGGCCCAAAAGGTGATTTTGTGCTGTGACTGCAAAATCATCTTCCTGGCCTGATTGACAAATTTTCACCACCAGTGTTCATGAGGTGGGGTCCCAAAAAGGCCACATTGAAAATTTGAGGAAAAAATTTCCTTAAAATGGAGAAGTTATGACGAGCAGTTTGAAATGCCATTGAAATATATTATACGGCACTTACCCATATTCATCAGTTCACGGTTCAGCATTGAAAAGTAAAGACGTGTCTCTGGTCCACAGAGTATTATGGTGTTAGACCTCGACTGGTAAGTATAGGGTAAGGAGTGGTGGGTGCTCATTGGGAGGGTTGGGATGGAGAAGGAGATGATGGCAATGATGTGAGACCATTTTCTTTCTTTCAGGTAAAAAAAAAAGAGGTCGCAGGATGGTTTTCTTCTTTCCAGAAACAGTTAAAAATACATACGCCCATTGAAGGGTGGGGGGTGCCACTAGACATCAAGGAAATATTAAAAAAAAAACAATGAGAACAGCATTCAGACCATGGGGGATGCCACTAGACACCAGGGAAATATAAAGAAAAACAACAGGACAGCAATCAGAGGGTGTAGGATGCCACTAAACACCAGGGGAAACACAAAAAGACATGAGGATGGTAATCAGACGGTGGAGGATTGCCACTAGACACCAAGGGAAACATAATAAAATGGGGCAGTGATCAGAGCATGGAGGTTGCCACTCTACACCAGGGAAACAGAAAAGAACAAGGGATGATCCGTGGGGGGCATAGCATCCGACGCTGCCCCTGGCATGTGCTATATGTGGGGAGGTTGGGGGGTTGTATGGAGGACACCTCTGCTTGCTTTTTTGGTATGTGTGTCATATCATATACCATAAAAATACAAAATCACACATGCCCCCACAATGCAAAGCATCATGGGCTGCATATGCAAATCACCACAGAATGTTATGCTGGTCCAACTTTAAGCAGAATTGCATGGTGCCAAAAGGCCTCTCACACAGTTTGCAAAGGGTGCTAACAGAAGACATAGACACGTGTTTCGTCCTACCAGGACTCATCAGTATGCCTCATCTGTTTGACACCCCAGTGGGATGGACCAGCTACCCCTAAGGCAGTGTGCCTGGGATATATTGTGGTGAACCCATTAAAATAAAAAACTATTTAAAAGACAAAGAACCACACAGAGGTTCTTTGTCTTTTATATCATATACCATGGTGTTCTGCTATACAACATACCACAGTATATGAAATGACACACATGATGAAATACAACAACAGGACACAATCAGGTGATCGGGTGGCAGGAACTGCTAGCCACCAAGGAAAGCTTTATTACAGATGGGGCAGGTGATCAGGTGGGGGGAGGGACCACTGGATTCTAGGGAACGCATTAATATATATCGGGGGGTGATCGGGTGGGGGGAGGAACCACTAGCCACCACAGAAAATGTTTTTACAAATCGGGCTTGCTTTTCAGTTATGCATATTGTATCATATACTGTGGTGTTCTGCTATATGAAGCACCACAGTGTATGATACAACACACATAACAAAATACGACAACAGGACATCATGCTTTTGCAATAAAACAGCTATCTGTAGAACGTTTAGTTTTTACACTGCACATGCCCAAGGATGAAAAATGTTTCACAAATTATTTAAAACCTACTTGACACACAAACTTCAGAAAAACATGTACCTTGGGCCAAATTCTATCAGACCTGAAAGTTTCAGGTTTCAAATCCTCATATTTTTTCAGATATTGGGCAAAAAAACTCTTAAAAATGGTGATTTTAATGTTTTGTGCACCTCTGCAACTTTGACCCCACTGAACCGATATGTGACATTTTCAGGATCAAGCAATCCTGGCGCAGGTGCTGTGCTTTCCAAATTTCATGTAAATCTGTTGAACGGTGGCAAGGTGGCAAGAATTGGGGTTTAACATTAAAGTACTTATTCAACCCTAATATACAGGCATGATCATGTCTGTATAATATATATTCTTTGCAAAAACTCTGTTAATGCAAACATTTAGGGTTCCAATTAAAGCGACAAAAGTAAGGAAATGTGGCTTTAGGGTTTCCTACCCTAAAACCCCACCCCCACCCCTAAAACAAATCAGGGGTGCAGTCATCCTTGACATTCTCAACCCTAAAGCTCACCTTGTTAGGTGTGTATGTTTCAGGAGTGTATATAATGGGGTGAGTGTATAGAATGTGGTGAGCTTTAGGGTTGAGAATGCCAAGAAAGACTGCACCCCTGATTTGTTTTAGGGGTTGGGTGAGGTTCTAGGATTGAAAAACCCTAAAGCCACATTTCCCTACTTTTGGCACCTTAGTTGGAACCCTAAAAAGGTAGATGATACTATTTATTTATTTTTGACTACTGTGATGTAGTCTACAGTGCCACTCCCAAGTCTTCCTTAGCCAGGCTGGACACCCTTTTTAGCTCCTTCAGTCACTTTACTCTGGACTTCCCCTCTTTCAACCATCATTGTAACCTCTGCCATTCTCTGTCTTTTTCTTCTTTAGAAAATTGTCACCTTCTCCACTGCACCAAATTTGTGTCAAACGTTTGGTTTGGGATGCTCCACCAATATCTCTCTTCCTTATTATCCATTCTACCTCCTCCAGATCATTCCCTTAGATCATTTGATTATTGTCTAATGGTAATTCCTCATTGCTCGACTACTGTAGGCCAGTCAGCCTTCTTGCATCACTCCCCAAAGCTATGGAATGCCCTTCCCCCTCAAATCCACTTATCATCCTTCCACAACTCCATATCTTTATCCCTAAATAACTTCCTTTCAGTAAACTGTACATGCAGCTAATCCCTCTGCCATTTCCTTTCACTGCTCTGTTTCACCTGCTCTGTACTAGTCTCACAAAGACGCTGGACAGGCTGCTACAAATGCACCAATAGCAGGGCCAAAACCAAATAAGAGAGCACTCACAGAAGAACCTGCAGTCAGGGCAGCTCCTCGCCGCTACTTTAGTTTCAGGATAAATCCACATATGTTGTAGGAAGGATAAAACCATGTTTATTAAACAAGTCGGCAAATCAGTAGTACACAACAGTGCCCCTTCCTGAGACTAACCAGGCTGGTCTTGGGGAGGGGCACTGTTGTATTGTGTACTATTGATTTGCCAACTTGTTTAATAAACATGGCTTTTATCCTTCCTACAATGTATGTGGACTTATCCTGAATCCAAGGTAGTGGCGTGGAGCCGATCTGACTGCCAGTTCTTCTGTACTAGCCTCTGCTGATCTAACTTTGCCCCCTCAGATAAGCTGACACTCTAATGGGCTGCATTAATCTGTTCCCTCAAGTCATCAACAAATGTACTTTCATTAATGCATTTAATTGTATGCTGTTTTATGTACAGTACTTTATGCAATGTGTCATGATGGTACTATGCCTTGCTTCACCATTTAAACTGTCTTAATATTATTTGGTTGTAGGTATTTATAAGTTTTATACATGCAAATGTTTTCCTCTGTTACCCTTCCCAAAGGGCACACCATGAGATGAGCAGCTTATTCAGTGTGCCCTTCCTGGTGAAACTTTTCAATAAATAAATAGATGGTGCATTAACTGAGATTTTTACAAAGAATTACCTTACATTTTGAGATAATATAATGGTATCCTTATTTCCCTGTCCTTCCATAGTTTTTCAGATAGTGTAATCATACCCTTATTTGCCTGAGGGAGTGCAGGGCCCACTGGGCCCTGCGCTGTCATCTCTCCATAGATGTGTATATGTATGTTGATATGGAAGTACAGGGCCCTGTGCTCCCATGCATCCATACTTTTCAGACAGTGTAATCGTATCCCTATTCATGTGGCGGGCGCAGAGCCCTCCATTACTCCATAGATGCCTATATATATATATATATATATATATATATATATACTGATAAATGTTTATGTGGAAGTGCAGGGCCCTTGGTCCTGCACTTCCATTTCTATGACAACAGCAACCAAATTGTAAGCATCGCCTTCTTATTACCCCACCTTGTGAAGCGGGTACTAAAAATTGTCAAATCTGTGCTGAAACGTCATTCCGCACCACCACAAAAAGTAATTTCATGCCAGAGGCATGAAAGACATTTTGGCCCATATTTGAACTAGCATTTGTCAATGCCGAATGTTTGCTTGCTGGTATTGGCATTGGTAGTGTAGGAGTTAGAGAGCTGCATAATAGGAATGGCAGTGCTGTATTGAACTGAAGCCAACCCCACCACCACCCTGCAGAGAGTGACAGGCATTGGGGTATGCCTTTGGGTTCTCAGACTTTATGGCCACACCACTTCACCACACCCTACTCTGCAGACACTGAGAAGTGTCATGGTGTGCCTTTGGGGTCTTTGGCCCTTATGCTCACCCCATTCCATCAGAAAATATGGTGAGATGGGTGCAGTATAGGAGAATGGGATGAACTTTGGGGCTGAAGAGTCGAAAGCACACCTCCATGCCTCTCACTGGCTGCAGAGTGTGGATGGGGGTGGAATGGTATAAGCGTTACAGGTGACAATCCCAAGTCACACCCCTGATGCCTGTCAGTCTCTACAGGGTGGGGCGTTATGGTTGCAAACCCTATCACCTCAGGCGTTTGTTGGTATTTTCACTCCAAATTTTCAACATGGCTTTTTTGTGACCCCCACATTATGAACAGTGGCAATATCAGTTCATTAGCTGAAAGCTGATTTTGCAGAGTGACTACAGCATTTGGCACCACAGGCGCGAAAACACATTTCGAACAGGATGTGAAAAATGACAGCTGTACTGTTCATGGGGAGGTGTAACAAATGGCAATATTGAAAATCTGCAGTGAAAATAGTAAAAAAACTGGTGAAGTCACGAGCGTGTGTAGAAAGTGCACAATGCACATCTGTAATGTCATTAGTTTGGGATATTTTACAGCAGATTGTCAACACAGGCATTTTGGGACCTCCGCTCATGAACAGTGTCACTGTGATTTTCTTAATCTGTCCCAAACAATGATTTCCCACAGTGACCATGCATTTCTGCTTGAAAGTGTGAAAACACATTTCCATGATGTTGTGAAAAATGACAGCTGTACTGTTCATAAGGAAGTGTTGAAAAATGCCAGTGGAGAAAATCTGGACTGAAAATATTACAATTTCATGAATTTACGAAGGTGCATGGAAACTGCGCAATGCTCGCTCGTAACAGTCATTTTATGGACTTGTGTCACCAAATTTTTAACATAGCCATTTTAAGACCTCTGCTCATGAACAGTGTTACTGTGATTTTCTTAGTCCGTCCCAAACACTGATTTCACACAACGACTGCACCATTGAGCGCTACATGCGCGGAAACACATTTTGGGCGAGATGTGAAAAATGACAGCTGTACTGCTCATAAGGAGGTGTGGTAAAATGGCAATGCTGAAAATCTGGAGTGCAAATATTAAAAATTCCCGAACTTATGAGCGTGCATATGAACTTTGCAACGCATGCTCGTAAAACAGTCAATTTTAGGAATTTTTTAACCAGATGTTTAACATAGCCATTTTAAGACCTCTGCTCATGAACAGTGTCACTGTGATTTTCTTAATCTGTCCCAAACATTGATTTTTCACACCGACTGCGCCATTGTGCACTACATGCATGGAAACACATTTTGGGCGAGATGTGAAAAATGACAACTGTCCTGCTCATAAGGAGGTGTGGTAAAATGGCAATGCTGAAAATCTGGAGTGCAAATATTAAAAATTCACAAACTTACGAGCGTGCTTAGGAACTTTGCAACGTACGCTCGTAAAGCAGTCATTTTTAAGAATTGTTTCACCAGATTTGCAACATAGGCTTTTTGAGACCCCACCTTATGAACACTTGCACTGTCATTTCATTAATCGGTCCTAAAAAGTGATTTTACGCAGTGACCGCAAAATCACCCTTCGGGCCCAATTAAAACCATGATGGTTCCAGAATTCACGGGGAGTGATCCCAAAAACCATATGTTGAAAATTTGGTGCCAAAATTCCAAAAAATGAAGAGTGCAGACGTGTTCTCGGTCCACCGAAGATCATCGCGTCGGACTCCGGAGGTAAGTATGGGGTGAGAGGGGTGTGAGGAGGCAGGGTGTGCAGAGGGTTGGCGCGGGTTGCAGCTGTGTGCCAGGGAGACCGCCGAGGGACTGTTGTTTTGTTTACAGTTTTCTTTTTTCAGGAAGATGACATGGGATGTTTGCCACGCTGGGGTGGGCTCCCAGCATGGCAACTGGAAGGCTGTTGGGGGGGCGGGGAGAGAGCACTTCAGTTATCTGGTCATGCTTACTGAAGCGGCTCTCTCCCTTTCAACTGTACGGCACTGCATTTTCAACTGCTGTCATAGACAGCTGCAGCATTCATTGGCGAACTATGGCTATGCCTGCAAACACAGTGAGGGAATTGGAAGACAGGGTGCCACACCTCCAGAAGCTTGGATGATGGCACTATGCTTCTTGCACATGCATGCAAGCAAACATAAAAATGACAGCTGTCATGATCATGACGTTCTGTAAAGAAATGGCTATGTGGAAAATTTGACGTGAAATATAGTTATGAAGGAGCATAGCTAAGTTTTAATGAATGGACATAACTTTGCCATTTTTACATATTTTGACCTCAAATTTTCAATATACCCTTCTTATCACCCCCACCTCACAGACAAGGGTGGAGAACAATTTACAAATCACACCTGAAAGGTGATTTTACCAAGCAACCATGAAATCACCCTTCGGGCAGGATTTGTAAAATTCCACTGACACTGTTCATGAGGTGGGGTCTCAAAAAGGGTGTGCTGAATATTAGGTGTCAAAATATGCAAAACTGACAAACTTATGCAGCAATGTTGAAAACCCCATTGAAATATATTGAAACACACTTACCTTACTTTCTCATATTGCAATCGATGGTTCCAGCAGCAAGACGTGTCTCCCGTAGAAGAGTGGATCTTCACCCTGGGACCTCTTCAGGTGAGTGACAGTCTATTAGGAGGTCTATGGGGTGCAGGGTGGTGTGTGCTGAGTGGCAGGTCAGGGTGGGGGGGTGATGTGCAATGGACCATTTTTGTTTTTTAAAGGAAAAAAAATGTATACATTGAGGGATCGTTTTCTTCATTTCAGAGATGGAATGCAATCGGGGATGCCATTAGACACCAGGGAAACAAAAGAAAATAAAGGGGACAGACATAGAATGGTGGGGGGTGCCACTAGAGACTATGTATATATGGGCAAACTACATGCACAGCAATGGGAGAGTGGGGGTGCCACTAGACACCAGGGAAACAGTTAATAATTAGGGCATGGTGGTAATTACAATGACCATGATAGGGATACAAGCTGCTGCACCTAAAAAGGGCAGTCTGCCCCACTACAGGGACCACCTAGTGGCTCCTACTGTAGTGCAGTCCAGCTCCCCTACAGGTGTCAGCATAGCCTGATCTAATGTGATATTATTGTAAGATTATGACATTACTGTGGGATTTTAACGTTTCTGCTCCGTGGTCACAACACTGAGCATATTTACAGAGCAATGGTGTGCTCCTTTAATCTGGTCAGGTGGGGGAAGTAAATGTTAAAGGTAATTACCTGTTAAAAGGCAGGAAGTTTTGTGAATGTGCAGCTGTGGTGGGAGTCAAACATGACTGCTATGTAAGAGGCACATAAGTGGGCACTTAGCTTATATTTAGCAGGTGCTTGTTGGGTTGAGGGACAATGCCTCAACGAGTGATGAACACTGAGGGGTGATGGAGCCCCCCGTGGGAGTTATTTTAATAGAAACATAGAAACATAGAATTTGACGGCAGATAAGGACCACTTGACCCACCCAGTCTGCCCATTTCCCTACCTAATGGATAAGCTGCAGATCCTAGTTAACCAGCAGACTACTTCTTTCTACCCCCACCCCCTAGTATTGCCTTATAACTGTCCCATGCATGCTTGAATTCAACCACTGTTTTTGACTCCACAACCTCCTCAGGAAGGCCGTTACATGCATCCACAACCCTCTCCGTGAAAAAATACTTCCTCACATTACCTCTGAGCCATCCCTCTATCTTCAAATTCTGCCCTTGTTCTTGCACACCTCTTTTTTTGAAAGATGCTACCCTCTTGGACTTTGTTGATTCCCTTGAGGTACTTGAAAGTTTGTATTATGTCCCCCTTCTCCCTCCTTTCCTCAAGGCTATACATATTAAGCTCCTTTAGTCTCTCTTTATATGTCTTCTGGTGCAGACCCTGCAGCATTTTAGTTGCCCTCCTCTGGACAGCTTCCATCTTGTCTGAGGGCATGGCAATCGGACAGTGGGAGACAGCATTAGACATCGGGGGGAGTGCAGGCTTTCATTTTACATTTTTTATCTTTAGAATCTTAATACATAACTATTAATTGGAATATCAGAAACTCAATCTCTTACAGCTGGCGTTTGCACTTATGTTGTGCTGCAATTAATAACAATCACTCCTAAATGCTCCCTTAACAGCCTATTAATCTTAGCTTGTGAAACCACTCACGCCAATTCCACCAATTATGAATAAGATGCACAGGCTCATCGCACTGTCCCATTTGAGACTGAAACCTCTTTTTATAAGTTCCAAACTGCCCAACCATACTAAATCTAGATTTCAACCATACTAGCAAATCTGATGACATGGCTCTGTTACAGATGCTACTGTGCTTTAAAAGCTCCAGTTACTTGAGTCACATTTAATCTGATATTTAACTAATAAAGGCTATAGTAGTTCAATAAAGATTGTGTGGAGTATTATCTTGAATGTTAAGCCAAAGCACTGCAAGGAGCAATAGACTGATTGCTTCCAGCATCTCAATGCCACACAACCACTTCTAACCACATGGTCTGTGTGTGGTTATTTAGTTCCAAATGCCTCCCAGGCAATAGACTGGGAAGGTTTGTAAGGAATGGGGCTAAGGTGTCTCTGATGCATCGTACTTCTTCAATTCATAACCAACCTTTATTTTATTTCTGTTTTACCAGGAAAGTGGACTGGATCAAAAGGATCCGTTTTCAGCCACACCTGGGGAAAAGAGTACAACATGAGGAAAATCAACAAAGAATACAGAAATAGGCAATAAGCACAATAATAAAATTATAACAAGTAATCATTATGTACATATATACAAAAATGTCCACTAGAATCAGTAAATATTTCAGAAAAATCAAGACTATTTTATACAACGGCATACAAAAGATGCCTGCAACTGTTGGCCACCTTTCAAAATAGAGTACTTTACTGATATAACAATACCCTGTTGAGCCAATTTATTTAAAACCTTAGGACCATAGCAAGAAAAAAAGTTATTTCTGCTATTTTAGTTTGTGTAAATTTTTTCCTGAATCACATCAATGAACCATTCCACAAGGATGTACTCTTGGTATTTGGAATCACATTTGTTCGTAAGTGGTGATGTCAGCCTGATTGCTTTGCTCTGTGATTACTGGATAATTTTCATTTCATAATCTGGTAAATTTTGCAGCTTGTCTGGCACTAGTACCACAGTTCAGGGGAAAATCTACTCTAGTGGCTCTCCAAAGCCCGTGAATGAATTCAACCCCTAGGCTGATTAAATTTAAAAGAATTGCCGCTGGCGGGAGAACAGGGTCTGAAAATGGCAGAAGGGATGACTGCTCGGATCATGGTGGCAGACACCCAAGAATTCAAGACTCTCATCCAGCAAGTGCTCAAAGAAATTGCCTCTTTCAAATCTTCAGTGGCAGTACTATAAAATAAAATTACTGAACTTTAACAAAATCTCGGGATACTGACAATTTCTCATCTTACATTGATGAAAAAGACTCTAGGCACGAAGCCCATATACAAGAACTTGAGCACATGGTTTCACTACTCTTGGCCCAAGCTAAAGATGCTGAGAATCAGAGCCACCAGAACAATTTAAGATTAGTTGACTTTCCAGAAGGGGCCAAAAAACAAGACCCAGTTGGCTTCCTCCAAAAAGAACTACCTAATTATTATGGCATGACTGGCACCCAGCCTTGGAGATAGAGTGGGCACACCTTTTCCTGGGACCCCCTCCAAAATCTGATGAAAGACTGTGGCCCTTTATCATTGAACTGCTCCCCTACCCTGGCAGAGTAAAGATTCTTCAATTAGCCAGAGGCCAGGGACCTCTGATGTGGCAAGATCACCACATTCGCATCTTTGCAGATTTTTCTACTGAACTGGCACAAAAGAGGTGGGAGTATATGCCAATCAAAAAAGCTTTTCAACACTAGGGCGTTGGCTACAAGCTAGCTTACCCAGCTCGCTTCTTCATTTCCAGGAATGGCACTTGGCATACATTTGATACTCCTGCTGAAGCATCAGACATTGTACAGAGACACTGGCCTAATGCCCTGACTCCATCTTCAAGGAACACTCGGGTATCCTTAACCCCCACCTCTCCCCAGCAGAAATCACCACCTAGATGACCCCACCTGGGACATTTTACTGGGTGACCTGATTTTGAAGCTCCCAACATGAACTGGCAAACCACCATGCCCAAACAGGCGGATCGCCAAGGGAAAAACCATAACAGATGAGACCCACATATTGCTGCCTTTGACCATCAAGACCACAGCAGATGCTCCAGGGACTCAGGGGCCAGCTCAGACTCCAACAGAGAGCATGTCCCTATGCAGGCAGGCACACAAACTGCTTCATCCATCAAAGACCCCCAGCCAGAATCTCTGGCCAAACTCCCTTCTGACCTTGCAACTACCAGTCAACTAGAAGATACAGACTCCTGGGTGGACACTGTGGCAAGTTTGGACTCCTCAGACACCTTTAAAACTCAGGATCAAGGCTGGCCTGGTGGTACAGGAGGTTGAGGTGCTGGATGCCACACCTCACACCACGCTGGATGCCACATCTCACCCCACGCCAGTGACCTGGGCTTGGGAATGAGCCTGTGCCACCGGGGGTCAGCAGGGGTGAGAGAGGATCAATGATACAGGCCACCAACAGGGGGCATCAAAATTCTATCACACCTCCATAAGATTGTGGAGACGTCAAACTTGGACTGCGTCATCATGGGGGACATTAACATAGCTTGGAAAAGTGACTGCTCTAACAGCTTGAAGAAATTCTGTGATAAACATGGCTTATCACAAATTAACCCAACATTACCCATCCTAACAGCAAAAACCCCAATTGTAGCTCCTTCCTGGATCTAATTCTGGTCAACAGAGCACACAATATCTCACACTCTGGGGTATTCCATAACAACATAACACATAAGTGACCCCAGAACAATAGCTTGTGTAAGACTCTCTCCTGAAATTTCCTCAACCTCCACTTATAAACCAAAAAGAAGCCTTAAAAACTTAAACTAATCTGCATTCATTGCAGACCTTGGCATGACTAGATGGTAGGACTTCTACCTAGCGCAATTACTTTCTGAGGCATACAGCATCTTCCACAACCTTGTCTTGGGAGTGGTTGATAAACATGTCCCTCTTGCATGAACAAAGACAAAGAAAAGATCCTGCCCCTGGTTTACACCTCTTTTAAAGTCTACCTTAAGAAATAGGGACTGGTTGTGGAAGAGGGCCTGCAAAACAAAAACGGATGCAGACTGAGTGACTTTCTGAGTGGCCAGAAACTGTTGTACAACACTTACAAGAGCTGAGAAAGCTAAATATTTCCAGACTTCCCTTGCTGCTTCCAAAAATGACTCTGCCAGGTTCTGGAGCATCCTTAAGGAGTTAGAAGGGCATACACCCTCTTCCCCACTGCCCTCTAAGCTCATAGCTGGAAACACTGCATATACAGATATGGCTGATGTCCTAGAACAACTTAACAACCATATTGCCACTGCTGGCCTAGCATTTAACGTCTCACCAGCTAGCAAGATTACCACCCAGTCACACAGCAAGGCCGACTTCTGCTCTGACAGCACGAGTACCAAGTTTCTTCCTCTTTTAGTTTTAGTGCAGTTTCTTTTAAACAAGTCGAGGACCTACTAACTTCCTTGGACAACAAGAAAATTGCCAGTGCCAATCTCCTAGAGCCCCTCTTCTTGAAAATAGGATACCACCATCTAACTGCCTCCATTATGCATCTTTTTAACTTATCGTTAGCATCAGGTGACCCATCAGCGTTCTGGAAAATTGTGCATGTTATTCCCCTTTTCAAGTCAGGTGACCCATGAGTCCACAATCATTACAGGCCTATCTCCAGGCTACCATCCAATCAAAAATGCTAGAAAAGATGGTCAACTGCCAGCTGAGGGACGACCTGGAGACAGAACATTTATTAAACCCTATTCAGTTGGGCTTCAGACCAAAGCATAGCACGGTATCTACCTTATCCAAAGTGACTAATGACTGGCAAAACACACTTCATCAGAAGAAGCACATATGCGCACTCTTATTAGACTTCAGGCAAAGCCTTTGATACCGTCGACCATGACCTACTTTTGACTGCGTTGCACAATCTTGGTCTTGAAGCTACAGCACTGAAGTGGTTCAACTGTTACCTTGTTGCTAGAATGCAGCAAGTTAAGGTACAGGAGGACTTTTTACCACTCAAAATCCTTCCAAGAGTGTACCACAAGGGTCTATCCTGGGACCCCTTCTCTGCAATTTATATAAACAGTGTAGACTCTAATATCAGCTCAGCACATGTGCACCTCTTTTCAGATGATATGGTACTGTACATGGTCAGTTCTACCCCGGAGCATGACCGTGCTGAGCTGCAGCATGACTTTGATACACTGCAGCTGAACCTTGTACATCTAAAACTGCTTCTTAATGCGAAGAAGACAAAAGCTATGTTCATCTCCCCCATGACCTACTCATCAGCACCCACTATTCCATCACTTAGAATCCCCCCAACCTTCTAGAGGAACCCCTAGAAATAGTGGATAGGTTAAAATACTTAGGTTTTTGGATCAACAGTAAGCTTAGTTTTTCATATCACATTAATGAATTGGCCAAAATACTGCGGCAGCACCTACTACTAGCGTTTTCTACCGCATCAGACATCTCCTCAACTAAGAGGCAAAAGTAAAATTAGTACAAACTGCTTTTCTCCCACTGATAAGATTATGCTGATATCCTTTATTGTCACTGCCCAAAAACTGCTCTCTGAAAGCTTAATACCTTGTACCACCGGGCACTGAGATTTGTCACTAATGCTCCTTTTCACACTCAACTATGCTTGCTATATGACATGATAGGCTGGTCCTCCCTTACTGTTAGAAGGATGAGGAACACTACATTTTGGTTTTACAGAGCAATAACAAATAAACTCTCCCTGTACATCTCTGAGCACTTCCTTCGTACCCAAGGATTTTATTGTCTGAGGCGTTACTATCTTGTATTGTTCAATGTCCCTACAGTGCCTCAGCCATTAGTTTTGCTCTTCCATCCCTATGAAACTCGTGCCTTTATCATCATTGTTGTAATGTAAATTGTTTATGCTCCCGCAGGACCATCTTGTAAATGAGTTTGCTCAATGATGTATTGCCTGGTAAATAAAAATTGAATTGAATTGAGCATCCGGAGGACTGCTCTCTTCTCTCAGTAAAGAGGGATTGCCATCCCGTCCACTGATCGCCCTCTAGTGGCAGCTGAAGGGAGATACAGGTTGGGAGGCATGCAGTCGGTGCATGACGTTGGAGGGGAGGGGAGTAAGGGAGAAAAGCAAAAATGAAGCTGGCAGGCTCCATGATGGCTGCAGCTACACCCATGCTGAACCCCGGAATCTAGACCCTGGCTATCTGGGGGAAGGGAGAAATTGACGCTTCTCGCCCCTGGCCCTGTCACGGGGGGGTGGGGGCAACCCGTGGAGGATTTCCTGGGGATGTGGGGCTGGAGAGAGATGATCTCCCTGAGGGAGGAGCCATAGCCACCTGCCAGCTTCCCCCATAAAGAGAGAATTTAAAAAAAAACTCAGGACTGAGATGCCTGCCTTGGTCAGACTTAAACAGCCTATCTGTCAGGACACCATGACTGGGGACTCTATTTGCTGCTGGTTTGTATAAGCTGATTTCTGTTATGAGGAGTTATTCCCCCTTTGGGTTTTCAATCTTCATCTATTTCTTGCATTAGACTCCCCACATACTGTAGTCCTTTTTATATGGACTTGGCTTGGTCTGCCAGTAATTGTAACCTAACTGTTGTCCTTATATTTTTCACACAACAGGCCTCCACTGGGTCCTACTAATAAACAGTGTATTTGGGTGGGTTAACGTATAGTACTTGAAGTGTATATTTCCTTTAATGGTGACGATATAGCTATGGGATCTATGTCCATCGGAAACTGTGCCCTCCTTAACTGGACCAGACAATCCTTACTTTTCACTTATGTGCAATGGGAAGTGTGGGACTCCAGGCTGCTGACCTGGCTCTGAGTGTATTGCTGCCAAATTTCATTAGAGCACTTGCAGTTAACTGTAGGTCCGCCCCCTCCCAACGCTCTCTTCCCTGGAAGGGGCAGTAAACCTCCCCCTCCTCCCTCCCCCCGCTCTTCCCCTGCTCTTCCCTACTGACCCACCCTCCTCCCATTTTGTCAACAGTCTCAGGAGGTGGCCTTGAACCACAGATCTTTGGAAAACCAAGCAGTCTGACTGCATACCTGCTACCTCCCCTCATTTGGCAGTTTTTTGTCTGAATCAGTGAATCTGGACATCCAGCCCAAACGTCTCCCCTTTCTGCTCTGATGCTAAATTAAACATTTACCTTGCATAAGATAAACAGCCTTTGCCATCGCACAGCTCCAGTGTTCCCCTCCTTCATCTGGCTTCTCAGTCTCTATGGCTATGGCTCCACCCTCCCTCCTGAATACCTGCTCGCACATTCAAACTGCAGAGTGTACAGCTACTCTTTTCTGCACTTTTTCCTTTTCAACCACATCTGTTCTCATACTCCTTATCTCAGCTCCATTTTGAGGATGTAAGTCCCCTCCCCCCTTATCTCAATTATATCTTTTACAGAGATTCCACTCTGTGATGTGACCACCGGCAGCCACATTAACTCCATAAGTTAAGCCCTTCTAGCCACTCTCATCATGTTGTTACTTAATCACCCTCAGGTACTGCCCCCCACCTCTCCTCAGTCTGTTTTTACCCATAGGCTCTCATTCCCTTAATCCCAGTGCTCCTTTTCGTAGCCTACTACCATAACCCCCTCATAATCAGAATTGTAAATGCCCCCTTGTTCCAGAAGACAGTCGGCTCCTCCCTTCTAACGGGACTATCTGGACAGCAAATGCTGACAAGCTGTCTCTGTTGGTTGCCACTAGATTCCCCACTGGGTCAGTCCATGTTATCCGAGGGGATGGTCTTATATTTAGTGCTTAGCAACCCACACCATGTCTTTACTTTTTTTCCCCTTTTCACCCCCGGCCAATTTACAAAACTCACTGTCCATCCACCTTCCTTTTCTATTTCTATTCCCCTAACCCCACCTTGACATCATGGCTTTTTAACCTATTTTCACTTTGGCTGGGAGGCACATGAGGCTCTCGCTGCTTGTTTCTTCCAACTATGGGGAGATGTACCAGGCAGCTATCTCGGTCCTTTCGGGGATCTCCCTCCCCATATGGACATAATTTTGGCAGGGGCATAGCTACAAGGGTGCAGGGGGGTGCAGTGGCACCCGGGCCCATGAGGTTTGAGGGGCCCAAATCATAATTGTTATGTTTATTCAAAACTGGGGAAGGGCCCTGTAGCATTACCTTGCACCCAGGCCCACTGGTAATTTGCTACGCTACTGAATTTTGGTTGCCATACCCAATCAGTTTCTGTTCTTTTGGGCTTATGGTAACTCAAATGTGTTATCTCATGACTTACTTCTACTTGTTCACTGTTATATTTACAAATGTTTGGGAAAATTTCACTCACATTTTATATTGTAGCCTTTCATCGGTTCTGTTTAAAGTTGCTATCTGGAAGTTACTTTGGTTCTGTTGGAGCACTAATTTTAAAGGCAGGATGTAGGAATTATTACAGGCAACATTTTTTCTTACCCTTACTCCTTCCCAGGCACCCTTCAGTAACTTTTTCCAAGATACCTTGTACAGATACTATGAACCCATACCTCCATTTATCCCCTCTGTTACCTTTCCCAAACATCAGTTAACATGGCCACAAGACAGCTGAAATGGATGTCCTGGAATGTGAAGGGACTCCATTCTCCCACCAAAAGATGAAATGCCCTTGACCACCTTCATAAGAGGGTGTGCATATCACCTTCCTTCAAGAAACACATCTTTCCACAACAGAAACAGACAAACTTAAAATGAGCTGGGTAGCCCAAGTTTATGGCAGCTCTTTTAATTCCAAAAGCTGGGAGGTCACCATATTTATACATAAGACTTTCCCCTTTGTAGATACAGACACCATCTGTGACCCCCCTGGCAGGTATGTTATAGTCCTAGAGGTACCCTTAATCATCAGGATGTAACCCTCTGCAACATTTATGCCTGTAACTCTCCTGATCCGGACTTCTTTAACCAATTAGTGCAACTCCCCCTCCTCACCCATAGTACTGGATCTCTGGTAATAGGTGGGGACACAGATGTCATCATGGATGACTTTTTAGATAGAAGTACAGCCCCCTCTGGTCAAAGGTCCACTGCTGCAGTGGCCCTAAGCTCCTCAGTTCAAGACCTTGTGCTCTCGGCTATATGGCACATTGTACACCGCCAAGTGAAGGACTACTCTTTTTTTTCAAATGCACACAAATCTTACTCTCGCATTGACCTCTGGCTTATCCCTTATTCATGGGTCAAGGACATCCTACAGGCCTTAACTGGCACCATTCGTTATTTATTTATTTATTTAAGAGTTTTACCAGGAAGGCATACTGAGCAGTGTACCACTGGATTCCAGATGTGCCCTGTGGGAATAGGGTTAGGCAAGATACAGTAATAGTAGAATTTACACATGTACATGTTCAGTTCCAATCAAATTAGAGTAGTCAAAATCCTTATATACAAATAGCAAATATACAGACAGGGTGGTACAGGTAAGGGAACAACTTGCACTGAATTAAGTATATACCCCGCAACCAACATCATGCAGTAAGCAGGGTTGACAACAATAGGGAGAAAAAACAGTGGAGACAAATAATCAACTGCCAACAAGGTTGCAAGGGATTCAGCAGGTCAGGATGCAAGAGCAAGTGGTAGAGAATTGAGTCTTAAGATGAGCATTATGGTGTGGAGTGCCGGTGGCGTGTCTAATATCGGCCGACAGGGAGTTCCATAATTTGGGCATCCTGAAGCTGAAAGCAGCCTGTCCAAACCTGGTGGACCTGTGCAGGATGTGAAGTAGCTGAGAATCAATGTTCCTGAGTGAGTAGGCTGGAGGGGGAAGAACATTCAGGGAGGACGCCAGGTAGGAGGGGAGGGACTGCAACCAGAATTTTGGAGCGGTTCTAGCACAGTGTAGCAATCTCTGATTGTGGAGAGAGGGGAGATCCAAGGACTGGAAGAGATCACAGTGAAGTGTACTGGGGGGGCAGTCCAGGGAGGAACCGGCAGAAGGAGTTGAAGAGAGGGTCTAGTCTGGACAGGGAGGTTTGAGGGGCTGCACAGTAGACTACATCACCATAGTCCATTATTGGGAGGATCATCTTTTGAACGATAGCCAGTCGTGTTGGTAGGGGGCTGCAACTTTTGTTGTGGTATAATGCGCCTAACATGGGGTGCAGCTTCTTATATATAGCATCAATATGCGCAGTGAAGTCAAGATGCTGGTCTAACCAGACCCCGAGGTATCTGTGGGAAGTGCAGACCTCCGGGGGGAGCCTTCTAATGTGTGGAAAGTGGGGGAGGCAGGAAGGCAGGACAGTTTGGCATGAGAGCCGAAAGTTAGGGAAACAGTTTTTTAGGGTTTAGAAATAGTTGATTTGAATGGAACCAGTGTTGGATGGAGTCAAAATCCTCCTGCAGGCAGGCTGCCATGGCAGTGGGAGATGAACCAGAGGTAAATAGCACTGTGTCGTCTGCATACATGTGGATAGATGTATGAGGGCAGGCTGCAGGCAGATCATTGAGGAAAACAGAGAACAACAAAGGGCCAAGGACAGATCCTTGGGGGACCCCGCTGGTAACAGGGAGTGAGGTGGAGCTAGCTGAGCCAATACGGACAGACTGGGACCTACCTGCCAATTATGACTGGAACCAGTCAGTGGCAGGCTCAGTCAGTCCAGCTTGGGCAAGTTTGGACAGTAACAGGGCATGAGAGACCATGTCGAAAGTCTTAGCCAGGTCAATGAAGATAGCTGCAGTTATCTCCCCTTTATCCATGCCCATGAGGATGGTGTTGGTGAGATGAAGGAGAGAGGTGGTGGTGGAGTGAATTTTTCTAAACCCGGCCTGGTAAGGGGTGAAGAAGGAGATGGAGTCACGGTAGTGGGAGAGCTGGGCTAGTACAAGGTGCTCCTGTATTTTGGTTAGGATGGGGAGCAGTGATATAGGACGGTAGTTGCATGGGGAGGAAGGGTTGCCTCCTTTGGTGAGGGGTATGACTGTGGCTTGTTTCCATATTGTAGGGATGGAACCGAGTCTGAAAGACAGGTTATAGAGAGCGGCTAGAAGGTTGGCTATGGCTGGGGCAGAAAGAAGGAGCATTTTGGAATCGAGGCCCGAGGGGCATTTACCTTTGGATGGATTTAGTGACTGAAGTATTTTTAGTACCTCACAGGTGTGACCGGGTGAAGCGAGAAATAGGCAGGTGAGGAGACAGCAGGGGGAACAAGGGGAGGGAGTGAGGGGTGAGAGGAGAGTAGAGAAGATGTAGTGTTGGTGAAATATGAGTTAAACTCAGCGGCAACAGTGCATGGAGCAGTGATGATACTTCCATCTATATTGAGTGTGGGAGTAGGGGGTTTGGCCGGAGGGGTGAGTAGGGATTTAATTGATTTCCAGAATTGTGCTGGGTGAGAAAAGTTATTGTTGAAAGCAGACTTGAAATAATTAGATTTGGTCTGTCATATGAGTCTTGTGCAGGCATTCCTTAGCGAGCGGTAGTGATGCAGAGCTGTTTGAGTTCCCGTTGCCTTGAAGGTTTTCCACACTCGGTCCCTGACTAGTAGTTGTTCCAAGAGGTTTGCGGTTACCCAAGGTAGGTGGGATCTTCTTACTCTGGATCTTCTGAGAGGCGCGTGGTAGTCCCAGATAGCCAGGAAGTTGGTAGTAAAGAATTTGAGGGCCTCATCCATGGAGGGAGCCCTAGGGATGTAGGACTAGTTGATGCTGGTGAGGTCATTTAGGAGTGCGGTCAGGTCAAGGTATTTGTAAGCTCTGTTGTACAATGTGTGGGGTGGGGAAGGGCCTTAGGTCTGAATATTTTCTGCACCAAATAAATCATGTGGTGATTGCTGAGGGAGTCCAGTAGTAGTAGGCCAGTGTTAATTATACGATGTGGGTGGGTGGTAAGGGCCCAATCCAGTAGAGTATGCTTCTATTTGTGGTTTAGGCGAGTGGGTTCCGTTATTTGTTGGGACAGGTTTAGAGCATTTATTTGACAGCGTGCTTTGGTGGCTGTGCTGCCTATCCAGTTTTGGTTGAAATCCCCAAGGATATGAAGTTCACCCCCTGCTGCGAGGGATCGCAGGGTGCCTAGGTGGTCTAGGATGCTAGGCAGTGGTGTGTCCAGAGGGCAGTAAGACCCTGCTACAAATAAGGGGATCGAGTGTGGTAGAGAGATTTTGGTTAGAAGGGAATCTATTGACAGCATGGGTGCAGTAGGTCTGATTGTGGTGAACTGGAGTTTAGAGAAGATGTACATGGCAGTGCCACCACCCTTCTTTTTGCCCGGGCAGTCCTGCCGAATTAGGGAGTACACAGGCATTAAGAATTTGGCATCAAGGTTGTGGGGCTTCAGCCAGGATTCAGTAATGATTAAGATATCAGGGCAAAGGGATAAGACACTTCTTTGAAGGCCATTATTTTGTTCCGAATGCTGCATATATTTAGGTGAACTATCTTGAACCCTCTTGGAAGGTGATTAGCCAGGGCGGAGAGTCACCTGTTTATTGGGGAAGGAGGGACCAGGGTTACATTCTACATCACCGGCTATAAGGAGCAGGAGTGGTAGGAGGTGCTTTAATAGGTGCATGCTCCTTTGTGACTTACAGCAGATAGGGATATGGTTAGGAGTCTGAGAGGTGGACATACGGTCGAAGGAGTAGGAGACATTTAAAGCAGGCAACCCTGCATGAAAGGAGGGAGGGAAGATAGAGGCTCCCAGTATCCAGTTATGCCAGCCATGCAGAGTGTGGTGCACTAGGGTAGAAGAAGAGTGGGGGGGCAGCTTTACAGTCTCAGAGATGAGGGGCAGAGAGATTTATTGATTTGGGTAGGAAGAGGGTGGAAGGGACGATACGGTTATGCACAGAACAACCATTATTAGAGAGAGATGGAGCATTTTAATGGTAGTTAGGAACACTGCTCAGGGGTGGCCACTAGTGTTAGAGAAGTATAAGGATTATTGTCTCTGATCACACCCCTGTTTCCTTTACTAGACTGCTAAGTCTCTCTGATTCCCTTGGAACCAAACCCTGGTAGTTCAACACCTCGATCTTGCAGGACCCCATTTTTTTCACTTTCCTACAGTCCAAAATGTCAACCTTTTTACTAGTTAAACACCCTAATGATACCTCAGCCACCATGCATTGTGATGCCCTCAAGGCTTTCATTAGAGGGTGATGTATAAGTTATTCCTCACATATCAAAAAACAGAAAGTCTGTGACCTGGAAGACCAACTTAATAACCTCCAGGTTCTGGAACAAAAATATGGAGAGAATTCTAGCCCCCGTCCTGATCTACTGGCCAAAGTCATCAGCACCAGATACAAAATCAACCTTCACTTACATCAGAAAGATGAATTTGCTTTATTCTGTCATTGACAAATCTTTTGGGAGTCTGGTGAATGCCCAGGCAAACTACTAGCCCACAAACTTGTTTTGTTTATTATAAACCTAATCATTCTTGTTTCACTGTCTGATGTTACGTCCTCTGGACCACGATCAGAATTGTGCTTCCAAGGGTGTTTCCCCAGCTAGGTCTTCATTTCTTTGTGAAATTAGGAAAAACATAGTACCCGTGTGGTATGGAACAGTAAGGGGAGGTCAAGAAAGGAGCCCAAATTTTATAGAATATATCCAATTTCTCATTGGAGGCATAATGAATCCATTCAAAACAGGCAATTTTTCCTAATTCTAGTAACCATTCAGTAGGTTGCGGGGGTGGGGGTCTGATCTCCAGTGTCTAAGTGATTTTGTATCATTCAGTCCTGGTGGTCGTTATTATACATTTAGCTATAATCAAGGAACACATGAGCCATCATTTGAAAAAAGCCAAATGAAGTGGGTACTCCTCCATCGTTTGACTAGAGCCTAGCATAACTAATATGGGATGAAGGATAATGTCTGAGTCAGTTATTGCTCTACAGATTTTTTGAGCTTCAGTCCAAAAAAGAAGTAGAGGACAGAGCCAGAGAATATGAGTAATATCCCCAGGAGAAGCATGACATCTCCAAGTTGGATGGGGCTCCTGTGCCATCTGTGCAGTATTTTGAACCGTATGAAATGGCTACAGATGTCTCTAAGGTACAATTTTAGGTTTTTTCCACAAGAAATCCAGTTGGTTTGTATCAGTGTGTACCCCTTTTCAGATTCCCACTTTTAATACAACTTCTCTATTGTATTTCTGTTAACAAGACAAAGATGCTTATAAATGAGGTTGGCTTTCGTGGATTCTTTCCTACCTGGACCATCAGCTGTTCAATGTCATTGATCTGTCCAACTCGAAAATTGTGCCCCAGAAGTGAGGTGAGTGAGGAGCGGAGTTGGTGATATTGCTAGTGTCTATGTGTCTCCAGTCCAAACTCCTGTTGAAGCTGGCCAAAGGACTTTGGGTAGCCTCAGTTGTCAGGTTATTCTAATATCTTTAAAGAAAACCTAGCTTACTATTCACTTTTTTAGTTACATTAAGAACATACTCTTGCATAGTCAGTGTTTGATCAAGGACTACACCTAAATAGTTAAAAGATTTTACAACACTCAGTGGTATCCCCTTGAGTCCCCTAATTATAATTTTTTTTCCCATACTCATTCAATCTCTGGCTTGTTCCAAAAATCATCACCTTTGTTTTCTTCTCATTTAGTAATAATCTGTTATCACAAAACCAATTTTGTAGTTTGTTATAGGCATCCTGAAGGTGCTCCCCTAGGTCCACCCCTGTTTTTCCGAACAGTACAACACTGTATCACCCACGTGCATTGTTATAGATATGTCTTTACATACTCTAGAAAGATCATTAATGTACAGGGAAAACAGCAGCAGACCCAAGATGGAGCCCTGAGGTACACCCAAACTAATTTTTTGAGGATTAGATTTACTATTGCTGATTTTTGTAATTGTTATCCTATTTTCAAAGTAATCCTGGAACCATTTATTAGTATAGTCATTAACACAACAGC
The DNA here is from genome assembly GCA_016271365.2 of Neoceratodus forsteri. NCBI lineage: Eukaryota > Metazoa > Chordata > Ceratodontiformes > Ceratodontidae > Neoceratodus > Neoceratodus forsteri. The sequence continues at coordinate 1,882,386,089 of CM057452.1, forward strand.
TTTTTAACAACTTTGTCAATATGCTATGATCCACCAAATCAAAGGCCTTGGTCAGGTTGACAAAGATCATCTCAGTCAGCATACCCATGTCCATATTACTGTGGGCATCTTCCATCAACCTGACCAAGGCCAATACAGTACTATATCCATTTCTAAACCCATACTGTTCTGTTGCTAGCAATTTATTTGCTTACAAAAAACCTGACAACTGGTAACAAACAACCTTCTCCAAAATCTTGATCCATCAGTGAACAGATTCTATGACAATTTGTATGTCTGGCTATAGAAGATTTATGAAAGAGAAAGAAAGAAAGAAAGAAAGAAAGAAAGAAAGAAGGAAGGAAGGAAGGAAAGAAAGAAAGACAGACAGACAGAAAGAAAGAAAGAAAGAAAGAAAGAAAGAAAGAAAGAAAGAAAGAAAGAAAGAAAGAAAGCTGACCTCTACGAGAATATAGCACAAAAGAATTAAAAGTATATATGAGCTGCATTTTGACAATTAGTAGTGTGCAGTGCTGGACAGGGCAGTATAAGGGCTAGCATAGATGTACAGTAGTGTTATTACCCCATTGAAATACCCTGAACTGCAGTTAGCTTATTTCTCATATAGCAGTCGCCAGTTCCAGCAGCAAGAGATGTCTTCAATCGGAGAATGGATTTTTATGCAGGGACTGTTCAGTGAGTAAGGGGGAGTTTAGGGGGGTGTGGGGTAGTGCGTGCTGAGTGGGAGTTGGAGCTCGGGGTAGGATCAGCGAGGGACCATTTACAGGCTAAAAAAAAAGATGCAGAAGGACCATTTTCTTATTTTCAGGTCTGGATGTACATTGGAGGGTGGGAGGGGTGCCACTAGACACCATGGATACATTTTATTTAGTTTTTGTTGACTGGGTAATTGCACTAGACAATTCCGGCCTATTTTCAGGCATGACCCGGGGGAAGGGGATACAGATGAATGCCCACTAACCTTGAACCAGATTAAGCTGTTGGTGGTATTTTTAGTGAATTATGGAAATCTGGCCAGGGCACCGGGGAAATTCCCCTGCTCCTCACTCTGCCAGCAGGGGACTTGACTTCCTGCGAGCAGTGGAGGAGCTCAGTATTGAGCCGGACAGCAGAAAAGGAGGAGGAGGAAGTGCTGATGTGGCAGTGTCTTTGAGGGAGTGGATGAGCTGCAGTCCTTCTTAGTGGTCGGTCAAGATGGCGGACGACCTGCTAAACAAGGTGGAAAAGGACAATCTTATGGAGACTCATATCCTAAAGAATAATGAGAAACTACATGAAACAAATGAAATGGCAGCAACAGAAAAACAAATAAATACTCCGGGAAAGATACAGTTGGATACATCTGTGCAAAATGGAATTGAAGTAATGACAAGCTTGCCAGGTGATAGTGTTTCTGCTCTGGATGAAACTGTGCTGCAAAATGAGGATAGTATTGGATGTATAAGTATGCCAGAACAAGAGGCAGCCTTGAGGAAACAATTTGAGAGAGAAGAACGTCAGTACTTTTTGAAAAAGGCACAATTTGAAGCCCAGCTTAGATCACTGCATGCTGACAAGCCGCAACTGCCTGTTACAGATGCTCAGCTGGAAAGATATGATGCATCAGCATCAAAGGAAAGTGAAAGTAGCTGGGCAGAGAGAGTAGAGAACATGGAGCACGTTAGCTCTCAGGACAGGGCGGAGTACAGTAATCAATCGAGTGAATCTACAGCCATGAAGTCAGGAATGGCAAAACGAGCACAACTCGGCCTAAGACTTGATGTGGCTAGGGAGCAGAAAGCAGCACCAGAAGAAGAGCAGAAATGGTCAGTCCCTAATGCTTTGGAGGCAGCAGGATGGCAACAAAATCCTAAGAATGGGCAGTGGGAATCAGGTAATTCTCCTATTATTATGCCTCAAGTAAAAAGTATAACAAATGTAAAAACCTCGGAGGGACATAACAGTGCAGTGCTGGATCTCCCACATGAACGTCAGCTCACCCAAAACCCGGAGTTACAATTATTTACAAACCAAACTGAACTAACTTCAGAAGAGGGACGCCCCATACAAACAGAAAATACTGAACAAAGGCCTTTGAATATTATTAGAAAAGACACACCTAAAATGTTTACTTCTTTGTTTAAAACTCCAATTTTTCCTGCAAAAAGGCATGATGCAGTACGATTAACTTATATAGAGGCATGGAGGATCCACCAGATAGACTATTTGTTGCACGAACATTGTTAAAAGAATCCATGACATTTTTTTCTTCCGAAATTTATGCCTTAATTCACATCTCAGGGGAAGTAACTTTTGATGTGAGTTTTAAGACCCTGAATGGTTTGGAGTGTTTTTGGACAAAATATAATGTTTTGAAAAAATCTTCTCTCTGTGCACCTTTTATGGTGACTCCTTTAACCAGGCCTACACAAAAAACAATTTCTGTTTTATTCAGGAACGAAGGAGTAAGCGTACATGATTTAACTATCTGGCTGAAACAGCGCTGTACAGTAATAGAAGACCCAATAGCAATTTTGGATTCAGAAAACATATGGACAGGGAGCTGGAAAGTAAAGGTCATGCTCAAAACATCAGATACAGGACTGCTGCATCTACCAAACTCTTTTTTTCAAGGTCAGGATAGCGGCATTCTATTCTATGCTGGCCAGCCAAAATGTTTTATAAATGTGGTGCTTTACATCACTTAAGTGGGATATGTGACAAAACAAGATGTACACTATGTGGTGAATTAGGGCATACAGGAAATGATTGTCAAAATGAATGTAAATGCAACTTATGTAGGGATTTGGGTCATACATTTCAGAACTGCATGAAGGCTATGCATAATCTTCCAGACCAAGCTGATGGAGAGGAGCAAAGATTAATGGAGGCCCTGGAACAAAAGGATAAAGTGGGGAATTTTAGGCTAGGTCCTAACAGAGAACAAGACAAACCAGAGAGAGATCGCAACACAGTTCCCCACCCCCACCCCACTCTCCCTCCCCCCGAGACAGGCAGGGAACAAGAGAAATGTCACCACACAGGACAGAAAACCCAGACAGCAGGAATCTTGAGACTGCACCTACACATTCAGAGAGAGTAGAACCAGAGGAAGGGCCTTCAGGGAAAGTGATGCCTCCCCCCCCACTCCAGGGAAGAAATTAGAAGGAAGAATAACAAGACAGAAATCCACAGAAGTAGCAGAGCTGGGAAGAACATCAATCCCTTTAAAGAACAAATTTGATGTTCTGCAGTCTCAATATTCAGAAGAAGAATCTGAATATTCCTCAGTGGAGTCCTTCCTTCAGAAAGGCACAATAGACACTAAGGGGGAAGACAAACCTAAGGGGCAACAAAAAAGGAAAGCCAGAGTTAAATTGAAAAACATTGACAAACAAAGTAGGAAAGGGAGCTATAAATCATGACAGAACCATTCTCTATTCATACGGTAAATGTAAATAGTATAAAAAGAGCTGATAAAAGGAAAACAGTTTTGTCTGTGTTATCCTTTTTACATTTTGGGATATTTTTCCTGCAAGACACGAGGTTACACACCTTATCAGAGGTACAGCAAGCCACAAAAGCGTGGTTCTTAGGACCCTCCTTCTGGTCTATGAGAGAGGATACCTGTTCAGGGGTGGGAATATTATTCAAGCATACGGAAGTTAGATTATTAAAGCTTTTTGATTTAATACCAGGCAGGGTTTTAATTTTAGATGTGCTACTACAAAACTCTCCATACAGACTAATAAATATTTATGCACCTCAGTTGAAAGCATTACGTTGTGAAGTACTATAGGCTATTCGACCATATTTACAAACACATACTATTGTTTTTGCTGGAGATTTTAACTGCCCAATTAGGGCAAAAGCAGCTAAGTAATACTGTGATTCCAACTTACTAGTGCAATTCACACAAAGATCAAATTTGACAGATGCAGCATTCCCGTATACAAAACAGGAGCTTCCAACTTTTCATAAAGGGTGTCTAACCTCTAGAATAGACTATATATTTTTATCAAAGACTATACCCATTAGTAAAGCTGCAGTAACAGTAGCGGAATTTTCAGATCATAATATAGTGTCTGTAACTTTGGGGAGGAATATAAAAGACTTAAAAGGACCAGGATATTGGAAACTAAACACCTCCCTGCTCGCAGAACCAGAAACAAGACACATAGTGCAAGACTTTTTACAGGCTAGAAAGTCTGTTTTTATTTTTATTTTTTTTGAGGACCCAGTCATCTGGTGGCTAGACACAAAGGCAGACCTTCAGAAACTATGTAAAAGAATAAGTAGAAATAGGAATAGAGAACAATATTTGCAGTATCTACAGTACAGGAGGAATTTACAACAATTACTATCAATATCACATGAAACTGGACAAAATCTGACCCTACAAATTACAAACTTAAAACAAAAAATGTTAGATTTCCATAATTAAAAAAGCTACCATATTGCATTTTCAACAGCAATTTGGAACCCTAGGTAAGTCAGAAGTCATATGTCCTTATGAACACTGGCTAAAACAAATATGAAGTAAAACAATGGTTAAGATGAAGAATAAAGAAGGAACAGAACATACAGAACAGAAAAATATTAAAGAAATTTTGACCACATATACTAGAGATATGTATGCTTTATTACAAGTGGAAAATGGAAATGCACATAGTTTCTTTGGAAACTTAGACATACCATTCTTAGAACAAGAAGAGATACAGAATATAACAAGAGACATACAGGAAGTGGAAGTACCGAATGCAATTTTAACACTAACAGGGAATAAATCACCAGGGCTGGATGGCCTACCAAATGAAATAATGAAGATCATAGAACAACTTCTAGCACAGGAATTAACTCAAGTATTAAATGCTATGCTTGAGACAGAACAAATCCCATTAGAACTAAATGAAGGTATATTAACATACATATATAAAACAGGAGACAAAGCGGAAATGAAAAACTGGAGGCCGGTCACTTTGTTAAATTCAGACTTTAAAATACTAACAAAAATACTAACATACTAACATACTAATTGCCAGCAGATTAGGCCTTACGGTCTATCGAGTCTGTTCGAACCTCAGATCCCTAGTTGGGTGCCAAGGCCCTCCCCCCTTGTGTTCCAGAAACCCCTATCATCCATCCGCACCCTCCTGGGCCAGGCCATCATCTGATACATCCACTTTCTGTGTCTGTCCCACCCTCTCTTGAAGCCCTCCACTGTGGATCTCTGAACCAGCTCTCCAGGCAGTGCATGCCAAGGGTCCACCACTCTCTCAGTGAAAAACCTCCTTCTCTCCCCCCTCACCCTTCCACCTTCCAACTTCAAACCATGCCCTCTGGTAATACCTCCCCGCTTTAGTCTAAAGATCCCCTCCATGTTTACCCTATTTATTCCCTTGAGGTACTTGAAGACCTCAATCATGTCCCCCCTGTCTCTCCTCTCCTCCAATGAAAACAGGCAGAGCTCCTGAAGTCTGTCCTCATATGTCAAATCCTCTAGTCCTCAAATTATCTTGGTTGCCCTCCTCTGTACCCTCTCCAGGAGCTGTATGTCCCTCTTCAAGTGTGGTCTCCAGTACTGTACACAGTACTCAAGGTGTGGTCTAACCAGTCCATTGTACAGCAAGCAGACTCACTCTCCTGCTCCTAGAGGTGATCCCCCTTACGATGCATCCCAACATCCTGTTTGCCTTGCTAGCCACTCTCCTGCACTGCTCAGAGTTATTCATACATGCATCCACCATGACCCCTAGGTCTTTTTCCCCTATTGAGGCCTCCAGCACCTCCCCTCCCTGGGTGTACCTTTGTTTAGGGTTTCCCCACCCAAGATGTAACATCTTGCACTTGGTGATATTGAAATTTAATTTCCATGTGTGAACCCAGCTTTCCAGGGTGTCCAGGTCCCCTTGCAGGGCCAACCTCCCCTCTTCCCCCTCAACTACTGCTCCCATCTTGAAGTCATCAGCGAAGAGACTCATTTCACACCCTATACCATCCCTGATGTCTGATATGTATGCATTAAACAGGATCAGACCCAGGACCGAGCCCTGCGGTACCCCACTACCAACCTCTTTAGGGTGCGAGAACTCTCCACCAACCACTACTCTCTGGGTGCATCCAGCTAGCCAGTTTTCAATCCATCTGACCATCAAAGGGCCTACTCCCAACCCCATCAGTTTTTCCACCAGACCATTGTGGGGGACAGAGTCAAACGCCTTGCTGAAGTCCAAGAATAATACATCCACAGGCTTTCCCTGTCCAGTTCTGATGTTACCCATTTGTAGAACTCCACAAGATTGGTTTGACATGATCTACCTGGCACAAACCCATGTTGCCGACTATCCAGACCTCCCACCTCCTCCAAGTACACCCCCAATTGTTCCTTTAGTATACTCTCCATTAATTTTCCCACCACCAAGGTCAAACTGATGGGTCTATAGTTACCTGGTACTTCCCTCAACCCCCCCTTTTATGGATTGGCACAAGACTATCAACAGTAGCATCAAAACTTATCTCCCCAGCACAATTGTATGCAATTCCAAGGAGGCAAATACATAGTCATCTCATATTACTAAGAGAAGTGGTCGAGCAACAGAAACTGGGCAACATGGATGGATGGATACTTGGTGTCCTTAGACCAAAAAAAAGCATTCAATCAGGTTAAACATGATTTTTTGTTGGAAACATTAACTCATTATCATATACCAGAGAAAATGATAAAATGATTAAAATGTATTTATAATACTGCAACTATCAGACCAGTAATACAAGGGTGGAAGGGTCCTCTCATACATTTGAAAAGAGGAGTTAGACAAGGCTGCCCCTGAGCCCCATACTATATGATTTTTTTTATAGACCCTCTTTTAAGAATAATAAATAAGGGGGAGGAAATAAGAGTGATAACAATAAATACTCAGATGATTACATACAAAATAATTGCATATGCAGATGATATGACCTTAATGGTACAAGATGAGGAGTCTCTTTGCAAAGCTTTGGAAATTTGTGAGAAATGTGGGAAGATGTCAAGAGCATCTTTAAACTTAGAGGAGTGCATAGGGCAGAGATTGAATTATCAATTAAGGTGGCAGGGGGTTATAACAGGGATTGAAATTACAGGAGAGCCAATAAAAATATTGGGAATGTTTTATGGGAATGAGAACCTAGACAGCCTGAACTGGGACAGGAAAGTTGACATCAGTAAGTAGACAGTAGTACAATGGAATAGGTGGAAACCGAGCAAAAAGAAGAGAATTTATTTAATTAAAACCTATCTAATCCCAGTTTTCTTATACCTTAGCTACATCTTTCCACCACCAAAAGAACTAGAAACAACATTGTTAAGTATATTTTTTCAGGCTTGCTGGGGAAGCAGGCTAAACCCTTTAAAAAAGAAATGTTATACTTAACAATAAAGAAGAGAGGTTTGAGTATGCCAAACTCCATTCTATTTTTTAATAGTTTTTTCTTATATGCTAACATAAAACCTTTGATAATGAACACAAATACAGAATGGGAACACCTCCTTAAACCAAAATGTGCATACTGGCAACAAATGTGGGAAACAAAATCTTTGAGAACTTTAAAAAGATCTGTTATAATCCCAGAATACATAAAATACACCTTCATGAGAATAAAGCAATGGGATGTCACAAAAGAGCAGATGATAGATATGCAAAGAAAACAGCTATATTTTTATACAATAGAAACCACCTGTTTGGTAGAAGTGGTTTTTGTAAAATGTTCTAGAGAACACAGGAATGCATTAATTACATTTTTGAATAACAAACGAGTGCCAGAACACATATGGGATTTTCACTGGTTAGCATGCCATGAAAAAATCAATGTAAAGTCAAATCAAAAACATAAACCTCAACACGAAAGGATCTGTAGCAGATAAACATGTATAAATGTGAAAGAAACCATACTATTCCAATGTTCTTTTATATCAGGGTTTTGGACTTATATGGCACAACCATGGGGGGAAAATATCTTAAGCACCATCATTTTTGAAAATATTATGTATGGAATATTTGAAATTGAATGGCAAAAATGGCATAAAAGTACCTTACAAGTAATGATGGTACATTTTAAATGGAATATCTGGTCGATGTGGTGCCATTTTGTGCTCCAACAAAAGGAGGGGGGCTTTACAGAATTACTGAACAAAATTACAGTTAATTTAAAAAATATCTATGGGAAAGAGAAAACTATCTTAACAAGGAGGAAATTATTAGAATACTGGAAAGGGCTTCCATGGATAACAAATAATGACTTTCCCATCACACAGAAAAGTAATGTTGATTCTGACTAGAACTACTGTATATGGAGTAGATGGAGCAGTAGAGAAATGAATTATGAAAGTACCTCAGAAGGACTGAAATACTCAAATGTGTTTCACTTAATGATGAGAGGAGGAGTTGCTATGAACAGGGATGGAATGCACATAGATTATCTAAATAAGAATTCCCCTCATTCAGGAGGAGAATTTGTTACTTTGATATTTGTACTAAATCTAAAAGGGAATATAATGGCTACATTGTTGACAGTTATGACAAATAAGAAATTGATCAACTATAGAATGCAGGATTACCACAAGTATTTATTCTGTTTATGAGTCATGTACTCTTGTACGTTTTAATTTATTTTTCAGTTTGTGAGATTGAACTTTATAATTATACATATTATTTTGTGTGACTTAACACATTTTTTTGTACATATCTGATTTTGATGTTGTCAAATAAAAAAATTCCCCTACTTTTTTCAATAAGTGCCATGGGATCTTTAACATCCACCTGAACTACCACCAATCCAGGCAGATGGGACCTCAGTTTAACGTCTCTTCCGAAAGACGGCACCTCAGAAGTGCAGCACCCCTCTCATGCTGCACTACAGTGTCAGTACTGGGATATTAATCCAAGTGCCAGATGTGGGAACTGAACCCACAGCCCTCTGATCTCCCGGCCTCAGAGGCGGGTGTGCTATGTACTGAGCCAATTACGGGGATGGCAAATTAAAGGTAAGGGGTGCCACTAGACACTAGGGAAAAAAATGTTTTAATAAAAATCTAAAAAACAATATGGAGACAATGATCGGAGGGTGGGGGTGCCACTAGACACCAGGGAATATGTAATATACTTATGGGCTTGGCAATCAGAGGGTGGCGTACCAGTAGATGCCAGGGAAAATAAAGAAAAATAACAGGAAGGACAATTTTTTTTTTCATTTCAAGGAATCCTTTCACACACGAATCAAAGAAGGAATCAGAAAACAAATTAAGTTCCAAATCCTTTTTCATTGCAAGGGATCCTTTTCTGTTTCAATGAAAATATCAAATGAAAAAGGATCATTTGAAACAAAAAAAGAATCTGAACAATGACTCGGTACTGTTTTTTTTATTCATAACAAGGGATCAGTTTGATTGAAAAAGGCATCATGAAAAATACTGATAAAAAACTAAGTCCAAAATCTTTTTTCATCACACATGATCCTTTTTTGTTTGAACAAAAAAAGAATCATGAAAAACACTGTTAATGAGTGACGATAAAAGATTTAGATTGACAAGAAAAACACATTCCGGAGTCATTTTTACAGTAGATAAGTGAATAGACCACTTAATGGAGTCCTGATGATCAAGATACATATTTTGATATCTCTACAGGATGTCATTTTGGGGTGTTTTGATTTTTTTTTAAGAAAACTGAAAATAAGATGGCAGATAATGAAAAAGGAATTTTTTCTCACGAAAAAGGATAGGCTCTAAATAAATAAGAATCCTTTTTTCATTTGACCAAATTCTTTTTAGTTCCTGGAAACTATCCAGGAGAATGAAATTCCCATTGAAAATAATGGAAACTTTAAAATTTATTAACTGTGGAAGGGATCAATATTTGTTCAATAGACAAGCAAAAGGCACATCTGTGACTCAAGCCTTGACTATTTCAAACCAAATTTCCAAACTGCCTAGGTGCAAGAGGATGACAAAAACAAAAGTGAAAATTTGTGATCTTTTTATGATTTTGCGCTACCTGTATCTCGGAATTCACACATCGAATCGGAACAAACCGTGGCACTTCAAGAGATCTGTCACACAAGACCACGCATACAAAATTTGAGGTTTCATGTAGAAAGCCATGCTCAACCCTAAATATAGGGACACTAGCGTGTCCCTATAATATAATTTTTTTTTAATTGGTGCACTTTCTGGAGTCTGGATGGTGTCTTGGCAGATGGGAGTGGGGGGTAGGGCTTTTTTCTGAAAAAATTAATCCAGCTGCTCTGAACCAGCATGGTTCAGTTCGATTTTGTCAATACGAAGCCACACACATTTGAGGTGGCTGTTTTCTTTGCCTGCATGTTTTGCGCAGCACTAAGTAATATGTTTCACTTACTGAGCTTTAGGTATGTCACAAACTGGTAATCTCCCAGAACTGGGTTTGCACTGCTACCAGTTTTCACAACTGTTCAGATGCTGAATGGTTACCTTGGCATGCTGCCACCACCAAGCTGCAATCTTACTCAGGACATCTATAGATCTGAATCCAATTACAGTCACTGCTCACTTAGTATAGTGCTGTTGCATGTAATTTTCTCTTTGTTGTGGGTTTGACTCCTCCCTGTATCGCCTAATTTTTTACTGACTCAGACTGTATGTACCCACTTCCTACCCTGTGTCCAAAGTACAACACCAGTTAAATCACTATTTGGCACTTCTCTGCCATGACTGTCAGCCTTGCAGCCTTCAGTTGGTGAAGTACTTTGATCACATGCCTGACATGATCTTCCTGTAGACAGCAATGTCATCCATGTACACCAGTGCAAAGTTACCAGCACCAGACAGAATACGATCCACAAGCCATTGAAAGGTGGCTGGTGGCTTCTCCCTAACACCATCTTTTCTTACTGTATATATCTCTGCCCCATCTAGTGATACCCTTCCTCCCCATATGCATTCCCTTGCCCCATAATGCAGATGCACCCACCATGCCCCAGTTAAAACCTTCTGCCCTCCTCTGCTAACACCCATCTTACTCCATGATACACATCCCTACCTATTGCAAAAGTGCATCCTATCCCAGTAAAAAGTGTACAACTCTGCACTCCCCTCAAGTCTCTGCTAACAGGTCACTGCCCTTCAAAATGTGTGTCACTCAATGTCAGACAAATACAGTAACCAAATAAGGTGATGCAAGCTTAGAACAATGTGAAAACATAGCTTTATTTTGTCAGTGTTGTAACAGCATCATAGACTTCAGACTATGTAGTTTGCAATGTTAGTAACGTTTGTTTTTGAGTAGCAGCTTTTCTATATGGCTGGCACTTGGTAGGGGCACAGAACAATCTGGAGGTCAAGCAATGTCTGACACCATCTAATGCCCTCTCCCCTGCTGCCCATCACATATGCACATAGATCATCACTAACATTAAGTAAGTCTCAAACCTGTAGTTGATGAGCTTCACTCCGCTCTCTCCACTCTGCCAATCACTCACTTGCTCAACAGACTGACCACTTGCTTGACAGACCAGTCACCAGCTCACTTGACTGACCTTCAGCCCACTTGCTTGACCAAAAGACCACCACTCCACTCTCTTGACTGAACTCTTGTTTATTTGACTGCCCACCCAAATTTCTAAAAGCACAACACTTCAAATGCTGTGGGAATTCTGTTGATTTCCTGCCTGCTCATGCTGTCGCACATTGCTCGCTGGGAAGATCTAGACTTAGAAAGAGTGTCAGTTCATGCATCAGCACACTGGACTGACAATGTAAATATATATACATATTATGGTGGCACGGTAGTGCCACCATAGTTAGGGTTGAGTACCCCATTTAAGGTTAAAGTATACACTTTTGCACCTTAATAACTTTGCCACTGTATAACAGATTTCACTGAAATTTGGCAAACTTGGAGTGGCAGCATAGGTCTTGGGATCTGCCAAGTTTTGTACTGGTCAGATATACGGTTGCAGAGTTATTAACCAACATTCTGTAGCGCATTTATGCTTTTTTGTGCATTCTCTGCTCGTGCCTACAGGTTGCATGGTTTGTGTGATTGGTCCAAAACCTTCTGGGAATGTGCAGCCAGGGTCCCCGATGGGCCTTTTGAAGATTTTGTGAAAAAATATTGAACGGTTCAAAAGTTATTCAAAATACAAGTTTCCCATTATAGTCAATGGGAAAAATTAACAGAAAGTTTGACAGTGTCACAAATACGGATTTTAGTGTCGCAAATGTCCCCAGTAGTGTCACAAATCCGCCATTTTGTTTTCAGTTACTGATCACAGAAATGCTTGGCATTTAAAATTGGGACCCTCAAGGGACACGATTCTTTTTGTGTTTACCTAGTCGAGCCCTGAGGATGCTAGCCATGTCTTTATTTTGGGGTTGAACACCCCAGAAATATGTTTTTGAAATTTTTGGGAAAAGTAGGGTCTTAAAGTAGTGTTGAACCACACTTCTCATGATTTCTTTAAAGTAATCGATTTTGAAGTGACACTACTATTCGACACTAAGGAGAAAATAACAGAAATTCTTTGCCACCCTGCTGCAAAACACTAGTTTGGTCTTTTGGGCTGAAATTTGGAAGGAAGAACGCCAACATGGCACAGATGTGCCTTTCGGTGGTTTGGTGACAAAATATTGCACGGTTGGAAAGTTACACTGCTCTGAAGTTGATGCTTTTTCCCATAGACTAATATTGTGGCGATGACCCCACCTTTCAGGGCCCATATCTCGGAAATGCTTCAAGATATGGACTTTTTGTCGTGAAAATGCTTAGCCTCCTTACCCTCTGCTAGGGGGTAAGTACAAAACTAGCCAGAAAAGTCATAATTTATATAAAAGTTAAATTTTTTTTCTACATCGTACGGTTCCTGAGACATAAGCAATTTAGTATTCCAAGTGCTCATTTTCTGGTCCAAGTCCCATTATTATGCATACATTCTTTGTACTTACTGTGTTTCTTTATGCAGCTGCTGGGGAAAACCAGAGTGTGCACTTCTGTTATTGCTACCCCTAGTGTTTCCACTTGCGTTTCCGTACACATTTGCGTTAGCATTCCCGTGTACACCACCATGTGAATTGCCCTTTGCATTTTCATTTGCACTTGTGTTTGAGTTACTCTTACCAGTTGCATTTTCAGTACTCTTTGTGTTTATGTTTCGATTTGCGTCACCATGCACATTTTCATTATCATTTGCAGCCACCCTTCCATTTGTGTTTCTCTTTCATTTGGTGTCATCGTTGCTGTTACCATTACCATTTGCATTTCCAATTGCGTTACCGTATGCGTTATGGTTTGCATTTCCATATGCGCTTGTGTTTGTGTTTCCGGTTTTGTTTCCGTTGGTGTTATTGTTACTGTTGCCGTTACCATTTGCATTTCCAATTGCATTACCATGACTGTGCGCATTACAGTTTACATTTCTGTACGCGCTTGCATTTGCATTTCTGTTTCCTTTGGCGTTATTGTTGCTGTTACTGTTATCATTTGCATTTCCAATTGCAGTACCATGACCATGCACATTACCAGTAGTGTTTACATACATGCTTGCGTTTGCATCTTCGTTTGCGTTACTGCTTGCTTTTTGTCACTTTGCGCTCTCATTTCTATTACCATTTGCATTACAATTTACATTTGTGTCACCATGTACGTTACCATTTGTGCTTGTGTTTGCATTGCAGTTACCATTCCTATGTGATAAAAAAATCACATGGTGAACCCCCACCACATTCCATTCACTATTTATAGTCCTCATTCTCAAAAACAAGGCAAATTCATGGCAAAAAACTACATTTAATACATCAGTTAGGGTTGTTCCACAGCAACAAACGCAAGGAAATCCAATGTTAGGGTTGAAAACCCCTCCTTTCTCCCCCCATCCCGCCCCACCAACCGGCATCATTTGCATATATGCCAATATTTGCATTAACCTTTGCATTCCCGTAAGCCCCCCCACCCCAGAGCAGTTACTACATCCTGAGTGGAGAGCCACAACAAAAGTAAAGGTATAGACATAAATGGTACATCTTGCTGATTGCAGGGCCTCACAAGTTAGGGACAGTTAGGAGTTGCACAGCTTCAGCCAGGAACTGCCTCCCCCCAGACCACGTACTGCATCCTGAGTGGAGAGCTACAGCAAAAGTGAGGCCATGGACATCAACGGTACACCTCTCTGATTGGAGGTGCACACAAGTTACCACAGTTAAGAGTTGCATGGCCTCAGCCAGGTAATGTTCCCCCAGACCAGGTACTGCAACCTGAGTGGAGAGCCACAGCAAAACTGAGGCCATGGACATCACCTCTCTGATTGCAGGTACACACAAGTTAGCACAGTTAGGAGTTGCACGGCATCAGCCAGGCAATTCCCCCCCAAGACCAGGTACTGCATGCTGAGTGAAGAGTCAGAGCAAAACAGAGGTCATGGAGATCAATTGTACACCTCCCTGATTGCAGGTGCACACAATGTAGCACAGTTAGGAGTTGCATGGCCTCAGCCAGGCAATGCCCTCCCAGATCAGGTACTGCTCCTGAGTGGGGAGCCACAGCAAAACTGAGGCCATGGACATCAATGGTACACCTCCCTGATTGGAGGTACACTCAAGTTAGCACAGTTAGGAGTTGCACAGACTCAGCCAGGCAATTGCTCCCCTCCAATCAGGTACTGCATCCTGAGTGGGAGAGGCACAGCAAAACTGAGGCCATGGACATCAATGGTACACCTCCCTGATTGCAAGTACACACAAGTTTGCACAGTTAGGAGTTGCACGGCATCATCAGGCAATTCCCCCCCACACCCCCAGAGCCACTACTGCATGCTGAGTGGAGAGCCACAGCAAAACTGAGGCCATGGACATCAATGGTACACCTTTCTAATTGCAGGTGCACACATGTCAGCACAGTTAGGAGTTGAACGGCCTCAGTCAGGCAATGCCCCCCTCCCTCCATACCAGGTACTGCATCCTGAGTGGAGAACCACAGCAAAACTGAGGCCATGGACATCAATGGTGCAGCTCTCTGATTGCAGGTGCACACAAGTTAGCACAGTTACTGTAGGAGTTGCATGGCCTCAGCCATGCAATGCCCCCGCCCCCCCTTGACCAGGTACTGCATCTGGAGTGGAGATCCACAGCAAAACTGAGGCCATGGACATCAACGGTGCACCTCTCTGATTGGAGGTGCACACAAGTTAGCACAGTTAGGAGTTGCACGGCCTCAGCCAGGCAATGCCCCCCCCCAACCAGGTACTGCATCCTGAGTGGAGAGCCACAGGAAAACAAAGGCCATGGACATCAACGGTACACCTACCTGATTGGAGGTACACTCAAGTTAGCACACTTAGGAATTGCATGGACTCAGCCAGGCAATGTCCCCACCACCCACCCAGACCAGGTACTGCATCCTGAGTGGAGAGCCACAGCAAAACAAAGGCCATGGACATCTATGGTACACCTCCCTCACTGCAGGTACACTCAAGTTAGCACAGTTAGGAGTTGCATGGCCCCAGCCTGGCAATGCCCCCCCCTGACCAGGTACTGCATCCTGAGTGGAGAGCCACAGCAAAACTGAAGCCATGGACATCAACGGTACACCTCTCTAATTGCAGGTACACACAAGTTAGCACAGTTAGGATTTGCATGGCCTCAGCCAGGCACTGCCCCCCCAGACCAGGTACTGCATCCTGAGTGGACAGCCAGAGCAAATCAAAGGTCATGGAGATCAATGGTACACCTCCCTGATTGCAGGTGCACACAAATTAGCACAGTTAGAAGTTGCACAGCCTCAGCCAGGCAATGCCTCCCCTCCAGACCAAGTACTGCATCCTGAGTGGGAAAGCCACAGCAAAACCGAGGCCATGGACATCAATGGTGCACCTCTCTGATTGCAGGTGCGCACAAGTTAGCACAGTTAGGAGCTGAATGGCCTCAGCCAGGCAATCCCCCCCCAGACCAAGTACTGCATCCTGAGTGGAGAGCCACAAGAAAACCAAGGCCATGGACATCAATGGTACACCTCCCTGATTGGAGGTACACTCAAGTTAGCACACTTAGGAGTTGCATGGACTCAGCCAGGCAATGTCTCCCACCCCCAGACCAGGTACTGCATCTTGAGTGGAGATCCACAACAAAACAAGGGCCATGGAGATCAATGGTACACCTCCCTGATTGCAGGTACACACAAGTTAGCACAGTTAGGAGTTGCATGTCCTCGCCAGGCAATGCCTCCCCCAGCCCAGGTACTGCATCCTGAGTGGAGATCCACAGCAAAACTAAGGCCATGGATATCAATGGTACACCTTCCTGATTGCAGCTGTACATAACTTAGCACAGTTAGGAGTTGCATGTGCTTAGGGAGGCTATGTCCAACTCCCTCCTCCTCACATCAGGCACTGCATCCTGAGTGGCGATCCACAGGAAAACTAAGAGCATGGGCTTCATTGGGATACCTCTGTAATAGCATCTGTAGATTACTTAGGACAGTGAGGAGTTGCATGGCTTCAGCCATGCAATGCCCCCTCCCCCACAGACAAGGTAGTGGGTCCTGAGTGTGATGCTGAATCTCAACTACACCTGTTGAATCACTGACATTGGTACCAAATGTGACTGTACAGTATTGTTACGACTGGTTAACATTTTGTGAATAGTATTCAGTTTGGTTTATACTTATGATGCTGTAGGCGCTCCCCAGCAGCAGGCTTTCCTGCAGATTCCCACATCTTGTTTGTGAGGTAGTACCACCCGATATCATTGTCCGGTGTTTCCTCTCTTTGTTTGAGAATGTAAAACCACTGGTGCAGCAGTTTCCACTTCCTTTTACACATTTCCGCTGTTTTATTTTTAATGTGAAAAATGGTAGCTCATGTGTGCATTTATGTGCCTCCACATATAATCCAACTTCCTATTGGTGCTCCGCATGAGCATTCTGCTGTTTCCTTTTGTCTATGCTGCCTCAACCAGGCAGCACACCTCCCTTGTTGTCCAGATTCTCATATTCCAATTTCTTTCCTGTTTAAATACTGAAATAAACAGAGAGATGATAGTGATTTAGTATATGTGTGTTCTTGTGAGGCTAAGTGGGTTAAGTTATAACATTTGTTACACAGTTTGTGTGGCCAGACATGATCAGAATGATTTAACATTCTGATATTTATTTTGTCAATATTACAGCACTCATATTTACAGTAAGTCACATAGACAATTTATTTCTACCATTCCCCCCCCCAACCCACACACTGTTGCTTTGGTTCCCTCTCAATATAGCAGAGATTGCATATGTGTGTGTGTTATGTGTGTTATGTACAGTATGCAGCTTGTCTAACTTTTGACCAAGATTTTGTGGCTCTTAAAAGAGCCATTTTTTTAAAGGTGCACATTTTAACAGTCTGATATTTTTAGAGGACTGTGAGGATTCCATCTCAAAGATCTCCCAGGAAAAGGCAATTGCCAGCATGAGAGAAGTGCTGGTAGGTACAGCCAATCATTACAATACTTAATATCAGGATGACATATGGTGTGCATCCCAGACATGCGTAGATATCCAAATATTTGTATGTTCACTTTTCTTCGTGCCCTGTCAAGCAGGTACATGTGGTGTTCTGCTTGCCAGACCCTATGCTCTGTAATATCTGAAAAATGATCTTACAGGCAGGTAACATACCCGTAATAGAAGCAAGGTCCAATTTTACTTCTGTCACTAAATCTACCCATCATTTGGTGCCTAAATCATTGCCTCTGAGATGAATCAGCAGTATGTCCAGTCAAGATTGAGTGCTCAGTAGTCTGTGCATTGTTGGCATGAGATGCTCCCACTTCATGCCTCCCCCACCAAACCACTTAACAGAGCAATTTGGAAGCTGCAGGTCTTTGCCAAAATCAGTTCTCTGAGCATACTCTGAAGCTCATCGTACCATGCTGCTGCTGATGAGCCACACAGTCCATTTGCTGTTTTCTGCCATTCTGAGGTTTTAAGCTGAGAAGTGGACAGAGAGCTACCAAAAATAAATCAGTGTTTCTCCTGCAGTGTCTAGTTACTACTGAATATGAAACAGAAATTTCCCTCTCTCCTTCAACATTGTTTTGGTGGGCTGTCCCAAAACACAGTGATTGACAAACTAATTGGTTAATGCTTTCTCATGGTTAACCAATACAGTGGATGCCTGCACTACAGCTACACTGAATGGCTGCAGCTCCTGTCAACCAGAAATGTTGTAAGGTTTCTAGGTGGGAAAATACTACATTTTCATAGGCTAGTTCAAACAATCACAAGTAAACAGACATCTATGATTGGTTGCCTCTTGTGTTATGATACACGTGATGCTTGCTTTCTGCCTCCATTTGTAGCTCTATCTGTGCTAGTAAGTGCTCATTGACTCTCTGACTTTAAACAGTAATAACTTCTTTTCACAGCAGACCAGGTTATTTATATTGCCATAGTCAAATAGAACAGTAAAAACATTTTGTTTAATGCTATTTTTGTGGTGTTAACAGTTTTAATAATTCTAGAAAATTGTATAGAAATGTGATGTACTTACACAGAGTAAAGCAGGCTGCTCAGTGTTTTCCTAAGATGGCCGCTATGTCCTTCTTCTCCAGTCTTCAGTAGTTGTGACTGGTTGCTTGACATGGCCTGATCAATGTTATGTTCCATTGGTGTGAGCATCTGTCACTCAAATACAAAGCAGTGTCTGATTGGCTTAGCCTTAAAGAGGGTGTTTATTTTAATGTAATTATTCAACACTTTTGTGCTCACGACACTATTATTCGACACTTTCATGCTCACGACACTATTATTCAACAGCTTTGTGCTGATGACACTATTTTGTGACATTACTATTCGACAGTGTCATGCTGATGACACCAAAATTTGCAACACTGTCATGCTCACGACACCAATATTTGCGACACTGTCATACATTCAACACTACTTTTTGAAAATTTTGCAAAAAAACATTTTTTTTGACAAAAATAGTGTGGCTAGTTAATATTTTGATAATAATTTAGTTTCTGCCATATTGATAGTTATTTTCTTATGTTGTAAGTCAGCTTCTATTCTGCGACATTTAAAAGCATTGTATGTTGCCTTCACTAGTGTTCTGCTGTGAGAAGAATTATCTGTGCAACGTTTTGTTAGCAGTGCTATTTATTCCCATAACATGACACATGAACAGTGTGTGTGACTATGTAATGTTAGAACAAAAAAGTCAGCTCACCACTAAATATTTGTTTTTCTCTACTTCTTATACAGGTGTCTGATACTTACATAACATTGTCCCACACTACTGTGAATTTCCAGAGAAGAAAGATGCCTTCTAAACAGAAATGCAGTTTTATGCAGAGATGAAACAGGTATCATAGTAGTTCACTATTGCTTAAGAGTGGTCCGAAAACCACACGTGGTACATCAAGATGTAAACTGAATCAGCATTCCATTCAAGGAGTGACTTCACAGGTTGCACACTCCACAGAAACAATACGTCCTTGCTCAACTGCAAGGCAAAAATGCATAGCTCAGCAACAGTTGTGGAAATCTTTCAGACGGAAGAGTAATGTTGCAAAGGCAAGCATAAAGAAACGTACCAAGCAGCAGCATAAAGCCATGGCTGCTGATGCTTATCTGAGGAAGCAAAAGTATTTTCAATAACTAGCTTCTAAAGCTAAGATTGATAGACTTATTGATGCTGTGATGAGACGTGAGCTCAAAAAACCAAAGTGCCATCTATCTTTGATGAAATTGCGTCTCAGAGTCTGTACATTTGTTAATAGAGCAGTATTTGTTCTTCAGCACTTGTGGCATAAAATGGCACATGTACAGTACTTGAGCAGTTCAGGAAAGTTGTGTACAGCATTAAGATGAGACTACAATGCTATCCTGTCTTGAACCAACACAACCTCTGTGACGTTTTCACAGGTAACTGGCTACACACACAGCACTCAGAGGCATATTTCTGGTAGGAGTCATATTACTCACAGACAAAGGACAGTGACTTCTGCATTGATGAGTCCAGTAAACTGTGTAATGTGCTGAGTGTATGTGATGACACTACAATGCAGTAAGATGATGAGCCTGAGGCAACTGTTCAGCCTCGTAAGCGTCACCGTCTGTCATGGACATGTGATGCAACTTGCAACCGTAGGCAATCATCATTTGACAAAGTCGAGCACTTCATCAACCTGTTTGTCATTACTGATCGTAAAGACAGACATAAACTGTTTGAGACCATAGACCTTTGTGAGATCCGTCCACATACTGGACTTATGGGTCATTCACTTGCATGCCTAGATAGTCGTGTTTGCAATAGTGTATTTCACCACATGCGGATGCTGGGAGTGCATCAATCAGGGATTCAGAACTTTGTGTATAGGGTCTATGAGGTGCAATGAGTTGTTGCACAGTATACTCATCTGAATGAGTTACTGCAGTCTGGTGACATGCATGATGCCATGACATTTCTGAAACAGCTGCGATGTGACAGCAGTGTCACAGATACTGTGATTGAAGAGTCATCAATTGCTGATGGAAATTCTGTCTCTGTCTTAGAAACTGATATTCTCAAGCAGTTTTAGAAATCCATTGCCAAATTTGAGTTAGCAAAGACAGAGAAATTTGACTCTGTATGTGTTTCATGTGATCGGCTCTGTTACGAGAAACAAACAGTCACAGCAAACCTGGTTACCATACAATGATATGTGGTTTCGACTGTCAGCATTTCTGCTGTTAGAGTGTGACTTCCAGTTAGACCCAATCACTGTGATGTGTAAGCACTATTTCTCCAAGGTGAAAGTTAACATTCTGCCACCAAGGTCACTGTTGAACAATATGGAGGCACATGTTATGCCTGCTGAGATTGCCACATTGAATATATGTTTGAATGGATTCTTATTCAGACTATGAAACCATTTCAAACTATTCTATGCCTGAATACAAAAACACGGAGCATTCTACAAAAAGAACTCATTAGGTCTCTTAAGGGTTCCGTAATGTATCTTCCACTTCCTCTGCAGGAAAATATGGAGGCAATCTCCATTGAGAACAGTTTAGTGATTCTTGTCAGTGGTGTTCCAACAAATTCAAAGGTCATTTGGCAGGATGTTGTCAGTGTAGAGAAGGTGAAGCTTGCTCTTACTTACTTGAAGAGCAACAATCCCTTTAATGCAGACCTTGATGCTGAGAGCATGACTAGCGTGTCTGCTGAGCATAATGTGTTGGATACCACAAAACCAATGATTGAGAAGGTCAATGTAGAGATAAATGATAATGTGTATGAACAGTACACAATAAAACCACTGCAAGGCAGAGATCCAGTAGGGGATAACATTGATTTTTACCAAATGAAACAGGTGGAAGGTGAGCTTGACAGCATTTGGGAGGCAACACTGGAAGCATGTTGTTTTCCAGATTTATTCCCAAAAGGGTCAGGTGGATGCCTAGTTGAAAGAGAAGTGCATGTGCAAGGTGCTGTAGTACCGCACTAGCTGTGTGCTCAATATGGATGGCAAATTCAGACACAACATACAGTACCTGTTCATCTACTCTGGGAGAGTGAGCTTAGCATACTGTCTGTGTCTATTGCACATACTATACAGCTCACCATTCCACTTGATGGAATCACTGATGCCGAGTTTTTGCAGAAATTAAAGCAAAAGGATGAAAATGTCCAAGTCAATTTGTTTTCCATTCTGTCAAGTCTACGTGGCACCAAAAAATACTGGTATCACAGACACTCTGAGGTGATGACTATGCAGCGAGAGTATGGTGCAGCCACATGGTTTGTCACACTCAGTTGTGCCAAGTATACCTGGGAGGAGGTAATTGAACTCTTGAAGTGGGCAAATTGTGATGTAGAGGGCATTTCATCAATGACTCTCGGAGAAATGTGCTCACTTGACCCAGTGTCTGTGACTAGACATCTTCACAAGTGATTCCATGATATTCTGACTTTCATTTTGTCAAAGGACAATCCACCTCTTGGTATTGTGGAGCATTAATTCTGGAGGATGGAATATCAGGCACGAGGTGCTCCTCGTTTTCATATGTTACTGTGGATCAGGGACACCCCACGCATAGGTGAACATGAAGCAGCAGAAGTGCTGGCATTAATTAAGCAATACATCACTTGCCACATACCAGACAAGTATGACAGTCCTACACTGTGGAAGCTGGTGCAGAAGTTCCAATGCCATATTTGTGTGAAATACTGCCACTGGGTAGTGAAGAAAAAATCTGATTGGTACACAAGATGTCGCTTTGGATTTCCCAGGCGTGTCTGTCAGAATGGTTGCATGAACGAACTGTTTTCAGCTATGCGACATCACTTGAAGGCAAAATTAATCAAGAGGGTATATGAGTTACCCAGAGACAAGGATGAGGTGTATATCAATGACTACAACCCCACTCTTCTTCTAATGTGGCAAGCAAACATAAATGTTCAGTTTGTGGCTGACAACTCGTTGGCTCTGGTTCGGTACGTCACTTCGTACATCACCAAACATGAACAGACTAGCTTGCAAGATCTTTGGGAAGATATTGCCAGTTCAAGCAAGTCACTGACATCTCAGTTGTGGTCACTGGGATTGAAGACCCTATCACACAGAGAATGTGGTGCTTATGAGGCTGACGATCGCTTGATCGGTACACATTTGTATGGCAAATCTGATGCTGTGCACTTTCTCAGTGTAAACTACAAACAGAAGCACAAACGTGTACTTATTCCTCACGCTGAGATTGAGGAACTGGCTCTCAAGAGACTCTCTTCAAGACATATCTTGAAGAATAACGTCATTGACACGTACTACCCCTGTAGACACGAAGACATGGATCAAATGTGTTTATTTGAGGTGGCTAAGTGGTATGACTACAAGACGGACATCTCACCTGATTGCACACGTGATATTTACTAGGTCAAAGGAGTGGAAAGCTGTCTCATAAAAAGACATAAGCCTTGGCTTATTGACCACTGCAAATTACATCTAGGCACATCTGAGAGCAGAGAGCATTACTACTTTGCTCTCCTATTCTTATTTAAACCCTGGAGGAATGAGTATGAGTTAAAAGGTGGCTGTGATACATTTGAGGAAGAATTCAATCACAGTTACAAGACATTCAAAACTGAATACTCAGACACATATATACAGAGACTAGACACTGAGAAGGAGCAGCTTGAAAAGGCACAGAAACAACTTGAAGAGGGTAGTTCACAGGACAACCTTGATCCAGAAGGAGAAGGTATACTTGGAGAACCTCTGCCTCTGAATGCCCCAGAAGTACTCATGTCAGAAGTGATGAGTGATGTGGAACATGGCACACACTGCAGTGTTGACCCAGCAGAATTGAGAGAGAGATGCAATGAGCAGCAATGTGTGGTGCACTCTACAGTTACTGATGCTGTCTGGCTTGGGATACTACATGAACAGAAGAAATGTGACTGTCTTGACCACAAGCCACTACTGATGTTTGTTAGTGGCTCACTCAGCAAGGCACAGGAAAGAGCTTCCTTATAGAGGCCATTATGGCTGAAATACAGAAACTGACAGGCTCATCAATATCTGTTGCTGTTAGTGCTCCCACTGGACTGACTGCATACAACATTGGTGGAGTTACGTTATCTTCATGTTGCCAGTGGAGCATGGCAAAGCAGGAGAGTATCGTAAGCTGTCATTTGAGGTTGCATCTCAGCTTCATTCTATGTTTACTAAGATGAAGTTACTCATCATTGATGAGATTAGCATGGTCTGTAATTTGATACTTGCCTGTATACATCTACGTTTACAGGAGATTTTGGGGAATGACTATGGAGATTCATTTGGTGGTAAAAGCATTGTTGTATTGGGATACCTTTTACAACTTGCCCCAGTTAATGCAGAACATGTCTTTGCAGCTCTGACTGTAAAGCAGGCTAAGAATACACTAGGCTGCATTGGAGGTTTTAACCTGATGGAGTTATTTACCTATGTTGAGTTGTGTCAGAACATGTGGCAGAGTGGTGATCTGGCTTACAAGACACTGTTGGATCAAGCTTGTACAGGTTCTATGTCACCAGAACATCTTTCAATGTTACATGGTCGAAGAATGAGAATGGATACTACATCCATAGAAGCAGCATGTGATGTTTTCAGTGATGTGTACTCCAGGGGCACTTGGATTGTGTGTCTTATGCCACGACTTAAGAAATGTGCTGAGTTCAACAGTGTTATGTTGCAGAGAGAGAATCAAGAAATTCTCATATTGTATGCTGTTGATACAGTTGATGGTGTCATTCTAAGTCAGAAGCTGGTAGCGAAGATGACTTAACGACTCTCTGAACTGAAGTCAGATGTTTCACGCACAGCTGGCCTGGAAGCTGTTCTTACAGTTTGTAAGAATGTGCATGTCATGCTACGGTGTAATCTTGATGTTGAGCGTGGCATGGTAAATGGTTCCATGGGTCACATCATCAACTTCGTTTATAATGTTCAGAAGACATTTATCGAGTCACTTGTCCACTTTGACAACATGGAACAGCCTGTGCAGATTGATCGTACCTGTTTTAAGTTCCAGGTATTTAAGGATATCTATGTCAACAGAAAACAGTTCCCAATATGTGTTGCATATGCTGTTTCAATTCACAAGTCTCAGGGTTTGAGTTTGGATTCAGCAATGGTGGACAAAGGCACAGACATTTTCAAAGATGGCATGAGCTACATCATACTTTCATGCATCCACAGTCTTTCTGGGTTGCACATTATAACAGTCACACCTCAGAAGATACACGCTGACAAGCGATGTATTGTCAAGTATAACAAATTATGTACTCTGTATCACCCACAGATGTCTCTAATCCCACTACCTACATATGTGGTTGTCTCACATCCCACAGTCACAGATTCACCTGGCAACAAGAGAAAATGAGCTGCCACTACTGAATCAACTGTGCAGAGTACTAAGAAGGTCAGAATGTCAAATGCAGATGCTGAACCAGCTGTTGCTCAGAAGTCACTTGGTATGGCTGTTGTCCCAGTGTTTGATTACAGTACTAGAGTAAACTACTATGCTAATTCAGCTATGCAAGCTTTTTTCCACATGCCACACTTTGTGCAGGTAATAGCTTCACAAGACACTCCATTATCAAAGGCATTGAAGGAAGTTGTCAACATGACTTCTGATCAGTCAAACAATGTACAGTCACTGACACCTCTATGACAGGTCTTAGGTACATATGATGGATGTAGTATGTTTGCTGTTAACATGCAGCAGGACGCCAGTGAGTTTATGATGGCCATCATAAACAGCTTGGATGAAGAGGGGATTCCAGTGCATCAGTACTTCACTGTTTCATATGTTCCAAATATGTATGTCTGTCATGTGGTCATTCAGAGCAAGAAACCACTGAAGACATGCTTTGGGTTTTTCTGCTTGTGCCTCAGTCTCAAAGTGTTAAGTTCCGGCAGCTGTTTACCAATGCTGAAAGTGGCCACTTATGTGTGAGGTGTGGAGGTACATGTACTCAGTCTGTATGTCTGAGGACTTCATCTCAATATCTTATGCTTGTATTGCATAGATTTGACTCTAACGGGCTCAGAGTTGATACACCTATCACGGATTTCACAGCTGGTAGAACTGTATTTAACCAAGCAGTGTTTGACAGTCAGGCTGTGATCTACCACTATGGCCAGTCTGTACATTCTGGACATTACACTTGTTTGTTGAGGTACAGGACTGGCTGGGTTGA
Source organism: Neoceratodus forsteri (assembly GCA_016271365.2). Lineage (NCBI taxonomy): Eukaryota > Metazoa > Chordata > Ceratodontiformes > Ceratodontidae > Neoceratodus > Neoceratodus forsteri. Next base: position 1,882,411,775 of record CM057452.1, read on the forward strand.
ATGCAATGACTCCACATGCACTTTTAAACAGAGACTACAGCGACACTTAAAAAATGCATACATGCTGATATTGAAGAATTACTACAATCTTCAGGCATCAGAGGAATAGTCACACAACATGTGACAAATGTTGCTGTCCATTTTGTTACAGAGTGAGTTCTGGTAGATAAACATTTTTTTTTCATGCAAATCTGCATTCAAGATTACACTGTTAACACATCACATGGTTTACATGCATATGTTTACTCGATCTGACTTATAAGATTGTTGCGTTGATCAGTGACACAGTGACAATAGTTGCAGTGGTCTTCAATCGGTGCCAACTGTCTTCGCAGTCACTAGAAAAAGCACACTTAGATGTCTAAGGAAGACTTTAAAATGTCAAAAGAGATATTTCTATCTGGTCATCCTCTTCTGTCATTGTCTTTTCTTCTGAGTACGTTGTATGCAGCCGTAACAAGTACTGCTTGGCACACTTGCCAACTGTGTGACTCTACTAAGGCACAATTCTTGGCCATGTGCATGAACAAAACTGTGTAACACATGTCTTTTTAAAGAGTTGTCTGTGTCATGTCATTATTTGGGTCTTTTATGAGTGAAAGATATACTGGTGTTTGTGCCACTTCTGTGTTAGCACAATTGAACACTGATTTTTTACATGATCTGCTGACCTTTACTTAAGAGTACAATACTCTGAAATACACATCACTCTGTGACATGTTGAGTATCACCAGGTGTGGCTTGTGGGTTTTTTGGTCCATTTGAGTCTTCACTTAAAACCACCATATTGTGCCACAAGAGTAGTACTATCCCTGTTTTCTTGTCGTACATCTGTGTTGTACATATGCATATATGATTATTAATACATTATTTGATTACAGTTAGTACTGTTAGCTTTTAAGTAGTTGTATTAATTGCTATTTAAGTGAATTTATTGAACAATGTTTCATATTTCGCTGTTTAACAGTATTTGATTCACAAGTATTTAAACATATTCTTAATATATTTATTAATATAACATAGATATTTAGTAGAACTTTTCTAGTTTGTAGTAATTTCAAATAGGCATCATTAATAGTAAAGCAGAGTGTTGTGGTAGATATTTGTTTATTATCAAGAGGTGACATTTTCTGAATAAGAGATTCTTTAATGTAGTATTCATAGCATTCTGTGAAACATTTACTTATTAGTAACTACAAGTTTTTAGTGACTTAGACACTTCATTAATTCACTATGAATGTTGATTATAGTTTTGATCATTTTCACTGATGTATATAGTACCTGTTACCTTATGCCATTTAATTTTGGTTTGTGTGAGAAGTTAATTAAATGTATGTATAGAATTGTACACTATTGTAAATCAGATACTTTCACTGATAACTTATTTTTATGTTCCTGATAATATTTCTTGATTGCCTCTATGGAGGGGTTGGGTGATTTTCCAATGCACCCATATATCTATATGTCTTTACATGTATGTAGTGTATATATATATATATATATATATATATATATATATATATATATATGTCTGCACATAAATATATTACAATTAAATGTTTTAAAATAGCTTACAGATGTATCTTTTTTAGACAGCATTATGTGTTTGTGCTGCTATTATTTAAACAGTTGGCATCTGGTTTTTCACCCACCCCAGGAACATTCACACTATCAGTCACACAATGACAATAACATCACCACTGTTTGATGCATATAAGCAGTGTACAGAGAGTACTGTGGTAGCTGTGGTCATGTGTTGTGTGCTATGGTCACATCTTACTCATGAAGTACATGTCATACTGTTTTACATGTATTTTAAACTTTGGTGTAATACTTTTCTAAGATTGTTTTGTGAGACTGATTTTGTGTACCAATTGGACTTTTAATTCTGCCTTTTTAATCAACTTTTAATTGGACAATAAATCTTTTTAAGGCTTATCTGCCTGTGCTGTGTTTTTTATTATATATTAAGTTACAGTGCCTATATGTATACTGGTCTTGATATATTGCTGTATAGAAACAAAGTGCAAGAGGTTCATCTGTGCATATTTTCTACTTAGCAGAATACATCTACTATTGGTCCATGTGGCACACATATTACTCTGCTATTCCATGAATTTATCACTTCATTTTCATGTGAAAGGTGTAGTACATGAACAATTGCTGCATGAATAGTATAAGACAAGTAAATATTATGACAAAGCTATCTATATCTTGGTAAGTCTGTGGTGCAAAAAGGGAGGCAAGTTCTCAACAACATATACAATATAGTATGAGATTATGATTTCTCAAAAAGACAGGAAATTCATGGCAAAAAAAAAAAACTCAGTTTAATGCATCAGTTAGGGTTGTTCCACAGTGTCAAAAGTGAGGAAATTCGGTGTTAGGGTTGAAAACCCTAACTCCACATCCCCCCCAGCACCACACACACACACACACACACACACACATATGCAAGTAGGGGGGAGGACCAAGGCAACACGACCATTCACAGATAACCAACAGCAGGTGACAGAAATAACATACAACTGTCCAAACGTACTACAAAATGCATCCATCATCATGGGCCACCGACTGTACCACTGGAGCGGGCATGATTATACACAGTGTTGTAGACATCTTCAGAGGGTCACATGGCAAGACAATAGTACTCTATACAGAATTCCTATGGTATGCATAGTTTGGTTATGCTGTGATAACATCATGAGGTATCAACATAGGAGAAAGCATGTATAAAATTATGCATTATATAATGTGGACATAGGCAGAACAAAAAATGACAGTATGGGACCCAATCAGTAACATGCACTGTCCAATGTACACCTGCTCAAATCAAAATGGGCATGGTCATATTGACACAGACATGTATGCATAATGAGTTCTGGTCACAAATTTATTAATTCATGCAGTGGTCAATAATTTAATGACAGTTCTGTTACTAATGATTGAATATAGTACGCAGAATGAATATTTGCTTATTTTACTGCCACATGGAGAACCACTAACAGAACTAACAGTGGTATAAATGCTGTATGATGTTTCCAGCCTATGATGATAGTCATATTTCCGTAAATATATGAAATGCTTTGTATAATAATGTCAACTATGGGCCATGATGATATTTAACAAATTGTGAACTACTGTGTCACGTAGCTGCTGAACTGTTTAGGATTAGATAGTGCAGCAGGACTGTGTATATACTTGTATTGTGATATAGTATTTACTACTGTTAGGGAAACATTAGGAGCCACTTACATGGATGGAAGGTCAGTGTAAATGGTGTCTAATATTATCCATTCATAGGCACAGAAGTGGTAGCATGGTGTGTTTGGTCACCCATGTTATCAAATAGGTAGGAATTTGTATAAAAACAGAAACAGGTGTTTGCACTTACTAACTCACAGCAAGGCAAAGAGAGTGAAGTGGTATCATGGAATAGTTTGGCTGACACAGTCCCGTATACAGCTGTGCAGCTTAAAATAATAGTGGAGAAGGACTTTGTAGATAATACTGTAATGATCTAATATTTTCTAATGGCATGGTAAGCTCAGTGGGTACTTAAACATATTAAACTATGTTGCAGTGATCTGTGGTACTACACAGTCATAAACACAAACATGTGAATGTGGGGCCTTTGAACACTATGCTAGCAGCAATATATCAAATAGTGTAGAGACACAGTTACCTGTTTCAAATGAGAAACTTTCCAAAACTCAGGTATTATGTACTGTGGCCATGTGAGTTATCGGGTCTGATGGTTTCACACAGATCCTTAATTCTACAATGTTAAATAATGGTACAGCAATACTGTGCACATAATAGTGTGCTGACACATACTTGTCTTATTCAGGGGTAACATCAGGAGACATTAACAGTCATCAAAATGTCGCTAAAAGCACTGGCAGATATTGGCATGTTATTAGAGTGATGATTACTGACACACTGTCATTCAGAAGAGATAAGAACTCTGTTACACATAAAAAATGTTTAATGTGATACAGCAATAACTGATGGGCAGTATCCATGTATAGCACCAAGTCACTTGGATGGCAGTAGAACTTCTACACTTGGTGGCCCATGATGATGGATGTGTCTTGTGGTATGTTTAGACAGTTGTATGTTATTTCTGTCACCTGCTGCTTGTTGTCTGTGATTGGTCATGTTGCCTTGGTCCTCTCCCCCACTTGCATGTGTCTGTGTATGTGTGTGTGGTGCTGGTGGGATGGGGAATGCGGAGTTAGGGTTTTCAAACCTAACACCAAATTTCCTCGTTTTTGTCGCTGTGGAACAACCAAAACTGATGCATTAAATGGAGTTTTTTTTGCCATGAATATATATATATATATATATATATATATGTGTGTGTGTGTGAGAATGTTATAGTGGCAGGGTAGTGCCACTATAGTTAGTGCTGAGTACCCCATTTAAGGTTAAATGGTAAAATATTGCACCTCAATAACTTTGCCACCATATGACAAATTTGCCTGAAATTTGGCAGGCATAGATCAGTAGCATAGATCTTGGGATCTGCCTAGTTTTGTACTGGTCAGATATAAGGTTGTGGAGATATTAAGCGACATTCCGTGGCACATTCACACTTTTTTGGGCATTCTTTGCTAGCATCTACAGGTCGCACAGTTTGCATGACCAGTCCAAAAACTTCAGGGAGCATGCAGCTGGGGTTCCCTATGTGCCTTTGAAGATTCTGTGAAAAAATATTTAACGGTTCAAAAGTTATTCAAAAAACAAGTTTCCCATTACAGTCAATGGGAAAAGTTAACAAAAAGTTTGACAGTGTCACAAATGCAGTTTTTAGTGTCACAAATGACCCCTGTAGTGTCGTAAGTCAGCCATTTGTTTCTCAGTTACTGGTCACAGAAATGCTTGGCATTTAAATTTGGGACCATCTAGGGACACAATTATTTTGGTGTTCACCTAGTCGAGCCCTGAGGATGCTAGCCATGTGTTTTTTGTGGGGTTAAATGCCCCAGAAATATGTTTTTCAAATTTTTGTAATCTGTAGTGTCGCAAAGTAGTGTCGAACTTGCGACACTTTCATGATTTTTTTTTGTGAAAGTGTCACAAATCACAACACTACTTTGCAACACTATGGCCAAAATAACAAGAATTGTTTGCCAGCCTGCTGCAAAAGAACAGTTTGGCTTTTGGGCTGAAATTTGGAAGGAAGAAAGCCAACATCCCACAGATGCGCCTTTTGGTGGTTTGGTGAAAAAATATTGCAGGGATGCAAAGTTATGGTACTCTGAAGTTGACACTTTTTCCCATAGACTAACATTGTTGCATCCACCAAACCTTTCGGGGCCCGTATCTCAGAAACTGTGCGAGATACAGACTTTTCATCAGAAAAATGCTTAGTGCCCTGCTAAAGGCTAAGTGCAAAACTAGCCTGCAAAGTCATGAATCATATGAAATTTTGATTTTTTTCTACGTCATACGGTTCCTGAGATATATGCAATTTAGTATTCCAAGTGCTCATTTTCTGGTCCGAGTCCCATTATTATGCATACACTCTTTGTAGTCACTGTGTTTCTCTATGCAGCTGTTGGGGAAAACCAGGGTGTGTGCTCCATTTACTGTTACTCTTAGCATTTCCACTTGCGTTTCTGTACCCGTTTGCATTAATGTTCCCGTGAACACCACCATGTGCGTTACCCTTTGCTTTTTTGTTTGCGCTTGCATTTGCATTACTGTTACCATTTGCGTTTCCACTATTGTTTCTGGTTGCATTTTGATTTGAGTCGCCGTGCGCATTACCATTTGCATTTGTGACCGCCCTTACATTTGCGTTTGTGTTTAGGTTTGCATCATCGTTGCTGTTACTGTTACCATTTGCTTTTCCAACTGCATTACTGTGACCATGCACGTTACAGTTTGCATTCCATACGTGCTTGCATTTGCGTTTGCATTTCTGTTTCCTTTGGCATTATTGTTGCTGTTACTGTTACCATTTGCATTTTCAATTGCAGTACCGTGACCGTGCGCATTACAGTTTGCATTTCCCTATGCGCTTGCATTTGAGTTTCTGTTTCTGTTTTCTTTAGCATTACTGTTGCTGTTACCATTACCATTTGTGTTTCCAATTGCGGTACTGTGACCGTGAGCATTAGTTTTCGTTTCCGTATGCACTTGCATTGGCGTTTCTGTTTCTGTTTCCTTTGGTGATATTGCTGCTGTTAGCATTACCATTTGCATTTCCAATTGTGGTACCGTGACCGTGCACATTATGGTTTGCATTTCCGTATGCACTTGCATTTGCGTTTCCATTTTCTTTGGGGTTATTGTTGCTGTTACCATTACCATTTGCATTTCCAATTGCGGTACCATGACCGTGCACTTTACGGTTTGCGTTTCCGTACGCGCTTACGTTTGTGTTTCCATTTCTCTTTCCTTTGGTGTTATTGTTGCTGTTACCATTACCATTTGTGTTTCCAATGGCAGTACCGTGACTGTGCATGCTCTGGTTTGCATTTCCGTACTCGCTTGCATTTGCATTTCTGTTTCTGTTTCCTTTTGTGTTAATGTTGTTACCGTTACCATTTGCGTATACAATTGTGGTACTGTGACCGTGCACATTACAGTTTGCTTTTCTGCAAGCACTTGCATTTGCATTTCTGTTTCTGTTTCCTTTGGCGTTATTGTTGCTGTTACCATTACCGTTTGCATTTACTATTGTGGTACCATCACTGTGCACTTTACGGTTTGCGTTTCTGTACGTGCTTGCATTTGCGTTTCCATTTCTGTTTCCTTTGGCATTATTGTTGCTGTTACCATTACCATTTGCATTTCCAATTGTGGTACCATGACCGTGCGCATTACCAGTTGTGTTTCCATCTCCGTTTGTGTCACTGTTCGCTTTGGCATCACTTTGGCTTGCATTTCTATTACCGTTTGCATTGCCATTTATGTTTACGTCACCATTTGCATAACAGTTTGTGCTTGCATTTGCATTGCACTTACTGTTACTATGTGACAAAAAAAATCACATGGTGGGAGTGCGTGGCCCAAAGGGCCCATGCTCTCACCACCACATTCCATTCACTATTTATAGTCCTCATTCTCAAAAAGAAGGGAAATTTGTGGCAAAAAACTCCATTTAATGCATCAGTTAGGGTTGTTCCACAGTGACAAAAGTGAGGAAATTCGATGTTAGGGTTGAAAGCCCCCCTTGCATCCCCACCCCGCACCCCCAACCAGTATCAGGGTGTGCATTGGGGTCATCGGTCCTAACTCTCACCCCATTCTCCTATACTTCACCACCTCAGCTTGTTTACACATGGAATGGGATGAGAGTCAGGGCGACAACCCCAACGCACACCCCAATGCCAGTTGGGGCGGTGAGGGCAGGGCTTTCAACCCTAACATCGAATTTCTCACTTTTGTCACTGTGGAACAACCCTAACTGATGCATTAAATGGATTTTTTTGACATAAAAAAATATATATATACAGTATATATTTATTTATTCAATTTTGGTAACCAAGCAGATCCACTGAGCCCTGAAGGTTCCTTTTTCAGTGGAGACCCGGAGTTAGTTATTTATTTATTGAAAATGTTTCACCAGGAGAGTCACACTGAGCAACAAGATGCTCGTATCACGGTGCGACCTGGGGGGGTACAAGGGAGGAGGGTATACATAAAACAATCAATTGATTGAACTTGGAGTCAAGCAATTCAAACAATTGTTACATAGTTAAGTGCGGCTTTACAAACTTGTTACATGAGGAGACACTACATACATGTGCCACAAGGAGGGTGGCATAACATACTTGATTACACATCTAGAGCTATACATACTTACATAAGTGCCTATTATCTAGAGATTAATTTGAAGTATAATGCACCAAGTTGGCAGAGAGAAATGGAAGCCTGAGCTTGGGGCCAAGGAGAGGTGACAGGTCTGGGTAGTATACACAGGGAAAGATGAGAGGGTTGACCTAGGGAAGACGTTGATGGGGAATAAGAAGGGAGATTGCAGAAGTGTCATGAGAGGGTTAGTGCATGGGTTGTTTAGGGCAATTTATAAGCCAGTCATTTGGGTGAAGGCCAAGCCGCTGGTCAGGCACATAAGGTGAGGAGGGGATCGAGGGGGGAAGAGAATAAGGCAAGGGGGGTTACAAGAAGAGATAACATTTTGCATAAACAGTACATGAGAGTAGACCACATTTGATTAATATCAGGACAATACACAGTAGGGGAACAGACAATCACCAGCAGACATAATCATGTTACTATCCCACTTGGGACTATAACCAATGGGGGGCTATACCAAAACCTAGGATGGAATTGTGGAAGAGCATAACAATCTGTAGTATTCTCTCAGCTCTAAAATTTAAAGGTATCCTAAGGACTTGATTAGATTTAGTGGAGGCTAGGCTTTTTTGGTTTGTGCAGCTGTACTCAGATGCAAGAGCAAGTGCAATTTTCTAGCAGGTGCCCATGGAGCCCCTTACAGAAGGTTCCCAGGGAGGTAGTATGCTGCAGGTGGTCAGGGAGCTTATTCCACAGTACAGGTGCTGTGTAGGCAAAGGATTTGCAACCCCACTGAGGAACATACCCTAGGTTCTTCCAAGAGATTTCTTCCAGTAGTTCAGTGCTGTCTACCTAAGTACTTTGGGGCCAACAGGCCTACTAAGCTTGCTGGGGGGTCATTTATGAATTTATAGGTGTTGCACAATAGGGGGTACTGTAGCTGATGGCTCAGGAATGGCCAGTTTAGGGAGGCCAGCACTTCACAATAATGGCACCTCGAGTGTGACATTGAAGTGAAGCGAGCAGTTTTATTGTATAGTGTTTGCATCCTGCTGAGTTCCTGTTTAGCGAGTCCCTGCATTACTGAAGTAGAATATGTCAAGGTTGGAAGGAGGATGCTTTTAGCTATGGTAATCCTGGTCTCAGGGATCAAGTGGGCATTCAATCGGTAGAGTCCACCTAGTTTGTGGTATATGGTTTTGGTTATCTGATCCACATGGGGTTTCAGAGTGAAGCCTTGGTCCAGCATTAGGCCCAGGCATTTGAAGGTCTTCACTCCCTCTATTTGTGCTCCTGATGAGGAGACCAGTGGGAGTAAGGGGTTTCTGTCCAGACCCAGGGTTCTCATCCGAACAAGATGGTTTTTGTTTTGTTGGCATTCAGAACCATTCTATTTTCCAAGAGCCAACTTTCTAAGGAAGCAAAGTCAGATTGAATCTGAGGTCCTAGGTCTGCAGAGCTATGAGAGGTTCTGTATATGACCGCATTGTCAGCATACTGGACCACAGAGCTACCTCCGCAATGATTGTTTAAATCATTGAAAAACAGTGAGAACAGGAGGGGGCCCAGTATAGAGCCTAGTGGTACCCCCTCCTTAAGAGGGAGTGGCTTTGATGTAGCACCTCTCCACTTGACCTGTTGGGAATGGTCGGTCAGATAGCTACTGAACCAAGTTAAGGAGTGCTGATCAAGGCCAGGTTTTCCCAGTTTGTTTAACAGGAGGTTGTGATCTACTAAATCATAGGCCTTGGTCAGGTCTATAAAGACAGCCCCATTTGGGGTGCCTTTATCCTGAGCCATGAGGACATCGATGGAAAATTGGATGAAGGCTGTGTCCATACCGTGCTTTCATCTAAAACAATGCTGGGCATCTACCAACAGCTGGTTTGCCTCAAAGTAGTCTCTGAGTAGGCAATACACCAGCCTTTCTTGTATTTTGGCTAGGATGCATAAGAGGGAGAGCTGGTTTACCACTGCCCTTTAGCAAAGCATTAATGTGTGAACAGCAGGACCTCAGGTTAGTAAGGCTGACCTGTTGGAGCTTCTTAATATACTCCCTCTTTGCGGTCTTTGCTGTTTGTTTACACTAGTTCCTAAAGGATCTGTAGGTTACCAGGTCCTCTGGAAGGGCCAATTTCTTATGCTTTTTCCAGGCCTTGTCCCAAATGTTCATCAATGACTTCAACTCATGTGTGATCCACTTGTAGCAGCGACCTTTTGTTCTAAGTCTCCTGAGTGGAGCCCATATATTGGCTGCAGAGGTGAAGGTACTTTGGAACTACTCCAGTGCTTCATCTAAGCTAAGTAATAGCCAAATAGGGCTCCAGTCCTGACTGCCTAGATGCTCCTGGAAGGTCTCAGCAGATAACTTTGAAAAGTCTCTGGCTGTGAAGAGTCTTGTAGGAGCCTTGGCAACCTATTCTTCCATATGCAGAATATTGGTGAGTGGTCACTCACGGCATCAGCCATAGTGCCAGCCACTTGAATGTTAAATGGTTTTGAGGCCAGGATCCAGTCTAGGGTGGAATGGTTCCCTGATTTGTCATTGTGTCTCGTGATCTCAGTGATGTTCTGAGTTAGGCTGCATCCAGGAGGGTAGCCTAGAGAGACTACTCTGTGTCAGGTGCCCAGTTCAGGTTAAAATCCCACCAGATTAACAGCTTGGGGGGGCACTTTATGTTAGAGCTGTGATAAGAGCCTCAAGAGCACGGAAGGTGACCTTCAGAGGGTTGTGTAGGCAGCCTATCGTTAGGTGCTTAGCAAGACCAAGAGTAACCCTTATGAATATTGACTCACTTCCAATGCAGCCCATATGGAGGAAGGAGGCTACTTTCTGGGGGTCAGGGTGGTGTCTTGGTAGATGGAAGTAGGAAGTTTGGCTTTTTTTTTCAGAAAAAGGATTCCAACTGCTCTGAACCAGCATGGTTCAATTTGGTTTAATTCTGTGCAACACTGAATAATATGTTTTACTTACTGAGCTTTAGATATGTCAAAGACTGGTTCTCTCTCAAAAAAAGTCATTCTGCACTGCTACCAGTTTTCAGAACCATTCAGACACTGAATTGTTAGCTTGATATGCTGCCACCAAAGAGCTGCAGTCTCAGTTGGGGTATCTCTAGATCCCAATCCCACTAGAGTCTCTGATCATCAGTACAGTGCTCTTGCCTGTACTTTTCTCTTTGTTGTGGGTGCAGCATATCCCAGTATGACCTCAACTTTTGCTGACAGTCAGGATGTACCCCACTCCATACCCTGTGCAGAAGATGTGACTCCTCTGCAATCCCCATTTGGCACTTCTCTGCCTTCACTGTCAGCCCTGCAGCCTTCAGTCAGTACAGCAACTCAGTTACATGACTGATGTGATCCTCCCATATCTGGCTGCAGATGGTAATGCTGTCCACGTTCCCCAGAGCAGAGACTTCTGCCCCAGACAGAATGTGGTCCACGAGCTGTTGAAAGGTGGCTGGTGGTTTCTCCCTGACACCATCTTTACTTATACTTCTCTGCCCCATCTACTGGTACCCTCCCTGCCCCATATGCAATCCCTTTACCCATTATGCAGATACACCCACCATGCCCCAGTTAAAACATCATGCCCTCCTCTCCTAATACCCACTCTACCACAGGATACACACCTCTATCCCCATTGGTGGAATGCACCCTGTCCCAGTATAAAGTCTAAAACCCTGCACACTCCTCCAGTCTCTGCCAACAGACAACTAACCTTCAGAATGTGGGACACTTGTATTTGTAATATGGGACACATACTGTAATCAGATATGATGATACAACTTTGAGTACTGTGAAAACACGTGGCTTTATTTGGGCCATGTTTAATTTTCCATAAATATAAATGCATAAGCAACAGCATCATAGACTTCAGACTAGTTTGCAAAGCGAGATAACAACTTTTTGTTTTTGGTTAGGAGCTTTCCTATGTAGTTCGTACTTGGTAGGCGTACAGCAAATTTGGAGGCCAAGTAACATCTGGCAACATCCTGGTGCCCTCTCCCTTTCCCCTCCTGTCCATCACATGTGCACATAGACCATCAGTAATATTAACTAAGCCACAGACCTGTAGCTGATGATCTTCACCCACCTCACTCCACTCTTTCGATTATCCACATACTCAACAGACTGTGCACTTGCGTGATTGACCAACCACCCGCTTACTCGACTTACCAACAGCCTGCTCATTAGACCAAATGACCATCCACCCCCTCTCTTGACTGAAGCCCTGTTTAGTTGACTGCCCAGCCACATTGTCAAAAGCACAGCTTACCAAATTCTGGTTGCTTTCTGCTGATTTTCTGCCTGCTCACTCTCCTGTGAATATTGTTTGCTGGGAGGATCTAACAGAAGGAAGAGGAGTGTCAGTTGATGGTGTTAGCACACTGGACTGACACCTTAATGGAAATATATATATATTTTTTTCACTGGAGCACTTTCTGGGGTTAGGGTGGTGTCTTGGCAGATGGGAGTGGGTGGTAGAGCTATTTTTCCAAGCAAAAGGCTCCAGCTGCTTCAAACCAGTATGGATTGGTTTTAGTTTTGTCAATACTGAGCCACACAACTTTGAGGTATCTCTTTTCCCACCCCGCAGGTTCTGCACAACACAAAATAAAATGCTTCCCTTACTGAGCTTTAAGTATTACAGACTTGTTCTCTCCAAGAACTCAGTTTGCACTGCTACCAGATTTCACAGCCCTTCAGATGCGTGAATGATGACCTTGGCAAGTTGCCACTACCCAGCTGCAATCTCGCTCAGGGTATCTCTAGATCTAAATCCCACTAGACCAACTGCTCACTCAGTATATTGCTCTTATCTGTACTTTTCTACTTTTTGTGGGTGTGGACTGACCCTGTATGTCCTCAATTTTTACTGACTTAGGCCAGATGTAACAATTACCTACCATGTGTCCAACGTATGACACCTCTGCAATCCCTATCTGGGACTTCTCTGCCTTGACTATCAGCTCTGCAGCCTTCAGTCAGTAGAGCACTTCAGTCATGTGCCTGATGTGATCCTCCCATATGTGGCTATAGATGGGAATGTTGTCTATATAAGACAGGGCAAACTCTCCTGCTCCAGACAGAATACAGTCCATGAGTCATTGAAAGGTGAATGGTGCATTCTTCATCCTGAATGGCATTGCTCAAAACTCAAATAGACCAAATGGAGTGACAATGGACAACCTATCTCTGGCTTCAGGGGTCAGGGGTACCAGTCAATAGTGCTTTTGTCAAGTCTATAATGGTCAAGTACATAGTTCCTCTTAACCTCTTTAGGACCTCATCTGGCCTGGGCATGGGGTATGTGTCTGATTCCATACAACTGTTGAGCTTGCAGTAGTCAATGCAAAAACTCATGGTCCCATCCTTTCTTGAGGAACAGTGCAACCAGGGAGGCTCAGGGACTGCTGGACTCCTGCATTGCCCTAAGAGCCAGCATTTCCTTTTTCTCCCTTTTAATGGCATGTTAAAATCCCTCAGGGACTCTGATGGGTGGCTGAGCCAGTAGGACCTGGGACCCTGTATCCATATGGTGCTCCACCAGTGTGGTATAGAAACATAGACTTTGATGGCAGATAAGGACCGCTTGGCCCACCTAGTCTGCCCATTTCCCTACCTACAGGATAAGCTGCAGATCCTAGTTAACCAACAGCCTATTTCTTCCTACCCCCCGCAAGAATTGCCTTATGTCTGTCCCATGCATTCTTGAATTCTCCCATAGTTTTAGACCCCACAACCTCCTCAGGAAGGTTGTTCCATGCATCCACCACCCTCTCTGCAAAAAATACTTCCTCACATTGCCCCTGAGCTGTCCCCCCTCTATCTTTAAATTGTGTCCCCTTGTTCTTGCACATCTCTTTTTCTGAAAGATGCTACCCCCTTGGACTTTGTTGATTCCACTGAGGTACTTAAAAGTTTCTATCATGCCCCCCCTCCTTTCCTCAAGGGTATGCCCTGGTTTCCCCATGACCAATCCCCAAAATGTATGCAGCACCCCATGCACTTCAGCAGGTTGGGTCAGTGACAGCCTCTTTGAGTGGGTGACAGCATCCACTGAGGATTCTCCCTTAACCTCTACCAGGAGATCCACCAGCAGGTCTGCTTTTGTGTGCCACTCTCTGAACAGCTGCAATGGCCCAGGACCATCTCTTCCCCATCATGGTAGGGCTTCATCATGTTTAGGTGGTAAAGTTGCTGCTTGGGCCTCCTCGCATGAAGCTCCACCATGTAATTGATGTCATTTTCCCTCTTGAGCACAGAAAATGAACCCTCCCAAGCTGCCTGTAATTTATTCTGTTGAATAGGGATGAGTAACATAACCCACTGCCCTACTTTGTACTCTTGGGTTCTGGCCCCACGGTTGTACCACATCTTCTGCCTTTGCTGTGCAGTGGTTAGTTGCTATTGAGTGAACTTCATGAGCTCCTTTAACCATGATCTGAAATTCAGGATGAACTCCAGAACAGATTTCCTTGTGAAGCAAGTTTACCCTCCCATGCATCCTTTACCAATCGAGGGGACCCCTTATCCTATGATCAAACAGAAGTTTGAAGAGTGAGAGTGGCACCACAATGTTCAATGTCCACAACTCTCCAAAATGTCTCTTTAATTATAAACAGGGGACTTAAAGCTGCCTTAGCCTTCTCCCCTACTTCTCCCACCCTCCATCACTGCAGACAAGTCTGGCAGTAGTTTGACATGTCCTTCAAACTACTGGGCCAGTAAAAATTGTTAGTCAGATGTCTTTTTGTATAGCTGACACCAAAGTGTCTGAAAAAGGGTATATTGTGGGATAAGGCCATGAGCTGCTTTTTGTACTCTTTAGGAACTACTATCTGACAGAGTACCCCCTCCTCTGGTCCTCCTTTTGGAACCCATTCTCGCTATGGGGACAATTCTCTCAGTATACCCCCCTTTCCTCTGAGCCCTGAGAGTCACTTTCCACCCTGCTGGCCACCTCCCTTAGTTTCTGTAATGATAGGTCAGCTTGCTGAGCTCTCCCCAGCCCCACATGCCTGACGTTTCCTAAAACACACTCTTCTATGGGAGAGCCACCCATGGCTGGGCTCTCCCCATTCTGCTCCCAGCTTGTTCTTCAGCTACAAGGTCCCCTGCTGTTGAGGAAGGGGTAGTTACTTGCTACACTGCACCCTTTGTGTCACCAGGAGCTGGTTCCCTAGCCTTACCATGGGTAGTGGCAGAAACAATGTTGGCCCCACTGTCAGCGTCATTACACATAATTGTATCAACTGGCAGGTCCAAAACAACACCCACCTCCTGTATACCCTGGCCACCTTCCCAGCTAAGGAAGATCCAGACCTTTTGAACTGAAACAGCAAAGCCCATCTCTCCTCTAATTCTGGAAAACTGCTCCAGCAGGATCTATTCCTTATGAATCAAATCCTATTTTACCATTGAAATGGAGGCCCCAGTGCCCTTCGATATCTGGGTTACCATCCCGTTAACTACCATAGCGTGCATGTGTGCAGTGAAGCTAGGGAGACCTGCACTTGCAGTACAGGCCATGAAAGGGCTAAGAGCTTCCAGAGCAA
Organism: Neoceratodus forsteri; assembly: GCA_016271365.2. NCBI lineage: Eukaryota > Metazoa > Chordata > Ceratodontiformes > Ceratodontidae > Neoceratodus > Neoceratodus forsteri. The sequence continues at coordinate 1,882,427,110 of CM057452.1, forward strand.
CCCCCTCCAGCTGCACTTGTCCCTTTTGCTATATTTTTGGGACAATCATATGACAGGTGCCCCAATTTTTGGTAGATATAGCACCTGCGTTCCCCTGACTCCTTACTTTTGAACCATTTGTCCTCCCTTTTTGTTCAGGCAGAGGCTGGCTACCCTTAGCTTGCCCCCTGGGGTTCTCATTACACCACCTGATGTACTTCCCCTTTTGTGTTTGCACTGTGTGTATGGTTGGCTGTATACAAATTGATCAGCCCTCACAGCTGCCTCCTTCATGAAGCAAGGAGTCCTAGCCAGCAAGCATGTTTTCAGCTACTCTGGTAAAATCTTGAGAAACTGTTCCATGAGAAGCAGATGTTTTATCTGTTCCACAGAGCTAGCCTTTGCACCCTCTAACCACCATCACTCTAACAGACTGCCTAGTTGTAAACACATTTCAAAACAGTTATCTCCTGGTGCATTCCTTAATCCTCTACATTTTTATCTATAAGCCTTTGGAGTCAATTCAAAATGTTTTAATAAGGCATCTTTCACTTTGCTAAAGTTCATACTGTTGAAGGCTTCTAATGCCCTGCCCAAAAGGAGTGACAAAAGGTTAGCTTCCCAAGAAGCCCTGTCTAATTCAAATTGCACACAAATTCTCTCATAAGATTTTAGAAACAGATCAAGATCAACCCCTCCTGATAGTTAGGAAACATTTTGGAATTAATTTTGGCTTCTTGGGTCAAATCCCTGAGCCAGTCTTTATTGTTTGTGGTGGTGCACTCTGATGTAGAATCTCCATCTCCCTGTCATGTTGGTGTTGCCTTTCTTGCTCCTCTCTCTCTCTCTCTCTCTCTCTCTCTCTCTTTTGCTCTAACTCCTATCTCAACAGGATCTTCTGCTGGCACTACTTCTCTCACTCCTCTCTCACCAAGATCTTGTACTGTTACTGCTTCTCTTCTTCTTCTGCCTTTTGCCTCTCAGCATCTTTCTACACCTTAACCAGAGTGAGCTCCAACTGCATCATCTCTATCTGCACAGCTGTCCCAGTTCTAGGCTTTGTCTCACTTACATGCTCCCTAGCCTCCATCTCATGACTCTGTATATCAGTCACAACTTCTGCACCGCTTTCATGGTCACTTTCCTTGAGAATGGCTATGAGTTCTGCCTGAGGTGTGTCTTTTGCAAAGACAAGCCCTCTTCTTTTGCATAGCACCTGAAGGTCTCGCAATGTTCAGTTCTCATATGGCCTAGAAATAATGTCTTCTCACTATCTACTCTTACTTAAAACAAAAGAAAAATGGTAGTACATACAGTATCCCTTTTTGTATATCCTGTTCTATGACTAGACAGATAACCTTTTTATTGATAATCCATTACAGATCCCAACCATTGCCATCCAGTTTGTCAAAGAATGGTTCTCTCCCAGAACGTAGTCTGCACTGGGCTACCAGTTTTCACAGCCTTTCAGATGTCTGAATGGTCACCTTGGTATGCTGCCACCACTCAGCTTGCCTTTCACTTGGGTTATCTTTAGGTCAGAATCCTACCAGAGCCATCCCTTACATAGTACAGTGCCCTTTACCAAAAGGTAAATGACCCATCCCTTTAGTCACAGCCAAGAACACCTTGCTTTAGATATGGTAGCTTTGTAGCTTGTCTCTTCGGAAATGGACCACCAACTTGTCAATTTACCCCAAGTTATCAGTACTTAGAAACTCGATTGCAGAAAGTATGACATATGCAAAAACAACATTTAATACTCCATAAGGTACAAGATTATACATGCTAAAGACTATGAGGAATGCAGGATATCACAGAAAAGAAAGATAACACATTTGAAAAGATAGAGACCACACAGAACAGCCTCACTAAAAGCTAACTACATTTCTAATCAGTGGAAGTTTGCCCCATCTGGGCTCTTGTGAGTTATAGCAGATTCGAACATGTGATGTTATTAGTTCAATGTCCCCTGTACAACTGAATTACTCAGGGCAAAACAAGAGAGAAATAGATTTTGCAGGCTGGACCACTTAGCCCACTTCATTGGCTATGCCTCTCTGACATCACACTCTGGGCCTTCCTTTGATTTCAGAGCCCATCTCCACTACAAATCTAGACTAAACCAGATGTGTGTATTCACTCCAGCTTGCATTGCTATCAGTGCTGTCTGCAGAACTGGAATCATCTTCCTTTGCCTGGGCTACTGAGTACATTGAAAATGTCTTTTTTTATGAAAGGGAGGCTGTCATCCCAAAACAAAAGCCTTTAGATCAAAAGACTTCTGCTACCCACACCCATTTGTTCTCCCAGGGACAGCAGCTTTGAAAGCAACTGTAATCTCATTTCACACATACCTCCCATTTGACTTAAAATATTTTCCAAAGAAAATAGAGAGTAAAATTACTTTAACAAAATCCTGGGTGGTACATCTGTTAGATTATAAATAATAAAATATGGGCAACCACACATAATACAACTCAGTATGTGTTTCCATTGTGGGGCTAGATGACAGCATGGACCTCTCAAGCTTCACTCTTGAAGTACACATGTTGTCATCTCAACCCCTTAATAGGAACACAGCCTTGTTATGTATAGTTGCCCATACATTATTCTTTATATTGTACATGATGATGCAGTTCTGCAAAACTCAAACATTAAAGTTCTATTTCACTAATCAAACAAGCCTGATTCTTTCAGAAGTTTAAAAATGCTTTAAATCATTATAGATGTGCTTGTGCTGCAAATGGCAACCAATGGTATCAACTGGATAATGTTTTGCTAATTTTATTTTAATACTTTAACATCAAAACAGTTTGTGTTTGATGATTTTTACAGCATTTATATTCTTCTCTAAGCGTAGAAAATCCAGTACCCTTGAGAGCCCTAGGAGTCTGACTGAGCTCTGATATATGCGTTTACCATGGATAACAGGGCACTGTTGCATGCCTTTTTGAGTGCAACTAAAATATTTGACCTTGATCTTTCTCTGCAAAGGATTTAGCAGAGTAGCTCTAAGTTGAAGGAATAATAATTCAAGCATGATAAAAACAACTGCAGTAACACAAACATTCCTGTCTAACAGTAAAGGAAAACTAACAGGCATCTATGACGCATGTTTAGATATCTGTATTATCTCTCTTTTCTGAACTATACAATGTCCCATTTTGTACTTGCATTTCAGCTTTTTGCTGAGGTCAGACATTCCCTGCTCCCACTAGTCCCTCTGCAGCTCTACTAGAGGATGTCAAGCTCCTAACATGACCTTGAGGGATGTGGGTGCTAGTCTCCTCCTTTAAGACCCTGCCATGTCCCATTTATTGCTTGGTCACAGGGGATGCCACAGAATGATGCACCCCAGTTCCTCTCATCCCCAAAGAGCAAGCTTTATTCCTCTGAGAAGAATAACTCACCCATCCCCACCCCACCCCACCTTCGCTCCCATGAGCCCAGTAACAGACCTGAGGCCACTTTTCCTTCCAGTCTGTAAAGATATGGGATTTCATTTTCTGATGTTATTAATAGTTCCCTTTTGTCTTTTAGGAGATGTTGTAGACAGCTTTTGGTTGAATTATCTGTATGTAGGTGAATTACGTGATTTATGTTCATGTTTTGCTAAGCAAAGTTGTTCCATGTCATCCATGAAAATGAGCTGTATAGCTCATTGGGCCTATACAGTTATCAATTAATCAAATCAAATCACTCCCAGACCTGGTTCTCTTAATTGACAACATAGTACACTGCTAGCAAGCCACTGGATCAGCTGACTTCAACTTCTAACAACATTAGTATTATAAACATTTAAAATAAAATGTGAAGAAACAATTGAGTTTATATTTAGTATGCTTTCCTGACTATTAGAGATGTGGAGGTATAAATGGATTGATGGATGGTGGATGGATGGATCCATGGATTGATGGATCAATTATATTTTTATAAAGCAACTTCCAAAACAAACTTAACACCCCATACATAATCAACAAAATACATAGGTTACCCCAGGCCTCTCATGGGTTAGGCCAACGGTTTTCAACCGGGGGTCCATGGCCCACAGGGGGTCTGCAAGTACCCGTCTGGGGGTCCGCAGGACAATCCGAGTAAATGACATTGTGGTATAGTTTTTTTTTTTTCTCAATTACTGTGTAACATTGTAACCATGAGTTAACTGGAACTGGAACAAGTTTCCACAATAAAAAATGTTTGGCACTTTGTTAGTTCAATACTTTACTCCCTCACTCACTTCACTCACTCACGAAGTGTTAATTGATTTAGTTGCTCCTGATTTGCAGGCGGTGACCAAAGAGTAGGTTTCAAAAGCACGCGTTCCCCTGACTTATTTCTTCACTTTATTTGGTGATTACTCCCCAGGTTTTTGTCATCTTTCTGACTGCCTTATTGCCTGATTTTGTGAGTTTGTGCTGGTCTGTACTCCATCTCACCACTCACCTCAAAGTTGGTCTATGCACTCCCCGATCCTCACAGTCACTTTCATGTCTTGCTGATAACCCGCTTTTTAAAATCAAACAAAAAAGTAAGGAGGCTGCCCTTTCTCATACACACTTATGCCCGCTTCTGTTCTGTTCTTGATTCAGGAATCACGGAATAACTGTCTGGGTAAGCATGTTATCTCCAGTTTTAGCAGAGTAAGAAATACTGCAGAAATACAGTAGCTGTAGTATCCCTTGGCATTAATACAGTGAGGTTTGATATATTTATTTTTTTTATATGGTGCAGTTAGTTGAATGTTTCAACACCCCCCAAGCAGTGATTCTGTGAGGAGTTTTCTTATATGGCTCAGTTACTTGAATGTTTCTTGAATGTTCCTCACCCCCACCCAACCCTCATACCAGTATTAAAGCAGGGATTCTGAGTATCCCTTGGCATTAATACAGCGAGGTTGTTTGTATATATTTTTTTATGGTGCAGTTACACCACCACAGATTGAGAAACTATGTTCATTGCATCAAGCCCAAGTATCACACTAGTACCTCATGAATGCAATTTTTGTGAAATTTTTACTCGTGTACTTTATATATGTGTTTGTATATTTTGGGGTATATTCTCAAAGATATTAAAAAAACTACAAGGTTTTTATAACATTTGCTTTGCTGTCGTTTTGTGTTCTAATAAGGGCAGCTGTATAACTGCTATACAAACACTAAACAAGGTACAATCTATATGTATTTTTGGTAGGGGGTCCCCGACATGGTTGACAGGTGGCCAGGGGGTCCCCAAACCAAAAAAGGTTGACAACCACTGGGTTAGGCTATGGGTGTTCCAGGGTTAGGGTTTTATAGTGTAAGGGCTGGATCCAGCTGGCAGTGAACGGTTGAGGCTCCTAGTGTCAGGAACTTTGAATGGCACTCAGCATCCTTCACAGAAAAAGGGTAAAGATGAAACTCAGTCTCTGTCAGTGTAGTCATTTTAATGGCCACTGTCAAGCTCAATGTTTTTTTATGGTGGCCCACTTAATCATGAGACATGGTTCCAGAGGTAAAACACCGATCTTATAGTTTCATGTCTGTTCATGTTATAGAAAAATAGAAACATAGAAGCTGACGGCAGATAAGGACTGCAAGGCCCATCCAGTCTGCCCATTTTTTCTACCCTAAGAATGTGCCATAGGCCTTTACTCTGTCAATAGCCTATCTATTTATACTCATCTGTATTGCTCCCTTATGCCTATCCCATGCCTGTTTGAAGCCCTGCACTATATTCATATCCACCACTTCCTGAGGTAGGCCATTCCATGCATCCACCACCCTTTCTGTGAAAAAGAACTTCCTCACATTACCCCTTAATCGGCCTCCCTGTAATCTCATGCTGTGTCATCTTGTCCTGCTATTTTTCTTATTTTGAAACATGTTAGACTCTTTCACCTTGTTAATGCCCTTAAGATGTTTGAATGTTTCAATCATATCACCTCTCCCTCCTTTGCTCTAGGGTATACATACTGAGCTCCATTAATCTGTCTCATATGTTTTCTGATGCAGTCCCTGCACCATTTTGTTGCCCTTCTCTGGACTGCCTCCATTTTATTAATGTCCTTGTGCAGATGCAGCCTCCAGTACTGCATGCAGTACTCCAGATGGGGCCTAACCAGTGTCTTGTAAAGAGGGATTATTACCTTCCTCTTACGACATGTGATACCCCTACTAAAACACCCCAACATCCCTCTAGCCTTACCTACTGCTTTAGTGGTCTGCTTGGATGATTTCAGGTTATCTGTGATGATGATGCCCCAGTTTCTTTCTTCTCTTGGGATTGCCAGCAACTCCCCTCCCAACTTATAGGTGGCTTCAGGGTTTCTCTTCCTTATGTGCATGATCTTACTCTTCGTTGAGTTAAACCCCAGTTGCCACTCTTCTGACTATTTTGCTAGTTTATCCAGATCTCTTCTCATTCTGCCCACCCCATCTGGATCATCTACTCTTTTGCAGTATATTTATTTAATTATTGATGATATCGGATAACACCGTTGAGTCAAAGACTCCTTTACAAAGGTTCCATGTCATTAAAAACAGAGACATCAAGGACAATAGCAACAACTAGACACCATAATTACAGAAATGGTTACAGATAACATAGTAAAGCAGCTGGTGATACAGAGTTACAGAGTACTGCCAAACACAGGTACATAGTGCAGATGGTAGCAGATAACAAAACATACGCTGCAGGGCGGTGGTGCTAGCCATGCCCTGGTGGTTATTTGCAGGCCTAGGCTGGACTGAGGTGTCCATTGTCAAAATATAGGCACACCCAGGGGTGGCTGGACCAGAGTTAAGTCCATAGTCATGGGGGAGGTGGGAGTGGGTAGGTCAAAATCAAGGGCAGTCACAGACTGAGTCATGAGTGATTAGGTCTCTTAGTTGGGACTTGAACTGACCAAGCTTGGGTTCTGTGATGAGGGGGTTTGGGAGTGAGTTGAGTCAGCTAGGGGCCGGGTACCTAAAATTTCTTTGACCCAGAGTGGTCTTGTAGCGAGGTACCCTGAAGAGGGTTGTCACCGATTGCCGAGTGAGGCGGGTTGACAATGGTACCTGCAGTAGGGGGGCAAAGAGAGCAGGTGGGAGTAGCCCTGCTGTAATTTTTTTAGCAAAGAGGCAGGTCTGATATTTGAGCCTCCCATCAAAGTTTAGCCAGTTGGTTGAGGCATAAAGGGTGCAGGTATGTGTGAGTCTGTCACAACCAGCAGCAAGTCTACAGGTCTTACTAAGGGCCAGTCTAATTTTGTTTAGGTACGTGTTGTCGGCTGTCCCATAGATGATGATTCCGTAGTCTATGAGTGATAGTATAGATGCAGAGACAGCTAGGTGGAGAGGTTCTGGTGGGAGGCAGTGCTTGTACTGGTGAAGTAGACCAATACGCACATTGACAGTGGTGTTCAGTATTCAGATGTGGTCATGGTAGGTGAGCCCAGACTCTAGGGATACCTAGGTATTTGAATGAGGTAACCTGCTCAAGGGGGTCATTTAGGGAGTTCAGTATGAGCAGGGGTTGTCCTATGTTCTTGTTTTGGGGGGTGGTCAAACACCATTCTGCCTACCCCATCTGGATCTTCTAATCTGTTACAGATCTTGGTATCATCTGCAAACAGACAAACCTTACCCTCCAGTCCATCGGCAATGTCACTGATTAAGATATTGAAGAGGACTGGCCCCAGGACTGATCCCTGAGGTACCCCACTTGTGACTTGCATCTCTTCTGACTATACACCATTTACCACCACTCTCTGTTTTCTACCTGCCAACCAGTTTGCCACCCAGTTGACCAACTTCTGATCCACCCCAAGCCTCCCCAGCTTACTAATCAATCTTCTATGTGGAACAGTATCGAAAGCTTTACTGAAGTTAAGGTAGGTGACATCAACTGCACCCCCTTAGTCCACCACTCTGGTTACCCAGTCAAAGAAATCTATGAGATTAGTTTGACAGGACCTTCCTGTTGTTAACCCATGCTGCCTTGGATCCTGTGCTCCTATGGATTCCTATGGATTCCAGGTGTTGCACTATTCTTTCCTTAAAGAGTGCCTCCACAATCTTGTCCACTACTGAGGTAAGACTGACTGGTCTTTAATTCCCTGCCTCCTCCCTGCTAGCAGTCTTGTGGAGCGGGATCACATGATCCTTTCTCCAGTCTTCTGGGACCTCTCCTGTGCGCAACGACTCACTAAACAGTTCTGATAATGGCTCTGGTAGTTCCACCCTTAGCTTCTTTAGTACCCTGAGATGTATGCCATCAGGATCCATTGCCTTGTCCACCCTGAGCTTAGCAAGCTCTTATAGAACCCTTTCTTTTATGAAGGGACTAGTGCACACCTCTCTCCCCCCGTATCCATGGTGCTGAGCTGTGGGCTGTGCCCTACTTCTCCTCAGTAAATACTGAGCAGAAGTATCTATTTAGGATAGATGCTTTTCCTTGGTCTTCCTCCACACACTCCCCCTTATCCCATTTGATCTTAGCAATACCCCTCTGGACTTTCTCCTTTCACTAATGTATCTATAGAATGTCTTGTCCCCTTATTTCACTATTTGTGCTAGTGTTTCCTTGGTGTTGGGCCTTTGCCTGCCTTACTGCCTTCCCTGCTTCCCTTAGGGACATTTGGTATGCCTCCCTGTCTTCATTCCACTGCATTCCCTTATATTTCTTGAAGGTCAGCATTTTGGCTCTGACGTTTTCTGCTACTGTTTTTGAGAACCAAAGTGGTTTCCTCCTTATTTTGCTCTTGCTTTTCTCTCTAACACAATAGGATGTTGCTTCAAGTATTGCGTCCTTAATCCTTGCCCACTTTGCCCATACCACCTCACCTTTATTTCTTCTTACCAGGGCTAGCTTAACTGTGTTGGCCATCTTATCAAAGTCAGCTTCTCTGAAGTCCCATATTTTTGCCTTGGAATGGGATGATTTCGTTCTAGTGGCCAAATTGAACCATGGCATGTGATGGTCACTGGCCCCCAGGTGACCTTCTACCTGAAGATCTGTGATCCTTTCCCCATTAGTCAGTACTAGATCTAGGATAGCCCTGTCCCTTGTGGGTTGTTATACCAGTTGTTTGAGGCCCTCCCCCTGCAGAGAATCCACCATGTGTCTAGTTCTGGCAGATGTTCCTGCTGGTATTAACCAGTCTGTATCTGGCATGTTGAAGTCTCCCATTATCAGAACCTCCCCTTTAGCTGTCATGTTTTGTATGTCTTCTAACAGTAATGTGTTTATGCCCTCCCCGTGGTCTGGAGGCCTGTAGACAACCCCAGTGCATATGGCTGTCCCATTTCCTGTTTCCAGGGTGATCCACAGCCCTTCTGGCTCCTTATGTGTATTCTGAATTTCTGTAGCTTTGGTATCTTCATTGACATGAAGAGCCATTCCACACCAACTTTTTTGCAACTCGGTCTCTTCTGAATAGTACATAGTGGGTACTGAAGTCTCCCAAGTGTGGTTACTGGTGAAACTGATGAGTTCTGGTAGGACGAAACACGTGTCTATGTCTTCTGTTAGAACCCTTTGCAAACTGTGTGAGAGGTCTTTCGGCACCATGCAATTCTGCTTAAAGTTGGACCAGCATAACATTCTGTGGTGATTTGCATATGCAGCCCATGATGCTTTGCATTGTGTGGGCATGTGTGATTTTGTGTTTTCTTGAAACTTGGCTTCCCAGCCAAATACCCTTTGGGGTAACCCTTGCCTCAGTGTTTGCGCACAGAGGTTCTTTGTCTTTTAAATAGTTTTTTATTTTAATGGGTTCACCACAACATATCCAAGACACATTGTCTTAGAGCAGCTGGTCCATTCCACTGGGGTGTCAAACAGATGAGGCATACTGATGAGTCCTGGTAGGACGAAACACGTGTCTATGTCTTCTGTTAGCACCCTTTGCAAACTGTGTGAGAGGTCTTTCGGCACCATGCAATTCTGCTTAAAGTTGGACCAGCATAACATTCTGTGGTGATTTGCATATGCAGCCCATGATGCTTTGCATTGTGTGGGCATGTGTGATTCTGTGTTTTCTTGAAACTTGGCTTCCCAGCCAAATGCCCTTTGGGGTAACCCTTGCCTCAGTGTTTGCGCACAGAGGTTCTTTGTCTTTTAAATAGTTTTTTATTTTAATGGGTTCACCACAACATATCAAAGACACATTGTCTTAGGGTAGCTGGTCCATTCCACTGGGGTGTCAAACAGACGAGGCATACTGATGAGTCCTGGTAGGATGAAACACGTGTCTATGTCTTCTGTTAGCACCCTTTGCAAACTGTGTGAGAGGCCTTTCGGCACCATGCAATTCTGCTTAAAGTTGGACCAGCATAACATTCTGTGGCGATTTGCATATGCAGCCCATGATGCTTTGCATTGTGTGGACATGTGTGATTTTTGTGTTTTCATGTCTCACTAATGGCTACTATGTCCAGTTTAGCCTCTGTCATTGTTGCCTGCAAGTCTGGGATCTTGTTTCCCAGACTGCAGGCATTTGTGTACATGATTTTCCATTGGCCAAATTTCTGGTGTGTTAGTTATTGGGCGAGGTCTGGCATTTCCCCTGAGTGTATTATGGGGAGCCAGACCTTTTTCCTTAGCTGGTGATGCAAATGAACTATAAACATGCTGAACTCCTGTTTGATCACTAGCTAAGGGGGGAGGGGTGTTCTTCCCGTTCAATGTACTGGGTGCTGCACCCCTGTTCCCACTTGCTAGTTTAAATATTCTACAAAGACATCAAACTTCTGCCCCAATGCACTCACTCCCTCCTTAGTTAGATGCATTCCATTGAATCTAAAGAACTTTCACTCCCAAAACTGTTGCCAGTTACCTACAAATTTGTGTCCTTTTTCCTGGCACCAGCCCTTGAGCCACATGTTTAGTTTCCCTATCTCCACTTCTCTGACCTTCCATCCATCTGCCTCCCTCTCCGGGACTGACAGGATCTCAGAGAAGGAGATGCCAGATGAAATGAATGCCAGTGTGTCTCCCAGCCTGGTCAGGTGTTCCTTGGTCTCCATAACTGACCAGCTAGTGAGATCATTAGTCCCTATGTGTACCAGGACATCAATGTTTTCTCCTGCTTCCTGCACAATATTAGCAGTGTGGTCAGTATCTCTCCATGCTGATGTACCTGGGAGACATCTGACCATTACCCCCGACTGGAGGTAGATATCAACTCCCTGAATCATGGAGTCTCCTATGATCAGAAGTGTTTTGGATTTCCTTTTTTGCTTTTTTTGTTTTGGTCCCTGTTTTTGGTGAGTTTTGTTGTGCTAGCTCCTGTGCTACAGTGTCCTGCTCTGCAGTGTCCTCTGACCATTTGTTTGATTTCAGAGATAGAGGCAGATACCTGTTTGTAGTTTTTATATGATTTGTGGAGGTGATACACTGGAGAGCAGTGAGTGATAGGGCACCCAACCAACTACCCCCTGTGGGCAAGGTGCAGTTGGATGTTGGAGAAATGGCAGGTGGTTCTTATAATATATTTCCTCTTGAATATATCATTTGAGGCATGCAATCTCTGCCCATGCTACGAGGAGCTGAGCCCTTAGATCTCCAATGGTCCAGCATGAAGGACAGCATCCTAAATCCTGTATAACTGCCCTTTTAAAAAGTGTCCTGCAGTACCTGCAGTTATTAATATCCATTCCAGATGAGTTGCTGGGTTTATAACCTGGTCTGAGTAATTAGAAGGATGTAAATGAAAGCAAAAGTTTGATTTTTTGTTTTGTTTGTTTGTTTTTGTATAGCTTGTTGTAACAAGTTAAATTACTTGTGCCCCTATAAGTGAGGTCACTGTGTGGATACCCCTGTGATCCTCCCCAATCTGCTTTGCTACAGGAAATGTCATGACTGTGCTACCCTACAAAAGGAGTGTAGCATGGGGTGGTTGGGAATGGGGGTGGGTGCCTGGGCCTTCCCCTGCCAAAAAAAGAAGAACCACAGATGAAATAAACAGGCGGTAAGAGCAGAAACAATCAACAAACAACAAATGCAGTAGCCCTGAAAGCTTAGCCTAATGATAGATAAAACTGCAAAACCTGTAAAGCACCACCTGTAATAATTTCACAGATTATATACCCTGCAAAAAACACTTTGCTACAGAGAAAAATAAAGCAGTAACAAAAGATATACCTTGCAAAAAAAAATTTGAATCAGAGAAGATTACAACAGTAATCTGTAAGCACAAAACAGTAACAAACCTGTAGGCACACCCTGTAATAATGCAGCAGAAAGTATACCCTGCAACAACAATTTGAATCAGAGAACAATAAAGCAGTAAAATGTTAGCAAAAGACAGTAACAAACCCTGTGAGTACAAAAGAAAATAATATCACATAGTAAATCTGCCTAGCCAAAAGAAGCCTTAATCTTTTTCCTTGCTCTGATAATGTTCCTTGTTCTGTCCTTAAAAGCAAACCTAGAAGAAAATAGCTCAGGTGAAGCTAGATGCCTTTGCCAGCAAACCTAGTCTTCCACCTCAAAAACACCAACTAATCTTTTTCCTTGCTGTAATAATGTTCCTCGCTCTGTCCTTACAAGCAAACCTAGAAGAAAAGAGCTCAGGTGAAGCTAGGTGCCTTTGCCAGAAAACCTAGTTTTCCACCTCAAAAACACAAACTAACCTGACCTTTTAACTCTTCCTTCTCTTGGAAGTTATTAAGAATTTGTCATCTCCACTCCCCAATTGCACACCTAATCCCCTGGAAGATCTGTGGGAGGAAAGCAATTAGCTCCTTCAATGTGAGAAGGAGATTGTAACACCTTTGAGACCAAACCAAAGACCTTTCGGCAAAAAAAATAAAATAAAATAGTAGTAAACAGTAATTTGTTTTAGCCTAATGATAGATAAAAAAGTCACAAAAATGTAAGCAGTGCCTATAATAATTTCACAGAAGATATACCCTGCAAAAAAACACTTTGCTACAGAGAAAAATAAAGCAGTGACAGAAGATCTACCTTGCAAAAAACAATTTGAATCAGAGAAGATTACAGCAGTACTCTGTAAGCACAAAACAGTAACAAACCTGTAGGCACACCCTGTAATACTGCAGCAGAAAATATACCCTGTAACAACAATTTGAATCAGAGAACAATAAAGCATTAAAATGTTAGCAAAAGACAGTAACAAACCCTGTGAGTACAAAAGAAAATAATATCTATCACAGGGACCTGTTCTTAAAACCCTGAGATGCCACATCTAAATCTTTATTCTGTTTCTAGTTTCTATTTTCTGCTAAGAGACTGTTGAGCAACAGCATTTCTTTGCCATTTCTTTGTACGTTTCACCTTGAATCTTTTATCTAACAGGTGGGTTGGCCACCTGCATTTTTTCAGCTCTCTAGGTGAAGGACGTCCACTTTGCCCCCCCCCCCAATCTTGACACTAAAAGGCTACTGAATGGCTGGTTTAACTAGTTTATTTTGTGTATTATTCTGACCAGGAGGAAGTACAGGCATGTCATTAGTCCTGTCCTGTATTAAGTAAAGGTTTATGAACCAGCCACCACCAGCTATATTTTCAGCAACAGTACTTCCAAATAAGCGGCAGACTAAAGAAGGGTACTTTTATAAAAGAGCTTAATTGTATGCCCGTTGTTTTCCTTTTGTTACCTTCCTTCTTTTGGTCCTGGAAAATTCCCTAGCCGTTGCCATTGGTTGCACCACAGTTGTAAACAGGTGTGGCAGACAGGCTGAGAGTTAGAAGGAAGTGGAGAAAAACTTGTTATAAATCGCTCTGTTCTTCTGTTTTTTTTGGTGCTGTACACTAGAGACTGTATGCAGAATCAAAAGGAGAGGATAAAAGAACCTCTTAATATAATAGTGTACTAAGGTTGGGTAGCGAGAGGCTAACCAAACTGTGTAACCGGGTACTAGATAAGAAAACTACCCAGATACTGTATGAAGCAGTATTTTCATTTAGAATATGTTTTTAGCTGCTTAAATCATTGACTACTGAGAAGAAAATAATAAAATAAATATGCCACACTAAGTGAACTTACTGAAAGTGTTTCTCAGGGCAATGTAACGATGTTAATTTCCTCTACGAAATGCAGGCTGCTGCAGTGAAGCACTGCGCAGGGACTTCAGCTGTTGCCTCTCTCTCACAATAGGAGCTCTGCTTCACCGTCCATTCTGCATTCTACTAAGAGCCAGCTGACCCTTTCTTCTCCACTTTTATGCTGCAGAATGACAGTGTGGGAGGAGACTACTGTGTGAAGAGAACTAAAACCTGTAGAAATCATGTTAGCATTTCTTATTGAGCACTACTATGGATATACAGACTGAGAGTAATTTTTATATGCATTTGCATAATAAAAGAAAATGTTGATGTATGAATTAAATAAAATATGTAGCAAAGTGGGAGGAGTTCCCAGATCATGTAGGAGCCAATGAATATTTAAGCAGGGGTTGATTAGTAGGATAGTCAGTGTGTGCTAGACAGTTCGAGCAGATGGATGGGCTAGCACTTACCCTCTAGCTGAATTTCTAGAGAAGACTTTGGTTCTGTGCTTTGCTGTTCCTGTTGTATGTTACCTTTGGAGTTTCTTTTTGTCGATTTCAGTCCGCCTTTATTTTATTTTTGTTTAACAATAAAAACCGGGGCAAGCTGCCCTTATTGAGTTACTTGAAAGTTGGTGTCCGTGTCTTCCATCTCATGACCTTCACAATATCACACAGTAAATCTGCCTAGCCAAAAGAAGCCTTAATATTTTTCCTTGCTCTGATAATGTTCCTTGCTCTGTACTTACAAGCAAACCTAGAAGATAAGAGCTCAGGTGAAGCTAGGTACCTTTGCCAGCAAACTTAGTCTTCCACCTAAAAAACACCATCTAATCTTTTTTCTTGCTCTGATAATGTTCCTTGCTCTGTTCTTGCAAGCAAACCTAGAAGAAAAGTGCTCAGGTGAAGCTACGTGCCTTTGCCAGCAAACCTAGTCTTCCACTTACAGGTATGGTAGCAACTGTATATGAGGGATGAGTAAGCACTTTAATATTAAATCCCAATTTTTGCCTATTGATAGTGCAGCCATCGTGTGACAGCTTTGCCTATAAATTGGCATGCACGTAGTCTTTGCTAGGATATCTACATCCTGAACAGTTCAGTTTGATTGGTTCAGTATGGGCAAAGTTATAGAGGGATAAAAACACATACCTTACATTCACCAAAATTAAGATTTCTTTATCTGCTCACCTATAACTCAAAAACAGTTTGAATTTGAAATGTGAAACTTGCAGGTTTGATAAAGTTTGGCCCAAGGTGTGTGATTTCCTTACTTTACCATGGTTTTGAATTTTTTGTAAAAAATGTGCCATTTTTTGAGCATGCTCAAGTGTAACAAGCATTTGTCAATGCCAACTGTTGATTGTGTTGGTCTGTTGAGCTCGTTCAGTGGCCCTCTGTCACTGCCTCAGTCTGTTTGTCCTGGTGCTGCAGGTTGGTCTTTTGTACTGGGCTGTTGCCTGCATTGGCACCTTGTTCTGCTGAGGAAGAAATACGCAGCTGTTCCGACAGAGCTCCATTGAGGTGGCTCACTGCCCCTCTCTCACTCACTCATTCTGTTTCTCCTGGTGCTGCAGGCTGCCCTTTTGTACTGGGCTCCTGCCTGTGTTGGTGGCTTTTTCTACCCACAAAGAAATCCACAGCTGTCCTGACAGAGCTCCGTTGAGGTTGCTCAATCCCCCATCTCACTCACTCAGTCTGGTTCTCCTGGCACTGCAGGCTGCCCTTTTGTACTGGGCTCCTGCCTCTGTTGGCACCTTGTCCTGCCCACAAAGAAATCTGCAGTAGTCCCAACAAAGCTGCGTTGAGCTAGCTCACTGCCCTTCTCTCATTCATTCATTCTGTTCTGCTGGTGCTGCAGACTGCCCTTTTCTATTGGGCTTCTGCCTGCATTGCTGCCTTCTTATGCCCACAAAGAAATTTGCAGCAGTTACAATGCAGCTCTGTTGCGCTCTTTCACTCACTCACTCATTCTGGTTTTCCTGCCACTGCAGGCTGCCCTTTTGTACTGGGCCCCTGCATGCATTGCTGCCTTTGTATGCCCACAAACAAATCTGCAGCAGTCCCAACAGAGCCCCGTTGAGCTCACTGACTCCCCCCCCTCACTCACTCGTTCTGTGTCTCCTGGCACTGCAGGCTGCCCTTTTGTACTGGGCTCCTGCCTGCATTGGCAGCTTTTTCTGGCCAGAAAGAAATCTGAAGCAGTCTCGACACAGATCCACTGAGCTCGCTCACTCCCCCCTGTCACTTTCACATTCCGTTTCTGCTGGCGGTGCAAGCTGGCCTCTTGTACTGGGCTCCTGCCTGCATTGCCGCATTTTCTGCCCACAAAGAAATCTGCAGCAGTCACACTAGAGCTCCGTTCAGGTTGCTCACTACCGCTCTGTCACTCACTCATTCTGTTTCTCTTGGCGTATCAGACTCCGCTTTTGTATGGGGCTCCTGGCTGCGTTGGCACCCTTGTCTGTCCACAAAGAAATCCACAGCTGTCCTGACAGAGCTCCGTTGAGGTCGCTCAGTCTCCCTCTCTCTTCGCTCATTCTGTTTGTCCTGGTGCTGCAAGCTGCCCTTTTGTACAGGGCTCCTGCCTGCATTGGCACCTTTTTCTGCCCACAAAGAAATCCCAGCAGTCCTGATACAGCTCCATTGAGCTCACTAAGTCCCCTTGTCTCACTCGCTCGTACTGTTTCTCCCATCGCTGCAGGCTGGCCTTTTGTACTGGGCCCCTGCCTGTATTGATGCCTTTTTCTGCCCACAAAGAAATCTGCAGCAGTCCTGACAGCACTTCGGTGAGTTCGCTCACTCCCCCTCCCTCATTCGTTCTGTTTCTCCCAGTGCTGCAGGCTGCCCATTTGTACTGGGCTATTGTGTTGGGGCCTTTGTCTGTCCACAAACAAATCTGCAGCAGTCTCGACTGAGCTCAGTTGAGCTTGGTCACTCCCCCTATCACTCGGTCGATCTTCATCTGTCCCAAACACTGATGTCCCAGAGTGACCGTGCTATTGTCCGGCAGGAGTGCAAAAACATATTTTAGACAGGATGTGAAAAATGACAGCTGTAGTGTTCATAGGGAGTTGTGAAAAAATGCCACTGTTGAAAATGTGGGGTGACAGTACTACAAATTTGCAAAGTTACAAGGGTGCATGGAAACAGTTCAACACACGCTTGTAACACAGTTATGTTATGGAGTTTCATCACCAAATTTTCAACATAGGGATTTTAGGACCTCTGCTCATGAACAGTGCCACTGTCATTTTCTTAATCTGTCCCAAACACTGACTTCCCACAGTGACCACGTTATTCTGTGCCGGAAGTGTGAAAACACATTTTGGTCAGGATGTGAAAAATGACAGCTGTACTACTTATAAAGAGGTGTGGAAAAATAGCACTGTTGAAAATCTGGTGTGACAATATTACAAATCTGTGAAGTTACAAGGGTGCTTGGAAAGTGCACAACGCACACTTGTAACACAGTCAATTGATGGGCTATCATCACCAAATTTTCAACATAGGCATTTTAGGACCTCTGCTCATGAACAGTATTATTGTCATTTTCTTAATCTGTACTGAACAGTGATTTCTCACAGCAACCGCTCTATTCTGCGCCAGAAGTGCGAAAACACATTTCGGCCAGGATGGGAAAAATGACAGCTGCACTGTTCATAAGCAGATCTGGGAAAATGGCAATGTTGAAAATCTGGAGTGAAAATATTATAAATTCACAAAGTTACGAGCGTGTGTGCCAACTGTGCAATGCACACTTGTAACATAGTCATTTTATGGAGTATCGTTACCAAATTTTCAACATAGGCATTTTAGGACCTCTACTCATGAACAGTGTCACTGTCATTTTCTCAATCTGTCCTGAACACTGATTTCCCACAGCGACCACACTATTCTGCTCTGGAAGTGCAAAAACATATTTCGGCCAGGATGTCAACAATGACAGCTATACTGCTCATAAGGAGGTGTGACAAAATGGCAATGTTGAAAATCTGGTGTGAAAATATTGTAAATTCGCAAAGTTACGAGAGTACGCAGCAACTGCACAACGCACGCTCGTAAAACAGTCATTTTTTTGATTTTTTACACAAAATTTGCACATAGGCTTTTTGAGAGCCCACCTCATGAACACTGGCACTGTCATTTCATTAATCAACCCCAAAGGGTGATTCCACACAGTGACTGCTAAACCACCTTTCAGGGCCGATTAACACCATGACAGTTCAAGAATTCGTGGGGATGGGACCCAAAAACCCCATGTTGAAAATTTGGTGAAAAAATTCTGAAAAATACCTGAGATATGCACTAAAGTTGAAAAACCCTATTCATTACATTACATTATACAGCTTACTGGCATTTCTTCAGTTCGCGGTCAGCTTTGAAGAGTGCAGATGTGTTCCCGGTCCACAGATGATCGTCGAGCCAAGCCCCAGAGGTAAGTATGGGGGGGGTGTGGGGAGGCAGGGTGCACAGTGGGTGGGTGCAGGTTGTGGAAGGGGGGCTCCGGAGACTACGAGGGACCGTTTCCCTTTTTTCAGGTAAAAAAAAATGTTGTGGGACCGTTTTTACCTTTACAGGGGCAAGTCGTGCCACCGGAGTCTTCCTGGGGTGGCAGCTGTAGCCGATGGGGGATTGCGCACCCTCATCGGCAAACAACAAAAAGGAGGGGAATTAGTTTCTGCCAACAGGGATTGGGCACCCCCGTCAGCAAACAACAGAAGGGGGGAATTCCTTTCTGCCGACGGGGATTCGGCACCCCATCGGCAGACAACAAAAGGGGTGGTTACAGTATGCCGATGGGGAGTGGGCTCTCCCATCAGCAAATAAACATGAGGGGGTAAATATTGTTTGTGAATATGGTGGCAAGCCGCCGCCATGTTCCCAAACAATATCAGACATCCTACATCCCGCCGTGCAATGATGGGTCGCTCCCTCATTGCAGCAGATGGCTGACGCTGCAATGACGAGGCAGCCCCTGATTGCAGCGGCTGATTTTTTAGAAAGTTGTGGCACGCTGGCTGAACTAGTGTCAGCAGCAGCGTGCCACGGCATTGGGGGATGGGGGACAAGCCTTTGCAAGCTGTGGGGGCATTGGGCACAACAGTGCCACGCCTCCACAACCTGCTTGTGGAGAAAGCTGACTCAACATGTTTCTTGTGCATGCACGCAATCAACATAAAAATGAACTCTCTAAAGATAACAATTTTTGTGAAAGCTTAAATTTATGCATTCATTTGGCAAAAATGTGTCCATCTAATAAGTATTTTAGCATTCGTATGACTCAGTGATGTGAATACTAAAATGAAGCTGGGCCATCAGTGCAGCGGTGGGATTTCTGCTTGCGACACCAGCCACCCGGGTTCGAGAATGGACTCGGGTCGCTGGAGGGCTGGCCGTGAGGGAGAAGGATGGAATGTCCCATGGCCTGCTCTTCTTCTCTGAGGGGAGGGTTGGGAGCCTGTCCGGTGCTTGACAGACCCCTGGCATAGGCCGGGGCACCGCAGCTACTGGCACGTAGCAGTACTCCAGGGGACAGGGTGGACACAGGTCATCATTGCATGTCCCCACTCCCCAGAAAACCAGGAAACTGAGGGAGCTGCTAGCTGCCCTAGATGACACTCACAGTGGGCTTCAATTAGTCCCTCAGGCTGGCCCTCTGACCAATCCTGATGTCTGCGGTGCTAGGCCAGGGTGCCTTAGCCCCACCCCAGGGTCAATTCGTAGGGTATCAGAGGGTCACAGCTGTTGCGAGGGGTGGAAGCCCTGCAGTCCGTGACTGAGCAGAGGTACCAGGCAGCTGGCGGTTTTGGGTGATAAAGATAAAATTAAAATAAAAAGAATGCTAAAATGAAAGTAAAACCTTTGCAGCCTTCAAGACAGGCATCATAACAGAGTTGTCATTTGCTACCGCCTATTGTCTGTTTGCAACCCGCTGCATGCTCCCACCTCAGCTTATAGTTTTTTGTGCTCTGATAGTGACCAATCACCAACCTGCTTGCCCCCCAAGTAACTCTCAGCATGAACCTCATGGGCATCAGCAAGCCAGCACAGTGTACACTAGTACATGTACACATTTGAAATATGGGGTGGTAGGGCGTCATTTTATTACATCCCGAGCCAGTCAAAGGGAATTCTCCACATTTTTTAAAAACATATTGAGGCAGAAAGAGTTGATCTGGTAGGCAGGCACTGGTACTGAGAAGAGAGGCAGCTGGACCATTGGGATGTCCATCAGCGGTGTAAAGTGTGAGCCCCGTGGCAGTGTGATACTGTGTGGTGGTTCGGTGGGGGGCTCAGAGGAGACAGATACCCCGACCCAGGAGGGCTACACCTGCTTGCTTGGTGCTGGTCATAGTGGGCCAGATCCTGACTCTCAAGTGTGTACTGTTGGTGTGTGCATCTATGTGTCAGGATACATGTGTCGGCATCAGCACTGGAATGCAGGACTCAACTGCAACAGCCCAACAGCACTTGCAGCAGCAATCGCAACCACACTCTGGAGATGATGGACATAACTGGCCATGGATGATTTTGCCTGAAAGAACAGAAGGCACTAGGCAGCCTCGTGGCTATGGTCAGAGGTGCAACGCTGCAGCCCAGGCCCAAGATCTCAGGTGTGTGAAGGTATAACAATTCTTAAAGCAGTCCATAGAGTCAAATCAACTTAAAGGCAAGAAGAGAGGGAAAATCTACACTGGGGCAATATTCATCTGGTGCTGCAGAAAAGTTTTCACAAAATGAGTATGTTGCTTGTTCTTATAAAATCTACACTGTAAATATTCATCTGGTGCTGCCAGAAAGGTTTTCATGAAATGTGTGTGTTGCTTGTTCTTATAAAATCTACACTGGGGGTATTCATCTGGTGCTGCCAGAAAGGTTTTCATGAAATGTGTGTGTTGCTTGCTCTTATTCCAGTCCACAGAGTCAATTAAGCTTCAATGTAAGGAGAGAGGGAAAATGATAACCCGGGGGGAAGGTATTTAGTTGGTGCTGGCATGGAAGTTTGAAAAAAATGTGTGTGCTGCTTGTTAGGTAGAGGGGATCCAGTCAATGTCATTGACCAAAGGTGCTGGCAGAGAGGACAAACTATTTGTGGCTGTGGAGGAAGGGTCTAGTGTTTGGGACTTTGGGGAAAGGGGATAGTGTAAGGCAATGTGGAAAGAGGTGGGCTAGTGTTGGGGTCTGTGGAAGGGGAGCTAATCTTGGGGTCTGTGCAGAGAGGGTGGGCTAGTGTTGGGTGCCATGGAAGGAGATGGGCTAGTGCCAGGAGGCCTCAGAGGGAGGGGGGAATAGCATCATGGGGCCATGAAGGTGGGGGTGCTAGTGTCTGTAGCTGAGAAAGGGTGGGCTAGTGTCTGGGGTTGAGGGGGCTAGTATCTGGGGTTGTGGAAGATGGGAGTAACTAGCATGTGCAGCTGTGGAGGATGAGGGCTAGTTTCAGGCCTGTAGAGGGAGAGAGTCTAGACTCGTACAGGGAGGTGTGTGTGTGTGTGTGTGTGTGTGTGTGTGTGTGTGTGAGTACTTGCACGCATGTGGGTGAGGGATCTGAGGGGCTGGTGTGAAGGAGGCCATGCAGGGAGGATGTGTGTCAAGGGTCTGGTGGAATCCCAAACCACCACTGATGAAGGGATGTCATGTCATGAAGCTGGGGGACCAGATGGAAGGGGCTATCCAGGGGTCCAGGAAGGAGGGATATGTGGAGAAGGTGGACTGTTCAGCGGGACTGTGGAGAAAAAGAAGGGGTAGTGGTGTTGGGGGGTAATGTCAGAGGCTGTGGAGGGAAGGATAGTGTCAGGAGCTATGGAGATAGAGAGAAGAGGGCTACTGTCAGGGGCATGGAAGGAGGTGGGGTTAATATCTGGGCCGGAGGAAGGAGATGGAGCTAGTGTCTGCAGATGAGGAGATGAGTTACTATTTGGGGCTGTGGAAGATGGAGTAACTAGTGTTGGGAGTTGTGGAAGGAGGGGGCCAGTGTTAGGGCCCATGAAAGAAGAGTGTCAAGACCCATAGATGAAGCATGTGTATGTGTCAGGGATCATAGAGGGTGATACTGAGGTGTGCCATGTAGGAAGGGTGTGAGTCAAGGGTCCTGGGGGGCCACTAGACCAGGAGGGCTGAACTTGCTGAAGTAGCAAGTGTTCATTTTTTTTATTATCTAACTCTTGCCAGTGACATCCCATTGTTTCCCCCCGCTTCAGTTTTTGGGCTAGGGAAAAGTTAGAAAAGAAAAACTGTTTATGGCAAGGCAAGCCAAGTGAGCAAGCACTGGCAATCTGGGGTATCTGGTAATGGAGGGTTGTTTGGAGGGACTGTGGAGGAAAAGAGGGGGGGAATGGTGGTGTGTGGGTAGTGTAAGGGGCCTTGGAGGGAGGGGATAGCAATGGCATTAGGGGCTGTGATGGGAGCAGAGTTGTGTCAGGGACTGTGAAGCAGAGGTACTATTTAGGGGCTATGGAGGAAGGGGGCTAGTGTCTGAGGCTGTGAAGGTTAGGGCTAGTGTTAGGGAGGCTGTGGAAGAAGAGGGCTAATGTTGGGGGCCATGGAGGGAGGTTAGAATCAGGGACTGTGGAATGCAGGGGGCAAGTGTTAGGTGCCATAGAGGGTGGTGGGCTAGTGATTGGGAATCATGCAGGGAGAGGCAGTAGTGCCAGGGGGCTGTGGAGAGGGGAGTCTAGTGTCTGGAGCCAAGGAAGGAGTCAAGGTTAGAGTCAGGGGCCAAGGGGGGGGGGCTAGTGTCTATGCCTATGGAAGATTATGTAGCCATTTGTTTACTCATTGTGAACCAGTTTTCCCTTTATTGTAACAGGTCTAACAAGCCCCCAGCCCCCTGTGTATCAGATAAGTATTGTTTTATGTTTAACTTTTCCTGTCTGTCCTATTTAGTTCCTGAAGAACTACAGATCCTCTGTGGCCCCATTACTATTTTTATTTTGTAGGTACAAATGGAGGATGCCTCAACACCCTGACTACCAGCTCCCAAGGACCCAGGTTAGAGACTCCAACTAAGTGTCTATGGTACGGGGGGTAAGCTACAATGGTGCAGCCCCAACTGTCAACATAATGTTGGCTTTCACTTTTTAAATTCCTCCAACAGAAGTCCATTTCTAGTACTGGCTTTTAGGTTTTTTGACACTAGGAGCTTATCCCAAGTGTTGGTTTTCATTTTTATAAAGGCACTCTGACAAGACCAGCAACTGGTTTAGGTGATACAGGACTGGTGGCAAAGTATTCTGTTTATGGAATCAAAATCATAATGGGATATTTATCTGATTAATTTTTTAGCCTTGTAATTGTAATTGTAGTTTGTGGTCAGTGTGTTAGTGCTAAATCAAAGAGATTGCTGACTGTGCTGCAGTATTCTGAATCAGAAGCATGTCCTGGCAGAATATGTTGTTGTTTATTTAGGTGACTTGTGTACCTGATTATTCAAAGGCTGAGTCTTTTGGTTCTCCAAAATTATTCATAAAATAAAGCAAAAACAAACCTAGAAATGCTCCCTACCTCCTAAGCTGCCTAACTTGTTTATTAGTTTCCTGTGAGGGACAGTGTTGAAGGTCTTTCTGAAATCCAGCCACATATTTCTGTTACTCCATCAAAAAATTCAATCAGGTTGGTCTGACGTGACCTTCCACCTGTGAACCCATGCTGTTTTTTGTCTATGAGTACCACCTCCTCCAGATATTGTACCAGTATTTCCTTTATAAGTGCCTCCATCAGCTTACCCACCACAAAGGTTAGGCTAACCAGTCGATAGTTGCCTGGTTCCTCTTTCCCTCCCCCCTTTGTGCAATGGCATCACATCAGCCTGTTTCCAATCCCCTGGGACCCTCTCTTTGTCTAGGGACAGATTAAATAACATTGTGAGTGGTGCTGCAAGTTCCTATCTTAATTCCCTGAACACCCTGGGGTGGATTGCATAGGAGCCAATTGCCTTGTCCATCAAGAATTTTCCTAATTCCTCTAATACCCTACCCTCTGAAAAGTGGCTTGTGTCCATCTTCTTGCCCACTCTTTCCCTGCATTTTAGTTCTGGCCCCTTTCCTTCTTCCTCAACTGTGAAGGCTAAGGTAAAGTATTTGTTCAGTAGATTTGCCTTATCCTCATCCCCCTCCAGCAGAGCTCCCCATACTGCCTCCCTGTCCTTTTTGTTATCATGACTCAGAGGATCTTTGCTGAGCCCTGTCGTTCCCTACATACTGTTGCTCTTATTCTGTCCCTTATGTATAGAGCTACCCCACCCCCTTTTTTTCTCTCCTGTCCCTCCAATAGAGACTATACCCTGGTATTTCCACTTCCCAACTGTGGTTTTCTGTCCACCATGTCTCAGTTACCGCTATCAGGTCTAGGTCATCCATCCCCACCACTGCCTCCAAGTCCCCTGTCTTATTCCCCAAGCTCCTAGCATTTGCCAGCAGACCTTTCCATCTATCCCCTCCTCTTTTTGTTCTCCTTCCTCCTAGTGTCCCCTGCCCCCTTTTAAGGGGAACTGCGAGTTCGGCAAGTCCCACTAGCTATCTTTTCTAGTCCTCACCTAGCTTCATACTCCCCCCTCCTTAGTTTAAATCATTCCCCAGGATTTCATCTATATACTCTTGCAGCTTCGCCCTTAGCAGTCTAGTGCTCCCATCATTTCTATGCAGCCTGTCCCTTGCATGCTGGTGTTCATCAACTCACATGTCCCCCCATTCCCCTATGCATGTGTATCCCTTCCCTCTGCTCCACTGCCTTAGCCAGTCATTAAAATCTTTGATTCTTAACTGCCTAGCCATACCTGCACAGTGTACCAGCAGGAATTCCAAAAATGCCAGAGAACTGACTATCCCCAACATCCCTTGGCTAACTCCCTGAATCTCCTTTGTACCTCCTCCGTCTCCTCCCCTGCCAGGTCATTTGTTCCAAGGTACAGGACTTGGTGCAGTATACCTCCAAGTAACCTAATGCTTTCTTTGATTCTTGGAAGGGCCCTGCTTGCCTCCATCTCTGGGTCACAAAATACTAATCTGCCCTTATATGCTACCCCCTTTCTCAACCAGTGGATCCCTTTTATGATTGAGTCCCCATAGACCATTACTGATTCTGTACTTCCTATGCCTGAGGATGCCTCAGTATTCCCCACCCTGGTTATTTTTTCTTGTCTTCTTTGTATTTTTATCCTGGTCCCCCTGATCTTCCCCTCTTGCAGTCATCATCCCTGATTCTCCCTGCCCTTTTCTTTGCTGTCCTGTCTCTCCTTCTCTCCTCCCCTCCATGCTACTACCATTTCCCCTTGCCTTCTCACTTGCATTTCCCTTGCTTTCACTGTCCCCACTGTTGTTCCTCTTTTCCTGTCTCCCACCCCTTCTTCCTCTTCCCCCTCTTCCCTGCTCCCTTTCTCCTTCCCATCGCTGGCTGCCTCCCCCCATCCCTTTTTGTCTGCCCCCTCTACTGCTGTGCCATCCTTGCCTCTCCTCTCCTCTCCCATTCTCTTAGTGAGGTAATTTCCTTTGTCTTTGGGTCTCTATGTTTTCAGTGCTCTAGCTCCCTGCTTTCAACTGCTCCTCTCTGCTGTACCTCCCCCTGCTCCTGCAATCTAAGGGCCAATACCTGTTTGATCCCCTTGTATATCTTTCAGCGTTTTCATTTTTCTTTGTGTACCCCTGTGTTCTGCCCCATCCCCCTGGCCTCACCCCTCCCTCCCTTTCCCCCATTCTGCTTCCTTCCTTTCCATAGCCTTCCACTCTCCCATCCTTTCTGCTTCCTTGCCTTCCATCTCCTACTTCATGACCTACTCCTATCCTCCTCTCCATCTCCCTTTTTGGCCATACAAGCTTATCTTCCAGTCTCCCTAGTTTCTGACAGACTGGGCACACTCCCAACCTCAACAGTGTGCTCATATAAAAGGGCCACACCACATCTATTACAACCTATTATCCTTCCACCTCTAGGTCCCCTGCTTTCCTCCTGCCTCTTGTGCACCCTCCCCACACACACACACACATAATGTTAAGGCTTTTTCTCAGTAGGTAGACATGATTTTTTTAACACTAATTTGGCAATTGATTTTCCTTCTTTAATAATTTATTTGAATGGGGTCAAACAATTACACTTAGCTACTTTTTATTGTCCACCAGGTCATTCACATGAAGGGTTATCTTTAATTTCTGATTATAAAGCAACTATGTCAACAACTAAGTAAATTATTCTATTAGGGGATGCTAATATTGACTGGTT
This sequence comes from Neoceratodus forsteri, assembly GCA_016271365.2. NCBI lineage: Eukaryota > Metazoa > Chordata > Ceratodontiformes > Ceratodontidae > Neoceratodus > Neoceratodus forsteri. The sequence goes on from CM057452.1 coordinate 1,882,453,278, forward strand.
TGACAAATCTGATGCTAAAGTTAGGGATCAGTTATCTAACTAACATTTGTGTCAGGTTATTAATTAAGACCCACTAGGTATAATCATAAGTATGGTTCTGAAATCTTAATTGACTAGGTACTGACTTCTCACATAGATAGGATAGTACAAGTATTCCCTATGGATGATTGTTTAAGTGATCACTGTCCTGTTTTTTGTTCCTGGAGTGCTCGAAAGCCAAAAGTTCCCCCAGTGTACATTACTTCAAGATCTTTAAAGAAATTGGATATGGTTGATTTTCACAATTCTATTGCATCTATTAATTGGTCTTATTTGTATCTTATCCCCAGTGTTGATCTTATGTTGGACTTTATAATTGTTGAATTGAATAGGGCTTCGGATGTGTTTGCTCCACTTTGTAAGCTTAGGGTTAGGAAGCGATGTCAGGAATGGATTACACCTGATTTAATACCTAAGATGCAAGAAAGAGATGCTGCTTGGCATGTTTATTTGAAATCATGATTCTCAGCTTCCCTATTAAGGTATAAACAATTGAGAAACACAAAAAATTGGTTAGACAGATTAAATCTGAATTTTTCTTGCAGCACCGGTTCCCCTATTCTAATAAGCAACAGGAGAATTGGACAGCTCTGAATAAATTATTAGGTATGATAGACACTACTTATATTCCATTACTTCTCACTGATGATGGTAACATAATGGACCAAATGGGTATTGCAGCTGAATTAAATCAAGCTTTTACTGATGTTTCTGTTTTCCCAATATTTAAATCTGGTGATCATGCTTTTTTGAAGAATCATCTTCCCATTTCACTACTTGCTCCTCTCTCCAAAGTACTGGAGCGTATAGTATTTGATCAAGTAAAAAAATACCTTGATTCTAGTAATTTATTAACACATCAGCATGGTTTAACGAAAAAAATATAGTACCATGATGGCTACTTTGGAGTTCACAAATGTTTTCTATTGGACCTTGGACAGAGGAGGCATAGTAGGTGCAGAGTTTCTTGATTTATCAAAAGCATTTGATTTAGTTAACCACGGTTGCCTTCTTACCTGTCTTGGGACTCTTGTTTTTTCTGTCAATGTAATAAATTGGTTTTCACACTACTTGTCTAACAGAAAGCAATCTGTTATTCTTGGATCAGTTACTTCCCCTTTGACTGATCTACATATGGGTGTTCCCCAAGGATCAATTTTGGGGCCTATTTTGTATAGCATTTGTTTTGAATATTTTTCCTACTGTTGTTCATGACAAAAATACATATATTATTATGTATGCAGATTATATAGTATTATATCAGTCTGGAGGTAATCTTCTTGACATTGGAAAATATCTGCAGATAGATTTTATATGTGTGTAACAATGGCTGGTGGATAATGGAATGTTACTTAATGCTTCAAAGACTAAATATTAGTTGTTTGGTTCGCAACATAAATTGGATCAATCTGAGCCTTTTCCTTCCTCCTGTGACCTGCCTGGTATTAAAACTGAACATGTGACACACCTTCAATATATGGATTTTGTATTGGATCGATATTTAACATTTCAAGATCATATTAGTTATGTTGTTAAAACTGTTCATTTTAGATTAGGACAGCTATATAGACTAAGTAATTGTCTATCAGCTCTCTCAAGGATGGCTCTGGCTCAAGTCTTTATTGCTACTGGTAATTGATTATGGTCTTTCTATTTATTCTTCTGCCACCACTACTGCTCTTCAGTGTATATAAACATGATATCAATCCGTTTGTAGATTTGCTGGTTCTGCTTCTCATACTACTCATCATTGCACTTTGCATAATGATTTAGGTTGTTTTTTCATTTGAACGGAGGGTAAATTATTTCAGTTTGTTAGCATTTAGACAGATTCAGATTACTCAAATTCCTTTTTCATCTACGTCTTATGTATCAGCTTGCTCTCATTCCCACTTTACTAGATCAGCAAATAATGGCAAACTGAACCTTCTCTGTTGTATGTCTTCACTAGGTCAGCGATCTTGGCTTTATCAGGTTATCATATTGAGTAATGACTTGCCTAATTGTATTTTACCTTGTAATTCTGTATATGCTTTTAAAAAATGTTTGATGCAGCACTGTCTTATTAGTTCTACTTTTTATTTTACTGTATTGTTATTGTTTTGCTGTCCATGTCACCCATGAAAATGGGCATTTGGTGCCCTTGGGTCTTTACCTGGTTATCAAATATTAAATAAAATTAAAAAAAAAAGAAAAGAAAAATGGATTGGGGAGCACTGTAGAGTGATCCTGAGAACCTACAATATGCAACAGCACATCATTTACATAAATCAGAAGGACCAGACATTAACAAATTTGTTTCTACAGAAAATGAAAAAGAGGGGTGAATGATTTTCTCAAGCAGATGCTGAAAACAGAAGTACACTAAATATCTGTATTTGGAGCGAAAGAATGGCCAGGATGCAGGGGGCAGTTGCATGACAGGGGGCTAGCTTCACAATCAAGTAGACTCTGATAGACCAGCAGGTCTGTTCTTCTGGCAAATTCGTACGTTCATATGTTCGTATGATCGAATGATAATTTTGACCTGGTCCTATTCCTTAAGTACTGGCTACTGTGAATTCCTGATTTTGATTAGAATCTGTTCTTTGTGTTAAAATGAATTTGACATCTCATAAGGCATGTCAACCACAAAAGAAGGTTAAAGTAGTACCATCATGCCATTTGCCTCTGATAAGCTGTTTCATTTGGTTAATTAAAAGCAACAGTCATTAAATCAGAGCAGTTTATGCATCAAAACGGAATCATGAATCTGCTTGGTTAACCTTGTAATCAATGTGTTTGCACTATAATTTCACATGCACAAGACACTTCTGCATTTAGAGTACATTCTCCTTACAGTAGCATGGGTATTTTATGTAGCTTCTGATCTAGTGTGTATGTCTCTTTAAATGACATTAGTATTTAAATAAGTCCTGTCCATGCACCTGTTAGCCTTTGAGAAAGCACCTGCAAGTGTGAAACATGTCAGGCAACATACCTGCAGGGGAACTCTGCTTCAATTTTGCACTTGGCACCTTATTAAAGTTTTCTGAATATCAGTGTTTAGTAGCATCCTTGGGTGGTGAGTGCTCTAGTTTTCTTCTTTGTTGGTTCTGGACCACTGTAGCTGCAGGCAGCAGATCTGACCATCTTGTAAGCCCTTTTGGAGTACACTGCGGTGATACAGTGTTAAGGAGACAAAGGCACACACCAGCATATGCAGATAAGCAGGATCGAGATCATTGTTTTGTCCTCCAGGATGAAGTGCACTTTTGCCCTTTCAGTCAGTCATATCTGGCAGGATACTGAAGGAACCAATGTAATCCAATGGTAATTGCTACCATTTGTCACACAGAAAACTTTGATATCTAGGGTATTTTCATCCTGTTCAGCGGCACTGTAGGACTCAAATCTGGCAATTTTCTTCAAATGATAACAGCAGCCTTTGACCATGTCCAGCACCTGCAATTTCAGAGTCAGGCATCCATCAAGGACTACTCATAGTCTGCAAACTTCTCATACAGCCTCAAGCTGAACCTTGACAAGTGCATGTAAGCAAAAGCTACTCTTCAGTGCTAATACCTGGCAGTCTGAGCCAACCAGTAGCAATTCCATTGCACCAGGATTGAATGCCAACCAGTAGCATGCCAGCTAGATTCTGATGTTCAAGAGACACTTGCCTAATAATAGCATAGATGATGCCTTGTCAGGAGCAAATGTTAGATACAGCTGGATATAAATCTGCATACCAGTGAAAACCCATGCTGTATCACCTTACTCTCTCTTCAGTATCAACAGTTCTATGTGATAGCGGTGATCACAAAACCACGATCGCCGTTACAATGGGTGTACATCACCAAAAACCACAACGGCAATGTACACTTGTCGGCGACTCCACAACCGGCAACTAGAAATAGGATTAATGCACACAACTCCAGCACCTCCCTTACTTTATATTGCTAACTCCAGGGGGTGCATGTCAAGGAGGGGGAGATAGTCTTAAAAAAAAATGACGGCAGCAGCAGTAAAATGTTGCCCAGTCCCCAGCCCCGAACCCAGTGCCTGCTGAACTGAAGCTAGCCACCCTCACCACCACACCACATAGCTAGCTTGGCGTCAGCAGGTCACACTACCCCACACAAACCCTCTTCCCTATCCCTCCTCTTCTGGTCACCATTGTAATTCTTCCTCTCTCATTCCAACCCTCGCTGTCTCATTCTGTCGCTACCCTTACATGGTAGCTCACATGTGCAGCGCTGCAAATGAGTCACTGTTTTGAGAGTCACCCATTTGCAGTCACTGTTATCACTGGATACCAGTAGCAACATATACACTGCAAATAGCAGAGGAGAGAGGACAGACCCTTGAGACACACAACAGCCAAGGGCAATCAAGGATATCCAGCAGATACCTTGACCTTCACAAGTATAATTTTTATTATAAAAAAAATTCCAGTCATGTGCTCCTGTCCAAATTCTTTATTTAACAGCTGAGATAATGTGTGAATTATCTATTGTTTGTGCTTTCACAAGGTGATAAGGGTTTACAAGCCAAAAAGGAGTTGCTGTGTCACCATGGGGACCTGGGAGAGGAATTCTGCTGTCTCCTATACAAGCTTCAAAGGCAGTAATAACTTTAACTATGGGATCCCTTTTGGCCACTGCAGTCCGGGGTCTGTCAGGAAACAGAGCAAGAAAGGGAGGTAGCCCTGAGCTCTCAGGCTATCTTGTGTGGGGTTGATACAGAAAGCAGGTATCTTTGAGATATCAGTTTTCAATTTAAGTTTATTGTTCGACATATGTTGTCATTACATACACAAGAGTAAATAAATACCATAACAGCACAAAGGTAGAATACATTGACATATTGTTCTAAGAATTAATACCTTTAAGCCAAGGCTCTTTTACAAAGGTTCCACGTCATTAAGTACAAAGCACTTAAAGTACATTAAGATATAAAAGCATAATGAGACAATAAATACACACGTATTCACAAGTTCAAGAATACCTTACATATCACAATGCCATAAATCCTTCTCAGAAAATTTCATATTGTCTAAATAGTCTTATCATAAATTGCATCAAAAGTGACCCTGGTAATCTCAAATTGGCTTAGCAAAGAAGCAAATAATGTTGGTATACAGCAATTCAGCAGATACATTCCAATACTGAGTTCATACCTAAAAGCCATGGACAAAACAGACTGAGGCCCAAACAAACTCTAGAATCCTTAACAGGAATAAGGAGAGTAAACGGAATAAATGGGTTCAGTTCTGGTTACCTACACCCCCGAATTGAACTGTAATCTCAGATCTCTTAATGAAAAAAGATCCCACTAAGGGATCAAGTAGGGCTCATTCATTGCAGTCTATGTTCGACATATTTCAATCTAATTTTTCTTGCAACAATAAAATTTCTGCTAGATCAGTAAGAATTGGGTAAATTTTCAGAGTTTAGTGAACGGTCAAAAAAATAACGTGAAGGTATGATATATGAGGAGAAATATTTGGCTAAATGTTTCTTCCTTATCTTTTCATACCATTGACATCTTATAAGTATATGATGTAAATCCTCAGGTTCATTTAGATAGCATAAACAATTAGAGGAGTTGGAAATTTGGCGAGAATATCTAGCAGTTAATATACTGCTAAGAAATAACTCAAAACTATTAAGAGTCAGAATTTGCCTGTGAGTAGGATTGGTTATCACCAATAAATATTCTTTGAGAGAGTGCTCCTGTGTATTATTGATTAGCCACTGAGAAACTTTTGTTTAATTTTTTGAAGATCAATTTCTCTGTCCTTTCTCTTCTAGGTAAGAATTGGTCACCTATTTCTTATTTGCTGATGTAGTATTTCTACCTGTAAGTTGTAGCCTGAATCAGTCTACATACAAGTATCTTTATTGTCATATGTTTTTCTTCCTTGCACTGTTTAACTTTGTTTGCTTTGGAATGTATCTTGTAAAGGAACGACTATTAAGATATAAATGACTGCAGCTGGCCCAGTGGTGCTTAGAGTTGAGGTGCTCAATGCCACACTTCACTCCACGCTGGTGAGCCGTGTTCAGGCAGCGAGCACAGGGCCCAAGGGGTCAGCAGGGGAGGGAGAAGATTGACAATCAAAGGACAGCTCTTCTCTCCTGGGATTGGTGGATTGCTGGCTCCACAGAATGACTGGCACCAGATGGAGGCCTGGCGGTGGTGCAGGATGGCAGTGGCAGATAGTGGGAGGTGCTGGGGTTTCTGTGTTGTATGCATGCCTCCTCACATACACATCACTGCATTTGCCCCAGCAATGTTTTTATTTTTGTATTTATTTATTTCATCCGGAAAAGGCTCTGTTGAGCAAGCTCATTTACAAGGAGGTCCTGGGAAGGACAGCATACAGAGTTAAAAGCAATGATACAGGGCATAGGCTTATACAAGATATAGCCATATTCACAAAAGAAGTGCACTGATTGAATTCATGTCTTTAACAATTTTCTGCAGACTATGGGAAAACAGAATATAGCAGACTATACAAATTAATACAGTTCATTAGGTTCAACAGCTTATGTAAACCCCACTGGGGACAATGCCATACACATTGGTTACCAATCAAATGACGGTAGGAGTCACCAAAATAAAAAACAAGCCACAAGAGCAGGTCTAAGTAGGTAATTTTTCAGTGAGCACCTTGAAGGTGTTAGATCTGACCAACGGGTGAGTTTTAGAGAAATGTGCAACAAATTCCATAGAGTGGGGATGAAATAACTACAGTAATTGCAGATTTTCTTATCTGCATGGTGCATTTCCAAATGTCCAGCAGTTCATAGAAACATAGAAACACAGAATCTGATGGCAGATAACTACTGCTTGGCCCACCTAGTCTGCCCATTTTCCATACCTAATGGATAAGCTACAGATCCTAGTTAACCAACAGCCTACTTCCTCCTACCCCCCCACTAGAATTGCCTTATGTCTGTCCCATACATTCTTGAATTCCCCCACTGTTTTTGACTCTACGACCTCCTCAAGAAGGCTGTTCCATTCATCTATAACCTTCTCTTTGAAGAAATACTTCCTCACATTACCACTGAGCCAACCCCCCTCTATCTTCAAATTGTGCCCCCTTGTTCTTGCACATCTCTTTTTCTGAAAGATGCTACCCTCTTGGACTTTGTTGATTCCCTTGAGGTATTTGAAAGTTTCTATCATGTCCCCCCTGTCCCTCCTTTCCTCGAGGCTATACATCTTAAGCTCCTTTAGTCTTTCTTCATATGTCTTCTGGTGCAGACCCTGCACCATTTCAGTTGCCCTCCTCTGGACTGCCTCCATCCTGTCTATGTCCTTGTGGAGACTGGGTCTCCAGAACTGCAAGCAGTACTCCAGATGGGGTCTCACCAACTGTCTATACAAAGGGCCAATAACTTCCTGTTTTCTACTGATGATGCCTCTCCCTATGCATCCCAGTATCCCCCAGCCCTCCTTATTGCCTTCTCACATTGCTGGCCCATCTTCAGGTCATCTGATATGACTACCCCCAGGTCCCTTTCCATTTTTGTTGTTGTCAGTATCTCACCCCTCCCAATTGTGTACTCTTCCCCTGGGTTTTTGTTTCCCAGGTACATTACTTTGCACTTCTTTGCATTGAATCTAAGCTGTCATACATTTGACCATTCCTCCAACCTTGCCAAGTCCCCTTTCATCCTTTCCACCCCACTCTGCATATCAACCCTGTTGCAGATGTTTGTGTCATCTGCAAAGAGACATACTTTTCCTTCCAGTCCCTCTGCAATGTCACTTATAAAGACATTAAAAAGTACAGGCCCCAGTACTGAACCCTGTGGTACCCCACTAGTAACCCCCCTTTCTTCACTGTTGACCCCATTTACTATTACCCTCTGTGTTCTGTTGTCCAGCCAAAGTTTTACCCAGGCTACCACCCTGGGACCCATTCCCAGGCTGGCTAATTTGTTTATTAATTTTTTTGTGCGGGAATTTGTCAAATGCCTTGCTAAAGTCTAGGTAGGCCATGTCCACAGCCCCTCCCTAGTCTATTACTTTGGTCACCCAGTCAAAGAAATCAATTAGATTTGTCTGACATGACCTTCCTGCTTGTGAATCTATGCTGCCTTGGGTCCTGTGCCCCACTGGCCTCTAAGTACTCAACAGTTCTTTCCTTCAAAAGTCATTCCATCATTTTCCCTACCACTGAGGTCAAACTGACAGGTCTGTTGTTTCCTGCCTCTGTCTTGCTCCCACTTTTGTGAAGGGGAATCATATACGCCCTCCTCCAGTCCTTAGGTACCACACCATCCTCCCATGATTTATTAAAAAGGGTAGTCATTGGTGTTACTAGTTCTTCCCTTAGTTCTTTTAGAATTCTGGGGTGAATCCCATGAGGCCCTATTGCTTTATCCACCTTCAGTTTTTAGACTTCTTTCAGAACCCTTTCTTCTGTGAAAGGACTAATATCAACCCCCCTATCCAGAGTGCTTCTATTGACTGGATTAGGTATCTCCCCCTGCTCTTCCATTGTGAATACTGAGCAGAAGTATTCATTCATTATCCCTGCTTTTTCACTGTTGCTCTCTGCCCAACCACCTTCCTCTTTATTCAGCCTCAGTATCCCTGCCTTAGTCTTTCTTTGCTCCCTAACGTACCTATAAAAGGTTTTATCCCCTTCTTAACTGAGTTGGCTATCTTTTCCTCAGTTTGGCCTTTTGCTGTTCTGACTGCCTTCCTACTTCCTTCTGCTTTAACTGGTACAGTTCTCTGTCCTGCTCCTTCTGTGTTTCCTTATACTTCCTGAATCCTATCTTTTCTCTCTAACCTTCCCTCCACTTCTTTTGAGAACCATAGTGTTTTTTCTTTTCATTTTGATTTGTTTATTTTGCTTCACACAAAGACTTGTTATGCGTCTGTGATGGCGGTTTTGATGTTTCCCCATTGTTGCTCCACCCCACCTTCTTGCCTGTTTGCTAGTGCTTTTCTGAGGTACTCTCCCATTTTGACAAAATCAGCCCTCCTGAAGTCCAGTACCTTCACTTTTGTATGGCTTGACTATACAGCTAAGTTTATCATGAACCACACTGTTTGGTGGTCGCTTGTTCCCAGATGGCTACCCACTTCAAGATCAGAGATCCTCTCTCAGTCCCCATTTGAGCGTACCAGGTCTAAGATTGCTCCCTCCTGAGTGGGTTCCAAAACTAGCTGTCTGAGGCATGCCCCCTGTAGGTCATCGAGAATGGCCCTTCTATTGGATGTGGCTGCAGCAAAGGTGCTCCATTCAGGTCCCTCATCAGCAATATCTCCCCTTTCTCTGCCATCCTAAGGATGCCTTCTATCATTTCCTTGTCCATTTTCTCCCCGAGACAGGGGTCTGTATACAACCCCTGTGCAGATTGTGATGCCATTTCCAGTCTCCAGGGTGACCCACAATGCCTACTCTTCTCCCTGTTTACCCTTTAGTTCTGTTGCTTTGATCTCTTTCCTTACATAGAGAGCTACTCCTCCTCCTCTTCTTCCCTCCCTGTCCCTCCTGTAGATTGTGTGCCCTGGTATGTTGACATCCCAGTCATGGTTCTCCATGTACCATGTTTCTGTGACTGCCATGATATCCAGGCATCCCTCTTCCATCAAGGCCACCATTTCAGGGAGCTTTTTACCTAGACTACAGGCATTGGTATTCATTACCCACCATTTTCTTATGACTTTATTTCTTTTTGCCCCATCCCTGTCCTTACTGCCTTTGTCTTTTTCTCCATTTACCCCTGCCCTCCTCCCTGTTGACTACATAACTATTTTTTCTGTGACAGTAGCTGCTGCGATGTATACAGACCAGTTCAATGATATATTCTGGGAGATCATTTAGGAAGACCTTATTTGCCAGAAGATACAGATTCAGTAGTCCCCTGGTTGTTAGTGAGGGCCAGCCAGTGGCAGTGTACACAGTACAGTGGTGAGTCTTGGGTCTTGATTCAGTTATAAACCTGAGTGTTCTGTGGTAGAGTGTATCTAATTTAGTGAGACAAGTGGCTGAGCAGCGACAGTAAATTAGGTTAACATAGTCAATAACTAGTAGAAAGATGGCCTTGACCAAACATTTGTGGATGTCGTGTGGGAAGCAACAAAGTAGAAACCCAGTCTAACCCATAGTTTTTTGTATGGTACTTCTATAACAGTGGTGAAAGCTAGTTTATTATCAATCCATACTCTGAGGTATTTGTATTTTTCTTCTACAAAGTAGTGAAGACTGGGACAGATGCACAATGTTTTGCTGCTCTGTATGAGGTAAAGAATAAAACCTTTATTTTGGCAGCGTTTAACAACAGCTTGGAGTGGAAGAGGTTTAGCTGCAATTTATTGATTGCCATTTGAAGATCAGAGCATGTGGTGCTAATGTTGGGTCTGGAGGTATACAAGGCAGTGTCATCTGTGTAAAAGTGTAATTTGGTGTTGGTGATTGTCTCACCTAAATCATTAATATATAAAATAAAGAGTAAAGGACCATGTATAGAGCCTTGGGAGATGCACCTGAGGAGGTGGGCACAGGTAAAAGTAGAGGCCTTCTGATTTTATCTGTGGTACTCGGCCAGTTAAGTAGTCTAAGAACCATTTCAACGGTGCAGTGTCAATTCCTGTTTTGGACAGTTTTTTAATCAGAATGTTATGATCCACTGTGTCGAAGACCTTGTAGAGATCGAGAAAAATAGCTCTGGTGATTTGCCTGTGGTCAATGGCCTGAATCCAATTGTTAGTGATCTTGTCTAGGGCAGAGATGGTGCTATGCTTTGGTCAAAAACTTAATTGATGGGGAGTTATAATCTCCGATGTCTCCAAGAACTTACTTACTTGGGCATTGATAAGTTTTTCTCGGAGCTTTGCCAGTACTGGGAGAATGGATATTGGTCTATAATTGTTGAGAATACTAGCATCATCTGGATGGGAGAAAACAGAGGAAAATAGCAGAGGGACAGGTGTTAATGAAGTTCTGTCCAATGATCACTCACCCGCCTCACCACCAGGACTCCATCGGCCAGAACTGGATATTTATTTCATGGGAGGGGGGCATCACTCCTCCTCCTGAACCCACCACATGGGGGGGCAGGGGGGGAGACAGGTGAAGAGGTAAGTCCCGTGGAGGCTGGGGATGGTGGAATTCAGTGGAACAGGATGGAAGGGAGCCTTACCTGTCCCTGATGCTAGGAGGAAAAAATCTATATGGAAAAAGAGATAAGTGACTGGTGGTGCATCCTGGAAAGGGTATTTTGTGGGTCTATGTGGTATCCATACTAACGAAGAGAGACACTCTACTGGGAAGCAATAATGTAAAGAGGAGAAAACAAAACCTCAGCCCACCTGAGGTTTGACCAGTCAGCCTTGGCTTAATCCAAGGAGACTTGTGACTGGGCTTAAGGTTTCAAGTGTCTGGGCATGCCAGCTACACATAGGGCATGTGTGGGCACAGAACACAGAATGGGGTGAACGAGGGTAGAGATCTGTGACAAGCTGATGTAAGAGGGGCTCTAGTGTGGTTGTGGACATGGTCACAGGTACCAATAGTGACTGGCATCTCCCATCCTGTGGGGAATGACAAGAGCCATCTGAGAACAGTACTGCACCAGACAATTCTCTGTGCATTTCCCATCTGCTAACTATCTCCCTGGTGACTGATAGTGTTGAAAGCTGATGGATAGGTCAAGCAGGATCAGAAGTTAAATCCCTCCATGATCTCTCACTTGGAGGAGATAATTGCAAACCATGAAAAGAGCTGTCTTCATACTGTGGTGCAACAAGACACAGACTGGAATGGTTCAAGGATATAACTTGCCTTTAGGTACTCCACCAGGTGCTCAGCAGCCACTTTCTCAACAACCTTCGCCAGAAATGGAAGGCTGGGGACCAGTCCATAATTAACAAGGTCATCAGGATCTAACAGTAACTTCCTGAGTTTGGGACTTACCACTGCCTTCTTTTAAAGGAGCTTGGACAAGGCCCTCACACAAAAAGGTATTGATAATCCCCACACACCCTGTATATGGTGCAGCACAGTTCAGTGGCCATCTGAGTAACATTCTTCACATCTACCTGTTGGAACTCTGTCCAAGGCTTAACTATCCTCTGTCTCCCCTCAATGCTTCTGCTGTCTATCCTATGGGCATTGGAGTGGATCTGATCCAAGACGCAGACAACCCTAACCTTAAAGAACAAGTTAAACCCATCATACCTATAAAGTCGAGACAGGTTCCTCTCTCCGTAGAAAGTCAGCATGTAAAAGACTGTCCACCATGTGAACAAATGTGACTAGTCTGTTCCTAGTTGCAAACAACTGATTAATGTTGCAATAAAATAAGGTAAAAGGGAATTTGTTCCATACAGCAACAACGTCCAAATCCCCCAGGCAATTTCCTGACATTCGACAGTCAAAATTACAGTGGCCCTGAAGTGCAAAACACAAACAAAAAAAGTGATTTGCATTCAAATATGTGCAGCACCAAACAAAAAAAGTCAAATAATTAAAAAAATGAAATGCAAGCAAAAAGCTACAGCATAACTATAAAATGAATGCAAACAGAAATTAACCAAATATATAGCAAACCTAAAAAATGCAAATTGCAATCAAGTATAGCACAACCAAGCAATGAAAAAAAGCAGTACTAAACAACATGATTACAAACAAGAAAGCAAGTAAACTATAAATGCAGATCAAAATAAAAAAAATAAAGCAACTGAAAAAAATAAGTCTAACTAAATGATAAAAAGATGAGGGGTATAATACATGAAGGCAACTAACTAGATGAAGCACCAAATAAAACAGTTAACCCAAACAAGAAAACTGCAAACTGAAAAAAAAAAAGTTGAACATCAAAAATGCTAAACAAGCAAAAAAAGCTGTTGACTAAAAGAAAAAAAAATCATCCCAAAAAAAAAATGCAAAAGGAAATGGTTCCACAACGGAAATGAAATCTGGAAGCAGGGGAGGAGGATAGATCTTTTTCCAGTTTTTTTTTTTTCCTGCTGAAATTTTTATTTTATTAAGGAAACCTGTTTTACATCCATGCTTTGGGGGTAGGCAACCCATCAGAATGCTATTTTTTTTAAGACATCTGAGCCTTTGTAAGACAACTTTTCTGATTGCCTGCTCTGTTTGGGCACTTCAAAACCTAGCCACTGTGTGGTTTTAATTGAAACTACCCACCCCCACCCCCCACTGGACCTGTATCTAATCTGCACTAGGGCTATCTAACTAGAGGCCATGGTGGAGCTCAGCTGCCAAGCGCACCTTCCCCTCCTGACTGGGAGTTTTTAAAGCAGCAGTATATGATTGTAAAAATGACAATCTATTACATTTCTGATATAGTTTCTGTTTATTTTGCAAAGTTAATTTTTTTTTTTATTTTAGTGTTTTTCACCTTCCTTGCCACTCAACATACAATGTCGCCCAGTTCACAATTATGCTTTGATGAAGGCAGTGGGTACAATCAGTTTTGGGCATCACACATGTTTGCATATGACTGTATTCTGTTATTTGATCGTGTATGAGCATTTGTGATCCTGGATGCCTAAGAAATTAATAACCATGGAGACTGACAGCTGTTCATCCAACTGTCAACTGAGTGGCTTTCAGCTGTGCCTCCTCTTCCTTGCTGTCTCTCACTTCTCCCTCAGAGCATGTTAGTGCCCCCCCGTCCCTGATGTTTATTTCAAAAGTAGATAGGTATTCTCTCAAAATTTCTTTATTCTGCTCCTCTGTAGCTCAGGTACAGAGCATGTCCACACACCCCATCCCCATCCCCGATGTTTGTTTGCAAAGTAGACAGGTATTCTTCTCTCGAAATCTCTGTTATGTTCCTCTGTAGCTCAGGTCTGGAGCATGTCAGATACAGAGTGTGCCCACCCCACCCCATGTTTGTTTCAAAAGTAGCATGTCTGTGCCCCCCTTCCCCCCTCATCCCTGATGTTTGTTCCCAAAGTAGACAGGCATTCTTCATTGTTTTTTTATTACTTCTTTATTGATGTGGTCTTGAAATCTATGTTCTGCTCCTTTGTAGCTCAGGTACGGAGCATGTCCATGCTGCCAACTCCCCCCCATTCCTGATGTTTGTTTCCAAAGTAGACAGATAGTTTTTCACTCAGTGAAGATGCATCACTTGATCTGACCAGAGAAACTCAGACCGGGCCCATGACCGACCCTCCCCCAAGACAACCTAGTCCCAGTCACTTGTTTTGCTAATACTGCTCTCTGTTTGCCAAATAAAAGGACTACCACCCTGCCCCACAGCTAACTAAACCTCTTGCTGTCCCTGATTCTGGCTGTGAGTCAGCTGTTTAAACTAAATACTTGTGAGGCTGCGCTATGATCACATCAATAAAACACTCACAACTGTGCAAAAAGTTCATAAAAAACTCATGTTGAAATGTGCAAAAATAGCATTAAAATAAACGTCTGTGCTGTGCAATTCTGCATAAATCACACAATTTAACACGTGTAAATCTACATCAGACTCAAATAACTGCCTGAGTTACTGGATTACAGTAATCTCACTGCACAACTAAGCAAGTGTACATTAACCCCATTGAGATGTGTCAAATGTTTATGTGATTCTAATTAATACACAGTGCTGCAAATTCGCATATGTCTCAATACATGCCTATGGAATCTCCTCTCTGAACAAGCCTGTGGAATCTGCATTGAATTAGGAAATACCCATGCCTGAGTACATCTAAGTACCTGTGTGTTTCTATGTGCAAGCAGTAAGTACCAATAAGTGTGCATAAACCTGAATTATTGAGTTAATTTAAGTACTAAAGATGAGTGTGAGGTTGCATCCAACTTATTCAAACATCCATGTGCAAAAAACTCTTTGGTAAATCCTGTGCAGTGACCAAATTGGGGGATGCAAAACATTGAGAGACACAGATGGAACAAATATGATGGGTGTCCTGTACAAAGTTAGATCTGCCGGCGCATTCTACTGCCACATCTGCCTCAGGCTGCAAAATGTTGCGATCCTCAGGGGAACAGCCAGGATCCATAACCAAAGAGTACTGTTTGGGAATGAGGAAACATGTCATCTCAAGGTTACATATTAAAGGGACACTGTCAATCATTTTTGCATCATACTATTTCTAGTTAAAACCCACAGGTTATGATTGCTTACCTTCTCTGAAAACCATTGATTTTGCTGTTTTTTTTAATTTGCCTTCTTTATTAGTAGAATGGGAGGTTAAACCCGAGGTTCAAAGTGGAGGAATGACTCCTCCCACATTCCAAATAAAGCCAGCCTCCCACCGCAGTTCCCAGCTTAATGCATTGCAAAACACGCACCATCCTCCCCTGCCTCCTCCTCCTCCTGCACTTTGCTCACCCTTGGTGCTGGCCCTTCTACCCCCTACTCGCTACCCAACTTACCTACCAAGGGTGGGAATAGAGAAAGGTCAAATGTTCAAAACATTGCAAGTATACACAAACACTACTCTATTCACCAAAACAATGAACTGAAATGTATGCAAATGATATAATTGTACCCAACCTTCTTTTGTTTCAAATACTTGCTCTACTTTTATTGTATACTTCCTGAACATTAGTAACACCCCCAAACAGAGCAGTCACTCATGATGCATTGTATCCTCTCCTTCTACTGCATGAGTGTCTAGAATGTGATGGGGGCATTCCCAAGTCCAAGAAAGATGCAGTGGGACTTGATCAAGGAATGTTAACAAACAAGTTTTTCTTTGGTAACACCAGTATGGCGAGCAGTCTGTTTTTCACTTTTTCAAGAAAAAAAGAATCAGAATCAAACTCCCAGCTACATCAATAGTCTCTAAAGAATGTGAACAATCATAAAATATGTTTTTTAAACTAGGGACACGTTGAGGCCTAAGGAGGTTGACAGTGTCCCTTTAATGTGCATGAAGGTCCTGGTGGCTGCGTGTAGTGATTGTGTGAGTTAGGGTTCCCCTAACTTAGTCTGCATTGGTTGTAACACTGGTAATGAGTTACAGATATCCAGTGCTTTTTGGACAATCAAGGTGATAGAGAGCTGAGCAATCAGTACAGAACAGGTATAGTATTCATTTACATTGCCTGATACCCCACAGCACACAGTGAGCACACTGACAAATGAATTTTGCCAACTCAGAACTCATCCAACTTTTTTCCAGATAATGATAGTCCAATACCCTTCACACAAACACTGTGGCCATAGTTGTGAATGATAGGCAGGACCTTGGCTGCGATTGGGAACTTTGGTTCTCATGCTTTTTGTGTGTGTGGGGGGTAGGGGGGTAAAGTGGCTTGACTGGGGAGTCCTTGAGTAGTGGGCATGACCTTACAGTATAAAAAGAGGTGGCACCGCACTGGTCACGGAGACCTGGTGCCTTCAAACTTTAATGGTAAAAGCCTTAACTTTTTGTGATTTTTATTTCACGTGCAATGTTTGCACAGCTGCAGAGGCCATGCCAATTCAAGCAAGACATAAATTCTCTAGCTTCTCAAGCTATGCTTGGAGTCCCAGCAGGGTGTCAGGAAGGAGTGATCTGAGTGCGCAGGCTGGTGGCAGCAGCTTGAGGCTAGGTAGATCTTCAGCCCAGGTGTCCTACAGCAGTGTGGTGGGAGGTTATGGTGGAGGTGCTGGCTCAGGTTGTTCATGAGATAAGGTCATAAGAAGGCCATGTTGAAAATTTGGGGCAAAAATATTAACAACAAAGTTATGATCCTGCATTCAATTTTGTGAACGCAGGTTCATAACTCTGGCAATTTTCAATATTTTGATCCCATATTTTCAACATAGCCATTTTTGCACAGCACCTCAAGAATGTGACAGCTGTCATTTTTCAAATCCTGGTCAAAATGTGTTTTCACACTTGTGGCACAAAATCACCTTTTGGGCAGGATTTGAAAATGTTCTCCACCTTTGTTCATGAGGTGAGCTCATTAGAAGGCTATATGGGGTCATAAGAAGGCTAGGTTTGAAAATTTGGGGTAAAAATATGATCAAAACAACAGCAAACTTTATGAGTCTATGTTACAGTTTTTCAATGCTCGCTCATAACTGTGGTAATTTTCAATATTTTGACACCAATATTTCAATATATCCATTTTTGACACCATCTCACCAATGTGACAGCTGTCATTTCCAAAATCCTACCCAAAATGTGTTTTAACACTTGTGGTGCACAATTACATTTCAGTCATTGACTTTCTCCAACTTATGAATTCATTGGGCTTACACAGGTAGTTGCCTCTGCAACCCATAATCATGATCACTCACTCAGCCTGGTTCTCCTCCTGGGGATGGAGACCTCCAATTTGTTGGTAGAACCAGTTGGGTGGTCTGATCACCACACCATAAGGTTCAGTTTCTGGGCTCCCCCTATAGGCCTGCCCCTATGGAGATGGTCCGATAACGCTCTTTGAGAGATGTGACCTCTGATGGCCTACTGGTGGTATTAGACCTATCAGGACTTTCGGGTGCAAGTGGGGGTCCAGAGACTTTGGTTCAGGCTTATAATAAGGCCATGACAGAAGCTCTGGACTCTATCACTCCTGTCTGTGTTCACCCTCTCGCTCTTTGCCCTCAGTCCCCTTGGTTTGATGGGACCTTGAGGGAGTTGAAATGAGTTGGATGAAGGTTAGAGCGATGCTGGCGGAAATCAGCCCTGGATGCTGACCACCTTAGATTGATGGAATATTATCGAGCCTATCAATCAGCAATCACCCATAAGAAGGCAGAGTTCCTGTCCGGGGAGATTGCTGTAGCTCAGAATTGACCAGCTCAGCTCTTTAGAACAGTGGACAGGTTGTGCAACCCAACCTGTCTGCAGGTTCGAAGTGCATTTTCAAAAGTTAAGTGTGATGAGTTTGCTCAATTATTTGCTGATATGGTGGTCTACATTAGGGCTGAGATCCGACCAGCTCACTCTGTGGGGGTTGGAGGTGGTCAGTGCTTGGTCACCTCTCCTTAGTTTTCTTGGATATCCCTTGACCGACCGGAGATCACTGATATCATGCCGATTGTCCAGAGTATGCAGCTGATGTGCTGTAGTTTGGACCCAGGCCCAACGCACCTTATAATGGGGTGCATTGATTCCATCGGCCCTGTCCTTGCTAAGATTGTCTGGTGCTCCTTAGAGATGGGTGAGATCCCTAGCTCTCTGAAGGAAGCAGTGGTGACACTGCTCCTTAAGAAAGCTTCTCTGAATGCATACTGATTGCTAACTACAGACCTATCTCTAATTTTCCCTTTGTAGAGAAGGTGATTGAGAAAGCAGTTGTGCTGCAGCTGGAGAACTATCTTACAATTAATGATATCTATGATCCTCTCCAGTCCTGATTCCAGAAGAGGCATAGTACTGATACTGCTCTGGTTCAGGTGCTCAATGTTCTCCTGATGGCAAGAGATCAGAAGCACCATTCCATCTTGGTGCATCTTGATCTGTCTTCAGCTTTTGACACCATGGACCATGGGGTGCTGCTCAAGCACCTGAGAGTCATCTGTGGCCTGGCTGGTTCAGTTCTCAGGTGGTTTCAATCATTCCTCACTGGCATATTCCAGAGGGTGATATCGGGGATGTTTTCCTCAGACTCATTCTCTCTGCCACGTAGGGTCCCTCAGGGCTCAGTGCTGTCCCCAGTGTTGTTCGCGGTGTATTTGCTGCCTTTGGGAGACATTGTGAGATGGTATGGGCTGAAATTTCACTGTTGTGCAGATGATACCTAGCTCTACCTGTCTTTTGTACCTGACCATGATAGTGGGGTCTCAGTCTTTAATAGCTGCCTCATGGAAATCCAGGACTGGAGGAAATCCAGCTGGTTGAAGTTGAATTTTGATAAGACTGAGGCGTTGATGGTGGATCCAGGTCACCGGATAGAGGGCTCGGTGGTAGGGTTCCCCTCTGGACTTTGGCTCGAGGGTCACCAGCTGCCTTCTTCTGAATGGGTGCGAAACCTGGGGGTGATTTTTGACGATGGGCTGACACTGCACTCACAGGTGTCGGCAGTAGTCAAGTCCTCATTTTATCATCTGAGAAACATTGCCCGGGTCAAGCACCTTGTTCCATCCAGCGACCTTATGATGCTGATCCATGCCTTTATGACCTTGCACCTGGACTACTGCAACTTCTTCTACCTAGGGCTTCTGGGGGTTGATATCCGCCACCTGCAGCTGGTGCAGAATGCTGTGGCATGGCTGCTGATGGGGGCTCCTCGTTTGAGCCACATCACTCCTGTGCTTTGTGAACTGCATTGGCTGCCTGCAGTGGTGGATCACCTTCAAGGTCAGTCTTCTGACCTATAAGACGCTGCACAGACAGGGTCCAGGCTATCTGCAAGAGCTCCTGAACCCTTACTGTCCCAGCTGACCACTCCTCTCAGCTGACGAGGGGTTGTTAGAGATGCCCAGGGTACGGCTGAAAACCTCCAAGCCCCAAGCTTTTATGTATGCAGCCCCTACCCTGTGGAATTCTCTACCTCATCAGATTTGAGAGTGCTGGACCATAGGGAACTTTATGATGGCCTTAAAGACCCATCTGTTTTGCCTGGCCTATGAGAATTTTACTGATTAAATCTGTTTTTATATTTCTGTCATTTGAAATTGGACTGTTCTACTTTTCTCTCTGTTTTAATGTGTTTTTATCTATAATTCTGTACAGCGCTTTGGTTTTTGGAATTGTGCTCTAGAAATAAAGTTTATTATTATTATTATTATTGACACCTGTCATGCTCAGGAGTGCTCATAAAAACCTTATGTTAAAAAATTGAGGTAAAAATCGGAAAAAAACAGTAGAAAAGCAATGCCTTACCAGCAGTGAACATTTGGCACTGATAAATGCTTGTTTTCCTGTTAAGTGGTGCTGACCCAAAACCCAGTTCTTGGAGCTTTTGTGTTCATTTTAGGATTTTACACCCCTGGGTATGTGCACGTAAATTGACTGATCATTATAATAAGGTGTGAGCCCTATTTCTGTGTTTATGTTCTATCAGCCTTTGTACAGTTCTTCATGTTTCAAGCAGGGTTTGTGAAAAGGTGTAAATTATACCAGTAAAATCGGCATCAAAGTCCTGCATCCTAATTTACGGTGGAAGCATTTGTGCAGTGTGACTGCAGCAGTTTAGAAACAATGTAAACGTATAAAACTTTGTACAGAAGCCACTTCTGCTTCTGTACAAATTTTTCTACATTTGTTTCTAAAGTGCTGCAGCCACACAGCATAAATGCATCTGATGTAAATAACATTCTTATTAAGCAATTGTCACAACTTTGAAATTAAGACAAATAAAAAAAAAGTATAGCAAGCTGTTCCTGCTGCTGCTTTTATTGTGAATGAATGAATGAATGAATGAATACAACTCATGCCAGTGGAAAATATAACAAGCTAAATTAGCAGCATAAATCTTCAGACTTGGCTTTTTTAACATCAGATATCTACCAGATTCAGTGCACTCATGAACATATGTCACAGTAAACTGATTTTCTGCTGTTACTTTACCACTTAAGTACACCTGCGATTATGTAAACTGTAGGCTTGTCAATCAAACAAGCATAATTGGGAATGCGCATATGGTAATTGTGGGTATCTGACATCATGGCATAGACTCGACATGTATTTCGAAACCTAGAGGCATCCATTTCTGTTGACATGAGTTCATTAATAAAAGTGTTAACATACAACATTAACAACAGGCTGTTAACCCAAACAGACATCAAAGAGTAAACAGGGAGGAGAGGAGGCGCTGTGGGTCACCTTAGAGACTGGAAATGGCACCACAATCCGCACAGGGGTTGTATACAGACCCCCATGTCAGGGGGAGGGAATGGACAAGGATATTATAGAAGGCATACTTAGGATGGCAGAGAAAGGGGAGATACTGTTGATGGGGGACCTTAATATGCCAGATGTTAACTGGAGCACCTTTGCTGCAGCTACATCCAAAAGCAGGGCCATTCTTGATGCCCTTCAGGTGGCATGCTTCAGACAGCTAGTTTTGGAACCTACTTGTGAGGGAGCAATCTTAGACCTCGTACTCTCAAATGGGGACAGTGAGAGGATCTCAGATCTAGAAGTGGGTAGCCATTTGGGAACAAGTGACCACCAAACAGTGTGGTTCACGATAAACTCAGCTACAGAGTCAAGCCATATAAAAGTGAGGGTTCTGGACTTCAGGAGGGCTGACTTTGGCAAGATGGGAGAGTGCCTTAGAAAAGCACTAGCAAACAGGCTAGAAGGAGGGGTGGAGCAACAATGGGGAAGTATCAAACTGCCATCACAGAGGCAATAAGCCTTTGTGTGAAGCAAATAAACAAATCAAAATGAAAGAAAAAGCCACTATGGTTCTCAAAAGAAGTGGCGGTGAAGGTTAGGAGAAAGATAGCATTTAGGAAGTATAAGGAAACACAGAAGGAGCAGGACAGAGAACTGTACCAGTTAAGGCAGAAGGAAGCAGGGAGGGTAGTCAGAATAGCAAAGGCACAAACTGAGGAAAAGATAGCCAACTCAGTTAAGAAGGAGATAAAACCTTTTATAGGTATATCAGGAATGTAGAAAGACAAAGGAGGGACAGTGAGGCTGAATAGAATGGATGGTGGGTGGGCAGAGAGTGACAGTGAAAAAGCAGGGATACTGAATGAATACTTCTTTCAGTATTCACAAAGGAAGTGGGGAGGTGCCTAATCCAATTAACAGAAGCACTCTGAGAGGGGTGTCGATCCCAGTCCTTTCACAGAAGAAAGGGTTCTGAAAGAACTCCTAAAACTAGAAGGTGGACAAAGCAATGGGGCAGATAAAATTCACCCCAGAATTCTAAAAGAATTAAGCAGAGAACTAGTGACACACTGACTACCCTTTAACAAATCATGGGAGGATGGTGTGGTACCTGAGGACTGGAAGAAGGCGCATGTGATTCCCCTTCACAAAAGTGGGAGCAAGACAGAGGCAGGAAACTACAGACCTGTCAGTTTGACCTCTGTGGTAGGAAAAGTGATGGAATCACTTCTGAAGGAAAGAATTGTTGAGTACCTAGAGGCCAGTGGGGCACAGGACCCAAGGCAGCATGGGTTCACAGCAGGAAGGTCATGTCAGATTAATCTAATTGATTTCTTTGACTGGGTGACCAAAGTAGTAGACCAGGAAAGAGCTGTGGACATGGCCTACCTAGACTTTAGCAAGGCATTTGACACAATCCCACACAAAAGATTAATAGTCAAATTTACCAGCCTTGGAGTGGGTCCTAGTGTGGTAGCCTGGGTAAAACATTGGCTGAACAACAGGACACAGAAGGTAATTTTAAATGGAGTCCACTCTGAAGAAAGAGGGGTTACTAGTGGGGTACCACAGGGTTCAGTACTGGGTCCAGTCCTTTTTAACGTCTTTATAAGTGACATTGCAGAGGGACTGGAAGGAAAAGTATGCCTCTTTGCAGATGACACAAAGATCTGCAACAGGGTTGATACACAAGGAGGCGTGGAAAGGATGAGAAGGACTTGGCAAGATTGGAGGAATGGTCAAGTATGGCAGCTTGGATTCAATGCAAAAGAAGTGCAAAGTAATACCTGGGAAACAAAACCCAGGGAAGATTACACAATGAGAGGAGGTAGTAACAACAACAAAAATGGAAAGGACCTGGGGTAATCATATCAGATGACCTTAAGGTTGGCAAGCAATGTGAGAAGGTGGTAGTGAGGGCTGGGGATACTGGGATGTATAGGGAGAGGCATCACCAGCAGAAAACAGGAAGTTGTTATCCCCCTGTACAGACAGTTGGTGAGACCCCATCTGGAATACTGAGTCCAGTTCTGGATACCCCATTTCCGCAAGGACATAGACAGGATGGAGGCAGTTCAGAGGAGGGCAACTAAAATGGTGTAGGGTCTGCAAGAGAAGCCATATGAGGAGAGGATAAAGGAGCTTAATATGTTTAGTTTAGTTTAGTTTATTGTTCTAGGAATTATTACCTTTGAGCCAAAGGCTCTTTTACAAAGGTTCCACGTCAAGTTAAGTACAAACAAAAGGTTACATAGAGTGGCACTACAATTTGTGTTGTGACAATAGCAAGAAAACATAGACAGTAAAATATCGAAACATTTGTGCAAGGACAGGTAATACCAATAAACTCTTATCATACAAAACAAAAAAAAATCAAGCCAGGTGAGGGAAAAATCAAGTTAGGGAAGTGTACAGATAGAGAGGGTAAGAGAAAGGGTGAGAGGAGCAGACAATAGCAAGAGAAAAAGATCCTCTTACAAGCCTTTGTCAAGTAACGGACAAGGGTGGGAAAATGAATAGATAAAGATTTAATCAAGGCAGTCACAGGAGTTGGAGGCGGCAAGGTGAGAGTATAGCCTAGATTTAAATGCACCTAGGGAGGTAGAGGAGGTAATAGAGGTGCTAAGGGCATTTAGCCAGCTAGGGCAGAGAAAGGCAAATGATCTTTGACCCTGGGTAGTCTGGCATCGGGGACCTGAAGAGGCTGATTTTCTGATCTTCTGGTGAGACAGATACTAGTGTTCTGGCATAACAGGTCTTGGATGCATGGTGGAGTGAGGCCCATGGTGGATTTTTAGCCATAAGGCAGGTAAGGTACTTTACGCGGTTTGAGAGTTGCAACTAACCTGTTTCAGCATAGAGCTCGCATGTGTGAGTACGTCGATGAGCACCAGTGAGCAGCCAACAGGCCTTGTTAAGGGATGTTGTAATGCATCTAAGTGCGGTAGTAGAGGCAGACCCTTAAACCATAGTCAGTGATTGAGATGACTGAGGATTGAATAGCAATCTTCAGTGCTGGTTGGGTAAGGAACTGTTGATTCCGGTACAGTATCCCAATCCGCTGATTAATAGTTTTTGCTGTACTATCAATATGGGTTGCAAAGATTAGGCCTTGATCAAAGGTGGTTCCGAGATACTTGAATGTTGCAACTTGTTCAAGGGTATTTCCCAGGTACGTGTTGATAGTGAGTGGTACTTGCCTTTTCTTGTTTTACGGGCTAGAGAAGAGCATGGATTTAGTTTTTTTGTGGTTTAGAACCAGCTTATGTTCAAGGAACCACGCCTCGACTTTGGCAAAAGCATGCTGAAGGCTAAGGCGAGGGATTTGGATCTTTATGAGAGGAAAGGATCACGGCATCGCCGGCAGAGAGGATAATTTGCTCAGGCAGGATTTAGGAAGGGAGTTTAGAAAAGGCTGAAAAGGAGGGCCTAAGATGGATCCCCTGGAACTCCTGAGAGAACAGGCTTTGGGTCTGAAAGAACTCCAGCTATTTTACAGCTTGAGGCGCTGGACAAGGTAACTTTTACCCAGTCACCAGGACCTTGGGAGAGCCCAAGAGACTGTAGTTGATTGACGAGTAGACCATGATGTACGGTATCAAACGCCTTAGTTAGATCAATGTACACAGCTCCAGTTAGGATCCTTTGTCCATGGCCTTGTGGATTGCTCCTGAGAACTCAAGTAGGGCAGTCGATGTGCTGTGCCCTTTCCTGAATCCATGTTGCTGGGCGCAGAGGATGTTATATTTCTGCAGGTAGTCTGTAGTTGGTCCATCCACTATGCATTCAAGAGCCTTTGAGAGGGAGGTAGATTGAAATAGGTCAATAATTACCAGGCAGTGACTTGTCACCACTTTTGTGCACAGGAGTGACAATTGCAGCCTTCCATTTACTAGGGAATTGGCTAGAGCAGAGGGAGAGATTGAGTATTTTGGTGAGGGGGAGCAGTACTTCCTCCAGAGTGAGGGACAGTAGTTTAAGGTCAATAGTGTCACTGCTTGCCCGGGACTTAGAAATAGCCTTCTTTATATATTTATAGACTTCATGTGCCTTAACTATTTTGAAATGGAAGGGTGGTAAGGTTGGTGAGGCAGTGGGAGATGTAGAAATTGGAGGGTCAGCATCAGAGAAGTCAGATGACAGGACACCGCTAAGGTCTGTGAAGGTTTCATTAAGGGTGTTTGCAATGACCAAGGGGTCAAGGGTAGTGGTTCCATCCACATTCATTATTGCAGGAGAGGACTTAAGTTGTCCCAGAAGGATTTCCCTTCGCCCCAGGAGTTGGAGAGGGCATTCTTGAAATAGGAGCTCTTCACCCGGCAGATTTCTTTAGTACAGTGGTTGCGGGCCTGTTTGTACTTTTGAATGTCTGTCAGAGAGCCTGTGGCTCTCGCAATAGCCAGAGGTGGTCCCTACCTTTGAGTTGTGCCAATAGCTTAGCTGTGAGCCAGGGATTTGAGAGCACTTTAATTTTGCGCTTTCTTTCAGGTGCATAGGTGTCACAGGCAGCGTTGAATGTGGTAATAAAGTGATCAAGGGCTAAGTTAACATCTTGAGTATTGTAAATCAGTGACCAGTCTTTCTGCCTAAGATTATCCTTGAGATGAGTAAGGTTGCCATAAGGTAGTACTCTACTTGAGATGGTTTTGGACGTGGTTTTCTGAACTTATTTGTCCAGGTACATTTTAATAGGAGAGTGGTCGCTAAGAGAGTCCGGGAGAACAGCTACATTATTTATACGGGCAGGGTGGCTGGTAAGGATCCAGTCTATGAGGGTGCTAGTCCCTGATTTGTAGTTTTTCCTAGTAGGTGAGTTGACCACCTGTGTTAAGTTTGCTGCTAGGATGGCATCCTTAATTGACCCTGTATCAGGTGCAAGCCAGTTTATATTAAAGTCACCAAGGAGAAGGTGCTCGGCGTCAGAAGGTTGTGATCTTACGAATTCGAGGACAGTCTGAAGGCCGGACCCTGGATCTTTAGGTGGGATATAGATAGCAGTAACCGTGAGGACTTTGTTATAGGCACCAAGGAGTAATTTGATAGGAAGGAGTTGTACTGAGGTTTCAGTGGTGGTATACGTAACAGGGAGACAGGTGAGGTAGTCCTTTATGTAGTTTGCACAACCACCACCCCTTTTTGAAGTCCTATCCAGTCTGAGTATCTTGTAGCCTTGTAGAGATATGACATGGTCAGGAGTGTTAGATGTCAGCCAAGTTTCAACAATGGCCAGGATATCAGGGTTGTGTTGGCTGACAAAGGTTTGAAGGGAGGCCAGTTTTGGGAGGAGACTGCAAATATTTAGGGTGGCAATAGTGAGACCCCCCTCCGTTTTGACAGGCTTTGTTGTACTGTGGGAGATGGGACCAGGATTAAGGTGAACACTTCCTGACATTAAGAGGAGGAGGAGCAGGAGTTTGAGAGTCAATTGTCGTAATTCATAGTAGATGGAAATACACCTCTGCAGCTTGTGTGACTTAGTCCAGTGCAGATGTCTAGGGTCCCAGTGCAAGGTAGTGGTCAGAAACAGAGGCCGAATTGGCCCCTGACCATCATCATGACTTATCATTTGCAACCAGTCCATTGCCGAAAGGTACCATTTGTGAGGGTAGAGGGGGATTGCTATCGTACCCGATGAGAGGAAGCTGGCCTGGAGGGCTGGAGTAAAGGGTGGAGAGGGATAGGAGGAGGTTGGAAGATAGCATAGTGTAGGAAGCTAGGAGAGGGCTAGAAGAGACAGAAGAAAGTGGCTGTGGAGAGGCATAGCAGAGAGGAGAGGAACAGGGTGTGAAGATTATGGAGGTGGCGGGGGAGAGGGAGGAGAAAGAAAAAAAAGCCAGAGAGCTGGAGTACAGAGAAATGTAGCCTGCAATATCACCCAGAGAAGCTAGAGGAAAAAGAAAATAGCAGGAGGAGAGGGAGTGGTTTGGCTGGAGGAACAGGATAGGAGGAAAGACAGAAGGGTAGGTATTTGGAGCAGGGGGCAGTGACGAAGAGACTATTTAATAAAGGTAGGAGGGTGGGGGGGGGCAGGCGTAAAAGTTTTGGCACTGAGCAGTGCAAGTCAATGGGCTCCAAGCTCAGCAAAGCACAAAATCAGACAGACCAATCAGGAGGCAGGGTCTGAAACCGGAGGCCAATCGGTGCTCTGCACAAAGCGCGGTCGGCCAATAGCAGCCGATCACTGCTTCCCCAGTCAGAAGATGTCCTTACCCGGCTTTCAGGGGTCGGGAGGCGGCTAGAGGAGGCGTCGTGGGTGGCGTGGAGATACCAGGCCCCATATACCATGCCTACCTGGCACCCGGCTGGCCCGCTCGGGGCTATGAATCCGGCTTTCAGGGGTCGGGAGGCAGCTAGAGGAGGCGTCGTGGGTGGCATGGAGATACCAGGCCCCATAGACCGTGCCTACCTGGCACCCGGCTGGCCCGGCTCAGGGCTATGAATCCAGCTTTCAGGGGTCGGGAGGTGGCTAGAGGAGGCGTCGTGGGTGGTGTGGAGATACCAGGCCCCATAGACCGTGCCTACCTGGCACCTGGCTGGCCCGCTAGGGGCTATGAATCCGGCTTTCAGGGGTCGGGAGGCAGCTAATATGTATACCCTTGAGGAAAGGAGGGAGAGGGGGGACATGATAGAAACGTTTAAGTACCTCAGTGGAATCAACAACGTCCAAGAGGGTAGCATCTTTCAGAAAAAGAGATGTGCAAGAACAAGAGGACGTAATTTGAAGATAGAGGGGGGGATGGCTCAGGGGCAATGTGAGGAAGTATTTTTTCACAGAGAGGGTGGTGGACGCATGGAACAACCTTCCTGAGGAGGTTGTGGGGTCTACAACTGTGGGAGAATTCAAGAATGCATGGCACAGACATAAGGCAATTTTTGTGGGGGGTAGGAAGAAATAGGCTGTTGGTTAAATAGGATCTGCAGCTTATCCTCTAGGTAGGGAAATGGGCAGACTAGGTGGGTCAAATAGTCCTTATCTGCCGTCAAAGTCTATGTTTCTATGTAAAGACATAAATCAGAATGCTAAGAGGTCTAAATAAGGTCAGGACACTGCAGTGTTTAAAAAATTAATGGTAATGAATACTGCTGCTCTAGCAGCTGCAAGTGTGGCTTGCTATCTCACAACCTTCCGTCCGTCCTGCTCCCAAGCCCCTCAGCGCAATTACGTTTGCAACTGGAGCAATGGCTCAGGCAGATGGATGGAGGTGCTGTTGCAATGGCCTCCTTCACCTCCCAACAACCTTTCTCATGTCAGCATGGAGCAGGCCGCAGCCTGAGCTCCATAGGGGCTGGGAGTAGAAAGTGCCCCATGGCACTTTTACTTTTAGCACGGGTGCTCATGCTACCTGCAGCTGCAGCCCCAGCTTGTCCTCTTACTCTCCCGGCTAACACTTCACCACCACCACCACCATCAGACCCTAGGGAACAGATTAACTTGTTTAAACACACTGGCCACTGGCCACTAGGGAAACTAGCCCACCATATGTATTATAGAAATCCCTAACTTCCCTGGAACAACTCTGCCCCCCCCACCACCACTAATGCTAATTATTTAATAATACCTGGCCACTAGCCCAAAACAGTTCCCAGTAGCCCACTTAGGCTACAGTTATTTTTATGTTGATTGCGCGCATGCGCAAGAAACATTTTTTATTTATTTATTGAGGTTTCGGAAAAGTACCTTTGAGTCAGAGACTCCTTTACAAAGGTTCCACGTCACGGAAGTCAGATACAAAACAGACAATACATGGTAATTCATCTTCACAGGGTACAAGTAAGTATAGACATAGAGCAGGGAGAAGACTAATAGTTTGATACTAGGATTACTAAGCACAGTTCTTAAACAATACGTTAATACTACTCATACTAGGATTACTAAGCACAGTTCTTAAACAATACGTTAATACTACTCTGCAGAACCAGCTGAGCCTGACGGATCTAGGCTGGAGACTCAACAGGGGTGGACATAATCCAGCCAGAGGCCTTAGTCAGAGAGGGGAAGGTAATCAGTGGCAATCACAGTTATTAGAGGACTGGAGGTGTTTCTTAAGATGAGTTTTGAAGGCGCCGATACGGTTTTCATTAGTAAGGCAGGTGGGTAGGCCATTCATCCAGGAGGGCTATTGCAGCAGCTTTCTCCAGAAGCAGGTTGTGGAGGCATGGCACTGTTGTGGCCAGTGCCCACACAGACTGTAAAGGCTTGGCCCACTTCCCCTAATGCTGTGGCATGCTGCTGCTGACGTTAGTTCAGCCAGCGTGTACCAACTAAATTGTTCTAGTCAAGTAATCAGGGGTCAGCCATTAGAAGCATGCAGTTATTCGCCTGCAATGAGGGAGCAACCCATCATTGCAGGGCTAAACTTTGAAAGACTGATATTGTTTGCGCTAACATGGCGGCGGCTTGCTATATTAACCCCCACCTGCCGTAGGGGTGCCTAACCCCTCAGCAGCATGCCCCCATTTGTTTGCCGACGGGGCCCCAATCCCCATCGGCTTCAGTGCCATAGTTAACTCCCCCGCTTATGTTGTCTGCCAGCAGGTGCCCCAATCCCGTCGGCATAATATCACCACAGCCTTGTACTGTGGCTTAATGGGGTGCCCAATCCCCATCGGCATAATGTAACACCCCCACCACCTTTTCTTGTGTGCTGACGGGGTGCTCAATCCCCGCCGGTTACAGCTGCCCCCAAACAGAAGACTCCATTAGCATGCTGGAGCCCACCCCAGCGTGCCACATGCCCTGTAAAATTAAAAACAGTCCCACTAAGTTGGGGGTGGGTTTGGGTGGTGGGATTGCATCCGCAGGTTCCTTATGTCATGTCTGATGTTTCTATTAATATTTATGCTCCTTCTGGATGTATTTTTGTATTGAAAATCTTCAATAAAGGTTGAATTGCAAAAAAAAAAAACAGTCCCGCGATGTCATTTTTTTTTTACCCTGTAAAGAAGGAAACGGTCCATCGGTGGTCTCCCTGCCCCCCTCCCACAACCCGCGCCCACCCACTGTACACCCTGCCTACCCACACCCCCCTCACCCCATACTTACCTCCGGAGTCTGGCACGACAATCTTCAGTGGACCGGGAACATGTCTGCACTCTTCAAAGCCGACCGCGAACTGAAGAAATGCCAGTAAGCTGTATAATGGAATAAATAGGGTTTTTTCAACTTTGATGCATATCTCAGGCATTTTTTGGAATTTTGGCACCAAATTTTCAACATGGGGTTTTTGGGACCCCTACTCATGAATTCTGGCACTGTCATGGCGTTAATTGGCCCAGAAAGGTGATTTCACGGTCACTGCACAGAATCACCTTTCGGGACCGATTAACGAAACAACAGTGCCAGTGTTCATGAGGTGGGCTCTCAAAAAGCCTATTCTGCAAATTTGGTGGGAAAAATCCCAAAAATGACTGTTTTACAAGCGTGCGTTGCGCAGTTGCTATGCACGCTCGTAACTTTGCGAATCTGCAATATTTTCATACCAGATTTTCAACAATAGCATTTTTTCAGACCTCCTTGTGAACAGTACAGCTATCATTTTCCACATCCTGGCCGAAATGTATTTTCGCACTTTCAGGGCAGAATTGCACGGTCGCTGTGCGAAATCAGTGTTCAGGACAGATTAAGAAAATGACAGTGGCACTGTTCATGAGCAGAGGTCCTAAAATGCCTATGGTGAAAATTTGGTGATGATACTCCATAAAATGACTGTTATGAGCGTGCATTGCGCAGTTTGCACGCATGCTCGTAACTTCAAGAATTTATAATATTTTCACTCCAGATTTTCAACATTGCCATTGTTCTGCACCTCCTTATGAACAGTACAGCTGTCATTTTTCACATCCTGGCCGAAATGTGCTTTCGCAGTTCCGGTGCAGAATAGCGTGGTCACTGTGGGAAATCTGTGTTCGGGACACATTATGAAAATGACAGTGACACTGTTCATTAGCAGAGGTCCTAAAATGCCTATGTTGAAAATTTGGTGATGAAAGTCCGTAAAATGAGTGTGTTACAAATGTGCATTACGCTGTTTCCACGCATGCTCGTACCTTTGCAACTCTGCAATATTTTCACTCCAGATTTTCAGCATTGCCGTTTTGCCACACCTCCTTATGAACAGTGCAGCTGTCATTTTTCACATCCTGGCTGAAATGTGTTTTCGCTCTTCCGGCGCACAGTAGCGAGGTCGAGGTGGGAAATCAGTGTTCGGGACATATTAAGAAAATCACACTGACACTGTTCATGAGCAGAGGTCCTAAAATACCTATGTTGGCAATTTTTTGATGAAACTCCATAAAATGACTGTGTTACGGGCGTGTGTTGTGCAGGTTCCACGCACCCTTGTAAGTTTGCAAATTAGTAATATTTTCATGCCAGATTTTCAACACTGGCATTTGTTCACACCTCCTTATGAACAGTACAGCTGTCATTTCTCACATCCTGGCCGAAATGTGTTTCCACGCTTCAGGCGCAGAATGCCACAGTCGCTGTCAGAAATCAGTGTTTGGGACAGATTAGCATTGAGTGACTGAGGGGGAGGGGGAGTGACCGAGCTCTACTGAGCTGTCAGGACTGCTGCAGATTTATTTTTGGACAGGAAAAGCTTACAATGCAGGCAGGAGCCCAGTACAAAGGGCACCCTGTAGCGCCAGGAGACACAGAACGAGCGAGGGAGGGAGGGGGAGTAGGTGAGGTCAATGGAGCTCTGTTGGAACTGCTGCAGATTTATTTGTGGGCAGGAAAAGGCAGCAATTCATGCAGGGGTTGAGTACAAAAGGGCAGCCTGCAGCGGTGGGAGAAACAGAACGAGCGAGTGACAGAGGAGGAGAGAGCAAGCTCAATGGAGGTCTATTGTGACTTCTGCGGATTTCTTTGTGGGCAGAAAAGGGTGGCAATGCAGGCAGGAACCCAGTACAGAAGGACAGCCTGCAGCGCTGACAGAAAAGGAATAAGCGAGTGAGAGAGGGGGAGTGAGTGAGGCCAACGGAGCTCTGTCAGGACTGCTGCAGATTTCTTTGTGGGTAGAAAAAGCTGACAACGCAGGCAGGAGCCCAGCACAAAAAGGGCAGAATGCACCGCCAGTAGAAATAGAATGAGCGAGTGAGACAGGGGGAGTGAGCAACCTCAACAGAGCTCTGTTGGGACAGCTGCAGATTTCTTTTTGGGCAGGAAAAGGTGCCAACGCAGACAGGAGCCCAGTACAAAAGGTCAGCCTGCAGCGCTGGCAGAAACAGAACGAGCAAGTGACAGAGGGGGAGTGAGCAAGCTCAACGGAGCTGTGTCAAGACTGCTGCAGATGTCTTTGTGGGCAGAAAAAGCCACCAGTGCAGACAGGAACCCAGTATAAAAGGGCAGCCTGCAGCAGCGGGAGACACAGAATGAGCGAGGGAGGGAGGGGGAGTGAGTGAGCTCAATGGAGCTCTGTTGGGACTGCCGTGGATTTCTTTGTCGTCAGAAAAAGGCACCAATGCATGCAGGGGCCCAGTACAAAAGGGCAGCCTGCAGCGGCGGGAGAAACAGAACGAACGAATGAGAGAGGGAGAGTGAGTGAGTGAGCTCAACGTAGCAGTATCATGACTTCTGCAGATTTCTTTGTGGGCAGAAAAGGGTGGCAATGCAGGCAGGAGCCCAGTATAAGAGGGCAGCCTGCAGCACCAGGAGAAACAGAATGAGCGAGAGATACAGGGGGAGTAAGCGACCTCAACGGAGCTCTCAGGACAGCTGAGGATTTCTTTGTGGGCAGGAAAAGATGCCAACACAGGCAGAAGCCCAGTACAAAAGGGAAGCCTGCAGCACTGGGAGAAACAGAACGAGCGAGTGAGAGAGGGGGAGTGAGCGAGCTCAGCGGAGGTCTATCGTGACTGCTGCAGATTTCTTTGTGGGCAGAAAAACATAGAAACATAGACTTTGATGGCAGATAAGGACCGCTTGGCCCACCTAGTCTGCCCATTTCCCTACCTAGAGGATAAGCTGCAGATCCTATTTAACCAACAACCTATTTCTTCCTATCCCCCACAAAAATTGCCTTATGTCTGCAGCAATGCATGCAGGGGCCCAGTACAAAAGGGCAGCTTGCAGCAGCGGAAGAAACAGAACGAACGAGTGAGAGATGGGGAGTGAGTGAATGAGATCAACAGAGCTCTATCATGACTGCTGCAGATTTCTTTGTGGCCAGAAGAAGGCGGCAATGCAGGCAGGAGCCCAGTACAAAAGGGCAGCCTGCAGCCCCGACAGAAATGGAACGAGAGTGAGAGAGGGGGAGTGAGCAAGCTCAATGGAGCTCTGTCAGGACTGCTGCAGATTTCTTTGTGGGCAGAAAAAGGCACCAACAGAGGAGAGAGACCACTACAAAATGGCAGCCTGCAGCGTCAGGAGAAACAATGAGCGAGTGAGACAGGCGTAGTGAGCGACTTCACCAGAGTTATGTCGGGACAGCTGCAGATTTCTTTGTGGGCAGAAAAAGGTGCCAACGGAGGCAGAAGTCCAGTACAAAAGGGCAGCCTGTAGCACTGGGTGAAACACAATGAGCAAGTGAGAGAGAGGGAGTGAGCGAGCTCAACGGAGCTCTATCATGACTGCTGTGGATTTCTTTGTGGGCAGAAAAAGGCGGCAATGCAGGCAGGAGCCCAATACAAAAGGCCAGCCTGCAGCGCCGGCAGAAACAGAACGAGCGAGTGAGAGAGGGGGAGTGAGCTACCTCAACGGACCTGTCAGTACTGCTTCAGATTTCTTTGTGGGCAGAAAAAGCCGCCAACAGAGGCAGGAGCCCAGTACAAAAGGGCAGCCTGCAGTGCCACCAGAAACAGAATGAGCTAGTGAGAGAGGGGGAGTGACCCACCTCAACGGAGCTCTGTCAGGACAGCTACAGATGTCTTTTTGGGCAACAAAACATGCCAATGCAGGCAGAAACCCAGTACAAAAGAGCAGCCTGCAGCACCAGGAGAAACAAAATGAGCGAGTGAGACAGGCGGAGAAAGCAACCTCAACGGAGTTGTGTCAGGACAGCTGCAGATTTCTTTGTGGGCAGAAAAAGGTGCCAATGCAGGCAGAAGCCCAGTACAAAAGGGCAGCCAGCAGTGCTGGGAGAAAGATAATGAGCGAGTGAGAGAGGGGGAGTGAGCGAGCTCAACAGACCTCTATTGTGACTGCTACGCATTGCTTTGTGGGCAGAAAAAGGCGGCAACGCAGGCAGGAGCCCAGTACAAAGGCCAGCCTGCAGCGCCAGCAGAAACAGAATGAGCGAGAGAGGGGGAGTGAGCTAGCTCAATGGACTTGTGTCAGGACTGCTGCAGATTTCTTTGTGAGCAGCAGAAGCTGCTAACAGAGGCGGGAGCCCAGTATAAAAGGGCACCCTGCAGCACCAGCAGAAACAGAATGAGCGAGTGAAAGAGGGGGAGTGAGCCACCTCAACAGAGCTCTGTTGGGACAGCTGCAGATTTCTTTGTGGGCAGAAAAATGTGCCAACACAGGTACGAGCCCAGTACAAAAGAGCAGCCTGCAGCACCGGGAGAAATAGAATGAGTGAGTGACACAGGGCCAGTGAGCGAGCTCAACGGACCAACACAATCAACATTCGGCATTGACAAATGCTTGTTTTCTTAGAGCTATTTCTTTCCAGCTAGTAGCTCATCTGTGCAGGGATATACCCTGGTCAGGTCAGACCAGGTCATCATTCAGACAGCTACCGGGATTCTTCTCCCTCTTTAATTTCCTCCTTCCACCCATTTTGGGAATGAGTGCCTGTAAAGGCTATGCACAGCCACTGTGTCCCCCATGCAGCAGAAGCAAGTTCCCTGGCCCAGCCGCAGGGGTTGTTGTGGTGGCAGAGTGAGCCACTCACTCTCCCCAACTGAGGTGCACTGCCAAGCA
This sequence comes from Neoceratodus forsteri, assembly GCA_016271365.2. Classification (NCBI taxonomy): domain Eukaryota; kingdom Metazoa; phylum Chordata; order Ceratodontiformes; family Ceratodontidae; genus Neoceratodus; species Neoceratodus forsteri. The sequence continues at coordinate 1,882,487,914 of CM057452.1, forward strand.
GTAGCTGTCTTAGTTATGGCCTTCTGACATGACTTTCCAGGCTTGCTTCTGAATCCATGACATCAGCATGGCAGCTGAGCTACTACTTTACTGGCCACTAGGTCATCTGGGGGAAGTGATAAGTGGTTTTGCTGTGCCCCCTAACAACACATTCTCTTCTTCTTTCCTGTCTATTAATTGTATTTATTTCTTCCTATCTCTGTATTGTTCTCTATATCTGTATGTTCCTGTTTTGCCCCAACTAACTTTTTTATCTAAAGCTTCCTTTTATATCAATTTCTATGCTCTTATACCCCTTTTCTGCTCTCTGTCTCTGCTCTCGTTACTGTATTTTCTACATATTAACCTAGTTTTGTCTTTAACTAGTCTGACAGGATGCTGACTCCTTCCCCATCAGATAAGTATTACTCTACATCTAACCACTCCTAGTCTTCCTAGTTACTCCCTAAAAACTACAGATCTTTTATGATCCCAATCCTATATTTTTTTTCACAGGTCCAACGGATGTCATACCTACAAGACTTCTACGTCAGGATCCATAGTACCCAGGTAAGAGACCATTTACATATTTCTTACACTTGTTGGATTTATTGCAACAGCGCAGCCATGCCTGTTACAGTGTGTGTGTGTGTGTGTGTGTGTGTGTGTGTATTAAGGTGACACATACCACAACATTTTTTGTTTTTGTTTTTGTTTTAATGAAGCTGTTTGTCTTGAAGGGTGATGATGCCAGGCCATCAACCCTGTTCTCACCTTCCCCGGAAGGATGGAACAACAGAACCCAAAGTCCCCCACAGATTTTCCCCCATGGTGGAGCCAAGAAGTGGAGGGCCATCCTTCATAACTCCAGGTGACTCCAGCCAGAATTGGTCTGGTGGTCCACATGGTGGCAGGGAATGGATGTAGCTGGGCAGGGCTTCATGAAGCCTGTGTCAGCCATGGTTCCATTTTCTACACTTGGATCCATTGCCATGGTGGAATGTAACTGTGCATGTGTGGTGGTGCCCACATACCATGGAACCACAGTCACTTCCTTCGATGTTGATCAAACTTCCCTTGTTTCCCCCCAGGCCTCCACCTGGGGCAGCCAAGGGCTGAGTCATCATGCCTTGTCATAGCACCTCCTGTACCGCTACACTCCAATGTTTTGTCATGTCAGGGTTTGGAGAGCACAGAGGTTCCTCATAGAAAATGGTAGGTGTATCTTTTAAATAAGTATTTTTAATATTTTAGCAGCTAATTTCAGTCAAGTCAAAGCCATGGCTTAACTAACAAGGCCTTTGCTCTGTTTTTTGGTATGCAATTAAGTATGCCTGCATACAGTGGAGACTCATCCACCAGTGTCCTTGGACAGGAAAGAAAAAGCTGGAAAAGCCGGGTCTACAAGATGGCGCCTAACACACTTACCCTACATAGCCCACTGTTGCCACTACTTGCCTGTGTTCTGAAAGGAACCTTTGATCTTCAAGCCCCACCATAAGGAGAAGGATGTGGGCAAGTCATGGAGATGGAAGGGGTGCTGCAGGTAACAGATGGTAGCCAGGGCAGATGGTTAAGGCCAGTAAGGTAGTAGGGGTCAAATCTGGTACATACCCACCAGCCATATTCTAGTAGATTTTTTTTTTTATTAGGCTAGTAATACATAAGACCTGGCAAAGGACCAATAATGAGGCTCCAAGCAGTTGGTAGACCATGTAGTGAGTGACCAGGGGCTAGGAAAGAAGTTCTACTGGAATGGAGGTAGTGCTTAGAATATGGGAAGTGGGGAGTAATGGGCTAACTGTGAAGATCACAGAATCACCCAAACAATTATTTGAACAACAATCAAAAAGCAATCCACAGGACAGCAAATGGGTGAGAATTTCTAGCAGCACTGTCAGTACCTGAAAAGTTCTTGTATGGCATGGTTTCATGCAACTATATAATGCCATAATATATTTTGGGGAATGGATATTTTTTTATTATTTTTCCTCATTCCCCTGGCAGGAGGTGCTCCTCTCTTTTTGGCCTTCTATGGGTCCATGCACCTGACCACTGAGCTCACTGCAGACACCGACACATGCTATCTGACTCCCAGTGTTATCCTTGTTCAGGGTATATCCCTTCCTGGCCCCCCCCCCAACCCCTCTGTGACACCAAAGATACAGGAGATGCTTTTTGAGCTCTGTGAGACCAGGGTTGGTGGGCATGTGCATTGCCAAGCAGGTTCTGGTGGCTTGGTGCGCAGTGACAGTCATCCAGAAAGCTGAGCCAGCCATTTTCCCCACTTTGTTGTGGCACTGCCTTCTTCTGTAGGACACATCTACTATTGCACCCTGGGTGAGAGTGTGCTCAAGGTGTGGTGACTCACATCATGCATGCTACCTCAAGCAACCACCAGGAGCCATATCAAGAGAAACAGCACTTTGACCCTCTCCTGGAGGGAGAACAATTGAATTGATACTCTGTCACCCTCCCTGCCTGCATCTGCCCTGATATTGTGGGTTTGGGTGCAGACTAAACACTACAGACTGCCTGGCCCAAGGTGGGGTGACGAAAGAGGTGGCACTGGAAACTATGGAATTTTCTACCCTAACTTTCGCTTGTTGGAGTGTCAAGTGTTCATTACTTAGCATAAGACCATTCATCTCGTCTGAGGACTGATGTACCATGGACAACTTTGTTGTTTAAAAACAGCTGGATTTATTTTAGGACTATAGACTATTGCATTGTAATGCATGAAGTGTGCTAATAATACTAGTCAGGAGGATGTTCTACCAATATCAAAGGGTGCATGATTTTTATTTTTCTCATTTTGGTAATCCCCGCTCATAGCAGTTATGGCACTTGGTTAAAGTACCGTTGGGTTTGTTTGATAGATTTATAGCAATCACTCCTGTGTTCTACCAATAGATATGGGCATTTTAAATCCTAACTGTAACACTGATGTATCCGTTCTTGTATAGTGTACATGTTATTTCTTCATGCCTACCTATAGGTTATATGCACTGTGTTTGGAATACAGTAAACTCAATAAACATAAACTTAAAAAAAGGCAAGGTATAGGGTGAGCAAAGGCAGTGTCTCTGGACATCATGGACCATTTGGCTCAGGATGAGATGAGAGAGGGAGCTGCCACCAGACACCAAGGTGTGCTTGGCATGGAACAGACTGAAGGAGGAGGCCTAGGACCCAAGGGAATGCTTGGCAGAGAATAGGAAGAGGGAGGTAGTGCTACTGAACACAAGGAACTGATTGATACAGGGTTCAGATAAAGTAGGAGTATGCCACTGGGAATCAGAAATTGCTTGGCATGGAGTTGGGTTGATGAAGGGGGGTGCCACTGGACACCAGGGAATGATTGGTATGGGGCAGGAACAGGTGGCCTTTGGATACTACAGAATTCTTGGTATTAGGGAGTCCTTGGCAAGGGACTGGTCAAGGGAAAAGGGTGCTAATGGACACCAAGGAATGGCTGGTGCCAGATGCATTCATTTGTAATTACCCTTTTGGGTCAGCTATTTATGGAACCAAGTTCTTTACTTTTTTATTTGCATTCACTTTTTTGTTGTGCTGTGCTTTTTTATTGTTTTCACCTTTTTGTTGTGCTGTGCTTTTTTGTTTGCATTCACTTTTTTGTTGTAATGTACTTTTTTGTTTGCACTCACTTTTTTGTTGTAATGTAATTTTTTGTTTGCATTGACTTTTTTGTTGTGTTGTGCTTTTCTGTTTACATTCAACTTTTTTCTTGTGCTGTGCTTTTTTGTTTGCACTTACCTTTTTGTTGTGCTGTGCTGTGTTTTGTTTTGTTATTTTACATTCACATTTTTGTTGTGTTGTGCTTTTTGTTTGCTATCACTTTGTAGTGGTGCTAGCCTTTTTGCTCGCATTCATTCTTAAATTCTTTACATTTCTTCTTGTTGTGTTACTTTATTTTTTTGTGGTATGACACTTTACATTTGGTTTTGTTGCTTAATTTTTTTGTTTGTATTTCATTTTTATGGGTTGTTGCTCGACATGTTTGAAAGAGATACACAACAACATACAATACTTATGTTACATACAATATTTTAAAAAATATTCACAACTGGTTTGTTGTTTAAAATAGGATTTTAACAAAACTTTAAAATTTATCTGACTGTTTACATTTAGACAAGATTGCAGAAGTGTATTCTGGAGCATGGAGGATTGTACCGAAAAAGTTTGTTCCCCCATTAAAGTTGAAATCTTAGGTATGGATAGTTGAGTGCCTATAGATGACCTCAGTACTCTACTTTCCTTTCTAATCTCAATACAGTTAAATAATGTGGATAAATGTTTGAGTCTCAAAATTTTGTCCACTAAACAACCCAGGTTATACATAAAATTTGACTTTGCTGGTAGCATACTTGCCACGCTGCATGTTCACTTGGCATGTTTAATTACCAATGGCATTCCTCATCACCATTACTGTACGTCTACTCTGCTGCACTACCCATGGATAGGACTGGGCCTATTGAGACCGTTGTTACGATTCAGAACCCTATCTCCCTTTCAAGGTTCCAGGAGCACTGGCACTTCTAAGACCATTTGAGTCATGGCACCATCCCAGGCAAGGTGAGCACTCTTCTAGGGGAAGCTGTGTCTGCGTGTCTATTTTGCCAGTGAATGACAACGTGAATTTATTCAGTATACCAGTATTGAGATCTACTCCTAAATATATAACAGTTGGTCCGGCTGTGTGTGTCTCATTCCGCCTCCACCGTGTTAGCCGTTGTGGCTCAAAGGACAGACTTCCATACCTGTCCCCATCCTAGGGACTTGCCAACCCCAACTCTTATCAGGCCCCCCCCCTCCTCCTGATGATCATTCATTTGGCTTTCACATGCCAGGGAGTTGCACACTGCAGTGGGTACTTATATCCTTTCATATATAGAGCATCTTCATAAAAGTTTACTTACATGTTTGCTCTCTCCCTTGTGTACTATGGAGGGGAGTGGATCCACAAGGATCCTGGTGACCTCCCTTAAGAAGTGGTCTACCACAGCTCCTGGGAGCCCATCAGGTCTCGATCTTCCAATTCCTCTCAAGTATGGACATTAGGATGGAGTCCACCTCTTCCTAACTGGTGTTCAGCAGTGTTCTTCTCCTCAATGATCTTGACTGGGTCCTGAGCCTCTGGAGACTTTAGTGGAGGGAACCATTGCCATTCAGACCCAGGGATCCTGCCACCATCCCTGAAATCACAGGCCCCCTTAGCTTGATCGTAGCTGGAGAGGCTGAACTCTCCCTTTTGCGGTTCTCTTTCTGGGCTCTGGGCTGTCAGGTTGCCTTGTCCTCTTATAGTGTTACATGGGAAGGGCAGATCGTGAACATTAATGTCAAAGTTTCCCTCTACTGGCTGAGCCAGGAAATTCAGAGGACAGACTCCAGACACCCTGTCTCCAAGCTGGGCCCACTAAAAAACATCTATCAGGGTCAAGCTTAATCCTTCACTGCTCCCTAGTAACCAGCCTCGAGCAGGATTAAGTAAGAGGCTGGTTACGCAGGTGCATGGGTAGCTTTGCCTAAACACAGTCATCAACTCTTTCCCTCAGGACATTACATAAGTTGGTAGGGAAACTTCTCTCCTGAATAGGATAAATCCCTAAACTTATAGCTCTTTTCACTCCACCACTTCTAATCCCAAAATAACCCCCCCAGCAGAGGCTGACTGCTTCCATCCAGAGTGGCTGTTTGCTGAGCAGTGTCCTCACAGGTATACATGCCTGCTGGTTACTTCCCCTTCCTGGACCATAGGGACCAGATCAAAGATCAGCATCCTGTGGCCTAGTGAGACCCTCAGACATGGGGCTGACTGGCCAGCTGTGACATGAGACTCTTCAGCCAAGGAGCCTGAACTGTGCCAGAGACTTGTGCCTGTCATAGGAACTGGGAATCCCATGGGGCTAGGGATTTTAATAGATGGCCCTACCCTGCAAACACCCTGATCCCCAGACACAGTGCCAGTTGAAGCGAGGAAGAAACATAGAAAGATAGAATATGTTAACAGACAAAGGCCTGTTGGTGCAGCATGTCTGCTCTTTCCTACCTAACCAATGCTGAATAAGAGAGCCCTAGAGGTTCTTCACTCTGCCCTTCTTCCCTTCCTAGTCAGCTGTGGTCTTTATCCCACTACTGATTTTGCATGGACCACCTCCTCTGGCAGCCTGTTTCACCCCTCCATCACCCTCTCATTGAAAAATTACTTCCTGGTATCTCCACTTAAACTTCCCCCCCCATAAGATTCACAGGGTTATCCATGGTGCTTGTGTAGCCACTCAGTCTGAACAAATCCCAGCTTGCCACTTTACCCTATGGAGTTATCTGTATGTTTCATTCACGTGCTTTCCCTCCTGTCTCACCTCAAGTGTGTACATGTCCAGATCTACCAATCTCTCCCTGTATGTCCTTTCCTGCTGTCCTGGGAGCATATTGGTTGCCCTGTCTGCACTGCCTCCACTCTGGACTGTCCTTCTTTTAATGCGGACTCCAAAACTGCATACAATATGCCAGGCGAGGATGAACCAGTGACCTAAACAGTGTTAGTTGCCTCACTTTTCTCCTGCTAGTGATCCCCTTCCCTATGTACTCCAACATCCTATTTGGCCTACCCACCACCCTGTTGCAATGTGCTGATACCTTAAAAGTGACTTAAATTATTACTCCCAAGTCCTTTTCCTCTGCTGTGCTTTCCACTGCTATCTCCCCCTTCTACATTTAAGCAATAAGGCATGACAGAGTGTGTGTTATTGTGGGATAATGGCACACCTTGAGAAGTGAAGGCCGAGGCAAAGCCAAGGGCTTTACGCACTCGAGACATGCCATTATCCCTTAATTACGCACTCCCTGGAATGCTTTATTGTGATTATAAAATGGCTTCCCTGATTTTTTTTTAATTTTAGGACCAAGCAATGAGATTCAGAAAGTTAAGCATTTCTGACCTGTGCTGTTGTGCTGGGAATAACACAGTCATGTGACTGGATTCCACCAATCACAGTACAGTATTTTTCTCTTAACCATTTTATAATCAGTGTTAGAATTTTTTTTTCCCTATGTATGACATCTTGCACTTCTTAACATTGTGCCTGTCACCCTTCTTCAGGAGGGCGTTGGAGTTCACGTCTCCATCTCTGGCTTTCAGAACCAAATTAAAAACCAAACTTTAAGCTTGCAGGAGGCTTACTGTGCACATTTATCAAGCTAGAAGCCCTGACCTTAAGGTGGTTCCCCAACTCAAGGTGGGCTATACATTTCTTGAAACTTGGCTTCCCAGCCAAATGCCCTTTGGGGTAACCCTTGCCTCAGTGTTTGCACACAGAGGTTCTTTGTCTTTTAAATAGTTTTTTATTTTAATGGGTTCACCACAACATAAGCCAGACAGACCGTCTTAGGGTAGCTGGTTCATTCCACTGGGGTGTCAAACAGACAAGGCATACTGATGAGTCCTGGTAGGATGAAACACGTGTCTATGTCATCTGTTAGTACCCTTTGCAAACCGTGTGAGAGGCCTTTCGGCACCATGCAATTCTGCTTAAAGTTGAACCAGTATAACATTCTGTGGTGATTTGCATATGCAGCCCATGATGCTTTGCATTGTGTGGGCATGTGTGATTTTGTATTTTCTTGAAACCTGGCTTCCCAGCCAAATGCCCTTTGGGGTAACCCTTGCCTCAGTGTTTGTGCACAGAGGTTCTTTGTCTTTTAAATAGTTTTTTATTTTAATGGGTTCACCACAACATAAGCTAGACAGACCATCTTAGGGTAGCTGGTTCATTCCACTGGGGTGTCAAACAGACAAGGCATACTGATGAGTCCTGGTAGGACTAAACACATGTCTATGTCATCTGTTAGCACCCTTTGCAAACTGTGTGAGAGGCCTTTCGGCACCATACAATTCTGCTTAAAGTTGAACCAGCATAACATTCTGTGGTGATTTGCATATGCAGCCCATGATGCTTTGCATTGTGTGGGCATGTGTGATTTTGTATATACATACTGTACATACTTAAATAGGCAGATAGCAAAGACAATAATTCAGAGATAACAAAACATTGCAAAATAGGGACTCAGAACAAATAAATTATATAATAGGGTCAGAATAGGCCTGACTGAAGATCCTCTTCCTGACTGCTGCCATGAAGTGGCTCCCAGAGGTGGTAACATGGGCATATAGCAGGAAAGAATTCCAAAGGATTGAGGAGTCAGGACATCACAAAAATGCCCATCCCGCCCACCCCAACCAATTTTAATCTGGATTTGGACACACTGAGCAATCCATGATCTCCAGAAAGAAAGGTTCTACTTGGGCAGTAGGAGTCAGCAGCTCTGCAGTATAGTTCACATTAAACCATTATGCCAATAGAGTTGGTTAAGTGTTGCTTTTTAACATTTGCATATAGGAAGAACCTAGCCCATTTAGGACCCTAATGTCAACACAAGAACCTTATAGTCAGTGCTTTGCTTAACCAGCAGGCAATGCAATTCAGATAGTGCCAGTGAAATGTGTTTGTACCTCTTGTGACTTCAGAAACTAAGCTGCCACATTTCCAACTAGCTGCAAGCATCATATTTGATGACCCAGAAGGCTCTTTAAAAGCATAATAAAGGAGTTGAATCTTGAAGAAAGAAATAAATACCTGTCTGAGTGTTCAAAGCAGCCGGCTCCAGGAAGGGGCACAACCTGAGAATGTTATTGAGGTGCTAAAAGTGGTCCTTGGCTATGGATTACACCTGGAATTCCAGGGTTAATCCTTAATCAAGGGCCACCCCAGGTTGCTAACCAACCTCCAAGCCTCAGGCTGATGATCCCCATTAAAACAAGCAGCTTGAGGAAAGACCCAGGCAGATACCTGCCAATCTAAACCCACCAGCAATGGCTTTCTGTTGCTTGGGTTTAAAGCCAGCCAGTTGGAGGCTCTATAGTCCTTTATCTCTGCCAGACAGTTCAGTAATAATGTAAGCAGTGATTCCCCTGGCCCCAGTTGAGCATGAAGGAGAGGTACCACTGGGTGTCATCTGCATAGCAGTATTAAGCAGCACTGTACATTGAAACGCAGAAAAATAATTTGTCATCAGAAAAAGGCTATTTGGCCCATCATGTCTGCCCAGTCCAATCTTCCTAATGTGCAATGTAAGAGCTCTAGTAGCTCTTCATACCTTCTGCCCCCCCCTTCAGATGTTATATTTATCAAGCCAATGGATCTGTTCCGCCCATGTTTAAATATCTTCCACTGCTTTTGCAGACCACCTCAGCCAGCCGCATATTCCATCCTTCCACAAACCTTTCCATGAAGAAATACTTTCTAGTATCTCTCTTAAATTTGCACCCCTCCAGCTTCATGGAGTTACCCCTGGTTTTTGTGTTCACACTCAGTCTGAACAATTCCCTGCTATTCACCTTGTTTACCCTGTGGAGGTACAGTATTTGTATCTCTCAGTCACGTTCCCTCTCTCCCTTCTCTCCTCCAACATGTATATGTTTAGGTCTTTCAATCTCTCCTCGTACATTAGGCCCTTCCCTGCTGTCCCAGGATCATCCTGGTTACCCTCCTCTGCACTGCCTTCACTCTGTCCCAGTCCTTCCTCAAATGTGGTCTTCAAAATTGCACACAGTATTCCAGGTGAGGGAAAAACCAATAACCTATAAATGATAGAAGCTCCTCTCTTCTCTGACTGCTGATTCCCAATCCCTATGCACCCAACATCATATTTGCCTTTACCACTGCTCTACTGCAATGCACTGTCATCTTCATACTGGCTGAAATTATTACCCATGGTCCCTCTCTCTGTTGTGCTTTCCAGTTCTACTTCCCCCATTCTGTTCTCAGTTTTCAGATGTCTTACACCAATGTGTATTACCTTGCACTTCTTAGCATTAAATTTTAACTTCCAGACTTTTGACCACCTTTACAATCTACCCAGATCCTGATTCATAGTTCTGATCCCCTCCTCACTATCCACCCACCCACAGATCTTAGTATCATACACAAAGAGGCATATCTTGCCCTGCATCCCTACCCCAGTGTCACAGATGAAGATGTCAAAGAGAACCAGTCTCAGGAACAAGCCCTGTGGCACACCACTAGTGACCATCCTATTCCCTGAGAATTCCCAATTAATTACCATCCTCTGGGTTCTGCCATGCAGCCAGATTCCCACCCATCTTGTGATCCTGTCCCTCACACCCAGGTCATGCATTTTCCTTACCAACCATGCTTGTGAAAAGGAGTCAAAAGCCTTACTGAAGTCAAGGTACAGTACACCCACCACCCGTGCCTTGTCCACTACCCTGATTACCCAATCAAAGAACTCAATCAGGTTTGGCTGACACAAACACTGCCCTGTAAAACCTTGTTGTCTTTTGTTATGAAGTCCATTTGCCCCAAGGAAACTTAGCTGCCTGTCACTTGTTATGGCCTGTACATTTCACCCACTACAGACATTTAACTGACAGGTCTGTAGTTCCCCCAGTTCATCCTTGCCCCCGTTCTTCTGCAGTGGAGCTACATTCACCTTCCGCCAGTCCCTGAGTACTATCCTGTCTTCAATGAACTGTTGAGGAGATGAGTCAGTGGCTCCATTGGAACTCATCCCATCTTCATTAGCATATGGTGATGCAGCCCATCCAAGCCAATACAAGTATCCGCCTTCAGTACACCTTATTCCCCCTAGCACCCTTGTGACAGAGATTAGATCCTCATTGACCCACTTGCCTTCTGCCCAGATGGCACAATCAGAAAATGGCCTCTTTTCCTCTCCTGTGAACACTGAACTGAACAAAAATATTTCTTCAGGATGCTGCCTTTCCTGAATCCTCCTCTTCTCACTAATTTCCTTCCTTTAATCTAACTATTCCCTCCTTATTTTTTCACTTATCTCATATGTAACGAAAGAAGGTACTTCCTGAGAATCTTCCACAGTGGCATGGTGAGTGACACTGGGTAGTAGACTTAAGCAATAACACACGATGGAACATGGGTTGTTCAGGGTTTACCACAAGCCCGGGGTGCTGTGAGGCACGATGCTGCAGACATAGTGCCTTTAACCCCTATGGGCATCTGGTAAACCCTGCACAACCCAAGCTCTGGATGACACTGCTTAAATAAAATGGGTTTGTAATGAAATAAAAAAAAAACTGTAATACTTTTAAACCATGTTTAAAATTAATTTCATTGCTTAATAAAAAAGGTAAAATAGTTCCTTTCAGTGCCACAGATGAAAGAGAGCTGCCAGGTTATGTCATACACACCATTCCTAATTAAAACCTTCGATATGCTGCTGAATTTAAAGCTAAACCGGTGGTTGTACTGTCACAGAACAGAAAATACTGACATTCTTTTGTTTGTTTGTCAAGAAGAAAAAAATATATGTTTTCTAGTGGTTGTGCCAGTGTACAAGTGTGAAAAACCTGCAGGGAGACAGTGAGTGGTGGCTGGAGGTGAAACAGCAAGCGGCAGAAGGAAAGCTGCAGTACTACACGCAGTGTTTTAGCTGCAGGATGTGAAACTCGGTGAGTTTCTTTCATTATCAGAAAGTCTCCGTCTCCTTCAGACAGCACTCCTGCTCACAAGAAAGTGAGTAGCCTGTAGCAAGACCATTTTGCAGTGGGAGAACCCTGTCATTTTCTTAACTGCTGCTCCCATAGATGTGAGCACGCTGCCAGTGTGGGAGGAATGATCAGGCAGGTGGGCTGGGGACAGACTGAATGAGCAGGCGAGCAGGTGTTGTTTAGGTACTTGAGGAGAGTGGTATATGAGTGGCAATTAAGGACAGAATTTTGTTTTAAACAGAGTGTAAAGAATGTATTTACTGGCCATATGAGAGAGAGAGATGGTGATAGTGTGTGACCAGCAGAAGCAGGTGGGTTGGTTAGCAAGCAAGCAGGATTGTGGGTGAGCAAGTGGCCCTTTCTGTACAGTATGTGTCGGAAAGATGGGGACAATCTGTGGGTTAACACTGAAAACTAAGCAGCTCTGGAGAGGATGGGGTAACCAGGTACTTCAGGTATGTCATAAAATAAAACTGTGGCGTTACTGTGTGAAAAAAAAATGGCTGACTTTTAAAACATAAAATTCCATACTGGCACATACTGCAGATATGGGATGTGCTCTGTGCAGGTTGGCAGGGACTTGTTTTTAACCATGACCCCTGAGGAAGACCCACCTGACTGGGTTGATACATAGGAGTGTCATCCCTGTATTTGTACATGCTGTGCTTCTGTAATAAATAATCCTTAATGAAACTCAGCATTCTGGTGTGTGCCCAGTTTTTCAGTTTTCAGGTTGTACATTAATATGACTGGAACACCTTTGGGACAGCTGATGTGCGTCCCTCTACTTTTCTTCTATTGTTTTTAGCCATTGGCTGTGCATTCTCAAGGCCATGGCTAGATCCTAGTCTTGGCCAACTAGGATGCAGGGATTTGTTGGCCCATTTTACACTGCCTTGTAAATGCCCCATGCATCAGTACACAGCTGGGTGTGCAGTTATCACATAACCATACCCTTTGGTGTCTTACTGCTTATATAACTTTTTTATTATGGACAAGTGCAAGCATAGCAGCAGTAAAAGCAAGACTGTGCCACTAAATTAGTAGGGAAGTACTATGCACATACAGTGATTACTTTCATGCATAACTCTTCTTGGAGCTTACATTGCCCTCAGGGCCTAATTGTGTGAAACGTTTCTTCCATTCCTTATCCATGGCAAACTTCTTTTTAAAACAAGGCTTGTTCCAGTTTTAGCACATTATATTTCACATTAGAATGTGTTACTTTAGAGCAGAGATTCCACATGATGGTACTGAAGAAACATACTGCTGCTTTAGTGAAATGTTCTCATAAACCTACAATAAAAAAAACTCAAGAGTTTCCGCAGGGAATTAAGTGTGCAGTACCTTTGTTTATTGTTTACACACCCTTATGGATACTAAGACTCCTGAGATAATAGTGATAAGGTGCTATGCCAAACCTCCTTTCTTTTATAGGATGACTAAATATACAAAGGGGAAAAATATATTTATCGTTGCATACTATTTCTGCAAAAACATAAAACAAGAAAATAAATCACTTGCTTTGGCAGTAGCAAGTAAAACTTTAAAATCTTTCTGTGGAAAGAAGAACAAAAGGAAACTTTATTGTGTTCCATACAAGGGCCCACAAATCTGGTCAGGGTGCTATAGTGAGTCCATTGTTATGCAGGTTTTGGCTTTTCCTTTGACACATGACATGCTGCAGCCAAACTTCTTTTCCAAGATCGTAATACTTTGGACAAAGATGAGATTATACTGTCAAACATAGTGCAATCTCAGCAAATGTTTACACATTCCTGTGCCACTATTTACATGAACTGTAGTTTTCTGGTGCCATGTTGCAAATCTCTTGGCAACATTTACTGGCAAAATTGTTTCTGACATACGTAAAGTTGTTAAGTGTGCACTGTAAACATAATAAGGCTACTGACATGGGCAACAAAATATTAGTATTTAGAGACGTAACATTTTTGTAATTTGAAATTGCAGTAAAAGGTAGTTCAATGCATCTTATTAATTCACCCATGATTAGACTCCCTTCAATAACTACTGTAGAAATATTTTTAGATGTACTTAGTGAAATACCTCTCATGGCAAGAAACCATATTTTCTAAGATATAGATAGATAGACAGACAGATAGTAGGTGAGTGTCAAACCGTACAGATGAAGGATTTATTTTAGCAACTGTTGAATTCTAAATTAAGATAAATCATTTACCTCAGAGTTGAGTGAATCATCCACATTTATCATTGTATTTATCTCTGCTTTCCCTCTATATTCTCTCCCACACATATGGAACAAAGTACAGAAAACACTGAAGCTAAACTACATTGTCCAACTCTCTTCTTTCAAAACCCTATTCGCCCGCACCTTCACAGAGCCTTGCAATTGCTAAGCCGCTCCCTACAGAACCTCTACCTACTTGTCCTCTGCCATGATGACCCCCCTATGGAACTGCACTTATCTGGGTGTAAATATTTGCTCACTATATTGTATATACTGCCTGTTTGCCCAGCATTACCATCGTGTTGGGCTATTGTTCTATGTATTATGATTACTGCTTCTCAACCTGTCCCATGTTGTGTTTCTAAAACCTATATGTTTTGTTACTGCCACTTTTTGTAATGTTTTACTTGTCCAGGTCCATCTTGGAAATCAGTCTTATCTCAATGATGTTTGCCTGGTAAAATAAAGATTGATTGATTGATTGATTGATCGATTAACTTAGGACAGGTCACAAAGGAACCCTTAACCAGTGGGACAGCTGCTTGCACAAATGCCTGATGACATCACAGTGGTTTCTGCTGCATTACAAATAAAGCAGTGAAATAAATAAAAAAAAAAAATTCAGTCTTAAAAGAACAACTCTTCAAAATGAGTTACTTGATTAGGGCTCTGGTGCTGCCTTTGTACCTTTTAACTGGCTTTTCACAGCAGCTGTCCCAGTTCATTAATAACCCATTCCTCCATTCTGGAGGTGGAACTGTGTAGGAGGAGAGATATTGAGAATTCTGTGAGAAGTCACTTTTAAACAAACTTAAATCAGTTCTGACATCAGCTCTTCTGTATTGCTGGTGTTGGCCAGCACCGATCGGAGAGAGTTACGTGATCGGGGTTTAGGTACTGCTTTTGTAATGTTTAACTTGCTTTTGGTAGCAGCTGTCTGAGTTCATTGATAACCCACTCCTCCAATCACTACAAATGAACAGGTTGGCGCTAAATTCATAAGCCATGTTAGCCTAGCATGGGGGCGGTACCCAACACATATAACAAAATGAAAAAAGCAAAACCAAGCTGCACAAAGAGGCTTGAATACAAGGTCTACTTGTAAAAAAATCAGTGCTTTATTAAGTGCTTACATGCTAAAACACCAGACATAGGGAACACACCAAGCTAGTGCCTCAGTGCTTCAGTCACTCATGTGACCTTCCTCAGCAGTGTGCTGCTTCAATATCCTGTGATTACCATTAACATTAATCACATTAATTGATACCAAGGTGTTAAACCAATAAGTCAGCACAATGTTTACAGAGTCTTAAGTTATTTGAAACTTTATTGAAAATTTTACATCCATCTATTACATTCATGAATACTGAAAACAGAATGCAGTGTTGGTCAAGACAACCCTTGACATAAGAGCTAAACAGTTAAGGCAGCCTATTTCAGTAATACAGTACTAAGGATTGTATTGCCTTAAATATCATACAGGGTGAGATTCCCTTGGCAGCGTAGGGACCCTGGTGCGTACACTGCTCCGAGGCTCTCCAAGCAAGGCTCTTTCATTGTCTTTTATCTCCCTACTGGATATGGACTGCTCAGTCCAGCCCATGCCAAATGGATTTTTTTAGTTCAAGTTCAAGTTTATTGCAGGAAAACTCCATTGAGCAAGCTCATTCACAAGGAGGTCCTGTGACATATAGACTTACACAACATACATACATATATAATTAGTTGATAAACAACATATACATAAATGCAAGCGTCACATAATACAAGCAAGATATACATACAAGGACACCACATGGGGTGACCGTAGGTGGTAAACAACTAATGTAACACGGGGTTAAAGTGTGATTGGGATTGGGATTTTAGTTAGTGGTTGGTTGATTACACCCTGCAGAGGGACAAATGGGGGTCTAGAAAAATTACTATGGGATGACATCTGGCCTATGTGCCATAATACGCATTAGCAACCTAGTCAATCTGTTCTGGTGTTTCAGAAAGACAGTCCTGAGTTGGGCCGTAAGTTTCCCCATCCTGTATACTTCCCACACAGTGTCCTCCCATTGGGTTTGGGAGGGTGACACTGGTTGGCTATAATCAATAGTAGCTGAGACAGTATATTTGAGTTTTGTCCCTAATATGTGGATGAAAGTGTGGCAGTATGGCAGCTGCCAGCATTAGCAGGCCATAAGTGGGAAAGAGGGCATTTAATTCCCTCTCAATCATTTTCCAAAATGCAATATGTGGGGGGGTGGTCACCTCTGTCTCGTAAAGACACCAGCAGGATGGGGAACCAGTGTGTAGAAATCTGGTCATGATTTGAGGAGTCCAAAAGTCTTATATGATGACCTTCTAGCCAAACTCATGCCATTGTTCAGAGCATGTTATTTTGCACTGTCGATACCAGATAAGGGATCAGTCTGTTTCCATTAAGTCAGTCATGAGTTCTGCTTCACAAGTAATTTTAGTGGTCTCGGTCATAATTGTGGCACTGCTCAGTGGGGCATTATAGCCATTGGAAGTAAAATAAGAGTACTAGAGATCTTTTAAGATCTCTTGTGAAAAGTAAGTGAGAGGAGGGAAGTGTGAGTCTTCCACCATGAGTCCCTGATGGGACTGTATGTGATGATGGATTTGAAAGTATCTGTATTGATCTGTTAATGCCAACTGGTGTTCCATTCTGTGTTGCTCAAAGTATTTAAATATGCCATTGGCGAAAAAAGAAAATATGGGATCCAACCCTCTTTTATACCAGGTTTGGAAGGAGTGATCCAGCCTTGCTGAAAGAAACGTTGGGTTGAAGGCCGGCATTCTGAGCCAGAGGGCTCCTGGACCAGCCGAAGTCCCTATAATTGTCTCCTGCCAAACCTTAAGGGGGTCTGCTGTGATTGGGATTAGAATCTGTTTAGCTCTTCCACCCATAAACATTTTTACTGGGGGGATCTGGAGGTAGCATGAGTTCCAGGTCAACCCATTTGAGGCATGGTAAAGGGTGCAACCATGTAAGGACATGTCCAAATGATGCCGCCTGATGATAGCAGGAAAGACCAGGGACAGCAAGACCCCCTTGCATTTTAGGAAGCTGACATTTTTTATATGCAATTATGGGTCAATATCCTCCCCATAGGTATTGTGAGATAAGCTTATTCTACTTCTAGAAAGCTTTCATGGTGGGTGCCACTGTAAGTGTTTGAAAAAGATAAAGAAAGCGGGGTGATACTTTCATGAGTACTGAATTAACTCTCTGGATAAGACATTGGCACAGGACCCCATCATTGTAGATCTTCCTTTATTCTTAGCTGTAAATGTTCATAGTTTAAGGAGTAGAGTTGAGCCAAATCAGGTCCCACCTGAACACCCAAATATTGAATGTGGGGTCTGTCTCATTTAAAGGGGAAGCAGCTGTCAGGATGGGCATGGGGCAAAATTAAGTTGGAGTACTTCTGACTTCTCTTCTTTTATTTTATAGGCTGTGAGGGCCTCAATAGTCCACAGACATGTTATTAACAAGGGTAGAAACTGGCCTGGATTGATAATGTACAGTATAATAGTAAACCATTGGCGTAATATGCCGCCTTATGGATATGGCCATTTATTTCAAGGCCTGTAATGGTCTCCATTTGTCGAATGTATTGGACCAGGGGTTGTGAGGAGAGAGCAAACAGGCAGAGTGAAAGGCGGCAGCCCTGATGGGTGCCATAACAAAGAGGCAAAAGAGTGGACAAGGAACCGTTAGCCTTGACTGATGCCTAAGGATTATGATATAAACCCAGAAACAAGTCTAGAAATTGAGAGGGGAAGTTAAAACCAGTGAGAGTCCTGTATACAGTAGGAAGGTCCAAGAGACCCTGTTGAATGCTTTTTGAGCATCGAGGCTTAAAATGATAGTCAGGATTGCCTGTTGTGTTGCAAGATGGATCACGAGCAAGATCCATTTGATGTTATCTGCTGGTTGATGGGTTTGTATGAAACCCGACTCATCAGAATCTGTTAGGTCAAGGAGGATATTGTCTAGTCTATGTACTAGTATACTCATAAATAGTATACAGTCCACATGGAGGACTGATATTGGTCTATAGGACTTGCATGCTCTCTGGTCGTTATGGGGTTTGAGTATTGTAGAAATAATAGCATACCTCCAAGAGTCTGAACAAGTGACTGACTGTTGGTAGTCAGGATGGAAAGTTTTAAGAAGAGGTTCATGAATATGTTATGCTATCACTTTATAGAATTTCACCCCATAAGCATCAGATCTGGGGCCTTTCTCATTTTTAGGGCTTGAAAGGCTGTGGTTTAGTTCTTGAGCTGCAATGGCATAGATAAGTTTTCTGTTCTGCCTGTGTCTGAGATGGCAGTTGAAGCTGAGAAAAGAAAGACTGCAAAGATTCAGCCTCCAGTGATCCTTGATATGCAGCATGATATAAAAGGATTTAAACATTTCCAGTATTTCCACCAGTTGTAGTGAATTGTTCCTGTCCAGGGATCTTTAAGTGTGGGGATCATATATGCTTTCTGTTTCTGGTGTAAACAAAGGACTTGAAGTTTAGCCACATGAGAAGAGCTATACAAAGTTGGGAAAATCTGCTCAGCAGATTAATTCACAGATTTCCCTCATTTCTCCACATTAATCTGCAGTGCGAAGTCCAACTTCACACAAAACTGATAACCACCAAATGCAGAGTTTGGCAACTCTGTCAGTGGAGTCAGGCACAGAAGAAGATGTTCAAAGTAGAACTGTCCCAGATGTCTAGTGGTCCCCCCTTCCCGCCAATCACTGGCTAGATCTTTCCCTTGTGTCTAGTAGTCCCTGCACCCTGCCGATCACCAGCCCAATCTTTCCCTGGTGTCTAATGGTCACCCTCCCACCAATCCCAGGCCCAATGTAAAAAAGACACTTTCCCTGGTGTCTAGCGGTCCACCCCTTACTGATCACTGTCCCCATGTTAATTATGACATTTTCCCTAGTGTCTAGTGGTCCCTCCCCCACTTGCATCCATGCCTAATCTTGACAATGATTCCCTGGTGTCCAGTGATCCCACCCTCCCTCCTCCACACCCTTTCCCTATCTTGACATAATGATTCCCTATTGTCCAGTAGTCCCTCCCCCCACTGAATCACCCGTTCGACATAATTGTACACTTTCCCTGGTGTCCAGTGGTCCACCATTCCGATCCCCTGTAGTAATTAATTCCCTGATGTCTAGCAGACTCTACTCCTTATCCCCAATCCCCTGTAATAAAAAAACAGGTAGTCCATTTCCTGGTACCTAGCAGACATCCACCCCGCATCCCGGCAGGTACTGCCCTACCTCCCTCCCCCAACTACGACCTGGGCCCAACCACATTGGTATAGCCTATCGTCTTCCACTAAGGCTGGTCACCAACTGAGCTGTCAATGAATGAGCATGTACTTGTACAAGTACGTGCTTATTTACTTACAGCACAGTCAGCGGCCAACCATGGTGAAGACAAGAGAGGAGGGCTGTGCCAGTTGCCAGCTTAAGGTTGGGATGGTGGGGGAATGGAGTGGTGGATCCCCAAACAGGGTTCACCACACTGTTTCCCCCCATCCCTACCCCGAGCCAGCGACCAACACAGCCTTTTGCTCTAGTCTTCACCACGGCAGGCCGCCATGTCAATGAGCAACCGTGCTCATGCGTGTCGCTCGTCATATTGACAACTCAGTCAGCAGCCAGCCATGGTGGAGAGTACAGGGCTGTGCCAGTCACTGGCTCGGGGTTGGAGTGGGGTGAGCAGTGTGGTGGGGCACTGCCTGGCAGGGTGGGGGGTCCGCTAGACACCAGAGAATGGACTACATGTTTTTAGAGCTGCAGTGGAAGGAGCCTTGCAGACCTCTTCCTTTTAGAAAAGGACTCCACATTCCTCACATTCTTTGAAAATGAGCAACATGATGGAGTTGCCCCATATTTGCCTCTGCTTAGAGCACTCCACTAGCACTGCACTATTTTTTTACACCGGAGGCATCCTGATCGTGACACTGGGGGACTGAATATCCAAAGTGTCACTCTTGTGTTTGTGGGGTGGTGGGTGCTGAGAGGGAGCGTTGGGTGGGGGGAATAACTCTATTTTTAAAGAAAAAAAGAAATGGCAGTCATAGCACATGCCGCTGTTTGTAGCATGGCAGCCGCACTCTACTGCGCATGTGCTAGTAGTCGCGCATGCGCTGTAGAGCTCAGCCCACACCCCCTGATGTTAAAACAATCAACTTGGAGGGGAAGAACATGGGGATGGGTAGAAACTTGGGGGGGGGCCTTGGTTTGGGGACAAAAAAAAAAACAGCTAGACAAAAGAAGTAAGAATTAGGAGACCGAGAACAGTACCCTGGTCTCCGGCTCTGTGCTTTCCGAGCTTATCGTACCCTAGCCCTCTCCACCACAGCAGCAGCTTGGCCAGCCATCACCCTTTCAGTTCCTTTATTACTTCCTCCCTTACCTTGACAACTACAGGGGTAGCAATAATTAACATGTGCTAACCTCCCCCTGTCACTATCAAGGCAGACATGCTTTTTGAAGCACAGTTCTTACGGCGCTATATTTGAAGCGCTCTTTTCACCTGGTATGGTCTGACAGCGGACCCTTGTCCTCTACCTTGAATACTGAGCAAAAATACTCATTCAAAATGTCTGCCTTCCCCTTATCTACCTCCTCTCATCCTTCCTCATTCTTTGATCTAACTATTCCCTCATTGGATTTGCAGTTTTCCCCCAAATGTAGCTGACAAACTCCTTGTCTCCCCCTTCACTCTCTCTGCTTTCCTTAACTTCACATCTGACTATGCCCATCCCACCTTACTGCTGGCCTCCCTTATGATGCCTAGGTACACTTCTCTATTTTCCTCTGTCTGGCATGTATTTTCTTAAGGCCCTCTTTGTCTACCTGACTGCATTCTCCACTTCTTCTGTGTACCACATTGGTTTCTCCTCCTTCTCCTGTTTTTACCTACTGTCTTGACCCAAAGACTTGCAACCTGTTAACCCTTATATTTTTTATTAAAAAAACTTTTTAAATAATTCCCAGTTGTTGTCCACCCCCACTGCATCCCCCCACCGGCCTTTCCCTAAGCAGTTCCTGCAGTCCTCACAATTTGACCTCCTGAAGTCTAGTACTTTCATTTGTGAGTGCTTTCTTGCTACCTCCAGTTTTACAGTACAGTATATGAAATCACATGACTTGGTGGTTATTGGATTCCAGAGGCTCCCTAACTGCAACCTCCCCAGTTCTGTCCCTATTTATGATGATCAAATCTACAATAAAAACCCTCACTTCTGTACTCCTCTACCATCTGAACCAGGAACACATCCTGTAAGGCCTCTACCACAGTCTGGTTTCTAGTACTCATCGCTACTGGGACACTCCAGTCTATAGTTGGCATGTTGAATTGCCCCATGAGCAGCACTTCATATGGTTCTGCCACCCTCATGATCTCCTCTGCCATCTTTTCATCAGCTGCCTCCTACTGAGAAGGTGGCCTGTACATACTACTACGTCAGCCCTGAGGATTCTTCTCCCAGATGTGGCTACCTCAGCCCACAGTGTTTCTGCTTCCGTGTCCTCTCCATGTCCTTGATCACGATGGCCTTGAGGACTCCCTTTACAAACAAAGACACTCTAAATCTCTACAAGTGAACAGACCATTTGCAGAATTTGTTAAAGTTAGTAAAGGCACACTCAGAGCCCTGGTCCTTTGACCTGCTCTAGGTCTTTATTAGGGGGTGTCTTGATGGCATCGTCCAAGGGTTTGTGCCTTTGTTAACTTTAATAAATTATTTTTCTGCTAGTGCAGTGAAATTTTCAAAATTCCACCAAAATTCTGCTGAATCTCATCACAAATGGAATGGTGGAATTCCATGGTAAAAAAATAGCTATGGAATGATTTTCCATGGAAAAAAATGCTGTTCCATGGAATATTATTCTGCAGATCTCAATAATTTCTGCAGAAATGTTGTCACAACCCCACTCAGCAGGTCAAGCCCTCTCCTCCCACAGTGTCAACCTCCGAGCGCAGTATTGTGGACAGGTAACAGAACAGGGTAACCCTCCTGTCTGTTTGTGGGTCCGACTCACCTTTGGTCTCAAGTTCTGGGGGGATTCAAACTGAGAACCTTATGCTAGCATACCCAAAAGTGCAGGCTCAGATAATCTGCTCTTCAGGGAATGCCAGATATCTTTCACCAAGGGCACCTAACCAGGTATCCAAAATGAACCCTTAAAACTCTATGAAAGACTTTGAGTATGTCTTAACTTTTTCCACTTCAGTAACACCATTAAGCTTATGCACAGTTGTCAATGTTAACCATCTATACTTCACATGCAAAAGAAAGAATTTCAAAGGCACACCAAGCAGTCTCTTTAAAATAAGAGGTTTACTTAGAAAATGGATAAAAATATGTAAAATGTAAACACAGAACAATATATCACAAAGCATACAATCACTTAAAAGAAAACAAGGAAAAAAAAAGTACAAACATAAACTCCTACCACAGTACAATTAGACTTGTCTATCTAATGTATTATTACCTTCTTACAGTGCTTATAGTTAGATGCTGTTGTTTCAGAGTCCAACAGGAATGTATGTCCATTGAAAAACAGACTACAATTAAAAATGCTGTGTTTCAACCCCTTCCATGATGTCATCTAGCTCCTCCTTTCAGAATGTAAAAAATATACAAAATAGGATGTCCTATCAAGAGGCATATTAAATTCTGTGACTTCAGCAAAACTCATTTCCCAAATTATGACACTCTTTAAATAAGTCTTTCCTTTAATCTAGTGTGGTTTCCTGCTTTTCAAAGACATCACAGGACTTTTTCAGCTCTGCAGTTTTCTCACCTAGATGTCATATAGCTTCTTTTAGCACCAGTTGAAATGAACTGTCCTTCCTCTGAAGACGTCATAGCATGGATATTTTAGTTTCCAGGCTTCAAAGCAACACAGATCATAAACACAGCCATAAAAAAGCAACTTGGAAGTTAATCACATTACAGAGATCTGCTGTTTAACATATCCTGTCATTTGAACTGAAACCTGGGGGGGGGTCATCTCACAGGCTTTCTCATGAGAGACACTCAATAACACATTCTATATACAAATTTCATAGAGCAATTATAACCAGCTGGCCAAGCGTCACAAATCCTCCCCCCAGACTGAATTTGGGGGCTGTATCCCCTGCATGGGATGAGCTTCCCAAATCAGTTCACTCCTCATAAAGACACGAAGGGCCATCGCTGTTTTGATTTTTCTCTCCAGCCCTATGTAAGATTGTCATGTCAGGCCCTTGTAAGGCAAGACTCCATCTTAACAATCTACCATTAGTTTTTCCCATTTGCGTCAGCCAAACCAGGGGGTTGTGGTCAGTTTGTACCACTAAATGCTGCCCATATAAGTATGGCTCTAGCTTCTTTAGGGCCCACACTATGGCAAGACACTCCTTTTCCACAGTAGAGTATGCCTGCTTCCTGGGAAGTAACTTTTTACTCAGGTACACTACTGGGTGATCTTTCCCTTGGTTGGATGCCTGACACAGTACTGCCCCAATACCCACGTCTGAGGTGACAGTCTGAACTATAAAGGGTTTGCTATAGTCAGGACTTGTCAATACAGGAGCACTACACAGTGCCTCCTTCAGTCTGGTAAAGGCTTTTTCACAGGCTGGTCCCCAGGTAATTTTCTTTGGCATCCTTTTCTTTACCAGGTCAGATAGGGGAGCAGCCAGGGTACTGTAATTAGGTACAAATTTCCTATAGTACCCTGCTGTCCCTAAAAAACTCCTGACCTGCTTCTGCATTTCTGGTCTGGGCCATGCCTGGATCACCTCTATTTTTACCTGGTTAGGACGGAGCAGTCCCCAGCCTACCACATGCCTGTGGTATGCCACTTCTCCCATGGCCACCAGGCACTTCTCAGCTTTTACAGTGAGCCCGGCCCTCTGTATCCTGCCCAGCACTTCCCTAAGGTGGGACAGGTGTTCCTCCCAGCTGGCACTAAAGATGGCAATGTCATCCAGGTACGCCATGGCATACTCCTCAGCACCTATTAACACCTGGTTCACCAACCTTTGGAAAGTGGCCGAGGCGTTCATCATTCCAAAAGGCATTACTTTAAATTCAAATAAGCCTATCGGAGTGATGAAGGCCGACCTCTCCCTAGCTCTGTCCATTAACTCTACCTGCCAATACCCCTTGGTCAGGTCAATAGTCATAAGGTAGGTCACCCCTCCCAACTTGTCCAGGAGTTTGTCCATCCGGGGCATCGGGTGGGTATCTGTCTTTGTGACTGCATTCAGTCCATGATAGTCCACACAGAAATGAGTAGAGCCATCTAGCTTGGGCACAAGGACTATGGGTGAGGCCCAGGGGCTGTGGGATCTCAGGATTACCCCTAAACCCAGCATCTCCTCCACTTCCCTCCTAATGTCCTTTTGGACAGCCTCTGACACATGATATGCAGTCCACCATATGGGCGTCTGTGTCCCTGTCTCCTCATCATGCGTCGCTAAGGGGGTTAGTCCAGGCTTGGTGTTAAACAGTGGGGCAAAGTCTGCTAAAACCTCCCTTACTTCCTAGATCTTGTCTGGGGCCAGCAGGGGAGACAATTGTACTGCCTCCATGGAGGACTCCCACTTGCTTTCTTCCAACAAGTCCAGAAGGGGGTCTCCTTCATCCATCCCCCTCCCCAGGACTACACACTGCAAATACCATGTCAGCCTTATTAGCATATGGCTTCATCATGTTGATATGGTACATCCTTTCTGTCTGTCTTCCGTCAGGTAACTCTATAATATAGTTCACGTCATTTACCTTCCTAACTACTTTATATGGTCCTGCCCACTCAGCCTGCAGCTTGTCCTTCCGGACCGGAATAAGGACCATGACTTTCTGACCCACCATGTACGAGTGAGCTCTGGCTCTGCGGTTGTACCACACTTTTTGTTTCTGTTGGGCAGCTGCCAGGTTGTTCTGGGCTGTCACCATCAGCTCCTTCAGCCATTCCCTAAACATAAGGACGTAATCCACTGTGGGAGTTCTCTGGGTGGCATGCTTGCCTTCCCAGTCCTCCTGGATCAAGTCTAGGGACCCCTGTACCCGGTGTCCATATAAGAGTTCAAAGGGGGAAAATCCTGTTGCCTCTTGGGGCGCCTCCCTGTATGCAAACAACAGGTGGGGAAGGTATTTCCTCAGTCCCTCCCATACTGTTTAGCAAACGCCCAGAGCATTGACTTCAGGGTAAAATTAAATCTTTCCACAAGCCCATTGGCTTGTGGGTGATACGGTGTCGTACAACTCTGCACCAACCCACTCTTCTCCCACAAACATTTCATCAGGTCCGACATGAAGGAACCCCCTTGATTGGTGATAACATCCTGCAGAAACCCAACATGGGAGAAAATCCCAAGTAAGGCATCTGCCACTTTGGCTGTCCTCAGTGAGGATAGGGCGACTGCCTTGGGGTACTAGGTGTCATAATCCACCACAGTCAGGATGAATCTCTTCCATGAGGTGCTGGGGGTATTTAAAGGCCTCACAATATTCATTCCCACCCTCTAGAATGGCTTCTCCACTATGGGCAACGGAATTAGGGTGGCTTGGGTTTTCTTGCCTGCCTTCCCTATTTCTTGGCACCGGTGACAAGACCTACAATACTCCTTCACCTGCTGGGTGAAAGTGGTCCAGTAGAAATTCTGGGCCAACCGCTGCGTAGTGCACGTGATTCCCAGATGACCAGATGGTGAATATCATGTGCAACCTTGAACAACTGCTCACAATACCCCTGGGGAACGACAAGCTGCCTGCCTATCACCCCTCCCTCTCTCTGCACAGCCTGAGTATACATCAGTCCATTTTCCCAATAAACCTTATGTTTATCGTCACCTCCTTGTGCTCCATTAGAGTCTGCCCAAGCCCTCAGCTTCTCTAGACTAGGGTCACTTCTCTGAGCAGCTGCAAACTCCTCACACTTTCCCAAGGCATGGGACAGGTCACTTTCAGTCTCTAAACTAGGGTCCATAGCACTAGCATCAGGGCACTCAGGATCACTGTCATTCCTAACCCTCTGACAATGGGTCACCCCTCCCTCTTCGGAGTAACCCTCCGTAGCTGTGTGGTTGACTGCTACTGAGGAAATTTCTACCCCCTCTTCATTAGTCTCCATATCAGGAGACACAGGCTGGGGAACCAGCTTCCCAGTGGTTTCCACAGTGGCTTCTGTGGGATCCAGAGAACTACAATGTCCCCTGGCCGCGTGGCTATGGGTAACTGCACACACCATCCTCTGTTTGAGATTGTTGCCAAGGATGATGTCCACTGCTAAGGTTTTGGCTACAGCTACCTGTTGCACAGTTCCCCCTGTTTCACCCCAGTCTAGGAGAACACTAGCGAGGGGCAATGTTTTATCCTCACCAGTAAAATCTTGTACAGTGACATATTCATTGGGTATGACCTGACCAGGCTCTATCAGATCCCCTTTTATCAATGTCAAGGATGCCCCTGTGTCCCTAAACCCTTGTGTCTGTACACCATTCACCGTGACTGGGTGCATGTGTTCCCTCATGTTCACAGGCATGCTTCCAGGGACACACACAACCCACTTCCTTCCTAGCTCCATGTTACATATTGCTTACCCTTGTGGGACACTGTCAGGCAATATGCCCAGTTTCTCTATAGACCCAACATTCATTTCTTTTCTCAGAGAAATCTTTTCTCTGAAACCTGGGGCTAACTGGTTTCGGTGGAGGCAGTGAGGGTTTTAGCTGCCCTGAAGGCACGCGTTTCACTTTCTGCGCTGCCACATGTGCCCCATTCACTCTCAGAGCAGGTCTACTCTTGGCATAGCAGTCCAAGAGTTCAACAGCCTCTTGCAATGTTTTGGGATCTCAGTCCTCCAGCCAGGTTTTCAACTCTGTTGGGCATGTCCAGAAAAACTTTTCTAACAAAATAGCATTTTCAATTTTATCTACAGAGTTTGCTTCAATTCCCTCCCACCAACGTTTTAAAAACTGACATTGTTTCGTGGCTAGTTCCCCATAGCTCATATCAGAGCTTCTGCTGAGCTTACGGAATTTAGATCTGTATGCTTCAGCAGTTAAATCAAACTTTTTTAAAAGTGCAGCTTTAAGTTTGCTGTAATCATTACTGTCCTCATTGTCCATTTGACCCAATGCATCCTGAGCTTTCCCGGTAAGTAGCGGGGATAGCTGGATGCTCCAGGACCCTCTAGGAATTTTAGACTGAATACAAACTTTTTCAAAGGAATTTAAAAAGGCATCCATATCCTCCCCTCTTTAAATATGGCTATCAATTTGGAATTCAATTTGTAACCCAGTCCTGTAGTTCCAGTTAAACCCAAGCCACTTACCTGCTCTGGGGCAGGTGGTTGGAGTCGTAGTTTTTCCAGTTCATGTTGTCTCTGGCACTCTCGCTCCTCACAGTCTGCCTCTCATTGTTCACGCTCCCTCTTCTCCTCTGCAGGTCGCTGGCACACACACTCCTCACAGTCAGCTTCTCGCTGTTCATGCTCTCTCTTCTCCTGGAACTCCAGCTCCATTCTGCACAACTCAATCTGCAGCCTGAGTACTTCTGGCTTCAGAATGCCGGTGACCTTCCCCTGCTGCTGTGGCCCTTTGCTGGCACTGGCCCTGCTGTCATCCTCATCGGATCTGGACACTGGACTGGCCGCTAGCCCTTCCACACTCAAGGCTTGGTCTTTTACAGTCACTGTCTGTGACTTGATGCTCTGGTTATCTGCTACGATCAGGGCATCCACGAGGTTCTGCTTGGTGCCTCTCACCTCATACAGGACTCCTCTGTCCTTGCACAACTGCCTCAAGTAGTCTACAGTGTGCCCGCTGTAGTTGGAAGCCATCTTCTTCCCTAACTATAGCTACTCTAACCTGCACTTCAGAAAAAAAAAATTAAACAGGTAGGAACTTGACTTTAAGCCAAATTATATAGTTCTGTTTCCTTTTTTTAAAAATAAATCACTGCCTTTTTTTGCAAGTGAGCTGTATAGTATTAAGCTGACACACTGAACAATATAAAGCTTGTGTTATGAAAATTATCAGCACCGCTGCCAACCAATCTGTCACAACCCCACTCAGCAGGTCAGGCCCTCTGCTCCCACAGTGCCAACCTCCGAGTGCAGTATTGTGGACAAGTAACAGAACAACGTAACCCTCCTGTCTGTTTGTGGGTCCGAATCACCTTTGGTCTCAAGTTCTGGGGGGATTCAAACTGTGAACCTTATGCTAGCGTACCCAAAAGTACAGGCTCAGAAAATCTGCTCTTCAGGGAATGCAAGATATCTTTCACCAAGGGCACCTAACCAGGTATCCAAAATGAACCCTTAAAGGAATTATAAACAAAGCGTTATTTTGTTAATTTGACTCACTTGTGTGTTGCCTTCACCCCTTGGCAGTTGATCCGCATTGTGACTGCATTTCTCTAGTTTGTTCCTGTGCAGAGATTTATATTTTAAATACGGCATTTTACTGATTCATTAGCCATGCATGGGAGCGTGCACACAGTGATGATGTCATCTGGGCGCTGAGGGATAATCTCAGCAATGCAGGGAGTGCTGTTCTGTGCAATGTTGAATGTAATGCAATTTTATGTTTCAGCTAAAACAATTATTTGCATTTATTTCTTCTCCCCCTTTAGTCCTGCATCACTGTCTTTCTCATTTATGTACATGAAAAATCAAAGTTTTAGAGTTCAGTACTGCACCTGTGCTGCATTCCAGGCACAGCATCATGTCACGATCCTGATGCATTTCTGACAGTACAGTAGTGATTACTGTTTCCCTCTGTGGAGTGTCCTACTGTGTTATACTGGTAACTTTTGTCCCATTTGCTCTGACTTGTCCCTCAATGCTATTTGTTCCCTATGCGGAGCAGACGACTGCCGACCTTCACCCCGGACAGTAGCCCATTGCATCATTGGTCTCCATCGTCATCCCCACATGAAAAGTAGCAGAATAACATAAAATATATTTGTCCTGCAGGTGGTGTCCTTGTTTTACTTTTTCCCCCTGCTGACATTTAGGATACTGCAATTTGCCCAATGTTGTTGATTATTTAGGTTTGTGTGTTGTGGGTGATGAATCCTGTGTGTGTGTGTGAGATAGCTGTGTGATCGTGCATCACGTTTCTATCTTCTTTCCTTATTTTTGTATTATTGTTACTCCTTGGCAGTCACTATTATCAGCGTGGAACATTTTCTAATTTTTTTATGGGAATTATATGGTATATCCACTATCCAGGGATGTGTTACAATATATAGTTATGTTTGTGTGTGCTCTTTCATTCTCATGGTGCCATTTAATGCCTCGAGGTGTTTGTTTCCTTTCATGTGGTATCTAATTGAATTACATTTTTATATATTTATGTAGACAACTCAATATGATGATGTTGCTGAATGGCAATAAATGAATTAAATCCTGTGTTGTTTTTATTGTTGTTTCCTCTGATCACTGACCCATTTTTTTTTTTGGGGGGAAACATCTGCCCAGTCAGCTTGTGGTGCTTTATTGTTTTCCACAGATTGTAGTTGGAAACCATCAACAGTGATTCAATTATTGTGTGTTTTCTAACTATTATTTGCAGTTTTTCTGTTTAGTGAGTCAGATATTATTAGTGTTTCAGACAAGTACATATACTAAATTGTCAATTATATTATTATTTGCCGCCAAGGAATTACATGCATTATGCAATATTGTGTGGTTTACGGTTGCAAGAATAGAGAGCATAAGGTTGCAGTTATTTTTTCAATTCCGACCGATAAGGCTACACGTAAAGCATGGGTGCACTTTTGTAAGCGGAAGGACTATAAACCATCGCAATACAGTCGTATCTGCTCAGCACATTTTGAGCGTGCATGCTATGATCGTGACCCCATCAAGTTGGCTGCACATGGATGGGCTGATGTGAAACCGAAGTTGAAAGCTGGCAGTGTGCCATCAGTATTTGATCCCTGCAAGACTTCATCTTCTGTGTCTCCACATAAGAGAAAGAGGAGTGCCATCCAAAAGAGTAGCATGTTACAGGTATGTTACATGTTCAGTCATACTGTGTTTTGTATGTGTCTTTTATAATGCATTACCATAGAGAGTGTGGGTACGTCACTGTGTTATGACGGGTGTGTACCATGCCCAGGTAGGGTGACGTATGAACTGTCCATGTAATTACAAGCAGGTGATGCTGCTGAAGGGGTCTGTACCCATATAAAGAGGTGTTGAGTACTTTGGTCTGTATTAGTCATGCCATAGAATGGAAGTCAGTCCTGCTGTTTCAGTCGTCACCCATTCTTTCTTCTGGTTGGGTGTGGGGTGTCGTCAGTCAATATGTACAAAGGAATTCAATGATTCATATTGGTTTGTAGTTGTTTTATGTGATAAGGGCACCTTCAAATGTGCGAGTCCCCTAGTGGTGACTGCACAAGGGAGATCGCCATAAGGCTGACCAGGAGGAAAAGTGACTGGTCGGGAGAGCGGCAGCTGCAGGCAGATGCATGTGGAGCGGTGCAATATCTTCCTGGTCGGGTGGGCAGAGGCAAACCTTGGCAGCCATGAACTGGCGCCCCCCCACTCCTGCCCCAAAGTGGCCACAGCACACATTCACTGATGCCCTGGCAGACAGTACACCCCCCTCCCAAACGTGCAGCCACAGAAGCAGACAGCACTATCGCCACCCCTACATGGCATATTACCATCACCCAGTGGTGTAGTGCCTCACCCAGCCTGTGCCCTCCCACACCCCACTCTCCCAGCCCTGCATACCTTGTTTGAATGACTGTGGGTGGCTTTGTGGTGCACACAACCCGCCACCATTGCTTGCCTGGGCTGTGTCCTCCATGCACTCGCCTGTACAATCCTACCCATACTGTCCATCGGCTTTAGTGGGGCTGTGGCTGAAGATGCTGTTTCACTGTGGGGCGTGCTTTAGGAGCATTCTCCTTTTCTGCATACGCTCTTGTGACATCGCCCACCCCAATCATGCTGATGTTGTTGCGCTCCACATGGATAGGCTTACAATTTGGTGGACACTCCGGAAGGGGTAGAAACAATGCAGAGAGAGATTTGGGGGTGGTCGGGGCATGGTCAGGGAGGTGGCAGCTGTCAGTTAACATAGACCAGTGTAAGATCATGTATCTTGGATACAGCAACCAGAGGTTAGGGTACTTACTGTATGGGGGGCTGAGACATAGTAGTAAGAGAACATGAAAGGGAGCGAGGCAACACTATATCTATGAACCAGAAGGTGGAAAGGCACTGCGAGGGAGCAGTGGCACGAGGTAGTAGAAAGCTGGGCTGCATCACAATGGGGATTACAATTATAAAAAGGGAGTTCATAGTAGCCTCATACACACATCTACTTAGACTGCATTTGGAGTATGGGGTCCACTTTTGGAGGCCACACCTAAAAAGGATGTGGGGAGGCTGGAGTGAGTTCAGAGGAGGGCAACAAAGATTGTTAAGGGGCTCATCCAACTGTAATATGAGGAAAGGTTCTTTAGAATTGAGCATGTACTCTCTTGAACAGAGGAGGAAGATGGGGCACGTGGTGGAGACATTCAATGAAGGGTATAAATTGGGTACAAGTGGGAAGCAACTTGTAGCTGAAATGGAATCATAGGTCAAGGGGGCATGGGTTACCAACTGAGGGTGGACAACTCAATGGTAACATTAGGAAGTACTATTTCACACAGAAGGTGATGGATACATGGAATAGGCTCCCAGAATAGTTGGTTATAGAAGCAACAGTGGAAGGCTTCAAAAGGACAGCGAACAGACACAGGGCATTGTTTAGTGTAGGGATGAGGGCATGTCCTAGCAGATAGCTATACAAATGGGCAGACTAGGTTGGCCTGTCAGACCTTTTCTGCTGTCACACTTTTATGTATCTATGTGTCTATATACTGGCTGTGAGAGATACCTGTCACATTGTGAAATGTCACTGCTATGTATTTTTTTTTCCTTTTTTCACTCCTTACAGCCCCCCTCGACCCACTGCTTCTGATCATTGATCAATTGTATGGGTCCCTCTAACAGAATCTGCCCCTACAGTGCCATGCAAGCTCATTTCTAACACATCCTGCCTTCTGCTGCTCAGAGTACATGCACAGCGGGGTCTGTCCTTTGACTCGGCGATCCCCTGGTGGATCGGTTGTCATCCTGGCCCAAGGTTTTTTTTTCTGTTTTTCTTCCCTTTAGCCCCGTCCCAACCCCTTGTGATGCCTGCATGAGCTCAAAAGCCGGAACCGCTTGAAACTCATGGGCTACAAGCCCTCCGCTGGACTGGCCGCGGCTCGGCACTCCCTGCCGACAAACTGCACACCTCCTGGCCACCCTGAGATCAACAAAAGCCAGAACCGCCTGAAACTCTTGGGCTACAAGCCCTCCACTGGACCAGCCATGGCTCGGCACTTCCTGCCGACAAACCGCACACCTCCTGGCCACCCTGAGATCGACAAAAGCCAGGTAAGACCCTTGGACTCACCGTGGCTACTGTGGGCTGCTGCCATTGGCCGTCGATCACTGCAGTGCGCCCTGATTGGACCCTGTGTTTTTTCCTGTGCAGACATTGGTCTGCTGAAGCCTTCCTGACCCAGGGCTGCTGCGCCTATTGGCTGCCAGTGGCAGTGGCCAATATACTCCGCCTCCCCTCCTCCCGACCCTGTTACAACAGGATCTACTCCATGCCCCTTTTTGCCCCTCCCTCTTCGTATCTTCTATTGGGTGCCTTTGCCTGTCCCTCTCCCCTCTATTATCCTTCCCAACTGCCTACCCAATCCCTCACTCCTGACATCTCAGTCCCACTGTGTTACAGTGTTTTTCCTTTTGCAGTGCACCCCCTGCACTTTTCCTACTCACTTGCCATTTCTGCCTTTCTTTTCTCACCTTACCATTTCATTGTGCCATCTTTCCGTCACCATCCTCTCTGACTACTAATCATACACCCTACTCATACTCGGATCACCCTTCTCCTCTTCCTTATTCCCCTCTTTCCTCTACTACACCCTCCCAGTGCCTGCTTCCCCTCCCTCCCAAACAGCTTCCTTCTTGCTCCTAGGTATAAACACCTAGGTACCCTACATCAAGAACCTAGTTTCCTGCCCTGGGAACAGCCTTACCCTATGGAATTACCCTCTCCCACCTATGGGCTTTGGTTTCCATCCTCCTCCACTCACACTGCTCTTACCCTTTACCCATGCTTTCACCCCTTGACACACATCAGTGTACCATGCGCTCGCCATGCACAAAAGCGAAAGCACGCGATTAGGGAACTACGCCTGTGTATCATGAAGCTTATGCTTCTTCTTCTGCTGTTATCCAGCAATGTCCACCCTAATCCTGGCCCAACCCCTACTAAAGTACCAAACCTGAAAAAGCACACTGGTGCACTCTTTATCATGTCGCTAAACATTTGTAGTCTCCTGCACAAAACTGATGCCCTTCAGACTTTTGCCAGTCAACACTGTCCAGACATCTTAGGTATTGTTGAAACCTGGCTTTCTCCATCTGTCCCAGATCATACTATTGCCCTCCCAGGGTACAATGTTTTTCGGCTTGACCGGAAAGCTAAAAGAGGTGGAGGTTGCACACTGTACCTAAAGGATACAATCATGGGTCACCACATTAGCACTGTTCCCCAAACCAGTGCGGCACAGATTCTTCCTATCAAAATCCTCCTTGGTACCCACAACAAATCTCTCACAGTTGTCACAATCTACATTCCCCCAAAAGAGCAAGGTTGTGGCCTAAACGCAGCTCTGGACTTTGTCAGGTCTCTCCCACCAGACACTGAGTCCATCCTTCTTGGGGACTTTAATATAAATTGGCCTGCTGCAGAGGTAGCGGCGCATAGGGATTCTATAGCAGTGGCAAATCTCACCCAGATGGTTGACTCCCCTACCAGGAAGAACTATAAAATGGGCACCAGCACCCTTCTGGACTGGATCCTTACAAGCCACCCTACCCGGATATCCAACACCACTGTCCTCCCTGATGTAATCAGTGACCACTCCCCTGTCAGCTGCACCTGGTCCAATAAATTCAGCAAACCACCCCCAAAAAACATAACCAGCAGAGTCTTGCTCTGTGGCCATCTAACTCATCTCAAAATCCACCTCCTTCAACTGGACTGGTCACCAATCTTCACTGCAACTGATGTAAACACCACCCTGGACCACTTTATCAAAACCTTTAATGGAGCCTACAACAAATTCGCACCTCTTAAAAAGCATAAAGTAAAAGGCCTCTGTAACCCCTGGCTCTCAGGAGACCTCCTAAGGAGTCTAAAAGCAAGGGATCATCTTTGGGAATTAGCTCGAAACTCTGGGAGGCAAATAGATATCTGTAACTATAAACGTGCTCGAAATGACTGCACCAAAGCCATCCGGCAAACGAAATCTGCCTATTTCAAGAGCGCTCTCACAAATTCCTGGGGAAACGGAAGAGACTTCTGGAACAACATTAAAAAAGTCACCAGGAAGCAGTCTAAATCCCCCCCATCCATGCTCTGCATTGATGGTGTTACCACACTAGACCAGAAAAGCATTGCTGACACGTTTAATGCTGCTTTCACTGATCTTAGTTCTGTACTTCCCCCCTGATTACTTCAGAGAGGATGACACTTCAATGCCCCCAATTTCCTCTGCCCCCACTGACCACCCTCTCTTTCGCTTTAAATCAGTCAAGATGTACCAGGTCCACAGCTATGTTACTAAAGCTATTACCAAGTCCAGATCCAGCAGTGATTCACTCGACCTCAAACTTTTATCCCTCACCCTAGAAGAAATCCTCAGGCCTCTGACTAAGATTTTAACCTCTCCCTTAGCCTCAGCCAGTTCCCGGACAAATGGAAATCAGCCACTGTGACCCCTATACACAAAAGTGGTGTCAAAATTGCCCATGAAAATTTCCGTCCAATCTCCATCCTACCGTCACTTTCCAAGGCCCTGGAACGTATTGTGGCTGACCAGCTTACCGAATTCCTAGACATACAAAACATCCTGTGCAAGCAGCAACATGGTTTTACAAAGGGTCACAGCACTTCCATAGCACTACTCAAATTCACCGGAGCCATTCATCACTCGTTGGACAATGGTAAAATAACAGGGGCTGCTTTCATTGATCTATCTAAGGCCTTTGATACCGTTAACCATCGTCTCCTGCTTGTCCAACTAAGGAAGGCTGGACTCTCACCCGATTCAGTTGACTGGTTCAATAGCTACCTAGACAACTGGTCCCAAAGAGTAAAAATAGCTGAAACACTCTCTGATGCCAGATCTGTCCTCTCTGGTGTTCTACAAGGGTCAATTCTGGGCCCCCTCCTCTTTAGCCTATTCCTAAACACACTGCCGGACGCTTGTCCAGAACAAATTATACTGTACGCGGACGATGTGGTTATTCTTGCCTCCCATCAAGATCCAGAAAAACTGCAAGGAAATCTCCAACGGGGTTTTACATCCATAGAAAACTGGTTCTTGCAGCACAAACTGATACTAAACCAGAAAAAACTAAGGCCATGCTTTTCAGTAGCTCACAAAACAAGAATAAACAGTATCGCCTCACCGTAAATACCAAACAAGGAGTCACCCTTGATCAAGTCGATACCTTCAGATATCTTGGCATCACCCTTGACTCCAAACTCTCCTATGCTGCCCATATCAATAATGTGGCTAAGACAGCAAATTCCAGGCTGGGCCTACTGTTCCGTCACCAAAAACATCTAACCCCTGAAGCATTGTCTGTTGCCATTCAAAGCTCCATTGTGAGAGTTATTGACTATGAACTCATTGTCTATGGCTCTGCCACTGCCTCCACACTCAAATGTGTTGCCACCTCCCTAAATAAAGCATGTCGTCTCATCACCGGAGCCCACCATCTCACCCATACCTGTGACCTCTACTCTCAAACTGGATGGCTGCAACTCAACAACTGACTGAAGTATCAAACCTGCATCACAGCCAAGAAAATAATGATGGGAAATGCCCCCCAGGGGTTTGCTCCCTTCTCAGGACCAAAGTCAGCAACTGCAACTCCAGAAGCTCAAAACCTCAATTACTGCGAATCCCTCATTGTCGTACAACACAAGCTCAAAGGTCATTCGCATACAGGGACCCAAGCTGGCTCAATAGTCTTACCAGTGACATCTCTGGCTCACCAACTCTGGGTGCCTTCAAGAAGAAGCTCTATCACTCCCTCGTTGCATCAAGCACCTGTGATTGCCCTAGCTGAGCAATTCTCCTTTTCGCTGCTGCCATTACCCTCCACCGCCCATGTTTACCCCACTCCTAGCACTTCTTTACTTTTTTCCTATACCCAACTTATGCACTCACCACTGCTCTGTCTTGACAAGGCCATCAAGGCCACTATACTCTGTCCCATACCCTCCTCTCTTCTCCCAACTCCCATGTTTTAATACACCTCCTAGTGTACCATGTACTTGTACCCGTAACCAATCTGTTGTAATCATCAGTGTCATTTGTGTTTTATTCTGTAATTTCATATCCTGTATTGTCTGTTCTTACTGACGTGGAACCTTTATAAAAGAGCCTTGGCTCAAAGGTACTTTGTAATCCTAGACTTAAATAAATAAATAAATATGTGCAGAGAGGTTACATGCCGATGCATGTCTTTCCTCCCAAGCATCTAACAGCGTTCACCCTCCCGACTCCAGAGAGTGGAGCTGATAAGCCCTCAAGAGCCCGTGCTTCACCGGCTCACTTGGGACGTAGGGTGCTGGTGGCACCCGTGTTATCCCTCACCGGAGGAAGGAGAGCATCTGCTGGGATTCTGAATCTCTCTCTCTCTCTCTCTCTCTCTCTCTCTCTCTCTCTCCCCCCGCCGACCCCCGATGACCCGAGTCTGTTCCCAAACCCGGGTCACCAGCAGTGTGTGTGAGGTGTGGCATCCAGCACTTCAACCCTCAGTGCCACGGGGCCGGCACTGCTATGTCATTTTGATGCCATTATCAACATTTTGTGTCAATTTTATTTATGTTTTAATAAATGCTATTTTGGTATTTGTTCACAATAACATTTCTTTTATCTTTCACTATTATTTGCAATGTTTCTTTCCAGTTCAGGAGTGAAGTACTGGCAAATGTTCCAACACTGCCAGCAGGAGATGCTTCCCCACAAATACTAGATACAGCACCGTCAACATCTGATAACAGTATCAATGATGCAATGTCTCAAGTCACATATTCAGGTTACTGTATGATACCTCGTTTGACACAAGTA
Organism: Neoceratodus forsteri; assembly: GCA_016271365.2. Taxonomy (NCBI): domain Eukaryota; kingdom Metazoa; phylum Chordata; order Ceratodontiformes; family Ceratodontidae; genus Neoceratodus; species Neoceratodus forsteri. The sequence goes on from CM057452.1 coordinate 1,882,524,924, forward strand.
TGGCAACTTCGGACATCAGTACAGTAACTGAGTATCTGAATATGGCTGAAGGTAATGATGACTCCATGGTCTGTGAAACAATATGTAGTAGCACACAGTGTACTTCTCCACCAGAATCAACAGTGAAGAATACCCGCAATGTCAGATGCCAAGCCAATATCAGAGTGCCACAACATACATGGCGCATTCAGATCACAATACCACCGCATGTAACAAAGCCATCAGTGTCCACTGTGTCCATGCATGCTCCTGACACATGATATCACACATATTACTGAGGACAATGAATGGCCAGAAGCGGATGAAGATGGGGACCTCTCTGAGGCAGCTGCACATGACAATGAATCCGACGATCCGGATTACCACCTATCTGATGATGATGCTGCAGTTACCTCAGACATAGATGATGAAGTACACATGGGATCTAGAGCACACATGGAGTTTGGGAAACCAGATGCCAGTGGACTTGATGAACAATGTTTTCTCATGTCAGGGCGTAGTTTGGCATTGCTTTTTCACCTTTGTCACAAGTGTGGTAAGTCGACCGAATTTTATATCTCGCACATACTGGGTACTATGATTGTTGTTAATTCCATATGCAAACAGGGCCCTCTTCATGTATGGGAGAGTCAGACTTTAACAGGAACAATGCCTTGGGGAAATGCTGCACTTGGGACTTCCATATTTTGCTCTGGATTGACTGCCACCAAGGCACTGTGTGTCATGCATCACATGCATATACCTGTCTTTTCTCTTGTTACTTTTCATAAATTGCAGCAATCATACATAATACCAGCAGTTAATGCAGTGTGGCAACATCAACAGACTAAGTTACTGCAATCCTGCTGCCAGCGGGAACTAATCATTGGTGGAGATGCAAGATGTGACTCTCCAGGTCACACGGCAAAATATGGTTTATATACGATCATGGACCTAGAGGCAAAGAAGGTTGGTGACCTGCAACTTATACAGGTAATAAACTTGAAAAGCAGATCAATTTAATAATTTGTAGCATTTATACATACATTCCTTTGCACTGAATTTTAGTCCTCAGTGTAAACGCATGATTGTGGTTACCAAATTTTGCCTATTAGCATCTCATGACAACCACACAGCCTGTCACCTTACCTCATTTTGTAACAGTTGGGTGGATGTGATTAGCACTTGAGACTGTGTCCAACACTTCATGTTCTGTCTATTCATAATGCTCAGAGGTTAAAAATTCAACCGCTATGGAACTGGAGGGCCTTAAGAGAGGAATACGGTTCCTTGAGGACAATGGCTGCAGAATAACTGAGCTTGTCACTGATAGACACGTGCAGGTGCAAGCCTTTATGAAGCATGAGAAGCCAAATTTGAAGCACTACTTTGATGTTTGGCACATGTCTTAAGGTAAAATTGTTATTGCCAATTCTGTCCTTCATCGACAATATTTCTCGATTAAAAAACAACTGTGTCCTGTCAAGAACATGTTATAGTTAATTAGAATAACTGTCTGAGAAATGGAACGTTGTGATTGGTTGTGAGCATTCTATCAGCCTTATGTTAATCTTTCATTAACATACATGTGCAGCTTAATCATATGCTGATGAAGGTTTAACACTGTTTAAAAAATGTTTTAACATTATAGCAATAAGGCACTCCCAGTGCTTATGTTAATGGTCAGTTAATTATCCTATACAGGTATGTGGCACTCAGCTACACATCGTGCAACATTGTATCCGTACAGGGTCATTAACATACCATTAACATAACCCCTGATCATGCCATATTGCTTCAAAATTGTGAATGGTTGGCAGGCCCGCCGGCACAGCGGTTTGATTTGCCCTTGCGATGCCCGTGACCCTGGTTCAGAACAGTGTCCCGGCCATGGAAGGGACAGCGGAGGGAAGAAGGATTGAGCATTTTCTGACTGCTCTCCTTCTCTGGGGGGGGAATGTGGGTCTAGTGTTTGGAGTCACGTGGACACTTGCTGGTGGATGGGTGTACCATGCGCCGATACCACACGTAGGCTCAATAGGATAACGTGGATAGGCAATTGGCACAGCAGGTTAGAAGGGTCTGTAGGAAGGGGAAAGCAGTAGTGGTAGGGGACTTCAACCTTCCTGGTTTTGACTGTAAGTTACTGAAATGTATACTTTTCACTGTTTCAAACATAGGTGTGGCAAAGAAACTAGACACGGCATCAAAGAGGAAGGATTGAGGCGACATTCAACTGTGGATTAAGTCGATCACCAATCACATGTTTTGGGTAGCCTGGAGTAGAGGTGGTGACACAGAGGTCATTGAGCAGAAGTGGCTGAGCATTCTGAATCATGTTTCCAATGTCCACACAGGACATGGAGATAAGTTTCAGGAGTGTCTTCACGGCGAGCTTGTCCAAGACAAGAAATGGATTTCAAAGGGTGAATGTCTATGCTGCTTTATGCACACCACAATTTTTCTGTGTCACTGTTCAAGCTGGCAATCCACTGACTGGAAATCCATACTTTCATCCTTTTTTTTAAGGTAGCCAGCAACACAAACTACTGTCAGAAGTACTTGCCAGTCCATACCTGTTGCGTGACATGAGGCAGATTTCACCAAGGTATCAAACCTATGTGCTCGAGGTGTTCCATGGAGTTGTGTGTCATTTTGCTCCAAAATTTTTTCATTTTTTCTATCCAGCAAAGCATGCAAGGTACTTGCATTCTCAGGTATGCATATGCGACCATGCAGAATGACCACAAACATCACAGACAGAAGCAGGCCTATCATGTGGCTAGGTGTGTGCCTTATGCCATCACAGGGAGTGTAAGTGCCATCAAAGTACAGAGCTATGGTGTTGGTATCCGCCCCACTGTAATAGTGGTGGCCATCACATCTTCTGTACCCTACCGCATCACACGTACGTGTTGGTAGCTGCATTGCTGTTTGTATTGTTTGTATTTGTTTGTTTATATTGCCCAATTTGTTATTCACAATATATGTAGTATATATAGTATATGGGCAGGATTCACAAAACTGTTGTGCCCTGCACATCCCAGATGCACTGCCACATCACCAACAGGAAGCGAAAGGTGATTCTGGAAGGGGTATGATGCGCTGGCACAACCACCATGCAGCTGCGATGCATGAAGCTAGCAATGAGATGCGGCGCATCTGGAGGTGCTGTGAAGGTGGCAACCACCCACACACCGCCATTGCTGCCGAACGACTGTACAGTCCATGACAGACTGTCCACGGTACTGTACGAATCCCATTGGTCATCCATGTCGACAAATGATCATACAGTACCTGCTGTAGGCTGTCATTTGAAACTTGTCAAGGTTGTGAATGACAGTTTACATGTACTGTGCTGGCATGCAGGGTGGGGTGCCTGAGTGGCTGGGTGGACACTGGACCACCAGGGCTCCTACTATGGCATGATATGGGGACAGTACTGTTACGACCATGGAGGGTGACCACTATGCCACCAGGGTAGAATGCGGGTCACGTCATTCATTAAATGCAGCACTTATTGCCTGTTGCTGTTAGTTATTTAAACTTGTTGACTGGGAAAGGCACACTGAGCCGAGGCTCATTTTCACGTGTGATAATGAAAAAGACATGCTACTATGTTTTCACAAGACTAAGGTTTCAATGAAAGGTATTTCTGTCCGAATATCTATTGGTCTGCAGACATTGTTCCACTATGTTTTTCAGTTCTGTACCATATTAAACAATACCTGTGTTGGCTGATAAGTCTAACACCTTCATTGTCTGTATTTTGTAATATTCTTATATAGATAGTGTATGGGTCTCTATGCAGAACAAGTCTGCTGTCCACTGAGTGGTTACTATGCAGTCTGGATGACCTCGAACAGCAAAGTGTATGGTGTCTCCCAAAGCACATGAAAATATAGTGTCATACCTTTCTTTCTTTTTTCATAAGCAGTGAAGTAAGTGTTGCCTGCCAATATTTGGACATGGTTGATAGGGCACGCTACGTTGTTGCTAGAGACCTGGCTTCCCTATGCTTTACTCTCACCCCTTTCAATTGGTTGTTTTTGGACTCTGGGCGTACTTTTGAAATATATAGTCTGGTATCTTTCCTCTTCCTTCATTTCTATGCCGTCCACAGAGGAACTGTGTCCGGCAGCCAGCAGTACCCCAAGTACTACCGCCTACCTCAGACTTTTCCTCATCCCAGCACCAGACCAGTGGAACTCAATGCTTGCAACACCCGGAGGTGGGGCTACCTTATCAAAACATGGCACTGTATCTGAAACGTAGTCTGCCCGTCTGGCCTTGGGCAAGGAGAAGAGAGTGCCCCGTGTCTGGAAAGTGGGTGCAGGGGTGGTGGTCCCATCGCCTGTCCCCGAGGAATGAGGCTTTTCAAATGTAGTTGTCACCCCTACAGAGTGCGATGTGTAATGATGTATGTGACAGCCTGGTTGCTTACATTTGCTGTCACTCCACCCCTCTTATGCGACTCAGTTCTCCAGTGACCTCAGGTGCTCAGGTGTCCACCACAAGTCCCTACTGCAGCAAGCGAACCCCACATACCATGACAGGGTAGGAGAGCAGTCTGTCAGATGCTCAGTCCTCTTCCCTCCTCTGCCGACCACAGGCACCCGGGCTCATTCACGAACCCAGGGTGCCTACGTGTCATGAGGAATGGCATCCAGCGCATCAACTCACGGTGCCACTGGACTATCCACTACCTTTCTTCATCACAATGCTATCTGGAACACAGTGCATGAAGCATGCTGTTGGTATGTAACTGCAAAAAGTAACAGTGCTGGCAGCCTAACAAGAAGTTCAACAGAAACAGCAGCAGATCATAAGTATCTTCAAAAAATGTTACCTGATTATACATAGACACACCAGATAGGTAGAAGTAAATAAAAATTTATTTAACATTTTATTTTCAATGCACCACAGAATGAGACATACAGAGTACATGCTGTACTATACATCATGATGTCAATCCGGGTATAATTAACACTTTATTTACGGAATAACCATGGAGGTGTATTCCACAACTGTTGAAAAACCACAGTGTTTTGAATGGAAAGACAGTTGCAAATGTTATCAAGTATTGATGTCAACTGGCAATCATGCCATTTTACAAAACTTCAGTGAACTGTTACATAACCCTTTCATTTCTCAAAAACACCCCAAAAAAACACTAAGAAATCATAACAGGATTTTTAAGTACAAGCTAATGTGCATCAAATGACCAATATGCAGTGCTGCACTGTGAAGAACAAAAATTACAAAACACTATGCCCTTCCATGAAACTGGGAAAGAAAATGTTATGAAAGTCTGTTAAGTTTTTTAATCAGTTCTAAATGTACCCTAACGATCTTCAGAGGCTGGTGGAGGCTTGAATCCTGTGTAGTGGTCAGATGGAAACTTCTCCTTGATGGATGAGACAACACAAGAGGGAAGTACTTTCAGGTTCTATCTACCGAGCCTTTGCCAAATCCAGGTGACAAACCTGCGGTATGCAACATGCCGATATGTCCTGTGAACAGAGACAAAACAAACTTATATCATCTTCGATAAAGGAATATGTTATCAGATCTATAAATTGCAAACAAACATTAACATAATACTTGTTCAGACTGTAGCATCGACTTGTTCACTACTTTGAAAAGGTGCCATTATACATGACATGTGCACTGTGTCATGATTGTCCCAGTTGCATTAACTTTCCATGGCTGTACACAAAACAAATGTAAGGGGCACCATAACACTGCGCTATGAACACAAAACATCCCCATGTACTGTATTGTGATACCCTAGCCACCCATAACACCACTTGCCATACAGACCTCACCATAGTAGCCATAGTACTGCAGTGGTGCACCCCTCTGTGCCCGTAGCCCACATCCTGTTAAAACAAACACAGTAAACTCCATGGTAGGCTACTGATACTCATCTACATGCCTGTAGCAATGATTGCCATAAACTTAAATCACCGGTAGTATAGTGGTACCACCCTCCATGCCACAACCTGATCACTATGAACTACTACCACCAACAGTATCCCAGCTGGTAACCAGGACCACCACCCACCCAACCTACATAGCCACACACACCCAAGGGGGAAGGCGCTGATAAAAGGCAGGAAATTTCAAGCCTCCCCCCATAAAACATGGCAGGTAGTAAGGTAAACACTGAGGTACAGAGCTCAACACAGGGCAGGACAGGGGTAAATGGAAAAATAGACAAGGACAACAAGAGCAGGGATGGGGGGAAAAAAGGATAAAGCCAACATTAAATGGAGGGCAATGAATACCAATGCCCGTAGTCTGGGAAACAAGCTTCCTGAGCAGTAGCCTGATGGAAGATGAACAATTGGATATTGTGGCAGTCACGGAAACATGGTACATCGAGAACCATGACTGGGATGATCAACATACCAGGGTACACAGTCTACAGAAGGACGGGGAAGGTAAAAGAGGAGTGGAGTAGCTCTATCACGTAAGGGGAAGGGATCAAAGCTACAGAACTAAAAAGTAAAGGGGAGGACAAGAGACACTCTGGGTCACCTTGGAGACAGGGAATAGTATCACAATCCACATGGGTTGTATACAGACCCCCATCTCAAGGGGAGAAATGGACAACAAAATGATAGAGGACATTCTCAAATGGCTGAAAAAGGGGAGATACTTTGATGGGGACCTGAATATGCCAGATGTTAACTGGATAACATGTACTGCAGCCACATCCAAGAGCAGGGTCATTCTCGATGCCTGCAGGGGCAGGCTTAGACAGCTAGTGTTGGAATCCACTCGGGAGGGAGCAATACTAGACCTGGTACTCTCAAATGGAGAGAGATCACAAATTTAGAAGTCAGTAGACATCTGGGAACAAGCGACCACTGCACAGGTGCTTTCAATGAGCACAACCATGGAGATAAGCCATACAGAAACAAGGATACTGGACTTTAGAAGGGCTGACTTTGGCAAAATGGGTGAATACCTGAAAAATGCACTAGCAAATGACCAAAAAGTAGGGGTGGAAGAACAATGGAGAAAAATCAAAACTGCCATCATAGAGGCAACAAGCCTTTGTGTGAAACAAATAAAGAAAACAAAGCGGAGTAAAAAACCACTATGGTTCTCAAAAGAGGTGGCAGGGAAGATTGAGGAGAAAAAGGCTGCATTCAAAAAGTATAAGGAATCACAGAAAGAGCACGACAGGGAACTGTATCAATTAAAGTAGAAAGAAGTGGGGAAGGCAGTCAGACTAGCAAAGGCCCAAACTGAGGAAAAAATAACCAACTCAGTTAAGAAGGGGGATAAAACCTTTTATAGGTACATTAGGGAGCATATAAGGTTAAGGGAGGGATAGTGAAGATTAATAAAGGAGAGGAGAGGTGGGCAGAGGGAGACAGTGAAAAGGCAGATATACTGAATGAATACTTTTGCTCAGTATTCACAAAAGAAGATGAGGAGGAGTTACCTAAACCAGACACAGAAGCACTCTGGGTAGGGGGTTGACACATTCTAGTCACAGAAGAAAGATCCTGAAAGAACCTCAAACTCAAGGTGGACAAAGTAATGGGGCCTGACGTGATTCACCCCAGAATCTTAAAAGAACTAAGGGAGGACCTAGTGACACCACTGACCACGCTTTTTAACAAATCATGGCAGGATGGGGCGGTACCTGAGGACTGGAGGAGGGCGGATGTGATTCCCCTTCACAAAAGTGGGAGCAAGGCAGAAGCAGGAAACTACAGACCTGTAAGTTTGACCTCAGTGGTAGGGAAAATGATGGAATTACTTCTGAAAGAAAGAATTGTTGAGTACCTAGAGGTCAGCGGAGCACAGGACCCAAAGCAGCATGGATTTACAGCAGGAAGGTCATGTCAGACAAATCTAATTGATTTCTTTGACTGGGTGACCAAAGTAATGGACCAGGAGGGGCTGTGGATATGGCCTACCTAGACTTTAGCAAGGCATTTGACACAGTCCCGACAAAAGATTAATAATCAAGTTAGCCAGCCTGGGAGGGGTCCCAGGGTGGTAGCCTAGGTAGCAAACTGGCTGCACAACAGGACACAGAAGGTAATAGTGAATGGAACACATTCCAAAGAAAGGGGGGTTACTAGTGGAGTACCTCAGGGCTCAGTACTGGGTCCAGTCCTCTTTAACATCTTTATAGGTGACATTGCAGAGGGTCTGGAGGGAAAGGTATGCCTCTTTGCAGATGACACAAAGATCTGTAACAGAGTTGATACACAAGAGGGGGTAGAAAAGATGAGAAGGGACTTGGCAGGTTGGAGGAATGGTCAGGACATATGGCACCTTAGATTCAATGCAAAGAAGTGCAAAGTAATGCACCTGGGAACAAAACCAAGAAGAGTACACAATAGCAGGGGAGGTACTAACAATAAAATGGAAAGGGACCTGGGGTAGTCATATCAGATGACTTAAAGGTGGGTAACAATGTGAAAAGTCTGTAAGGAGAGCCAGGGGATACTGGGATGCATAGGAAGGCATCACGAAAGAAAAAGGGAAGTGGTTATCCCTCTATACAGACAGTCGGTTGAGACCCCATCTGGAATATTGTGTGCAGTTTTGGAGACCTCATCTATGCAAGGACATGAACCAGGATGGAAGCCACCATCCAAGTGAACCCAACTAAAATGGTGCAGGAATCAGCAGAAGCAGTATAAGAGAGACTGAGGAGCTTAATATGTATACTCTTGATGAAAGAAGGGACAGGGGGGACATGATAGAAACGTCAAGTACCTCAAGGGAATCAACAAAGTCCAGGAGGGTAGCATCTTTCAGAAAAAGAGATGTGTAAGAACAAGGGGGCACAATTTAAAGATAGAGGGGGGACGCTCAGGGGTAATGTGAGGAAATTTTTTCACGGAGAGAGTGGTGGATACATGGAACAGCCTTCCTGAGGAGGTCGTTGGGTCTAAAACAGTGGGGGAATTCAAACATGCTTTGGACAGACACAAGGCAATTATAGTTGGGGTTGCAGGAAGTAGGCTGTTGGTTAACTAGAATCTGCAGCTTATCCAGGTAGGGAAATGGGCAGACTGGGTGGGCCAAGTGGTCCTTATCTGCCGTCAAAGTCAATGTTTCTATGTTTCTACACCCCACACCCCTCCCACCCATACAGGGCAAGCATTGGCAAAATGTCAGCAGGCAGCCACAGCAATCCCACACACCAAGATGAATGCCCGGACACTCACATGTTGGTGAACGACAGCATACAGTATTACTGTAAGCCCATTGGTATACCATGTTGTAAAAATGGCTTGCAGAGGGTGCACTATAACCTTTCATTCACCACTTTGTGGATAAACTAATTCACGATGTTGTGAATGAAATTTTACATTAGACACACCGCAAGACCATTGGGCAACAGGGTCAACACATGCGCTCACGGGTGTACTGTATCATGTCATTCAATCACAGATCAGTCGCCAGTCACCCATGGTGGTGTCCATGTGTGTTGAGCTGCCAGACAACGTGATGTCAAACATGGAATATGGGTAGAGTTGTGTGGGGTGCACGTGCCTACATGTGTTGGGTGGTGGTGGTGTGTGGTGCGTACTTCTATGTGTCTTTGGGGGTGGTGGTCCACAAGACCACAAGGGATACAGTAGGTCACAGTGGCATTGAACTGACATATGGAAACAAAAGGAAATGGTGCCATGATGCATTACAAATAGAATACAGTATGGGGTGGTGTATGTAATGAGAAGTTTACACACACCCGAGGGGTTACATAATTACTTGCTACATAAATCCCCAGAGAGCGAAGCTATGACTACATATGTGTACATCTCCAGAAAGCTAGAATGTAGTGATCCATTATACAGCAGAGGAATTACCAACATGCACACTTCAGCAACACACAACATATATAGTTACTAACTGTGAATCAGCTGTGTGTCATGCAGAACTGGCATCCATTCTGCAAGAACGATGTCAAACTGTAATAGTGGAAAGTATTTGACTACAACCAATACATGTGCACAGTCAAGCAGTGAAATAAAGTGTGAAACAGATATCTGTATGTGAGCTTATGGCATACATAGGGGATATGACATGGCGTGACTGAAAATATCATATATAGTTTCATGCGAGGCCAATGACATCATGATATCTCACGAGTGGTGCAGGCATGAGTGAGATATCTCGATGTCATTTGCCTTGAGTGAAGATAAACATGATATCTTCAGTCAGGCCATGTCATGTTCTGTTTGTACAACATGTGCTTTGGGCCCTCAGTAGGATACCCATATATGTTTTGGCCTCTAAACCCACCTTCCCTCACTCCCACCCCACCCCACCCCCACACACACACACCTTATTGGCTCTGGGCTTCCAGGAGAACCTTGTACATCTTTCACTTCCGAGAATTCACCACATATGTCATTTATCAGGCAGGAGCTGCAGCCAATTAACTCACCAACCACAAATTCATCATTGATTATGCCATAATTGGTAAATAAATTGTTGTATTAAAAAAAAAATGTGGTTGATCCCGACATGCAGTTTCACTGTTTATACTGTGTATTTGTAGCTTGAACAATAGTACTGTATCTGTACAAGCACAAGAAACAATCTGTTACCTGGTTGATCCTGCTGTTTTCAGCTTGTTTTAGTAAAGCAGTTTCATTTTTTCTGTGGTACATTTGTAGCGTGACTGACTAGTAGTAACACACAACCAGAGAGAGAATTAAAATATGCTGTCTCCCCAGGGAATTATGCAAGCAATTATACTCGACAGGGTGTGCGGTATTGGGCAACAATGGACCACCCAGGGGCGCAGTGAGGCCCGTCGCCGCAGGAGGAGGGCCTTATAGTCCCTGGAAGGTCCGGTATTGCCCATACCACCCATCCTGGAGGGTATTACTGCGCTTAGAAAATAGTTTTCTGTGTCAGTTTTAATGAAAAAATAAAGTAGTATAGCAAATGACTTTGAAAATAAATACCAAAAGTAAAAAATACATTTTATTTGATAAAATAGTCCTTCTGCTTATCTACTGTCTCCCCCCGCTACCGATTCTCTTGTGTTATGTTTCCCCTGCCCCTCTCCAGTTATGGTCCCATTTGCATGTGATGTGCCAATCCCCGGCAACATGCACCTAGCACCCTGCTAACTGCAGCCATCGGGATCGACACCCTGAAGTGCCAATGCAGTCCCCGCTCCCCTTTGCATGATTGCGGGCATATGTAACTGTAAGATCCCTGGTGGTCAAGTGGTAAGCCTCCTCCACACCTACCCACAGAGACACACCGCCACACAGCCCCCCAACCCCCATCATCGGCAGGTGACAGTACAGTAATGCGTTCATTCACATATCGGCCCTGTGTAGTACAGTATGGTCTGCATGCTCATTGGTCCACACAGTGGACCAATGAGCATATAGATCATACTTGCAGCGTCATTTGGTGGCCGGCAGGGCTGGGTGCTTCTGCGCTGATGACGGGGGGAGCTGTGTGGCAGGGACCCTGTGGGTGGGTGTGGAGGGGTACCACTGCACCATCAGGGATCTTACAGTTACATAAACCCGTGATCGGGTGAAGGAGGGCTTACCATCGGACCACCAGGGACCACTTTTGTCTCAAACACAGTAGCAGAAGAGGTCAGAGCCAAAAGGCTGGCCTTCAGGAAATATAAGGAACGCAGCAGGATGAAGATAGGAGAATACCAAACTTCCTTAAGGGGAAGCAGGAAGGCAGTAAGGCAGGCAAAGGCCCAAACCGAGAAAACACTAGCACTAACAGTAAAAGAAGGTGACAAGACTTTCTATAGATACATTACTGAAAGGAGAAAGTCCAGAGGGGTATTGCTAAGATCAAAGGGGATACGGGGCATGTGAGGAGGAGAACAACGTAAAAGCATCTATCCTAAATAGATACTTCTGCTCAGTATTTACTGAAGAGAAGGTAGGGCAGGGCACACAGCTCTGCACCATGGACACAGGGGAGGGAGGTGTGCACTAGTCCCTTCACAAAAGAAAGGGTCCTACAAGAGCTCAATAAGCTCAGGGTGGACAAGGCAATGGGACCTGATGGCATACAGCCCAGGGTACTAAAGGAGCTAAGGGTGGAACTAGCAGAGCCATTATCAAAACTGTTTAGTGAGTCTCTGAGCACAGAAGAGGTCCCAGAAGACTGGAGAAGGGCTCATGTGATCCCGCTCCACAAGAGTGGTAGCAGGGAGGAGGCAGAGAACTACAGACCAGTCAGTCATACCTCAGTAGTGGGCAAGATTATGGAGACACTTCTTAAGGAAAGGATAGTGCAACACCTGGAATCCATAGGAGCACATGATCCAAGACAACATGGGTTTACAAAAGGAAGGTCCTGTCAAACTAATCTCATAGATTTCTTTGACTGGGTAACCAGAGTGGTGGACCAAGGGGAGCAGTTGATGTTGCCTACCTTGACTTCAGCAAAGCTTTCGATACTGTTCCACATAGAAGATTGATTCATAAGCTGGGTAGGCTTGGGGTGGGTCAGACATTGGTCAACTGGGTGGCAAACTGGTTGACGGGCAGAAAACAGAGAGTGGTGGTAAATGGTATACAGTCAGATGAGATGCAAGTCACAAATGGGGTACCTCAGGGATCAGTTCTGGGGCCAGTCCTCTTCAATATCTTCATCAGTGACATTGCAGATGGACTGGAGAGTAAGGTTTGTCTGTTTGTAGATGACACCAAGATCTGCAACAGAGTAGATGATCCAGATGGTGTGGGCAGAATGAGAAGAGATCTGGATAAACTAGCAAAATGGTCTGAACAGTGGCAACTGGGTTTAATGTAAAGAGTGCAAGATCATGCACATAGGAAAAGAAACCCTGAAGCCACCTATAGGCTGGGAGGAGTTGCTGGCAGTCACAAGGAAGAAAGAGACTTGGGCATCATCATCACCGATTACCTAAAATCATCCAAGCAGACCTCTAAAGCAGTAGGTAAGGCTAGAGGATGTTGAAGTGTGTTAGTAGGGGTACACAAGTTGGAGAGGAGGTATAATCCCTCTTTACAAGACACTCGTTAGGCCCCATCTGGAGTACTGTGTGCAGTACTGAGGCCACATCTTCACAAGGACAGTAACCAAATTGAGGCAGTCCAGAGAAGCGCAACCAAAATGGTGCAGGGACTGCATCAGAAAACATATGAGGACAGATTAACTGAACTGCAAAGGAGGGAGAGAGGTGATATGATTGAAACATTCAAACACCTTAAGGGCATTAACAAGGTGAAAAGAGTTTAACATGTTTCAATATAAGAAATAGAGGACAACAGGACACAGCATAAGATTAGAGGAGGCCGATTAAGGGGTAATGTGAGGAAGTTTTTTCACAGAAAGGGTGGTGAATGCATGGAACGGCCTACCTCAGGAAGTGGTGGATATGAATACAGTGCAGGGCTTCAAACAGGCATGGGATAGGCACAAGGGAGCAATACAGATGAGTATTAATAGATAGGCCATTGACAGAGCAAAGGCCTGTGGCACATTCATAAGGTAGAAAAATAAATGGGCAGACTGGATGGGCCTTGAGGTCCTTATCTGCCGTCAACTTCTATGTTTCTATGATCTTACAGTTACATATGCCCATGATGGGTTGGGAGGGCACTGTACCACCAGGGTTCCTTTAGTGTACACATGACCACGATCAGGATTGGGGATGTCACTGGACCACCAGGGGAGCCGTGTGCCCGGCAGCGGTGTCCTGGAAGGCGGAGGTGTGGACACCAACGTTTGCCGGCTGCTGTTTGCACGTGCAGTTCAGCAGCCCACCTGTGGGTGGCTGTGACTTGTTCCTGCTTTTTCAGGGGAACAACTTTGATATCCCCTGTGTGGCGCAGTGCAGGGTTGCACCGTCATATGAGCCACACATCCCGGGATGAATATCGGGATGTGCCACATCTGCATCGGCATGCCCCCTGGTACTGCACCACATACATTACCAATGCCCATGGCACATCGGCGGATTCGCATGATGCAGCATGACCCTTTGAATATCGCACCGGGGGGCATTGCACATGGCGCAACCCTGTTGCTCCATGTGCAACCCCTTTGAATATTCGGCCTATGTTGTATAGACAATAATACACAGCAGTAACCTTCTGGTCTCGACAGTGTGAGGGAAAACCATTGAAACACATGCAGTGATATGATGCACTGTTTAGTAACTCACAACCTGCCAACCATATGCATAAAGGGAGCACAACTTACTTGTTTCTAGGGATGCTCTCATCAAGTGGTCCTTCAAGTTCCAGATACTCAAAGAACGACACGCCAATCACACGGGAGTTGAGACAATTGTCTGAAAATATTTAATGTTCTGTGATACAGGTCAGTTCTTTGTTGAGAGCTACATCAGACACTGGATGAATTTCAGTGCAGCAGACACACTCGAGATCTGTCTCCATCCCCTCGCAGTTACCACATTCGCACCTGAAATACACAAGTTGGATAAACAATATTTTGTTTTGTGGTGGCGCAGAGAAAAGCAGTAGTTTTCATACTCAGTCCATGAACTATAACTTTCCACATCCTCATCAGGGCCCCCCTCCCCATGTCCCTCTCGCAGTACCTGTACCCATCACGCACAGCACCATAGACCATCACTCACTCCATGAGCTATCTGTCTCCCATCCTCAACAGAGCCAAGTCATGTAGCAACATCACCCAGTACATATAGAATTACTTTCTACATCCTCGACAGGGTCCCCCTCCCCATGTCCCTCTCATAGTACCCCAACCCATCACACACAGCTCCCTACTCCATGACCCACTCCATGGACTATCAGTGTCCCATCCTCGACAGGGCCTCCCCCAACCGAGTCCCTGTAGCAACATCACACAGTACATGAAGAATTACTTTCCACTTCCTTGACAGGGCCCCCTTTCCCCATGTCCCTCTCGCAGTACCCCTACCCATCATGCACAGCACCCTACTCCATGACCCACTCCATGGACTATCAGTATCCCATCCTCAACAGGGCGCCCCCAACCAAGTCCCTGTACCAATACCAGTACCCATCCAGCACAGCACCATACAACATCACACGGTCCATGAACTATAACTTTCCACATCTCGACAGGGCCCCCTATCCTCATGTCCATCTCGAAGAACCCCTACCCAGGACACACAGCACCGTACTCCATGACCCACTCCATGGACTATCAGTATCCCATCCTCAACAGGGCCCTCCCCCCAACCAAGTCCCTGTAGCAACATCACCAAGTACATAAAGAATTACTTTCCACATCCTCAACAGTCCCTCCCCATATCCCTCTCATAGTACCCCTACCCATCACGCACAGCACCCTACTCCATGACCCACTCCATGGACTATCAGTATCCCATCCTTGACAGGGCTCCCCCCCAACTGAGCCCCTGTAGCAACATCACACAGTACATGAAGAATTACTTTCCACATCCTTGACAGGGCCCCCCCAAAAACACTGTAGCAATACACAAACACATCCCTCACAGCACCATACACCATCACCCACTCCATGAGCTATCAGTCTCCCATCCTCGACAGGTACCCCCCCACCAACCAAATCCCTGTAGTAATACCCAAACACATCCTTCATAGCACCCCACACCAACCAGTACACCACAGAACCACACAAGTAACTGTATCCATACCCAGCCCCAGCAACAATGCAATACAATGAACAACACCCTTAGAAATACATATAGTGACATGAACACCCCATATGAATGCCAGGATAGCATGGTTACAGCACATCAAATGCCAGCAGAACAGCACAGTGCAATGTAATGAGAACTGGCTTTTGGGACAAAAGTACCACACATAGAGGAAAGGAAACACATAAGGTGACTGCCACACAAACACACTGTAGCTGCTTGAAACAGGACCAGCTCTGTCGCTGTGGCCTTAGGGAACATTTTTTTCAGAAATAACATTCATAAATGCAAGGCTGAAATTATAGGCAGCAAAGCACAGGGTGCAATGTAATAGGTCCACAGACAGTAGAATAAAGTGCTACAAGCATTTACCAATCCTGCGGATCCTCGGTATGGCGACTGTTCCTCATGGCAAGATGGCCAGTCAACAGCTGATCCTCTTCATCAGAGGATTCACTACCTCCAATGGCACCCTCATCAACTGCTTCGTCGACCTCAGGCTCAAACATGTATGGCTGAATATGCAGTGTTAAATCTATGTCCAAATCAAGCTCCTCTGTCTCAGCCATCATATTTTCCCATTGCTCCTTCACTTGCTTCCAGTGCGACCGCGCTTGTATGGCGTCATTGAGTCACGTGATGCAGCCGCCAGGTTAAAATGAACACAGACTGCTGCGCATTCACACAAACCACAAAAAACAGCTTCAAATAAGGTACAGTCAATTAGTTTCATATTTTATGGCACCACAGCATGTATTTGGACCATGTTGGGGAACGAATGAGCAGAAAATGACTACTTTTAATACAGACCCTATTTATGGATCCTTTAAAACTCTATGAAAGACTTTAGGTATTTCTTACCTTTTTCCAGTTCAGTAACACCATTAAGCTTATGCACAATTGTTAACTTTAACCATCTCTATTTCACATGCAAAAGAAAGAATTTCGAAGGCACACCAGGCAGTCTCTTTAAAATATGAGGTTTACTTAGAAAATGGACAAAATATGTAAAATGTAAACACAGAACAATATATCACAAAGCATACAATCACTTAAAAGAAAACAAGGGAAAAAAAGTACAAACATAAACTCCTACCACAATACAATTAGACTTGTCTATCTAATGTATTATTACCTTCTTACAGCGCTTATAGTTAGATGCTGTTGTTTCAGAGTCCAACAGGAATGTGAGTGTTGAAAAACACAACTACAATTTAAAATGCAGTGTTTCAAACCCTTCCATGATGTCATCTAGCTTCTCCTTTCAGAATATAAAAAATGTACAAAACAGGATGTCCTATAAAGAGGTATATTAAATTCTGTGACTTCAGCAAAACTCATTTCCCAAATTATGACACTCTTTAAATAAGTCTTTCCTTTGATCTAGTGTGGTTTCCTGCTTTTCAAGAATATCACAGGACTTTAACAACTCTGCAATTTTCTCACCTAGGTGTCAAACAGCTTCTTTTAGCACCAGTTGTAAATTAACTGGCCTTCCTCTGAAGACGTCATATAACGGATATTTTAGTTTCCTGGCTTCAAAGTAACACAGATCATAAATACGGCCATAAAAAGCAACTTGGAAGTTAATCACATTACAGAGATCTGCTGTTTAACATATCCTGTCATTTGAAGTGAAACCTGGGGGGGGGGCATCCCTCAGGCTGTCTCATGAGAGACACTCAATAACACATTCTATACACAAATATCATAGAGCAATCATAACCAGCTGGCCAAGCGTCACAATTGTTGCAAAATAATTTTCCACAGAAAAATTGCTTTTCCTCAGAATATTATGCCACGGATCACAGTAGGTGGAATTCCGCTGAAGAACCAGCGGAATTCCAGTGGAAATTCCACCGGCAGAATGGCCATTCTGTGTTAATTCCACCGGTGGAATTCTGCATTCCACACAGCACCATTTTCCGCACATTTCATAGTCTTTCTAGTTAATCTTTTTGGATCAGCAACTGCAAACAATTGATTCTCTTGTTGCTGTATTCGGCTAGCTATTTGTGTTTGGACTGGCACCACAAATCCCAGGAAGCACTGCTTTGTTTGTTTCAACTCTATCTCTCCTCCCCTGCCCCATCCCTCATATACAGTGAGTAGCCTTGAATGGACAGTTTCAAGTCATGGTGCTATGTAGTCCATGTTTCTGTAACAGGTAATTAGTCTTCATAGGCCTCTGCTACTATGGTTTGTATGTCACAGATTTTGTTCCCTATGTCCTGGCATTCAAGCATACTGTTCTCCAGTGCTTCTGCACCCTCCCTGTGTGTCCTTATTTTTTGTCCAGACTCTTTTTTCGATGCCGTCCCTGGGGCTTAGCATATTCCTCCTCTATGTTACTATGGTTTCCATTCTCCTCAGTGCTGTATTCTCTGCCTTGAGTTCCTGTTCTTCCTAGTCCCCAGTCCTTGTTTGCTTACCTTTCTTCTTTCACTGTTCCTCTTTTTGCTCCCCCACCTCTTCTGCTGCTACTGTATATACTTCCTATACTCCTGGTATTTGAGATAGCCATCTCCCAAAAGAAAGTGTCAGTTTTCCAACTTTTCACCCAACGAAGCCTCCTCCACTTCAACCCCATTCTTTGCTATCCCTTGTCCTTGCTAGGATCCTGTATATTTCCACTAGAAGGCGTGAGGGCCTGGTATTATGTCCTGGTACTCCCTGGCTACAGCCTTCTCCTTGTAAATTTAAATGACCAGTGATGAAGGCATCAAACCTTTGGGCCAAAGCCTTGGTCCCCTCTGCCATAGAGTGCAGAGCATCCTGCTTGATTGAATAGTCTTCTGTCCCTCCAGAACAGTCCTCTGTCCCCCACCAAGTCCTCCTCCCTGCACCACTTCTTCAACCATTGGTTATAATGAATGATCAGGAGCAGTCTAGCTTCTTCCATGAATCACACTGGCAGAATGTCAGAAAATGGTATGGAGGTTGCTACCAGCTTAAGTCTCCTGCCCTGCTCCCTAAATCTGTCCTGAACATGTCCAATAGAACTTTCTGTTAGATCATGTATCCCCAGGAGGACAGTTACATCTAGCCCTTCCCTACCTCTAACAATCCTCTAGATTCTGCGTGCATCCTTTCCTGCTGATGCCCCGGTAGGCAGCTGACCAACCTACCACCCTGGTGCCCTGCACACACCAACTCCTCCATTCCTCTGACAACGCAGTCCTCTATAACTAGCAACTTCTTAGTCTCTTTCTTGCCTTTGAACTCCAATTCTATCTGAGATGCTACTCTTGTGGCAGTCCTGGTTGTCTGTTAGGTAACAGATATCACTTTCCAGTAGTGAGACACTGTATAAATCAAGTTGTTCAGGGGAGAAAAGTGAATCCCTGTTACTATGTCAGGACAACCACTACTCCCCATAGGAACTCCCCTTCTCCCCTCACCCCACCAACTACTCTTCACCCCCCAGCTCGGACCTGTGGTGTCCTTTGGGGAAGCAGATCAGCAGCTGCTGGCTACAGCATCCACTTGGCCCTACTATGGAGGAGGTCTAATTCAGCCTTCACTGCAGCCAGTTCCATGGTTAGTGTTTCAAACCCACTGCATACTCAGCAGCATCTTGTTTCAGAGCACTTCTCTGAAGATGGGCACCCCGCAGCCATTGCAGCACACTAGACCCCTCCCCATCCCAGTTATTCAGCCTCCCTTCTACGTTCCTCATACTCCTCCCTTAGGACCCTTAAAATCTGGGTGTCCCTGATACACTTTAGCTTCAGTACCCTACCCTCTAGTTATAGTACTCTTCCCTGCAATCATCCCTGCAGTCTCTCCATCCCTTGCTCAGTAGTACTTATTGTAGCCCCCTTCTAGAAACCACTATATCAGGGTACCCTAGATAGGATTTACCTAGGAGACTGTCAGGATACTGTCGTAACCTTAAAGTACCAAATCTGTCCCTCTCATGCACAACCCAGTCATCTCCCTCAGCATGGCCTGGGATGGCCTCCCTGCAGCTAAAAGCAAACAACAATGACCTAGAATGAAGAATGCCCTTCACCAAGGCCTGGAGAAATGGAAGCTACAGCAAAAGTAAATTCAAAGAAAATATCAGTGAGTTAAGACATCCAGTCCAGGATTTCCCTGAAACCTTTGGTATTTTAATATGGATCAAATATAGCACTCTTACTGATAACAGAAATATACAATATGTGCAATATTGAAATGAGTATTATAACATTTCAAATCAGCATTCGAAAATCAGAACTGTGACTGTGGGCATGCACACCAGCAGCAGAGCCAAAACGCTTGGTTCCAATTTCCTAATGCTGATTTGAAGCATTATGCTCATTTTAATATTACAGATATATTACTGTTCTCAGTACAAGTGCTACATTTGATCCATATCAAAATACCAAGGAACTTGGAAACGTACTGTGTAACTCATGCAGGCACAAGATTAGCAGCAGTTTGAGGGGTCATCTTTAACTGACTTGCATTCCCTTCACATCAGGAATGCACCAAGGCATTCATCAGCTGGACTTCAGACAAGCTAATGGTTAAATAGCTCAGGCTGAGTAGAAGTTTGTTCTCCATGCAAAATAATGAAACAAACTGTAGAATTAGGTAGTTTGTGGAGCATAATGCCTTTAGAAGGCATGCCGAATATTACAGATACACTGGTCTCATAGAACCAAAAAATAGCAATAAGAGCTGACGTTCCTTTAATAGTAAAGAATCACAATAAAATAAAGAAAAAAAATAACATAAAACAATGTTCAGTCTTTCATTATAGAACAGACAGAGGCAGAAGAATGCAAAGCATCACACAACATATGCACAGTAAGAGCAACCAGCTTGGAAATTTCAAATAAACTACAAAACAGTATTTCAGTTGGTGCTTAGTCCTGCAGAAACAAAGCGGATTATATTTTATTACGTTTTTTTTCATATGCACTTTAAACTTATTGGTCCTATTGTTGGTAGAAGGTACTCATCAATGTAGAGGATTTAGGATCCAGACAAGGCTTTCAATAGTAAAGCAGGAATTACTAGTTAAATTACAATTCTGCTGATTAATTAGTGTTGAGCAAGAAAATGAGTCAGAGAGTAGGAACAAGCCAGTTAGAAGTCTACAGACACTGGAAATTAGCCAAAACAAATTCTTCCTGATACAGTTTAGATTTACTGAGAATTTTTGGGGGGGGCCCAGAAATGCATACAGAGCCAAAGCTTGTTTCAAAGTATGACCTGGAAGCAAAGGGAGGTTAAGTGACTATCTCAGGGTCATATATCATGCATGTGGTCATTGTGGGATTCAAACCTAGGTCTGCTGAGTCTCCAGGTTCATTGCTCGGTGCTCTATGAACTAAGCTATACTGCCTCCCTAGCAAAAACAAAACTTTTGCCAGTCACACACATTACCAGAGTCCAAAGGTTGTTTAAGGGTGCTTACAATCTTTATTTCACAAACATGATGTGACCACAGCAGTAAAGGCAGCAGGAGAGCTATGCAGTTTGCAAAATAAAGATTGTAAGTACCCTTGACCAATCTTTGGACTCGTAATGTGGGTGAGTGGCGCTAGTTTTTTTTGCCTTGTATTAATTTTACTGTCTACATCACAACAATTTCGCTGTAGCCCTTGAGCTAGATTCACAAAGAGAGCAAAAAAATCCACATGTGCAGAAAAAAGGGCTTGCAAAACTGCAGAAATGCAAGTGTGACATATTCACAGTCAAAATTTCTGCATGTGCAGAAAATCGCAAAGCAGGCGAGTTACGAAATTCCACAAGTGTGGAAAATTTGTATGTGCGGATCTGCAAGTGTTATAAACAGCCCAGCAGATGGAACAACGGGTGATCCATATTAACTGGAGCAGGAGCCTGACAGTATTGCAAAAGTTGCAGCAGAACCAGCACTCCCAATGACTCCAGCAGCCAGTCCCACAACTGGGATCACAGTAGCACCCCTTGTAACAGCAGGACCTTGCACCCAGTGGCAGTTTGCAATCGTTGGTTGTATCTCTCGCTGAGGTTTTTCTTTTACCTGTGTCTGTGGCACACAGTTCTGGCTGTTACCACCTCTGCCTGTACCGCCTGTTGGGGTCCTTTATGGGCTGCACTGGGTCATGTGGTTTTTGGTTTGTTGACTGTCAATTGCAGTGTGTGCTATGTTTGTTGTAACAACTGACACTACTATGTAGCCCATAGGTTTGCTGTTGCTTGATGCCTGAACCCCCACTATGATTGTTTCCCAATTGTTAGTATACTGCCTTTTGCTCAGGGTGAGTTACAACTCATTCTCCTCGGTGCAGCATATGCACAACATTTTTTCTGCAACTGCGGGAAACAGGGGCTGAGCATAGCCTTTAAGGGGATATGCCATACTTTTCAGTTGCATTTCTTTGTCCAGGAATTTCCTCAGCTGCGTTTCTTCTGCAGACCACAATGTATTTTTTTCCACAGCTATGGAACTTTTGTGTATGTGACACAGTGGAATTACCCCTTTTTTCCTGCAACTGTGCAAATGTTGGGGCCTTGCACATTTTTTTTTCACCTTCAAAGTGTTTTGTGAATCCTGCTCACTGCCTTTTGCCCAGGGTGAGTTATGCCTCACTCTCCTTGGTGCAGCATGTGCACAACATTTTTACAGCAACTGCAGGAAAACAATGGCTGAAAATCGACTTTAAGGGTATGTGCCATAGTTTTCAATGGCATTTTTATGTATAGGAATTTCCACAGCTGCATTTTCCCCTAGTCTGCAGTGTATTTTTTCCACAGCTGCAGATGTTTTGTGTATATGATGCAGCGCAATTACTCCTTTTTTCCACAACTGTGCAAAGTTTGGGGACTTGTGCATTTTTTGCACTTCCAAAAAGTTTTCTGAATCCTGCCCAAACTTTCCTTTTCCACTATTCTGCCTCCCTGCCTGCCTACTACAATGACATCAGCAGAATCTGCCACAGTGAATATAATTTAGAACAATTGGTAACAACATCATATTATATGGCTGTTATAGTCAGCAATTGATTCATCCAGTTTTCTTCATGTACTGCAGTTCAGTGGTCAGAAAAGGTTGCTATAATGTTTACTCTAAAGTCACAACTATACTACATCAACTTTTCAGTTAGAATCCCACTTTTATGTTCTCGCCACAAGCATACATTCAAACATTCTTGCCTGTAAAATGTATTTTTATTTTAAAACTTTACTTGTACAGTAAAGCTCACAGCCGCACATTAAACCAGATTGGGGCTAGATTTTCAAAGAACCTTGTCATGATTGTGAGGCAGTTGTACAACTTGTGACATTTTTTTTTAATTTTTTATTTTAGTTTTTGTTGACCGGGTAAGTGCACTAGACAAATCCTGCCTATTTTCAGGCATGACCCGGGGTGGGGGGATACAGATGAATGCCAACTGACCTTGAACCAGATTAAGCTGTTTGTGGTATTTTTAGTGAATGAGGGAAATTTGGCCAGGACACCGGGGAAATTCCCCTACTCTTTTCGAGAAGTGCCATGGGATCTTTAACATCCACCTGAACTACAACCAATCCAAGCAGATGGGACCTCGGTTTAACGTCTCATCCGAAAGACGGCACCTCAGAAGTGCAGCACCCCCTCATGCTGCACATGGCTGTTAGACCAAAAAAAGGTGATCTAACTTTATGTCCCCAGTGCCAAACTTTGCACAACAAAAATGATGCATACGTCAAAACAATGATACGTGTGTCATTTGTTTGCCATTTTTTTTAATTCATATTTTATTCATTTTAAAATGAACAGCACAGTAGAAGTACATTCTTGTAAGAAATTTGCAGATACAATACATCAGGGCTCTAATCCCTTACTAAACAGGACAGCCGTTTCTCTTACTTATACCCTGTATGAGGGGGGAACCTCTAACATTTCTATTAATGTGAAATAATTACAATACTGTGAGCTGTGGAACTGTAGCCCATGAGCACACGATAAACCCATTAATTGGTTTAAAACTCTTAAATGCTTACATTAATCCTATGCCCTACTGGGCTGCAGGTATCATGCAATAACATTATGTTACTTTCTAACTTATGTTCTTATAGTCACATTTCCAGTCTCCCCTTAGTCAAACATATTCCTCAAATGATAAATCACCTAAGGTACAGTTAAACCTTAATAAACCTTTAATTTTCCCTTATTATTGTTGGTCAATTACCTAATAATGACTTACTCTTGTCAGATAGGAACAGAACAATGGCAGCACTATTTATTAATTGAATTAACTTTAGACAGTACAATGGATGCTAAAGGGCAACAATCCATCGTTAAATAGTAACTGCCATTAGTTATTATTTTCATTACTCGATTCTACACCTCCCATGTGCTCCTGCCTCTCTGACCAGCTTTTAAACAGAAAAACTAGCAAATTCTTTTATTCCTTCCTTCAACCCTTAACAGAAGAAAAAGTAGTGTAACTTAGGAGGCCTGCTAACAAGCATACCCCCATGGGTGTTACTGGAGCAGGTAAAGTTTTAAGTTAAGAAACTTGCTTCAGTCTCATCTGTTTCTTCATCGGAGGTTCGGTCTTGAAATTTTTTAGTAACCGCCATCTTAGCCACCCATTTCCCTGCATCTTGAGGATCCATAAATATAAAGACTTTACTGTCATATACCACTCGGAGCTATACCAGGAATTGAATGCTGTGCGGAATATTCAATTCCCTCAGGATGCCATGAACTCCATCAAATTTTTTCCACCGCAGACGAGTGGCATACGCTATATCAGGAAACATGTGGACAGTCACCCCCTCTGCACCAAGAGGACCATATAATTTAGCCAGGTTTAATAGGTGGTCATGAGAACCCATGTTGTCCAGTACCACCATCACCACTCTGGGAAGATCGAAAGTGGGTGTTGCTTGCTGCTGTGTTCTGTAGGTCTTAATAACTGCAATGTCCGGGTATGGGGCATTTTCCCAAAATTGCTCCCTCAACCAGTCCTTAACAAATAAGGCCATGTAATCCCCTTCAGCACTTTCTGGCAGACCCACTAGATGTATATTTGACTTCTGACCCAATTTTCCAGTATTTCTAGTCAGTTACTGGTATGTTGGGCCTCCTTTGCATGCTGGGCCACAGCACTTTTGCAGGTTTCTGAATGCCGATGGACCCCTTCCATCTCCCCTTGCATTAGGGCCACCAATTTTTCTACTGTGCTAAGTCGTCCAGTAGTTAAATCCAACTTTTGATTCACCATGTTTGACTATGCCAGTAGTTGATGCATCTTGTGGCCCAGTGATTGAACAGTCTACTCAGCACCCTCTCCCTCGAGTGGGTCATAAGCCATTGATCAAGTACTAGGACCAGACACCTACCCCTTTCCTCTGTCCTTCTTCCTTTCTCCTTGTGGTTGGGTGCAATTTGTTTTGCCCACCCTGATCTGTGTTCTTCAGTTTATCTGCACTAGAGTTTTGTACGTGAAAACTGTACTTTTAAATGGCTTTTTAAGTTTGCTGAAATTTGTTTGTCTGAGGAGCCGATGTGAAAGTGACTTCTCTGCTCGGGCTCCACAGCGCCCCACCCCAACCCCATTTGTTTGTCATAAAGTGAGTAAAGTGCATAAAATGTATCAAGATGTTTTAAAAATAGCCTGCAAACAGTTGGGTGCATTCTGTAATCTCACAGCTGCAGCAGAAATGCCATTACAAGTCCTGCATCCAAACCTTTGAAAATCCAAACTCCACACAATCCTTTTAAAGATTTTAAGAGTTATGTCAGTTTAAAAGTCTTTTTGTTGACTCGGCCTTAAACCCTATCAAACTTAATTTTGTCATACAGTATGTATGTGTTCTTAGCCCTTAGAATCATATACTGTAGAAAAAACAACGTGGGCAACTATGCCCAACTTGGCATGTGTTTCCATCTGGGAGTTCTGAAAACACTTGAGATCTCTCAGTATTTGCTTTTGAGGTTTTCAGCATCTTCAGAATCCCTTGATGTAAACACAGCCGCATTGTGCAATTTTTCCTCATAGAAAATGCCATCATTTATTTCCCTGTATACCTGTGACTAATCCATCAACTAAAAGTATATACCTGCACTAATCAAACAGTTACAGCTCTGTACCTACACTAATTAAACCTATATAATGTACCTACACTAATCAAACTATTAGTTGGACAATACTAATATGACAATTAACACATCATTAGGGAGGAGCTTGCCAAACCAATTAAGAATCTGCAAAAGTACCTGGAAAAAAGAAACACAAAACTCTCCCAAACCCAGAAATCCCTCAGACTCCTTCCTGCACTCAATACACTACACACCATTCCCTCCTTGCTGCAAGAGACCTTTAGGTGCCATAACGTGATCACAAATGCAATCTCCATAACAGTAAGCATCCTAATGTATTATATTCAACAAACAATGGGTAAGGGTGGATTCGGGTGAGTGGCTTTGTTGCACTAATCAGCCCCCTCAATGGGTATACAACCTTGTATACCAACTTTACCCATTATGTGTATATCCCTATATATACACAAACATACAAATACTGGATAGGGTTAATTACAACCCCAAACCAGTACCTAAATGTCTCTGTTGCACAAGTGCTTTTGAATTGTTTAGCTTACCCACATTACCACACCACTGTATACCCATTATCTTCATTTACTTGCCAGCTTCTGAGTAAGTTTTGGAATGCACAGTCCCACCATTCTATGCATGCTGTTTTTTTCATCAACTGCCAATTTGCAGATAGCCCTACTTTGGTATTGCCACCCTATTTGGTTATTGTCTTTTTGTCAGGTTCATTATTTTTTGTTTCAGTATAGTTATATAGTTTATACCTTTCAATCCTGCTCCTTGCCATCGTGCATTGCCTCTCCTCCTCCCTGCTCAACCCTCATTCTCCAGCTTGAACAGGATTGGCTCTTGGTTTCACTTCATGATGAAGCACTCTATACCAATATCCCACATGGGGGGGGGGAGAATTTAGTGCCCTTAAGTACTGGCTGGATCAGAATGAGAATATGGATGTACAGCTTAAACAATTTTTAGTTGATTGCTCAGAACACATTCTCACAAAAAGAAAATAGTTTCCTTTCCCAGGGTTCATACTGCCTTCAGATTAAAGATATGGCAATGGAAGCAACATTTGTTCCCAATTATGCCAACCTTTATTTGGGCCAATGGGAGAAAGAAGTGGTCTATGATAGCCAGGCCAACCCTTTTTATCATAGGACTGACATTTGGTCTCGTTTTATAAATGACATCTTGAAGGTCTGGTGTGGCAGCAGGAGTGAACTGGAAGAGTTTATTTGATACCATGAGGGAAGCAATCCAAACCTTAAATTTGTAAAGCAGTGTGATACCACAATAGTTTCTTTTTTTGGATCTGAACATGATGTAGGGGGAGGATGGTACACTACAACTGGATTTGTTCTGTAAAAACACTGATCGAAACTCGCTCCTAGGGGGATGCTGATAAGTACATCATGGCAGCATGCTTCATCTCTTAGCTCCACTGTGTTGAAGCCAACATGTGCTGAAACCACTGAAAGAGTGTTCTCGCTGGTGGCTAAATGGCCACAAAAAACTCATTAAAGAATAAGGAACCAGCAGAGGTTAGAGCTGAGGCATTTGAAAAGTTGTTTTCCCCCGGAACAAGGAAACCTGCCTCGCAGTGGGAGGTGACTTCTTCTCCGCAGTTAGTCGGGGCAATGGCTTCCCCAATACCAATACACCTTGAGTTGGGCATTAAAGCAAAGTGCTCTGTAAAACCAACCTTAGCATTGATTTAAACTTTCCTAATGGAGTTTCAAGCAGATGCAAAACAATCTTTACAGAAAGTGCATACCGTATTAGAAGATGTTTCTTCGCGATGCCAAACAATTGAGGAGAGGATGGTCATGCTTGAAGAAAGAACAAAAACAATGGATGATAAAACTGAGACTCTTTCTAATCAGGTCTTAACCATTGAAAATGCAGTAAATGCCGCTTTACACGAACAACTCAATACTATGGCTAAACTTAAGAAAATCGAAAATATCCTGCTTATGAAAAATCTCAGGCTGATTGGTCTGTCTCCAGAGATTCTCAATGATGACCTGAAATCTGAGATTGAAACGATTTTAACATTGTTACTTTCAGCTGAACTGCCAGTGGTGTTGGAATCAGTGTTTTGTCCTTTGGCAAAAAGCAATTCTGCTTCTCAGACTAAACAACTCAGAGCAAGGAATGTGATATGTACTGTACCTTCTCAAGCATACCTCTGAGAAATAAGATGTTGCCGTTGGCCAGAATCAAAAAAGGTCTTCTCTATGAGGGCACTAAACTAAACCTGTTTTCTTATTTCTGCATGGCTACTTAGAGGAGGAAACAATTTCTATCAATCAAGTCTGAGTTTACCATGGCAGGGGTAACAGCTGTGCTGTAGTCCCCTGATAAACTAAAAGTGACTTTCCATGGGAAAGACTGTTACTTTCTCAATGTAGATGCAGTGCAGGCATTTTTTTTGCAAAGAATGTTGCACTACCAACGGACTTGGACTCAGATGATGAAGAAGATGAATTTGCCGATGATATAGAGTACATTCTGATGGCAACTTAATGGACTTTAGATTTAGATATGCACTTGTCTGTATCATCACCGTCTACTTCCATGAAATAACTTTTGCCTGAAATGTTTTTTCTCATTATTGGACACTTATGAAGGGATCCAACTCAGTTAAGAAGGGGGATAAAACCTTTTATAGGTACATTAGGGAGCAAAGAAAGACTAAGGCAGAGATACTGAGGTTCTCAAAAGAAGTGGCGGGGAAGGTTAGAGAGAAAAAGATAGCATTCAGGAAGTATAAGGAAACACAGAAGGAGCAGAAGGAGCAGGACAGAGAACTGTACCAGTTAAAGCAGAAGGAAGTAGGGAAGGCAGTCAGAACAGCAAAGGCCTAACTGAGGAAAAGATAGCCAACTCGGTTAAGAAGGGGATAAAACCCTTTATATGTACATTAGGGAGCAAAGAAAGACTAAGGCAGGGATACTGAGGCTGAATAAAGAGGAAGGTGGTGGGCAGAGAGCAACAGTGAAAAAGCAGGGATAATGAATGTATACTTTGGCTCAGTATTCACAATGGAAGAGCAGGGGGAGATACCTAGTTCAGTCAATAGAAGTACTCTGGATAGGGGGGTTGATAGTCCTTTCACAGAAGAAAGGGTTCTGAAAGAACTCCTAAAACTGAAGGTGGATAAAGCAATGGGGCCTGATGGGATTCATCCAAGAATTCTAAAAGAACTAAGGGAAGAACTAGTAACACCACTGACTACCCTTTTTAATAAATCATGGAAGGATGGTGTGGTACCTGAGGACTGGAGGAGGCCAGATATGATTCCCCTTCACATAATTGGGAGCAAGACAGAGGCAGAAATCTACAGACCTGTCAGTTTGACCTCAGTGGTAGGGAAAATGATGGAATCACTTCTGAAGGAAAGACTTGTTGAGTACCTAGAGGCCAGTGGGGCACAGGACTCAATGCAGTATGGATTCACAGCAGGAAGGTCATGTCAGACAAATCTAATTGATTTCTTTGACTGGGTGACCAAAGTAGTAGACGAAGGAGTGACTGTGGCCATGGCCTACCTAGACTTTAGCAAGGCATTTGACACAGTCCCACACAAAAGATTAATAAACAAATTAGCCAGACTGGGAGCGGGTCCCATGGCAATAGCCTAGGTAAAACATTGGCTGGACAACAGGACACATAACACAGTGAAGAAAGGGGAGTTACTAGTGGGGTACTGGAGGGTTCAGTACTGGGGCCTGTCCTTTTTTATGTCTTTATAAGTGACATTGCAGAGGGACTGGGAAGGAAAAGTATGACTCTTTGCAGATGACACAAAGATCTGCAACAGGGTTGATACGCAAGGTGGGGTGGAAAGGATGAAAAGGGACTTGGCAAGGTTGGAGGAATGGTCAAATCTATGAGAGCTTAGATTCAATGCAAAGAAGTGCAAAGTAATGCACCTGGGAAACAAAAACCCAAGTGAAGAGTATACAATGAAGGGTGAGATACTGACAACAACGAAAATGGAAAGGGACCTGGGGGTAGTCATATCAGATGACTTAAAGATGGGCAAGCAACGTGAGAAGGCAGAAAGGAGGGCTGGGGGGATACTGGGATGCATAGGGGGAGGCATCACCTGTAGAAAACAGGAAGTTGTTGTCCCTCTGTACAGACAGTTGGTAAGACCACATCTGGAGTACTGTGTATAGTTCTGGAGACCCCATCTCTGCAAAGACATAGGCAGGGTGGAGGCTGTCCAGATGAGGGCCACCACAATGGTGCAGGGTCTGCACGAGAAGACATATGAAGAAAGACTAAAGGAGCCTTAGATGTATAGCCTCAAGGAAAGGAGGGGGAAGGGACATGATAGAAACTTTCAAATACCTCAAGGGAATCAACAAAGTCCAAGAGGGTAACAACTTTCAGAAAAAGAGATGTGCAAGAACAAAGGGGCACAATTTGAAGTTAGAGTGGGGATGGCTCAAAGGTAATGTGAGGAAGTATTTCTTTACAGAGAGGGCTGTAGATGCATGGAACAGCCTTCCTAAGGAGGTCGTAGAGTCAAAAACAGTGGGGGCATTCAAGAATGCATGGGACAGTCATAAGGCAGTTCTAGTGGGGGGGAGGAAGTAGGCTGTTGGTTAACTAGGATCTGTAGCTTATCCATTAGGTAGGGAAATGGGCAGACTAGGTGGGCCAAGCAGTCATTATCTGCCATCAGATTCTATGTTTCTATGTTTGAAGCTTAGAGCAAGAGACAGCTGAAGCATAATTGTTCTTTTTACCCCAACTAAAAGTTAATTATACATGGAATTCTGAGCTTATGATTTTTGAGATGTAGCAATATATTTGCTATTCTTACATTTTTTTCTTTCTCTCTGAATAATAAAAACAGAGTATAAAAAAAAAAGAATCTCGCTCCTACATTCCATAAGCTGCCACCCACGCCATATGTTTCATAATATTCCCAAGGCCCAATTTTTTTGTGTAAGGAGAAACTGTGCTGAGGAGAGGGATTTTATGTCAAATGGTCAGAACCTGTGCCGTAGATTTGGGGAGAGGGGATACAGTGACCAGGCTGTGAATAAGGCTTTTCAAGGAGCACTACATAATGACACAAATACATTATTGATAGTGAATGAAAAATGAAAGGGCCCAGGAAAAATGAATTCTGTCATTACTTTCAATAGGCACCCTTCAGAGGTAGAAAACGTGATTTAGGAGAACTGGGGGATCTTACATACAGATCCCTTGTTGAGAGAAGATACAGAATTGGACCCTAGAATGGTACACAGACATGGGACCAACCTCAGGGATAGGTTGATTCATAGTTTCCAGCCAGAAAATAAACCACCACCCCCAACCATAGCTGCCATCATTACCATGTGGTACCCATGTCTGCAGACATTGCATGTTTTGCCTTTCCATGTTGGAATGTGACACTTTAATGACAGTTAATGTCACAAAAATATTTGAGACAAGGTCATTTTTTTGTGTGTGGCATTTTTTTATCTGGAGTTCAGAGTGTAGTGGTTTGTGTGATGTAAACTTTTCTGCAAATACAAATCCCAGAATCCCCTGCAGCTGACATCATAGGAGGGCTGCAGTAATGGGAGATTCAGAAACCCACAATGAATGTTAGAGCTTTTATAAGCACTGATCTTTTGTTTGCTGCTCCCTTTGTCCTCCCTGTGCTAAGTACAGTCATAGAGGATTGTACTTAACCCCCAGAATTCAGCAGGACTGGCAAACATCTGACCAGAGCTTATAAAAGCTTTAACATGCATTGCAGGCTACTGACTCTTCCACTGCAACAGCCATCCTTTGATTTAAGCTGCAGGGGATTCTGGCATTTGTAGTTATAGAAAATGTCAGCTTACAGATCAGATCAACAGAATAATTCTGATACAATCTATTACACTGCAATCAACAGTAAGTAAAAACATTGTTTTTGAGCAAAGTACAAATTGAGACCAGCCCCACAGCAGGGCATGGGCAAGGCCACTGATGTTCGGTCTTTTACCAGAAAACCCAGTAAAATTCCGGAAACTGGACTGCCTGCACACTGCTAAAAACAAAGAATTTCATGGAATTTGGCATTTTAGGCCAGATCAGTAAATCATCAGAATTTTTTCTTACAATTGCTTTTTGTACTATTTTCAATTTGCATCAATGAATGCTCTGTATATTAAGCCTTCTTTTATTCTGATTATTTATACACATTCTAAAAGTATGACAGTAGAATCCTGGTAAAATTTCATTTCATTTTTATTTTGTTAATCGGGTAAGGGCACTGGAACAAGTCCATTTTCAGGCCCCACCCGAGCATAAGAAAATGCACATTAATACAAACAATACATAACAAATACATTACTAATTACATATATGTACAAACATCACATTCCTGCAAAAACGTTTTTAGATTAAACTTAAAACTAGATAGAGATGAGGCACACCTAACATTTTCTGGTAGTAGATTCCAAAAAGGAGAGGCAGCATGCAAAAAAGAACATGATCCAGCTTTAGTTTTGGGGGGGGCAGCATAAAGAAGGGTCCCTTTAAATGACTACAGGTTTAAGGTTGTGTCACAAACAGCAACCAAACTACTCAGAGGAAACAAGGTGTTTGAGTATAATGGTTTAAAAACTAAACTACCATAACAATACTTAAACCGAGATGTAGGAGATAACCGTCATATCTGGGAATACAAAGAACAGTGGTGGGTCTGTAAGGGAAGGTTTAAAACAAATTGACAAATATTATTATACAAAACAGTAAGTGCATTTGTTTCTTTAGCAGACAGTTTATAATATAACCCTCCAGCATAATCAATGTGGGGTAACAAGATCCAAATTGCTATAGCACATCTAGTTTCAAAAGAAAAACTTTTTTTCAACTTATATAATAAACCCAGTTGGTTAGCATTTCTACAAACAGACATAACCTGGGTGTGAAAAGTTAGACAAGGATCAAGCTGGAATCCTAAATATTTACATCCGTAAACTTGCTCAATAGATGAGCCATCATCATTATAAATATCTAGGGTAAAGTTTCCCTTCAAGATACCAGAAGAACAAAATAACATTGACTTCATCTTTTTAGGGTTTAGGATCAAATGATTATCCTTAAACCAATTCCAGATATCAATAAATTCAGATTGTAATAATGAAGACAAATTGAGAATATTAGACGATTGAGAGTAAAGAATTAAGTCATCTGCATAAAGTAAACACATACAAGATTTGCAAAGGGAAAGTAATTTGTTAACAAGAGGGAAAACAATAAGGGACCCAATACTGATCCCTGCAGAACACCAGATGCTATGGGAAAAATAGATGAAGTAGAAGAACCAATAGTAACAAACTGATGAGACATATTTAACAGGTAATCCTGAAACCATAGCACTACATTCTCTGAGAAACCAAGCTCTGACAATTTAAGTTTTAACACAGTGATCAATGAGATCAAATGCCTTGGTCAGGGCCATGAAGACTACCCCCAACATAAGACCTTCATCAAAGTCACTGTGGGCAGTGTCTGTGAACCCAACCAAGGCAGTTTCAGTCCCATGGTTTCTCCAGAAACCTTGTTGTTCTGCACACAAAACATTATACCTCTCAAGGTAATAAGTAATTTGAACCAAGACTATTTTTTTCTAATACTTTGCTTAGAGGATTCAAAATAGAAATAGGTCTGAATTCATCCAGACATTCAGTTTGAGAGTTTTTAGGAATTGGCACTATTCTGGCATATTTCCACAAGGAGGGAATGGAACCATTAACCAAGCATAAATTAAAAATAGAGCACAAAGGGGTAGCTATAAAAGGGGCAATAATTCTAATAAACCAGCCATCCAAACCATCACCACAGTCACTGTATCTGTTAGGAATAGTAAGGAGCAATTTCAGGACTTCATTTAGACATATCCTACAAAAGTAAAAAGGAGGCCTTCCATCAATGGCTGAACTCACATTAGGTGCATAGCCCAGTGTCTGATTGCTAGATCTGTAAGTAGAGTAATCAGAAACATTTTTACCCAGAAGATTAGATATTTCGTTAGAATCAGATACAATTCCATCTGGAGTCAACTACTTCTGGACAGTAGGCTTTCCCTTAGGTGATATTAAAGAATTAATAGAGTTCCAAAAATATTTAGGTTTAGCTAAATTCTCATCGAGCTGTTTTTTTATAAAACAGATTTTTTGCGTTCCCGACCAGTTGACTAAGTTTATTGCACAAATATCTATATCTATCCATATGAAAAATGGAAGGAAGCCATTTAAAGTTAACCCAAGCCAAATTCCTAGCCTTAATCCAATCCTTGATTTCAGGTGAAACCCATCTATTAAATCTCCCTTTATCTAATAACTTCTACAAAGGAAAAAAAAATAATTTTGAATGGGTAAAAATTCCTTACAAAAAAAATCCAATGCACTATGAGTATCAGGAATATTATCAATAAATGACCAGTCAATTTGAGACAGTTTTAGTGAAATAGAATTTAAATCAAATTTCTTGAAATTGCAAGAATAACTTGAACAAGGCAGGATTTTAGGGCGTTTAAAATTCAATACATAAAAGATGGCTTGGTGATCACTTGTGGAATCAGGTAACACTCCTGAAATTAGACTAGCAATCACCACTGTAATTAATGGAATTCAAAGTCTTAAAAATGGACTTTTATTATTTTAATCATAATAAATGTGTGGTCTTGTTTATGGGGCTCTTAGTGCTGACTGTTCCCCTTTGATGTGCAAAGTTATAAATGTAGCCCAGGGGCCAGCTGAGACAAGTTTTGGGTGAGCTCAAGCCACTCTCAGCTGGGGTGGAGTGGCAGCAAAGACAGTCATTCTGTGTCAGGATATAGAAAAAGGGGGACACAGCAAAGTGCATGAGGTGGAGTAGAGGAGAAAGGCAGTGTGTAGCTGGAGGAGTCAGCTATGTGGGTTGTGGGGGTGTTCCTGGCTACAACAGAGTACCTCTGGGAGGCCACAGGCATGGCTTGTAGGAACAAGAAGGGACAGGGATCTCTACCAATCAAGCAAAGTGGTTCCTGAATGGATCCAAGTATCATGTCTCATCAGGCCACCAAAGACACTAGTCTGTTTTGGGTTGTCTCTTCAGGGATGGGGAACTGGACTCATAATCAGGCATGGTTGATTAATGGGGCTTTGTATATTAATTATTACAGGTCAATAGCCACTCTCCCGTCTTTATAAAAAATGATTGACCTTATTGTTTGTAATTACAGTTTGAAAGAAAATAGTCTATTAACTGTGCATGAATTTGTCTTTCAGCTAGGGGTGTTGTAAAGTAAAATGTCACCAGCAAAGATGTGGCAAATTAGCCATCATCACTATTCATAAAGATCAGGTGAAATGCTGCCCAGTTTGGCACTTCATCCACATCTTCATGAACTGTGGTGAACTGCCCTTCCTCCACAAAGTTTCATATTAATTTGTCCGCAAGGCCCACTACCAAATGTAGAAAAATACATTAAAAAAATGACTTCCCCCAACCTCATAGCACACTATCCCCCTTTCTCCCCATCTCAAGTCACAAAGATTAAGAAAGAAAAGCTTCCCCAACACACTTAGTACCTAATCTCCCCCTCTCTCACTCCCACTGACCAAGAAAAAAACTTTCACTCAGCCCACTTAGCACCTCAACTCCCCTCTCCCCCAACTCTGGGGTGCTGACTTGGTAAAAAAAAAGTGCAGTTAGACAGCAACCACTGCTACCTCTTCACATCACCTTGGCTGGCCCAAATCTGAATGAACAGAGCAAAGTACGCTCAAATACTAGGAGTGCACTCATGCTGTAATTTAGTTAGATGGTGGCCAGCTGAGGTGGTGTGAAGAGGGTTGCACTACTTGCAATCTAATTTCTTTAATTGTCTTTTCTAAAACGTGTCAGCACACCCAAGTGAGGGGAGGGTGGGAGCTGGGGTGCTAAGTGGGTTGGGGATTTTTTTTTCTTCATTATCAGGATGAGGAGGAAGGTGGATGATTTGGTGCTAACTGCATTATTGGGTAGGGTTTATTTTTCTTGATCATCATCAGGATTGGGGGCTGGATTGGGTGCCCAGCAGGATGGGGGAGGTTTTTTTCTTGATCATCAGCACTAGTGTAGAGGGGAGAAACTGGGTGCTAAGTGGGTTGGGAGGAGTTTTTTTCTTGATAGGGTCAGGGGTAGAAGTTGTGGAGATTGGGTGCTAAGTGCTGTAAGGTCGGGATGAAGTGTTTAATGTTATTTCCTTTTGTTAAAGCTGCTTGATGAAGCTAAGAGCAGACTTCTTATTACCGGGCTGGTGGGTGTGGTCAAAACAGGAAAAGGGTGAATTACCCAATTTGGTTGCCTCCAGAGGATAGCAACTCAGCAGGAGGTGGCATGTGTGCAGCTACAATGCAGATCTATAGAAGGTGTAGGGATTTATAACATTGCACAGCAGGACATTACAAATCTAGTTGCTGAAACAAAGCTGCTGGCAAATTGGAACTGCAGTTTTTCCCTTGGCACTAAATGGCACGATATTAGCATACTTTTCCCAGAATGCTGCTTGTTTTTTCCTACGGTTTGACTAATACGATCCTGTATTACTCTGAACTTTTCTGATTGTCCTCACAGGTTAATTACCTAAATAATAGCCATTGCCTGTCACCTCTTAAAGTAGCGGTGCATGTTACAGTGAAAATTTGGACCTAACATTTTGATTCCATTATAGCTTACCCCTTAACTCCACTCTTGAACGATACTCTTCTTTGAAACCTTGAGTCTACTTTAACACTTTATTTTCCATTTGAAATATTAAATGTAGAGTTCCTGTCAATATTGCTTGTAGCAGGTTTTCATCAGTACTCTCAACCATTGTACAGCTATTGTCCTATAAGTTCAGGAAGCAATGTCTACTGCATGCTAGTTCATTTTTGTCACAAGAAGAGTATTGTTAAACAATGGGTGTTCAAAAACAACAGACAGTAGTAATGAAAACTTGGTCTGAGCCATATCAAAAGGAGCACTCCTTTTGTTATTTCAGATGTAAATAAGCATTTGTCAATGCTGAATGTTAGCTGCCTGTATTGCTGTTGTACTGTGTCTTGCTAGTACACATGGTTACTATATATTTACCCAGGACAGAGCAGATGAAATCCAATGTCTCATTTTCAGTGGTGTCCTGCTTTGACACATTCTTAGATGGTAATTACCCAGGATAGGGCAGCTGAGGAGGCAATATTTACTTTTAAGTGGGCTCCCACATATTATCCCAAATGTCCAACAGTCTTTTCATGACCTGATGTTATGATCCAAACAGGTGGAATTTTTAAAATCCCATCTGAAAGGTGATTTTGCTGTGCGACTATGGAAACAGTCAGAGGGGATTTAAAAAATGACACCTGTCATGTTCAGGAGGTAGGGGAACACAAGGGATATGTTGAACATTAGGGGCCAAAATCTGCAAAATACAAAGTTATGAGTAAATGTTGGAACAATTAATTTCCTCATAACTTAGTTGGTTTTACACATTTTTACCCCACATTTCCAACATTATCTTCTTATGACCACTCCTTCTGAGGTTGACAGGTGTCATTTATAAAACACTGTCTGAAACATCATTTTATGCCACAAGTGTTAAAACACATTTTGGGAAGGATTTAAGAAATGACAGATGTCGCATTCATAAGGTCACATGTAAAAATGGCTATGTTGAATAACTGGGATCAAATTATTGAAAATAACCACAGTTACAACTGTGCATTGAAAATTTGCAATGTAAACTCATAACTTTGTTGTTTTCTCATATTTTTACCCCAAATTTTCAACATAGCCTTCTTATAACTTCACATACCCTTCTCATGAGCCCAGCTCATAAACAAGAGCAGAGAACATTTTCAAATCCTGCCCAAAAGGTGATTTTGTGCCACAAGTGTGAAAACAAATGTTGGCCAGGATTGAAAAATGACAGCTGACACATTCTTGATGTGCTGTGAAAAAAAATGGCTATATTGAAAATTTGGGGTCAAAATATAGAAAATTACCAAAGTTACAAGTCTGCATTTGTAAATTTCAATGTAGTCTCATAACTTTGTTGTTTTCTTTTAATATTTTTACCCCAAATCTTCACGATAGCTTTATTATGACTCTACCTTATGAACAAGGGTGGAGAAAATTGTCAACTCCTGCTCAAAAGGTGATTCCACAAAGTGATCACAAAATTACCTTTCGGGACACAAAAACACATTTTGGCTAGGACATGAAAATGACAGCTGTCACATTCATGAGGTGCTGTGAAGAAATGTCTATGCTGAAAATTTGGGGTCAAACTATTGACAATTTACAAAGTTTTGAGCCTGCATATATAAATTTCATTGTAGGCTCATAACTTTGATGCCTTTTAATATTTGTACCCCAAAATTTTCAACATAGCCTTTTTATGACCCTCCCACCTCATGAACAAATACAGAGAACATTTTGAACTCCTGCCCAAAAGGTGATTTCATGCAGTGACCACAAAATCACCTTTTGGGATAGATTTGCCTAATTTCACTCCCACTGTTCATGAGGTGGGGTCCCAAAAAAGACATGTTGAAAATCTGGGGCAAACATATTCAAAAATGACAAAGTTATGCCACTAAGTTCAAAACCCCATTGAAATACATTGAATCGCATTGCTGATTTCCTTAGTTTGTTGTCCAGCACTGAAGAGTGAAGACATGTCTGCAGTCCAGAAAGGATTATGGGGTTGGACCCCAGTTGGTTAAGTAAGGGTTTGGGGTGGTGGGTGCTGAGAGGGAGGGTTGGGTGTGGGGACAAATTGCTATGGCAGCAACCGACATCGATGGACATTTTTCTTTTTATAGGGTGTGTTAAACAGCTCCTGACATGATCAGGCAGGAAACTCAAACATGTTAGCTGCCTGACCCTGGAGCTTTTTCAACCTGTAACTAATATTTTTTGTGCCCTGGATTTTTAAATATTTTGCTCATAAAGCCTGGCTCGTACCTTCCTGGTATGAGCCGAGTGACCACGGAGCGCTGCAGCCCCGGCCCGAAACATAGCATAATTATGATGCAAGGTCTGGGACAGGGCTGCAGGTGATCTATGGAGAATTTATTGTAATCAAGGATGGGACTGCCTACATGTACAAAGAGTGTCACTGCTGGCATGTTTACATGTATTGGGCTAATTCATATTAGCCCAATACATGTAAATATGCCAGCTGTGATACTCGTTGTACATTTAGGCAGCCCCATCCCCCGATTACATTAAATTCTCTACAGATCACCTGCAGCCCCATCCCAGACCTTGCATCATAATTATGCTACTTTTTGTGGTGGGGCTGCAGCACCCCGGGGCCACTCGGCTCATATCAAAAAGGTATGAGCCAGGCTTTACAAGTGAAATATTTTAAAATCCAGGGCACAAAAAATATTAGTTATAGGCTGAAAAAGCTCCACAGGCAGGCAGCTATGTGTATGAATGGATCATGTCAGGGGCTCCTTAAAAAAAGAAAAACTGCTATGTATGGTTGTCTTTATTTCAGGTGAGGGGAGAGCAATGCAAGAGCAAGCAGTCATCGCTAGGCAGCTGTGGGGTAGCTGCAGTAGCAGGAGTCAGAACAGGCTTATTTTTATTTTAATACAGCTATGCCATCATTGCCTGATCTTTTTTTAAATTTGTTCCGACTCTTCCAGACCAACTTTGGACTGCCTGCCCGATGTTGAGAAGAGCCGTAGCTACAGAATCCTCCTACCTAAGACCGGAGTCCTGTGCGGTGGTTTGGAGTCGGGGACTCAGCTTTAGAAGTTTTTCTGGGGGCTCTGTGGAGAGCCATGCCATGAATGCACAGAGACTAGACTGCTGCTCTGATGCTTCTGTTGTGCTTTGGGTATATTAGATAAATTAGATATATTAAATGCATCCTAGAACTGTAGAGAAACGGGGTATATTTTTATCCATACAACACTTTTATTTTTATTTATTTTATTTCCTTTCCTTTGTGTATGTCTGTGTACAATTTGGTGTGGCCTGCCTGACAGTGGTTTTCTTTTGTTTCTTTTGTTTTTGTTTTAATATCATACTGGTATGTCTGCAATTTGCTCCCTTCGGAAGTAGGAAATTATCCATAGGAAAAAAAAGCAGTAATTTTATCTTTTTACAATTTTGATCCCCCAACTGAGCATCCAATTGGACTCTGATTTTAAAATCAGCTGATAAGGAGCAGGTTTAAGAGTGCACAGGCATGGCATTCATGCAGAGGAATCGCTATCTTTGCGGACACACCGGCACTCTAACTATTCTGCTTTTTACTTCTTATGGTCTCCTCAAAGAGAAAGACGAAGGAGAAAGAACATAAGTCTGCCTTTTAATCCTTTCGGCACTGGATTTTTCTGATTCTATTTAAAGAGTAAGTCCTAATATTCCAGTATTTTGGACGACTGTATATGTAGGCTTAGAGAGGGCCTTGTAAGCAAGCACCGAAGCTAGCTTTTTTAGTATTCAAGGAGGATAGATGTTAGGCTGTCCTGAATTTCAGTCCAAATGTATATTAGTTTTTGGTTCCTAGTATATTTTGTGTAGATTTTTCTGGCTATTTCTAGCTGGACTCTTGCTGTGGACAGAATTTTATTTCTCTGTGTTCCTTTTGTTACAGTGTCCCCATTAGAGAACAGCGGGGGAGGCCCGCACACACGCTGCATCCTTCTCTCCCTTGAGGATAATGAATCATGGAACAGAGTCCTGAAGCTGGAACTTTTGTTTCTTATTGAAGAGTATCTATCAGTGTGCTTCAGGGACGATATCTGCCATGCCATCAACAAATCTACAAAGGTGACTTTTTCTTCCGAGGGAGCTGTAAAGAGATCAAATAAAAGTGGCGAAAGTGGGCAAAAATACAACGAAGTGACAGCAGCACTGAAACTGTCAGGTCAATTTACCAGTGACTATTGTTGCTTCTGCCCCTGATTACAATAGACTTAAGATATATAACCTTTTTCTATTGATTCTTCAGCTATTGATTTTGTGGACTAAAACGAAAAAATGAATATTGTCAACTTGGCACTTTCTTGCTTTATGAAAATTTGTCTTTAATTGCATATGTATGAACGACATGGTGGTTACTGAAAAACAGGCTAAATCTGTGGAAAAGGGAATGCTAACTCCTGAGGTGATGGGAAAGATAAACGAGCAAGTACCCAGAATAAAGCCTCTAGGATTAGGAACAAAAGGATGCCCACAACTACAACTAAAACTCAGTGCAATATTGGTTCTGGGGGGGACTTGTTAACTGGAAAAAAATGTTTTAAGTAAAAATAAACAAAATAAACTAAAATCAGTGATCATTTTTTAAAAACTAATATGGCCCCGACGAGAGTCAAGGACAATTTGCATAATGAGGCAGCTGTGACACAGGATCTGGAAGACTGTTCTAAATTATCCTCTTCCCCCAAACTATTTGTGATATCTCACAGTGAGGCCAGCAAACAAGATTTGAGTGGTACATCTCTAGCTAGGAGTGTGAGCTTAGAAAGCATAACTAGTCAAAATACAGTACTTGAACTAGACCACTTTAATAAATATGGATGCTGGGTTTCAGATCAGCCTCTTAATAAAGGAAGTGGATCCCTATATAATGAACATGTAGAAAGTGGCACAGAATCATTAATTTTTTTCCCAGTCTTTTTCCTCTGATGATACATCAAGGCAGCAAAAATCCTATTTAAATCAGACAAGCCTGAATGAGGCCGTGGAAGATTTACAATCTACCATTCAGAGTCTTAAACAACTGAATGCCTCCACAGTTAAAACCAACCCAGTTAATATTTCAGAGGACACATTTAGTTATCCCACTGCTCTGAGTGAGGAGGTGAGAAACCATCTGAAAGACCCCCTCGCTGCCCATGTGATGGTTCTGGATCACATAATTGGTCTTCAAAATGAGATTGAGACCATTAAACAAAATTTAGCAATTAATAGCTTTAAACCTGAGGACATTTTGTTGAAATTAAACAGAATAGCCCCAGAGCCACCACATTCTCCTTCTATTTTAGAGGAAGAATTTGATCAACTAAGACCATATTTTTTGTTAGTGGAAATTCCTAGCTCCCCGAATAAACCTAAAAACAACAGAACAAAGAAACTAGGGAAGAAAAATAAAAAGAGTTCTAAAGTAATCCTTGATAAGAAAACAACAGTGAAAGGGTCTGACAGTCCTCCAAACTTAACAGATGTAAGTATAAATATAGAAATCAGTCCCGAAACAGTGACTGAGAAAGAAAATAGGGGGATACAGAATGAAACCTACACACATCTGCAAAAGCAAGCAAAGGTGTCAAAGATAAGTGAACCTACCTCTATAAAGGAGGCTCTGGGTTCACTTGAAGGTGAGCTTAAGGCTTTAAGACAGGAAATTAGTAAGCAAACCTGCCCTAGTGGGGAAACTAATAAAAGAGAAATGGCTCCTACCTGTCTCACGATTGCCGATAGGGAGCTAGTGGATATAAATGAATATGCAATCCTCTGTTTACATGAGTTTACTTGAGATTCTGATAAATTGGAAGCTCGAAATAAAAATAAGATTGTGCACCTGCTAAGAGCAGTGTCTGGAGCCATGATTCAGGATAAGGATTTTCTACAGATATGGAGAGACAGAGATGAACAGGGTTGAATGTACTTTTTTGTTTTGCTCATCACCCAGGTTAGCAAACAGTATTTGGATCAATGATAAAGAGTTGGGCAAAATGGGATGTCACCTTGGATTAATCAATAGTGATGCTTCTAACAACAAGAGTAGAATAAAAGATGCTATGGACCCTCAAATTGGTATCTTTGGGTTCAGCAGAGTACCCAATGAAACTGAGAATAAGTTAAAATATGCCATTTTGAACTTAGTTACGTACTTCCTAAGAATTCAGAGGGAGAAATAAGAATTCTTAGAGCAATCAGAAGGTCCAGGAGTTAATATGTGCAGATTGACTTAGTAATACAGAATAAAGAAATGGTTAATAAGATTTTACAAAAAACATCTGCTCTAGATACTATTGGCATCTATGTTGTGGAGTGTGAAGTCCTGGGGAAGGAGGCATGAGAATGTAACCTTTAATAGTAAGCCCTTTAATAAATCTGTAGCCATTTTTGGCCTCACCCGATCCTTAGATGAAAATACATTTAAATTAGACAGTGTCTTAAAAGACTTATAACGTATGGTAGAACGTTATTACGACTGAAAATCCATACTAGCTAAAATGTTATTATACTGCAGTAGCTTGTTGTTATGCTGCACCACGTACATAGCTACTGCAGCATAACAGCTTAGAACCTTGAAAGAAATGCTGTCAGCGCAAGTTGCATACTCTTCAAACAGTGTACAGTTAATCGAGTGGCGATTTAAAAAGTGCAGGCACCATATCTAAACAATTCGGCTGCTATTTTCTCCCGCGAGCTAAGCAAACGCAAAAAAATTCATAGAAGAGCAAGCAAACCAGCATACTATCAGAAAAACTCAAAGTGACATAAGGCTATTTAAAAGTTTCCTGGCTGATGCTGGCTAGATACGTAGAATTACAGAAACACCTGTGTTGGAGCATGACAAGTACAAAGCGGATTTTATCTTCAGGGTACAAAGAAGTGACAGCAGCCAGTATGAGCCAAGTACCATCCGTGGCATAATCAGGAGTATAGACAGGCACCTAATAAAAACAAGCATTTGTCAATGCCGAATGTTTGC
Organism: Neoceratodus forsteri; assembly: GCA_016271365.2. Lineage (NCBI taxonomy): Eukaryota > Metazoa > Chordata > Ceratodontiformes > Ceratodontidae > Neoceratodus > Neoceratodus forsteri. The sequence goes on from CM057452.1 coordinate 1,882,568,265, forward strand.
TTGTTGGCATTGGCATTGGTAGTGTAGGAGTTACAGAGCTGCATAACAGGAATGGCAGTGAAGTACTGAACTGAAGCCAACCCCACCACCACCCTGCAGATACTGACAGGCATTGGGGTGTGCCTTTGGGTCATCAGGCATAACGGCCATGCCATTTCACCACACCCTACCCTGCAGACACCAACAAGTGTCACGGTGTGCCTTGCAGTCTTTGGCCCTTATGGTCACCCCATTCCATCAGGAAATACAGATAGATGGGTGCTGTACAGGAGAATGGGGTGAACTTTGGGGCTGAAGACTCCAAGGCACACCTCGATGCCGCTCACTGCCTGCAGGGTGTGGGTGGGGGTGGAATGGTATGAGCATTACAAGTGACAATCCCAAGTCACACCCTGATGCCTGTCATTCTCACAGGGTGGGGCATTATGGTCAGAAACCCTAACGCCTCAGGCGTTCTCTGGTATTTTCACTCCAAATTTTCAACATGGCTTTTTTGTGACCGCCCCACCTCATGAACAGTGGCAATATCAGTTTGTTAGCTGAAAGCTGCTTTTGCACAGTGACTATGTCATTTCGAACAGGATCTGAAAAATGACAGCTGCACTGTTCATGGGGAGGTGTAAAAAATGGCAATGTTGAAAATCTGCAGTGACAATATTAAAAAAACTGGTGAAGTCACGAGCGTGCGTAGAAACTGTGCAATGCACACCCGTAATGTAATTAGTCTGAGGATTTTTTACAGCAGATTGTCAACACAGGCATTTTGGGACCTCCACTCATGAACAGTGTCACTGAGATTTTCTTAATCTGTCCCGAACAGTGATTTCCCACAGTGACCACGCATTTCTGCGCTGGAAGTGAGAAAACACATTTTGGCCATGGTGTGAAAAATGACAGCTGTACTGTTCATAAGGAAGTGTGAAAAAATGCTGTGGTGAAAATCTGGACTGAAAATATTACAAATTCATGAACTTACGAGGGTGCGTGGAAACTGCACAATGCTCGCTCGTAACACAGTCATTTTATGGACTTTTGTCACCAAATTTTTAACATAGCCATTTTAAGACCTCTGCTCATGAACAGTGTCACTGTGATTTTCTTAATCTGTTCCAAACATTGATTTCGCACACCAAATGCACCATTGTGTGCTACATGCGCGGAAACACATTTTGGGCGAGATTTGAAAAATGACAGCTATACTGCTCATAAGGAAGTGTGGTAAAATGGCAATGTTGAAAATCTGAAGTGAAAATATTAAAAATTCACGAACTTATGAGCATGCGTAGGAACTGCGCAACGCACGCTTGTAAATCAGTCATTTTAGGGAATTTTTCCACCACATTTTCAACATAGGGTTTTTGGGGGCCTACCTCATGAACTGTGACACTGTCATTACATCGGTCCCGAAAGGTGGTTCCATGCAGTGACCGCCAAATCACCTTTCGGGGCGATTAACGCCATGACAGTGCCAGAATTATGAGGAGGGTCCTAAAACCCCATGTTGAAAATTTGGTGCCAAAATTCCAAAAATGCCTGAGATATACACCAAAGTTGAAAAACCCTATTTATTCCATTATACAGCTTACCAGCATTTCTTCAGTTCATGATCGGCTTTGAAGAGTGCAGGCGTGTTCAGTTCACAAAAAATCATCTCACCAGCCTCGGAGGTAAGTATGGGGTGAGGTGGGGGTGTGAGGAGGTGGATGCGCAGAGGAGGAAGGCACGGTTGGGGAGCAGACAACGAGGGACCGTTTTTTCTTTTCAGGTGTTTCTTTTCTTTTTAGGACGGCGTGGGACTTGTGCCATGCTGGGGTGGGCTCGCAGCATGGCAGCTGGTTTTGGGGGCAGGATGCGAGGACCATGAGCGATGGCACTTGTGCCATGCTGGGTGGGCTCCAGCATGGCAGCTGAATATTTTTATTTTTGGGGGGTCCATGGAGCCAACTGGGGATTGGGCACCCCATCAGCCATACAGATGTGTGCCACGCTGGGGTGGGCTCCCAGCATGGCAACTGGAAGTCTGTTTCTTTTTTAGGGGGTTAATTGAGCCAATGGGGATTGGGCACAAATGAAGGAAAAGAAAGAAAGAGAAAGCAGAGACATATACAAGCAGAATTGCCGGCAATATGCTAATCAACACTATCTTATCGCTGCACACCGAAGCAGAGCTCTCCCTTTCAACTGTACAGCACTGCATTTTCAACTGTTGTCATAGACAGCTGCAGCATTCATTGGTGAACTGTGGCCATGCCTACAAACACACTGACTGAATTGGAAGACAAGGTGCCACACCTACAAAAACTCAGATGATGGCACTATGTTTCTTGCACATGCGTGCAAGCAAACATAAAAAATTACAGTCACTCTATCTTTCACAGCAACACCACCAATTTCAAAGAAACTCTAGCAACCTCACTTGCCAAACAGAAACATTTTAAGAAACTTGGGAAGGGTAACAAACCAAACAGGGCTGAAGCACTGACCCCTTCGGACACTGATAAGTTATACCAGAGTGGCACTCTGGCGCGGCAAAATGGCACAGCTCTCCTGAACACTATTTTTTAATAATGGGCTAGATTTCACCCTTCCTACTGCAGAGCAATACACACTGCATTGGGGTGACTTGCTGTTACTGGCAGCCTCAGATGGGCATCAGTGTTTAGAGTATTTTGAGAGGCAAACCAAGACTAGGAGTGGCGAGAACCCCAGGGACATCCGTGTGATTAGGCCCAGAAAGTATGAGAGTAAGGATGCCCCACAGCGATGCCCTGTTGCTACTTACATTGATTACAACAGTCAAAGACCACCACAAATGTTAAAGGATGATGCACCCTTCTATCTAGCCCCAAATTTAAATTTGAAGCCAGGACTACCAAAGTGGTATCGTGCTATGGCAGTGGGGGAGAACAAGATAAGAGCAATGATGCGGCAAATGAAACTTCAGGTAGGGCTACCATCAACCAAGAGCATCACAAATCACTCTACTCGAAAAATGGCAATTCAGATGCTAGTTGAGAGTAACATCTCACTTAATGAGGTGTGGCAGGTCTCTGGTCATAAATCACTATAGTCTATAAACAATGACAGTGTCCTCTCTGCAGAAAAGCAGAAACGCAACAGCAAAATATTTGTATGCAGTAACCAGCAATTACCACAGCCATCTACATCTGCATCCCCCAGTTGCAATCAAGCACAGCCCCAGAAGAGAGTGAAAATCAGCACCGCCAACCCACTGTCTGACCTATCCAACTTCAAGTTTTTTGGCGATAACTGTATTTTCCAAGAAGGGGCTGTAAATGTGAAAATAATAAATTACCTCACAGGCGGGCAGCAGAGAAACTGCAATGTGGACTCCGATGAACTGTGAGGTAAGTAAACAAATCCTGTGACCCCTGCTCTAACAAAATTACTTCCTTTGAACTTTAGAAACATAGAAACATAGAAGTTGATGGCAGATAAGGACTGCAAGGCCCATCCAGTCTTCCCATTTCTTTTTCTACCTTATAAATGTTCCATAGGCCTTTGCTCTGTCAATGGCCTATCTATTCATCCTCATCTGTATTGCTCCCTTCTGCCTATCCCATGCTTGTTTGAAGCCCTGCACTGTATTCATATCCACCACTTCCTGAGGTAGGCCGTTCCATGCATTCACCACCCTTTCTGTGAAAAAGAACTTTCTTCACATTACCCCTTAATCAGCCTCCCTCTAATCTCATGCTGTGTCCTCTTGTCCTGCTATTTTTCTTATATTGAAACATGTTAGACTCTTTCACTTTGTTAATGCCCTTAAGGTGTTTAAATGTTTCGATCATATCACCTCTCTCCCTCCTTTGCTCTAGGGTATACATATTGAGCTCCGTTAATCTGTCCTCATATGTTTTCTGCTGCAGTCCCTGCACCATTTTGGTTGCCCTTCTCTGGACTGCCTCAATTTGATTAATGTCCTTGTGAAGGTGTGGCCTCCAGTACTGCACACAATACTCCAGATGGGGCCTAACCAGTGTCTTGTAAAGAGGGATTATTACTGCCCTCTTCCGACTTGTGATACCCCTACTAATACACCCCAACATCCCCCTAGCCTTACCTACAGCTTTAGTGGTCTGCTTGGATGATTTCAGGTCATCGGTGATGATGATGACCAAAGTCTCTTTCTTCCCTTGCGACTGCCAGCAACTCCCCTCCCAGCCAATAGGTGGCTTCAGGATTTCTCTTCCCTATGTGCATGATCTTGCACTTTTTTTGCATTAAACCCCAGTTGCCACTCTTCCGACCATTTTGCTAGTTTATCCAGATCTCTTCTCATTCTGCCCACCCCATCTGGATCATCTACTCTGTTGCAGATCTTGGTGTCATCTGCAAACAGACAAACCTTACCCTCCAGTCCATCTGCAATGTCATTGATGAAGATATTGAAGAGGACTGGACCCAGGAATGATCCCTGAGGTACCCCACTTGTGACTTGCAACTCTTCTGACTGTATACCATTTACCACCACTCTCTGTTTTCTGCCCGTCAACCAGTTTGCCACCCAGTTGACCAACTTCTGACCCACCCCAAGCTTGCCCAGCTTACTAATCAATCTTCTATGTGGAACAGTATCAAAAGCTTTGCTGAAGTCAAGGTAAACGACATCAACTGCTCCCCCTTGATCCACCACTCTGGTTACCCAGTCAAAGAAATCTATGAGATTAGTTTGACAGGACCTTCCTTTTGTAAACCCATGATGTCTTGGAAGCTGTGCGCCTATGGATTCCAGGTGTTGTACTATTCTTTCCTTAAGGAGTGCCTCCATAATCTTGCCCACTACTGAGGTAAGAGTGACTGGTCTGTAGTTCCCCGCCTCCACCCTGCTACTACTCTTGTGGAGCAGGATCACATGAGCCCTTCTCCAGTCTTCTGGGACCTCTCCTGTGCTCAGAAACTCACTAAACAGTTCTGATAATGGCTCTTCTAGTTCCACCCTTAGCTCCTTTAGTACCCTGAGATGTATGCCATCAGGTCCCATTGCCTTGTCCACCCTGAGCTTATCGAGCTCTTGTAGGACCTTTTCTTTTGTGAAGGGACTAGTGCACACCTCCCTCCCCCTGTGTCCATGGTGCTGAGCTGTGGGCCCTGCCTTACCTTCTCTTCAGTAAATACTGAGCAGAAGTATCTATTTAGGATAGATGCTTTTACATGGTCCTCCTCCTCACACGCTCCCTCAACTCCTTTGATCTCAGCAATACTCCCTCTGGACTTTCACTAATGCATCTATAGAAAGTCTTGTCACCTTCTTTTACTGTTTGTGCTAGTGTTTCCTCAGTTTGGGCCTTTGCCTGCCTTACTGCCTTCCCTGCTTCCCTTAGGGAAGTTTAGTATGCCTCCCTATCTTCATCCCGCTGTGTTCCCTTATATTTCCTGAAGGCCAGCTTTTTGGCTCTGACCTTTTCTGCTACTGTTTTTGAGAACCAAAGTGGTTTCCTTCTTCTTTTGCACTTCCTTTTCTGTCTAACACAGTGGGATGCTGCTTCAAGTATTGCATCCTTAATGCTTGTCCACTTTGCCTGTACCCCCTCACCTGTATTTCCTTTTGCCAGGGCTAGCTTAACTCTGTTGGCCATCTTATCAAAGTCAGCTCCTCTGAAGTCCCATATTTTTGCCTTGGAATGGGATGATTTAGTTCTATTGGCCAAATTGAACCATACCATGTGATGGTCACTGGCCCCCAGGTGACCTTCTACTTGGAGATCTGTGATCCTTTCCCTGTTAGTTAGTACTAGATCTAGGATAGCCCTGACTCTTGTGGGTTGTTGTACCAATTGTTTGAGGCCCTTCCCCTGCAGGAAATCCACCATGTGTCTAGTTCTGGCAGATGTTCCTGCTGGTATTGACCAATCTGTATTTGACGTGTTGAAGTCGCTCATTATCAGAACCTCCCCTTTAGCTGTCATGTTTTGTATATCTTCTAACAGTAATGTGTCTATGGCCTCCCCCTGGTCTGGGGGCCTGTAGACAACTCCAGTTCATATGGCTGTCCTATTTTCTGTTTCCAGGGTGTCCCACAGTTCTTCTGGCTCCTTATGTGTATTCTGAATTTCTGTAGCTTTGATATTTTCATTGACTTGCAGGGCCACTCCACCCCCCCCCCGCCCTTTTTGCACCTCGGTCTCTTCTGAATACTACATAGCCAGGTACTGAAGTCTCCCAAGTTTGGTTGCTGGTAAACCACATCTTGTTAATTGCTACTATGTCCAGTTTAGCCTCTGTCATTATTGCCTGCAGGTCTGGGATCTTGTTTCCCAGACTGCAAGCGTTTGTGCACATGATTTTCCATTGGCCAGATTTCAGTGTGTTAGTTGCTGGTTGAGGTCTGGAGTTTCCCATGTGCATCGTATGGGGAGCCGGACCTTTTTCCTTATCTGGTGATGCAAATGAAATGCAAACATGCTGAACTCCTGTTTGACCACTAGCTGAGGGGGGAGGGGTGTTCTTCCCATTCAATGTATGGGGTGCTACACCCCTCTCCCCATTTGCTAGTTTAAATATTCTTCAAAAATGTCAAACTTCTTCCCCAATGCACTGACTCCCTCCTTAGTCAGATGCAGTCCATCAAATTTAAAGAACTTTCACTCCCCAAACTGTTGCCAGTTCCCTACAAATGTGTGTCCTTTCTCCTGGCACCAGCCTTTGAGCCACATGTTTAGCTCCCCTATCTCCCCTTCTCTGACCTTCCGTCCATCTGCCCCCCCTCTCCCAAACTGGCAGGATCTCAGAGAAGGAGATGCCGGATAAAATAGATGATAGTTTGTCACCCAGCCTGGTCAGGTGTTCCTTGGCCTCCACAACTGACCGGCTGGAGAGAGCATTAGTCCCTATGTGTACCAGGATGTCAATGTTTTCTCCTGCTTCCTGAACAATTTTAGCAATGTGGTCAGTGTCTCTCCATGCTGATGTACCTGGGAGACATCTGACCAATACCCCTGGCTGGAGATAGGAATCAACTCCGCGAATCATGGAGTCTCCTATGATCAGAGGTTTTTTGGATTTCCTTTTTGCTTTTTTTGTTTGCCTCAAAATCCCCCTCTTATTTGTCTCCTCACAGGTCACATCTTCATTTCCGTAGGTCATGACAACACATCTACGTGGATCCTCCATAGCAATAGACTAATAGTAAAAATGGCTAAGTTTAGAATGTGTATTATTCCTGTATGGGTTTTTTTCCCAAAGTGCCACAATCGATGTTGCCTTCTGCTGTAATCAACATCAACTGTGAGTAAATTTTTTCCTGAACAGAAGCCGACTGAGTGTTTCTGTAAAAACATGTGGGGTACAGTAGCTGGATTTTGAACAGTAGCAGACTGAGTATTTCTGTAAAAACATATGGGGGACAGTAGCTGGATTTTGAACAGTAGCCGACTGAGTATTTCTGAAATACCATGTGGTGCACAGTAGCAGGATTTTGAATTTGAACTTGCAAAAGATAGGTGACCATACACTATAAAATGTAATGAATGGTCCTCTATCCGTGACAAGTTTGTAAACTCCTCTTGAGGTTGTCATGGCGACTGAACCTCTTAAGCTACGCTCTTGAGGTTCCAAACATCGCCATGACAACCTCTCAAAGAGTTTACAAACTTGTTATGGATAGAGGGCCATACATTAACCTCTATATTTTTCATACCTTAGATCTATCCCTGAGTCTTGCTAAAACATATGTCCCTAGACACATAGGCCTAAATTTTGAGGAATAACAGACATTATGTACAATTACATCTCAAGAAGTTTACAATAAACTGTTGGCAGGCTCTGAAATTTTAGACAGAGCTGGTGTATATGTAATAGACTGGGAAGCCTGGGGGAAATCCAGTCCTCAGACCAAGGGTATTGCTATGAACATGAAGCAAGTATAAAATGCAGGGACTATGGAAAGTAAAGGGATAAATGTTCAATTAATGACCTCCAATATTTCAATTAGCAAAATATATGCTAATCTTGTCGAAGCAGAGGCATGACTTAAAAAAACTGATCCTCACTGGACAATTGTTTGCAAAAAACTGAACAATAGTAGTCTCTGCTTTCTTGGAATATAGCAGGCATAGCCTCCAAATTTGCAGATATTGTTTGGAAAAATTGTGTTCTGATGCATAATTTCACCTGCCTTCGAGAAACCTGGCACCAGCCTAATGCAGGTATTTCTTTAAATGGTTATGTATCTTTCCAGGTTCCTGGTAATAAGAGAACCAAGGCTGGTAAGATGTCAGGAGGACTGATCACTTGGATCAGAATAGCAGACAATTTGGAGGTTACCCAGATAGCTAGTACCACTTTTGCTCAATCCCTTTTGGTTAAGATAGATGAAATATTATACTGTTTATTTAATGTTTATATTCCCCCTAGGAATTCTAAGTATTATTAAGACACCATTTGGGAAGAATTGGACAATTTTATAGATTTTAGCTTGGCTACAACAGGGTGTGACAATATTCTCCTTTGTGAAGATGTAAATGCCCAGTTGGGAAACTTTGATGGATATAAGAATAGTGATATCCATAACTGGATGCAGAACAATACGAATGACTTTGCCACATTCACTTCAGATAACAGGACTAATATATCTGGCAAGAAACTTATAGGTATCTTAATCACATATAATTTGGCCCCCCTAAATGGAAGGATTAAGGGGGATTTAAAGGGCCATTTTATTTACAGTAATTCCAGTGGCGCATCAACTTTGGATTCTATGTTCTAGAATGGGAATATGGGAATATTGTCAACTCTCATAACTACAAGAAGGGAGAGTGACCATTTACCATTGAATTTAAAATGGAGTTCGAATCCATCCAGGAACATGGAAGCACTGAATGATTTTGAGATATGAAACTGCTCAAGAATTGTGTGGAAAACAAGAAATATGGCAATGGTTCCACCAATTCTTGAGCAGGAGAATACAGGATGGGAACTTCTCCCTAGTAGAGATCTAACTTTAGATAACATGAATACTATTATAAAGATGTGCAAAGATGAGATTATCAGGTTAATGACTGTAAAGCAGAGTGTCTTTAAGACTCAGGTGATCCAAGATACGTGGTATGGCAAAGAGTGCCTTAGCCAAAAACGGGCAGTAAGACTCATGATAAGGAAAGCAAGGAGCACAAGGAAGAAAAGCACTTTTAGTGAATTAAAAGCGGCTGGAAATTCTTACAAAAGTCCCTTAGTAGAAAATCACAGAGCTTTCCAGAATAAAATCTAGGAAAATATGCTACAGGCAATTCTAAATAATTGTCAGCAATCTTTTTGGTTATTAACAGCAAAAGGCACCAATAATAGTAAAAGGCAAATGGACACTTTTGTTTCAGTTGAACAGTGGATAAAACATTATACAACCCTTTTTTTTACCCCATGTCAAGAATACATGGGCAGTTGACATAAATAGGACCCTGTGTAGGCCTCTCTCAAGACAGGAAGTCTATTTTGCTATTACAGATCTTAAAAAGAAGAAGGCTTCTGGTCCTGACCAGCTACCAGCTGAAGTATATTTACGTGCACCCTCTCTGTGGACCTCACTCTTGCACCCTTTCTTCAATCTGTGCATAATTAATGATGTTTTTCCAGATTCCTGGAAGGGAGCTATTATTGCATCCCTCTTCAGAAAAGGGATAGGGTGGACTCTGTCATGTATAGGCCCATCTCCTTGCTGGACATAAGTTGTAAAATCTTTTCCAAAATTCTTTTGACTAGGTTACTAGAGCAACTTGAGATGCTTCCAATCAGCTGAAATGCATCGGCCTGACCAGCAATATCCTGACCCCGGGCACCAGAAACACGGTTGTACGACATCGGGATTTTGCCCATCCTGGAGTGAGACTCTTAAGCACGTGGGGTGTGGGGGCAGAGCCCCCTGAATCACTCCCTGGAGGCAAAATCCCAATGTCAGGCAACAGTGTTTCGCGCATCCAGGGTCAGGATAATGACGTTCAGGCCAATGTATTTCAGCCGACCATAGTATATCCAGCAACTTAATGTACTGGAAAACTTGTCTGAATGCTAAGCAGGCTTTTGGAAAGGCTTCAGTACCTTAGATAATTGTTTTACAATGGCCCATTTAATAGAGAAGTATGTCTTCCTGAGGAGACAAAAATTATATGTTGCTTATATAGATTTTACCACAGCTTTTGATAATATATCTAGAGCTTTATTATGGTAGATTATGCTGCATAAGGGATTTCAACCAGAATTAATTAGTATAATTAGAGAACCATATCTAAATACAGGGCCCAAATACGGATGGGTAGACAGGGGAGCTTTCAGCAAGAATATTTACAAATAAAGGAGTTCATCAAGGCTGTGTGATGGCTCCAGTGCTGTTTAGCATTTACATAGATAAGCTCTTGGTGCAACTACTACACTCACAGACTGACTCCCCCATAATCGGCACTTATTTATGTCCTGCATTAGCCTATTCAGATGATGTGGCCATTTTTGCTCTGTCCCAATCTGGTTTACAAAAAAGTTGCATATTTTGAATGAGTATGCGTAATCCCATTATTTGAAAATAAATGAGAAAAAGAGCCAGGTCATGATTTTTGGTTCTAGAAATCCACAAAAAACCTGGCAGATCAGGGACAAAAAGATAAATACAGTAAAAACCTATGTCTGTCTGGGACTTAGTCTTTTTAGTAATGGTCGCTGGGAGCAGCATAAACTGTCCCAAAGAACCAGACTAAAACAAACCACAAGTGCATTACAAACATTTAACATTAAATATGGAGGAAATACAGAAAAGCTTCTGTTAAAAGCAATTCAGGCTAAATACATCCCCCAAGCATTATATCTGGCACTGAGATATGGGAACATGGGGATATAAACCACTTAGAAACCCCTTTAAACAATTTTTACGCTCAGCGCTGGGGGAGAGTAGTTCTACTCCTGTGCCGTTGGTAAAGGCAGAGTTGGAACATCCCACCCTCAAAGCCTTTTCTATCTCAAGATGCCTTGGCTATTAGATAAATGTTACAAGAATGAATTTATTTATTTATTTAGTTTTTGTTAACCAGGTAAGGTGCACTAGCCAAAAAACTATTTTCAGGCACGACCCGGGAGGGTACAGAGACAAAAAGACATACAATGGATACATAATTGTACAATAAATACAAGTAATATATAAATGTTTAAAGCATATACAGTGGTAAAAATTAGACGAAAGGACAATACAGCATTTAAGTTTACATGTAAGACAGCAGCAATTAGGTCATTATTGACGTAAACTGAGCGGTGTGTTGCAAGTGAGGAATAGAGTGCCTTGAGGGTAGGTAGTAGACAGGCAGAGAAATGGTGAGAGGGGGAAAGAGGGAGAGGAGGAGAGAGGAGGAGTCAAAAATTAGATGGAGGGAGATGAAATTTGGTGGGGTATTGGTGGTAGCCTAGTACAGTACTGAGACGAGGGAGATTGAGAGAGAAAGGTGGGGAGAAAGTAGGTCGGGGGGAGAAAATTGAGATGGTGAAATAAGTGCTGGTAATCCAAAAACTCATCTAGTTTGTGAAAGAAGGGGAGAATTGTGCAGTTTTAGTGAGAAAGCATAAAACAGAGAAAATCTGATAGAAGGGTAAGAAGGAGTGGAAAGAGGAGGAATAAAACTGGATTCCCCCATATGTGTTTACAAGAGAAAAAATCATGAAAAGTAAGGGGATGCAAACAATCCATGTGGCTGTCATATTTTGAGAAGATTCTTAGTGACCATGGTCTACAGTGTCTTCAAAGATATGCTGACCAGGGCATATCAGTCAGTTTAAAGTATAAGCAGTATTGCACAAAGAACATTCAAAACTGTTATAATAAAAGAGATTGTGGTCTGCCGGCCCGGTGATGCTGAGGGAGCTGCTGACAGGCAAGTTCTCCTCTCCGGGGAGGTGGGGTGGTGCCTCCTAGCTAATGGCTGCCACCTGGAGGAGGCTGGGGAAGGCACGAGTCTAGGGAGGAGCCAGGCGCTAGGCCAATGGGGTGGGAGGAAAGGGGCTGTTACTGGGGCCGTGGGACTAATACGTGCCTCCACATGCATGCGTACCTAGTCCTGGGGCCCTTGCGAGAAAAATGGAGGCGAAAACATCACCGGCAGCAGGATAGCAACCGACTCCCTGCAGGCACCGCTCCCAGGCTGGGCGTAAGGTAAGCCCCGGTAATTCCGGGGGACTGGTCTGGAGGGGTCAGTCAGATAGGGGTCATCAAGGTGAAGGGCGTTGAAAATATGATATATGTATAAAAAAAAAGTGATTGTGATCTGAGTGCATCTTTGAACATTGCCCCTCTGGTTGTTAATAATGATGTGAAACACCTGTATCAGTCCTACTTGGATATACTGACTGACCCAATCTTGAGAAAGAGCTATACAAGATATAGACTGGGAGTTTTTTTCCAGTAACATTTTGAAAATAAAGTTCAGTAAACAACCTGATCCCAATTTAAAATATTGTAACTGCAGTGGTAAACAAATAGAGGATATTGCTCATGTAATGTTTCGTTGTACTTGGCACAACAAATCCCAGGCCCACTGGTTGTACCCACTGTGGTCGGAAATTGAAACTAATGATGAGAATATTCTTTTAGAACTCATGTTAACAGTATAAGATGAATTAATTATTAATCAAGCAGCCAGATACTTCAGAGCCATATCAATCATTGAAAGGAAAATAAATTAAATATTGGCGCTACATACTAAAGAGTTGTGATGAAGATGATGGGAGGATTAAGTATTTATTGACAATTTTGCATATTGATATGGTGTCATATTGTAGATTTATATTGTGGTGTACTGAACTATAAGAGTGTATTTATTATCTGTATTTTATTCTTGAAAAGGTCTTTGACCGAACAATAAAGATTTTTTTTTTAACTTTGAACTTACTTCACATGGTGATACTGGGGGATTGGTCACCCACGGTGTCAGTGTTATGTTTGTGGAGGGGGATACTGAGAGGGAGGGTCAAGAGGGGGTACTAATGGCAGCCCAGCAACAGACATTGATGGATGGTTTCTTTTGTACAGGGTTTATTTAATAAAAAAAAATAAAAATACTACGGGCAGTTTTCTTTATTTCAGGTGGCAACACTGAGGATTATGCACCTAGTGTCAGTGTTATATTTTGGGGGGTGCCGTGTGCTGAAAGGGGAGAATTAGGGTGGGTGGGACAGTTATGGCAGCGCTAACAACAGACATCGATGGATGGTTTTCTTTGTTACAGGGTATATACATATATAGATGGATGGATAGATAGATAGATAGATATAAAACTATGAGGGACAGTTTTCTTTATTTCAGGTGACAACACTAGTGATTGGGCACCTCTGGTATCAGTGTTATGTTTGTGGGGGGGGTGTTGAGTGGGAGAGTTAGATGGGGGAACAGTAACGGTGGAGGCAACAGACATCGATGGATGGTTTTCTTTGTTACAGGGTATAATTCAGCTTCAGCATGCTGATCATGACAGATTAGCTGTGCTTGCTGAGCAGTGTAGATCAAAGGAAAGAGCCGACCTATGATTGAGTCAGCTATCTCCTTTGAGCTACACAAAGTTTCTGCCCAGCAAGCCAGAACAGTGTCATGGTCAGCCTGATTGATGATTGGTGTGACACTTATGAGCCCACTGCATACCACACTGCACTGGACTGATAGCATCACATCTATTAAAAGCAACTCTCCTAACAAAATGTTCGCTACACGTGCACCCACTGTGGACATAAAATCATGCTGAATAAATCTCAAAATGCAGAAAAAAATGTATTGTACAAGACAGGAGGTAAGGGACATTCTAAGTATAATAAAAAGTATAAGTCAGAGTTTTCATCATTTACTGTACCTGCTTTGCTGCTTTAAGTGTGAAAACAAATGTTATTACTCCTCCTCCTCCTCCTCAGTATTCTAAAGTTAACTACGTGTCTATGTCTTCTGTTAGCACTCTTTGCAAACTGTGTGAGAGGCCTTTCGGCACCATGCAATTCTGCTTAAAGTTGGACCAGCATAACATTCTGTGGTGATTTGCACATGCAGCCCATGATGCTTTGCATTGTGGGGGCATGTGTGATTTTGTATTTTATGGTGACTGAGTCACATAACATTTTACTAAGAGGAAAACACATTTATTTATCTGTGACAAACAGTGATTGACCTTCCATTATACAAAAAATAGTTCTGCTGTACTTTGCACCCATGGTTTATTATGTCAAGAGAAACCCTCAGTGAAATTCATGGGTTAAAATTTGTTGTTTAAAGTGACAAGCGCAGGTTGACAGTTTTTTTTTACATAGCGTAAGTCCATATCAAATTAAATTGTCATGCCTTTTTTCAAGTGACTAAATGAATTTGCTTTACAGCTGACACTTTTTTTCTGAACAGAACTAATTAGTCTGGAGTAGAGGTGGGCAAAACTGAGAAAGTTCTGGTCTTGCCAAATCACCCCTTGTTTTAGTTCTGGTTCTGTTTTTTTACAGATACTTTCCCTTAACTAACTGTAACCAAACCTTTCCCTTTATGGGGCAAACACACCATGTAAAAGGTCTTCCCTCAGCTCTCCCATAGCATATCTGGCTTCCAGCCAGCCTCCCTCCCCTCTCACCTGACATGTTTAATAACAGTCCCCTACCCTAACTCCACCTCTAAAGGATAAGTAAAGTATCCGTTTTATAGCACTATTCATTCTTACACACTGCAACCTAAAGTGCTTTACAAAACAATAAATAGGATACTTGCAGCTCAGAAACTGTTTAACAGAATACAATTTAGTTTTATATTGAATACGGCCAGATCCGTTGTGAACAAGACTGCTATTATGGCTGACTTGGTGAGTACAGTGGATCTGGCTTGTATCACCGAGACCTGGCTGGATGGTAATGCTGGCCCCATTCTTGAGGCGGCAGTTCCAGTCGGGTACTCGGTGATCCACCGCCCGAAATTGGACTGCAGGGGTTGGGAGGGTTGCAGTCTGTTTTAAGACCGAATTGGGTCTTATCAGTGTACCAGTTGAGGAGGCCAGATCATTCAAATGTGTCATTGTGGCAGGTGGGGACTATAGACTGGCCCTCGTCTACCGTCCACCCGGAGACGAGGCGCCATTCCTTAAGGAAGTGGCAGACTTCATCGTTGACCTGGTTTTGGAGTCCCCCAGGTTGATGGTGCTGGGTGACTTCAATGCCTGGATCGACGATGAACTCTCACACTTTGGTCAACACTTCCTCCAATTGATGGATTCATTGGGCCTCTCACAGGCGGTTACCTCTGCCACTCACAAATGCGGCCATTCCCTTGACCTGGTCTTCCTCCTGGGGATGAAGGCCTCCACCGTGGGGGTGGAACCCATCAAATGATCTGACCATCACACTGTGAGATTCAATTTTGGCACCCCCTGCGTGGACCAACCCCTGTGGAGATGGTCAAGTACCGCCCTTTACGGGATGTGACTCCCAATGGTCTAACTGCGGTACTTGACCTATCAGAAATCCCTGGGATATGCATGGATCCAGAATTTTGGTTCTGGCCTATAATAAGGCCATTACCTCTGCCTTGGATTCCATTGCCCCATTTCATGTCGTCCTCTCCCTTAAGCCTCGGTCCCCATGGTTTGATGGGGACCTGAGGGAATCTTGATGATTTAGGACACAGGTTAGAGATATTGGTGGAAATCCGGCTTGGATGCCGACCATCTTAGACTGAGAGCATTATCAACTCTACCAGTCAGCAATTACCCGTAAGAAGGCAGTGTTCCTGTCCGGGAAATTGCTGCTGCACAAATCGACGGCTCAGCTCTTTGAGACTGTGGACAGACTGTACACTCAGCCTGTCTACAGGTTCGTGAAACATTTTCACAATCTCAATGTGATGAGCTTGCTCGGTTCTTTGCAGATAAGGTGGAAGACATTAGAGTGAGGAATCCATGCAACACTCTCTATGGGAAGGGCCGTGGACCAGTCCTTGGTCACTTTTCCTCCCCGTTCCTGGAATCTCTTCAAAAGGCCGGATATCGAAGATGTTATGAGGATTGTCCAAGGTATGCGCACTACATCCTGTAGTCTAGATCCGGGCCCCACAGCCCTGATAATGGGCTGTGGGGGGATCATCATCCCAGTATTAGCGAGGATAGTCTGGTGCTCCTTAGATTCTGGTGAATATCCCAGCTCCCTGAAGGAGGCTGTGGTGACACCTGTGTTGAAGAAGGCTTCTCTGGACCCCAACTCCCTCGCTAACTACAGACCTATCTCAAACCTTCCCTTTGTTGGGAAGGCAATTGAGAAGGTAGTGGCTACCCAGTTGGACAACCATTTGTCCATCCATAGCATCTACGATCCTCTCCAATCCGGTTTTAGAAAAAGGCATAGCACCAAGACTGCGCTGGTTCGGGTGCTCAATGATCTCTTGATGGCGAGAGACCAGAAAAAATGGTCCATTTTGGTCCTGTTGGACCTATCATCAGCATTGACACTTTAGAACATGGGGTACTACTTGGCGCCTGGAAAACATCTGTGGGCTTTCAGGTTTGGTCCACAGATGGTTCGTCTTTCCTCACTGGTAGAACACAGAGAGTGGTGTCGGGGTATTTTCCTCTGACCCTATCTCTCTGTCTTGTGGGGTTCCCCAGGGCTCAGTGCTGTCCCCCATGTTGTTTGCAGTGTACATGCTTCCCTCGGAGACATTGTAAGATGGTATGGGCTAGAGTTTCATTGTTACGCCAATGATACACAGCTCTACCTGTCTTTTACACCTGACCAGAATGGAGCACTCTCGGTGTTTAATAACTGTCTCAGAAATCCAGGATGGATGAGGTCCAGCGGGTTGAAGTTGAATTCTGGAAAGAGCGGAGGTGATGGTTGTGGATCCAGGTGGCCGATAGGGGATGGGGACAGACCATCCCTCAGGTTATTCCTGGGAGGCGTTGAGCTTCCTATCTCTGAACAGGTGCATAACCTAGGGGTAATTCTTGATGATTGGTTGATGCTGCATGCGCAAGTATCAGCGGTCGTTAAGCTATCCTTTTACCATCTTAGGAATATCGCTAGGATTAAGCACCTTGTTCCGTCCAGAGACCTACCTTCGTTGATCCATGCCTTTGTGACCTCGCGCCTGGACTACTGCAATTCCCTTTACCTTGGGCTTCCAGGGGTTGATATCCACCGCATGCAACTGGTGCAGAACTCCGCGGCCCGGTTGTTAACTGGGACACCTCGTTCTTCCCATATTACTCCGGTGTTGCGGGGTCTGCACTGGCTGCCGGTTCAGTGGCGGATCTCCTTTAAAGTCGGCTGGCTGACTTATAAAGCCCTGCATGATCTGGGCCCTGACTACCTGAAAGAGCTTCTGGTGCCTTACATCCCGGAGCGACTGCTCCACTCAGCCAACAAGGGGTTGCTAGAGATTCCAAGGGTAGTTTTGAAATCATCCGGCACCCGGGCTTTTGCATTTGCAGCGCCGACCCTTTGAAATTCTCTACCCCATTGGATAAGAGAGTGCACGACGATGGGGGATTTTAAAAAAGCTCTGAAATCCTTCTTATGGAGAATAGCATTTGGGGAGGATACTGAGCCAACCTGATCTTATTATTTATTACGTGGATGTCATTAATTATTTTACTGTATTTTATGATATCAGACTTGGATGTTTTTTAATGCCTGTTCTGCACCTTGACTTTTTGAAAGGCGCAATAAAAATAAAGATTATTATTATTATTATTGTGTGTTTCATACAAGCTCTATCCCAAAATGCTTTACAACCCTAGAGAAGGTGAGGAGAGAATGTTGCTGCCATTAGGCACACAAGATTCAAACAGTAGATAGATTACAGAGAGCTTTAGCATATGGCGGTAAAATAAGCAGCTCAGCACCACACAGTAAGTGGCAGTTGAGAAATTCAAATCTGGGACTCTATGTTCACAGCTCTGTTCTAACTACTAGACCAAACTGTCTTGACAGAGTAACACCTCACCCCAAGCTGCTATTTACTGGGAACCCTTCCCCAACTAGATATATAGTTGGCCTCCTGCCAGTCTCCCCTCCCTCGTGACTCACTTATAGACCCCTTCTCCCTCCAGCTATCCTACTCACCTGCACCATTAAGGGCACAAGCCCCTGAAGTATCTCCCCCACCTACCTGATCACCACAGTTGATTAGGGGAGGGCCTGATGGGTGGCAAACTCAATAGTCCTTAATCTTATGGGGCAAAAGCCTCTGAAGCCTCTTTGCCCCTCCTTGATCACCAATAGTTGAATGGGGGAAGGGACTGAAAGATAGCAAGCTCAGTAGTCTTTTACTTTTTTCTGGGCTAGCTCCGTCATCCACTTTCCCTTACAGTGCCCCACTGTGTCACTAGTTGAGTGGATCACTGAGGAGTTCTGCATCTTACACGTGCATTCTTGTAGACAGTAATAAGCAGCAGGAGTTCATCACTGAGGAGATACTGTTTGTGCTCCTATTGTTTATAATGGTTTACAAGAATGCATATGTACTGTACAGTGTGGAACTCCTCCACACTCAGCTGAGCTCCTGACCCAGTGATTTGCTGCAGGAAAAAGGGAAGCAACTGAACTAGCCTAGAAAAAAGTAAAGGACTTCTGAACTTGCTGCCTATCAGCACCCCCCCCCCAATCAACTACTGGTGATCAAGTAGGAGCAAAAATACTTCAGGGGCTTTTGCCCCAAAAGGTAGTCAGGTGGGCAGGAGGAGGAAGGTTAAAAGAAGCAGTTTCTTTTGTTGTTGTTGTTTTTTTAGAAAAAAAAAACAAGATTTGAGGTCTTTCTGAGCCAAACTGGGAAGGTTCAGTTTGGACTTGTTTCATCCCAAGCCACCCAAGACATGATTGTCTTATTTCACTCAGATCCGGTTCTGCACACCTCTAGTCTGGAAAGCCTGAAAAAGAACTTCAGCTGTTAAGTAGGTGGAAGACTTGCTGCTAAGAGTGTTGAGAAGTTTTGCTTTGCAGGTGAATTGTTACCAAAGTGCCAAACTCTGTGGCATACATATACTTCGCCAACAATTTGCAGTGCAAAGTATGTTTTTAAAGAAGCCACAGAAGTCTTAAAGTAAGTTCCCACCCCACCTTCTCATAGCACTCTATGCCATCCTCCTCCCCCACAGCCCAATTAGTATCATGATGAATGCTCCCTCCAAGCCCACTCAGCAGCCCCCACTCCCATTCCCCCTCCTCAGCCTAAAAAAAAAACAATGTCATCACTTCCTTCACCCACTTAGCAACATCAAATCCCACCCCATCCCGCCAGCCCCAGCCAAGAAAGACAATGACGCATCCTCTCCTCCATTCACTCAATGTACAGCTCACCGACCATCATGCCATCAAGCAATAGGATACAAGAACTGTGCAGAGATAGGGACGTGACTGTCACAGACCCACTACCTTGGCCAATTGCCCCAATGACACTGAAATCCTCCCAGAATCATGAAGGCTTGTAGGTGGCTTCAATCACAATATGGCTTAATGCTGTCAAACAGATGTTTATGGGAAGGGAAGAGGCGGCCTCTGAAACAAATACCATCAGCATGGTGAGATACTCGGGAACTGCAGCAGATGACACTAAGTCAATTCACCTTACGGGGGAAAAACACATTTAAGAAGAGGGACGTGGGTGGGGACAAAACCAGTGGAAAAAATTACCAACGGAGGTAAACTGACAGATGGATTGCTTCCTCCCATGTCCACTGAGTACTCCAAAGAGCAGGCCTCCAACTCTCCCTGACTCGGCAATCCTGCACTCCATCTAGGATTATGTTGAAAGAGGGTCAACTAATGGGTATGCCAGGGGGCCAAGATCTGTGGCTGAAGGAAGTGCCACAGTAACTAGGAGGAGACTCTGAACAGGAGTTGGGGCATGGCCACATCAAGAGATAGACACATTGGTAATAAAGTCAAAATCTCCTCACTTGGTGTCTCCCCACCTGCAAATTCCTAGTTCTCCAACTACCTAACAAACAGAAAACAGCAAGTTCATCTCCACTCTGCCACCTCCAACCTGGCTAACATTATTGTGGTTCCACAGGGCTCTGTCCTAGGCCCACTCCTTTTCTCTATATCAGAGATCTCACTGCTGTTGTCCCCAAAAGCAGCTCTCTGCTATATGCGGGTGATCTTGTCCTGTATTACAGTGAACCGCCTGTTCCTGCCATCCAGAAAATCCCTCTTTGATGCCTTTGCACTCACTCAGTCTTGGCTAAACGCAAACAAACTCATCCTAAACAGTAAAAAAGACCAAATCCATGCTCTTTGGTTTCAAGCCAAAACTCTATGCTACCTCCTCAAAACTAGCCATCATCTGCAAAGAAGGATCCCTACTGGAGAATACCAGCAGTTTCAAATACCTGGGTGTATGGTTAGATCCCTCCCTTGATTTCTCCCCCCATGACTCCTCGGTCTGCAGATCTGCAAACGCAAAGCTGGGCCTGGCTTTTAGGGTCAAACACTGCCCATCCCCCCATGGCCGAAGTCTATAGCTCAAGGTGTTCTCCTGCCAGGGTTCACATACAATCTCAGGCATTTCTGGGTGCAAGCAAACTTGCTCTTTGTAAATGGGATACACCATACAATAACGTGTGTCGTAACACATGTAGTTTTGCCTCGGACTCTGCAAAGCTCACACAACACTGCCTCCTCTATACTGGGCTGGGCTGGCCTTCACCTGCTGGCCAGTGATCTCTTGCTCTGGTCCACTTTATACACAAACTCCTCTGAACAGGCTCCCCATCTTCCCTAGCAAGCTATCTACAGCACCAGACCCCTACATACTTGTTAAGGTCTATGGACTCCGCATCTTTCATTAAGCGTAAGTGTTCCACCAACCTGGGAAAGCTGGCTTTTGCAGTCTATGCCCCAATATAATGGAACTCCCTTCCCCCTGATTAACACCTTTCTCCCAACCATTCAATCATCTGCAAGGCTCAAAAGAATTCTCTGTGTCTACCTGGCCCTTGCTCCTGCTAGTACTGTAACTAAGGTCTGGCCACCCTTGCACCATGCACTTCCTGCTTGAATCTCTGTACTTCTATAAACTATGTGTTATTGTTCTCTGTATTCCTGATACAGCTGATATCTCTGTTCTGTGTAGCACTCCTTTTTCACAAACACTTCAACTGCACCTGCCACTGTAGTTTATTTGTACTACTGTACTGCTTATTGTGAGATCGCATTTTTTCAGCATAACCAGGACTTATTGATGTTGCCCTCATATCTATATACATATACTACTGTGTATATCTGTCATTTCTTATGGCTGTGTGCGGAGCCTATAGCCATTTTGCCTTCTATGGCTTAAAACAGCTAATCATGCCACCTTCCATTGGACTTCTGAAAGTATCCTTCCGAAAATCCAACAGAACTTGTAATGCTCCACCACAGTCGGCAGTTATGGAGTAACAGCCACACTATTTCAACTGTTACTTCCACATTCTGGGACAAGAACTGTGCAAGCACATGACTTCTGCTGGCACTGCCATCTTGTGAGTGGCATATTGCCATTCACCGCAACTACACATGCGCAAATGCCACACATGCGCAGCTGCGTCACTACTGCCATCTCACAGATGCCACTCAGCAGCGTTAGCTCTCCAGAGCTTTGGAAGCTTACCACAGTTGTATCAGCTCTGGCTAGATCTTGTTTTAAGCATAACCATGCCTGATGTTGCTCTCAAATTTATGTAACTGTTATTACACCATCTCTTGCTGTTTTAGTCTGTAACTCTCCCAGGTCGTGCCAGAGAATAGGCATATATATGCCTAGTGTATCTAACCTAGTAACAAAAAAGGAAAAAAGAAAAGTTGATAAAAAAATCTCTGGGGCCAGCCCGGTGGCACTAAGGGTTGAGGCGCTGGATGCCACACTCGCGACCCGGGTTCGGGAATGAGCCCGGGTTGCTGGGAGTCAGCAGGGAAGGGAGAGGATTGAGCATCCGGAGGACAGCTCTCCTCTTTCGGGAGGGACAGGGGTCCCTGTTCAGTGCTCGGCTGACCTCTGGCAGAAGCCAAAGATACAGCAAGCGCTAAGCGTAGTGAAGGGGTGGGGAGTGGTAGTCATCAGTAAGGCCTTGATGTCAGGGTGCTAGCCACTCCCCAGAAAAAGGAAAAAACACCCTTCGGCTCAGGCGGAGACGGAGAACCAGAGCTTGCCCACGATTTATGGCTACCCTCCTGGCATCCTCCCGACCGATGCCACCAGAGAATTTCGAGGTGTTGGATCCCACCTCATCCCTGCCGGGGGGGGGGTAAACTGAGGCTACATGGGCGATGGAGGACTGACGAGGTTGGAGCAAACCATAATGGGATGACTCCTAGGTACTCCCAAGGAGACTAGAGCTGAGGGGAGAGAGGAGAAAAAATAGAAAGTATATAACAAAAAAAATCTGATCAGCCATTCCCCAGTCCTGATGTCCATGCAAGTCCTGTTCCAAGTAATCACTAGCATCTGATTCCCCCCTCCCTCTGCCTGACTTGCAATGTAGTACAAGATTCAGATTCTATAGCAGTCAATAGATTAAACCAATAAGGTGGCTGCCATGGGAGGCAGAAAAGAGAGACCAAGCGCAGTTAATTTGGGGTCACCATGTGAATGTGGTGGTGGGAGGAGTGCCACTGAAGCTGGTGATGCAGAGAGTGGTGGGGTGGGGGATATATTATAGGGCAGAGAGGAGAGACATGGTGTTGTCATGAAATTGTGGGACAGTGAGCTGAATGACAAAGGGGGAGCAAGGGGGCTGGTACTGTGGAGGGGCAGATAATGGAGAGAGAGGGTAGGAGATGTGTGGGGGGGGCAAGAGTTACGGATATGCAAGTGGGGGCAGGGGAGATGACATCAGAAGTAGTGCCCAGGTCATATACTATATACGTTTGTATCTACTTTATAGCCAGTAACAACTTCATGCATTAGCAGCTAGACTGGCTCTGATCAGTGCTTGTTTTAAAAAGTCTTTACACTTCCCATAACCACTTGCCAGGCAAAGTGACAGCAAAGTGATGCTGACCTTTCATCAAGTGCAAAATCCACGTTGTTCAGGCATACAGACTTTGCCCTTCACAAACCGTTTCCACTCATTTGTCTTTATTTATTTATTTGAGTTGGCCAGGAAGACACACTGAGCTATACAGCTCATTTCCAGGTGTCTCCTGGGGGAGGAGGACACTGGAATAACACAAATAGACAAGATAATGCAGCAAATATAACAATAGGTGTAAAACCATAAGGTGTGCAAAACACAGCAAGTCAAAACAGTTGGTGCAGAATAATACAAGCAGAGCATCCAATAATCAAACAGTCTTGATGAAGGGGATTATTGGAATCAAAAGAAAGAAATGCCCTAAAAAAAACCTAAATGTTTATGCAGTGGATGCTAAGTGTGGAGGCAAAGTGTAGCATCAGTGGTCCGATATTCAAAAATGGGCAAAGTGGAACGTAAAGTTTTGAGCTGCGATTTGTCCTTGCCCAGGAGTATGAGGATGCTATTTTCATTCAGACAGTGCTCTGGTGCTATCCAACTGAATATAGGGGCATGTCAGACCAGCGCTAAGTCAAGTAGTGCTGTCCCAACATGAATCCCTGCTGCGCAAGGAAATGCGGCAATAGTTCCAACAACAGCAGAGCACTAGGTGTGGTATTCAAATGGACCCATGCAAATGAGGTCATTGGGCATGTAAGGTGCTAAGGGGCCATTTGCATGCTCACTGTGGGCTAATTTCATGGGAAGCACAGCAGGTTAGCGTGGCGCCAGCCCCACCCTGATCATAATGTCCAATTGAGTTATGGAATTTTCTGACACTTGGTGGTCCCCCCACCCTCTGATTGCTGGCCCAGCATGGAAGTAACACATCACTGGAGCCCAGTGGTCTCCACCACCCTCCGATCACCAGCACAGCATGTAATTAATGCATCCTTGGTGCCTAGTGGTTCCCCCTCCCACCGACTGCCATACTCATGCTCCAGTAAGTTAGCCCTGGACACATACCCTGTACAGCACATAGAATGTGCTCTCTCTGTGACTTTGCATATGTCGGCCATCCCAGGATGTGTGAGGAGGGCTGCTTCAGTCGCCATATGGGCTCCCATGGCACCAATGATTAGAAAGGTCCATATTCCACCAAAGTTTATTGAAACTAGACGTAGTAACAGGATGGCCATACTAGGTTTTAAAAAAGAACTTGAAGACCTAAAAAATAGTGAGATGCTTAAATGCCAAGATCTAAATCAAATAGCAGAGTGATTTACACAATCTTTATTAAAGGCATTTATGGCTCACACACCCCTTACGAGACAAAGAGTAAAGGGATGTTATTCCCCATGGCTATCTAAAGACTTAAGGGCCTTAATGAAGTCTAGGGATAGGTTAAGGCGTAAATATCTGCAATCAAATGACTTAAATTCCTTAAATGAATATAAACAACTGAGAAATAAAGTGAAGAAGGGAATTAAGGAAGTGAAGTCAAATTTTTGCAAACGTCAACAATTGGGTAGTTTGAAAAACCCTAGAATGTTTTGGTCTTCTTTTCAAGACTTTTTCAACCCTAAAGATGGGCATGAAATCAATAATTTAATTGTAGATAGTACTTTGATTACTGGGGAAAAGGAAATTGTCAATTGCCTAAATAATTTCTTGCTAAGTCGGATAAGAACAGTTGAGAAAGGGGATAAAGGTGTGCAAGGTTTGGGTTCTCAGTATTTTACAAGTATGAATAACGGTGAGAGAGGTTTCTTGTTTAGTCTGGTCATTGAACAAGATATTGTCCTAATGCTTGAGTCTCTCAAAAGTAAAACTAGTAAAGTTCCTGATTCATTGCATCCACGGATTCTGTGTATGGTAAAAGAACAAATAGCAAAACCCCTTACTTATATATTTAACCTATCTTTAGAAAAGGGTGAAGTACCGCTTATATGGAAGGAATCAGTTATTGTTCCTATTTATAAGTCAGGGGATTAGACTGATTTGTTGACCTATAGGCCCATTTCTCTGCTTTCTGTCCTGGGGAAACTATTGGAGAGATGTGTTCATGGTCAGTTGATTACATACTTGAATAACTCTGGAATTTTGGCAGTGCAGCAACATGGCTTTAGAAAGGGTTTTAGTACAATGACTGCTCTGGTTGGGTTGATGAGCACCGTACATGATGCCTCTGATAAAGGCTTATTGATGGGTGCGGTGTTAGTCAACCTAACCAGAGCATTTGATATGGTAGACCATGATTTACTTCTTGGGAAACTAGAACTCTATGGAGTCATGGAACAAAGTTTAAGATGGTTTAAAAGATATATGAGTAATAGGAAGCAAAGAGTGAGAACTGGCTCTGTTCTTTCAGATTATGGATCAGTAACTATGGGAGTCCCTCATGGCTCAGTATTGGGTCCTTTACTCTTTTCTTTGTTTATAAAGGATTTGCCCAAGACATTTTCTAAATCCAACTGCATACTATATGCAGATGATGCGGTCTTCCTGACCTAGGGCAACTCTGCAAATGGTATTTAAGCAGCACTACAGGACAATTATTACTGACTGGTTATTCATGAATAAATTATTATTGAATGAAAATAAAAACAAAGGTTATGATGTTTGGTACCATGCAGAAGTTGACCCAAGGTGAGGCAGACCTTAGTATCAAAAGTATAAATGGTGAAATCCTTACCAAGGTGGACAGTTTTAGGTACTTGGGTATGCAACTGGATTCCACTTTATGTTTTGGGGATCATTTGGAAATAACAGGAAAGAAGAATCATCAAAAACTGGGTTTTCTTTATAGGAATATTAACTCATTGATGGACAAAGCGAGATTGTTAATAGCAAAATAGGTTCTGTTCCCAATGCTGGATTATGGGTCCCTTCTGTTCATAAATCAGGGCAGTAATTTTATGACAAGGTATAGTGTTATTTTGAATAATATTTGTATGTTTGGCTTAAGAGCTCCACTAAGAACTCACCACTGCTCTTTGTATAATTCCATGAAAATTCTTTCTCCTGCACCAAAATTGAACATGATGCAGCAGTTATGGAATATACCATCTGGAAAAATCAATTATCTGAGAGTTTTACTCCATTAATTGGGTCATATTCTACAAGATACAGTGAGTCAGTCTTACTCTACTCTTGTTTACCAAAACTGTCTATGGCTAAAGGTTCTTTACTTGGTATGCACCTATGTTGTTAAATAAGTTCTCAAGTCAAGTTAAAGCAGCAAAAAGCATAAAGCATTTTAAAAATATGCTTGCACTTTTTTATGATTCTTTGAATCACTGTTGTAATTTGAACTGAAACGTATTTGTTAATTATTTGTACTTGTGTCATTTTATTTAAGTTTTGTATGAGATTTTGTATTCTTAAATGTTATTCTTAAATGTTACTTGTCAGGCATGACTGAAAAAGGGCTGTGCCTAGTCATTTCTCCTGGTTAACAATAAAAAACAAACAAACAAACAAACAAGTTAAGGGAGGCTTAGCAGGGTGGGTGGTCGGTGTTGCAGTGGGGGAGGGTGCTAGATGCCAGGGATTACTGCATTGCAGCAGTGGTACTGGTGATCAGAGGGGGGAGGTATCAGTGCACACCAGGGGATTTTTTTTCCTGCACCTTACAGTATGCTAAGAGCATCAGCACGGAACTGTGCGTGTTACTGGGCCAGGGATCGGTGACCAGGAGGGGACCACTGGAAAGCAGGGCATATGTGTACCTAGTGGGGCTGGGGATAGGGGAATGGGAGGGACCACTGGATGCCAGGGACATCTGTTACCCTTAATGAGCCAGAACCGGAGGGGAGCTGGGACACTGGGCACCAGGGGGACTAGATTTGTGAATCTGACTGGCATTCAGAGGGAGGGGGGAACACTAGGAATCAGGCTGACTTACTGGAGCATGAGGACGGTGATCGGAGTGAGAGGAAGGACCACTAGGCACCAGAACTAACTTACTGGAGCACGGGGACAGTGATCAGAAGGGGGAGGGAGACACAACTAGGCACCACGGACAACTTACTGGAGCATGAGGACAGTGATCAAGGGGGACACAAGACATGAGGCATAACTTACATGGGCAGGGGGTTGACAATCGGCGGGCAGGGGGATCACTGGGCACCAAAGAGCAGGTGTGTTCCCCCACCAGCCAACTTGGCAGTTGGCTGCAGTAATTCCATTAGCCACTAGGGTTGCCTGGAGTAAGACAGGGTTTGGTTTGACAGTATCTGCACTATGCAAAAGGACTGTGCTAACTCCTTTTTTGCAGTGCAAATGTGCTGAATATGGGGTTGCATGGGTATTCCTGTCCCCCCCTTTTGCTCACCCTGCATACATTATTTTTTGTGGTGGTGCTAACCCTATTTACTTGTGCAACTGCCCCTTTTGAATTTTGTGCTCCAGCGCAAAATCTGGTTTGCACAGACAAACACCCATTTGAGCTCTTGCAAACTTTTGAATATTGGGCCCCAGGAGTCTGACCAGCGTGTGGCAGGCTTTTGTGTCAGATTGTCCAGAATGTTTCATCCTGCAACATTCAGCTTGGAGCCTGAGACTTGTTCCATCTTGTTGTTTCATACATTGACCTGTGCTGTGTGAGTGTTCACCTTCCTGTACAGTATAAAGCCTCTCTATTTGTTTACCTGTAACTGTTAAAGAGCAGCTGACACCTTCAGGAAAACTTCAGCAAAACATTATATTTAAACACAGTCCAGCTTATATTTCACATTATTTTTTTAATTTTTATTCCCATTATTCATTACCTAGTCATTTGCATGAAAACAGGATTTTTGTTCCTGAAAAGTTAATTTATTCCTATTACTTTCTCCCTTATTGAGGTCATAAGGCATTGCTTGTGACATCACAGTTACTCCCATGACAACATATTGTGATGTCACAACAGAGGATTATGATTTGAAGTAGGGAGTTAAGTATAGAGGCAGATGAATGCTAATGGATGAAGATCATGTATTCATGCAGATTTCCTCAGTAACAAATAATGATAGGAGAAATCTACAGAATACATACGGAATGCAAACAAAATTATACCTAGTATTATGTTCTTCAGGGTTTTCTTTGAGGTGTCAGCAACTCTTTAAGCACATACTGCATACCACCCATCTGTTGCAATTCACTCTCTGTACATCAGCCTGGAAGCCAAATCACAGTGGTGCTAGCGTCGTGAGGGGATGGGGACGAGTTGCATCAAACGTCTCACCTCCGGCTGACATGGTGGCGTCTAAGCAGTGGTTGCTAAGTGTGGAGGCAACTTGTAGCATCAGAAACCTGACCAGAGTCAGACTGGGAAAGACTGAAAGACTGGCCATTACTCTGCAAGTACAGCTAAAAGTTATTCTGTAGTTTTATTCATTTTGTACTAATTCATTCTAACATTGTTTACAGCTTTGACTTTTATAGCTAAAAGCTTTGTCTCATTTTTTTGTCTCTGTCTTACTTTAATTCATCATTGCCCCACAGCTTTGATTTTGTTTCTAGGCTTGCGGGCAGTTTCAATTTTCTTTTAAAGAATGTTTCAGATGTCATTTAACCTTCATAGACTATTTGATCTGTTTTTTATATGTAGATATATAGAATGATGCATGGGAAAGTGTGGTTTATGAGGATTTTATGCACACTCGAGGTGTGTAACGCCTTTATCTGGGCATCACACACTGAGCGTGCGTATCAAATCTGAATGTCCACACTTTGAAATGTTTTATTTTTTATATTTACTGATTTTAGCTGTTTAATTGAGAGAATGAGAGATTCAATCTGTTTCTGTGGAGGACATTTATTTTAGTTAAACATAGAGTAAACCAGGTAAAATAGTTCATAAGAAGATAAGAGCTGCAGCATTTTTTTCTAAACAAGGTGTAACAAGTACTTTAACAGAACTGATAACATTTTAAACATTTTTTTTCTGAACTTCCCACTTTGTTTCTTGTTTCAGCTGAGAAACTCCCGAGCTTTCTTGTTTTTCATAAGACATTTAAGTAGCTCACTGAAATGGAATGAAGCACTTTTCTGAAGTGGCAGTTTTAGTGTAGAACAGTCTTTTCAGAAGTAGTTTTTTGGCCCTCATAGATTTTTTGCTTCAGTTTTTTGAGACATGTTTTTCACACTGGCGGTTTTTTGTGACAGGAGTGAGAGGACTGCCAGCATGAGGACACCTTGTCAGAGAACATCTGAGGGAGACTCATGGCTGATTTGACTAACTGTGGTTTACAGAACTCTGTAATTCACAAGTGTGAATTATGGAGTTTGCAAGGGTCTGACCATGGTGGTTTATTGATCCTAACCAGTAAAATAGAGTTCTATGTCATAATGGTGACCGCCAAAGGCCAATCGCCATTACAGTGAATGCACATCACCAAAAATAAGAACGGCTATGTAACATCCACAGTGACAAAAACAAACGTATGTGTTTATGTGGGGGGGGGCTTTGCCCCCCCCATACCCACCGCGGCTATGCCCCACACACCCTCTTACTAAAATAACTAACACCAGGAGACGTGCATGGCAGGGAAGGGGGAAGGGGAGGACAAAAGCAGGAAAAAAATGGGCACAGAAAAGCACACAAATATTTTGCTCTACCCTAGCCCCGAACCCTGCATCCTTCCCACTAGAGCCAGCTTCCCTATCCACTGCACCACTAGGCAAGCTTGGTGGCTTCCCCTTTCACCACCCTTCACATACCTTGCAGATACCTTCCAGTATCCTGTCGCAGTTCTCTTGCCATGTACTTTTCTGTCACTACCCTTTCCGGGTAGCCCACAACACAGGCGCTGAGACCGAGTTGCTCATATTTGAGTCGTTCAATCTCAGTTACCCTTTTGGTGAGATACCCTTACATAGTCAGCTGTTATTAACAGGTTTCTGTCTATTTGGGTTTGTTCTGGAGTGCCAAGTCTCTAATTTACAGATAATTTGAGTTGAAGTTTTTATATTATTGTATTGTTACCCTTTGTCTTACTTTAAAATCTCACACAAATTCCTTTAAGTCCCAGCAGAGTGCTGATGGGCAGATTTTCTTATTTCGACCACCTTTGTCAGACACAACTTCTGTGGATTATCCAAATATTACATTTTGAGGGATATCAGATACTGCTCCTTCAGAGCTGTTGACAATGGTCCCAAGTGATTGTGTTGACCCCAAAAAAGGTTTAAAATATCTGGTTTTCTCAAATTTTTTTCCTTTTGATTATTTCTTTTGGTGGCCGGAGACACTAAATCCATACTAGGTGCCTTACATCATGAACTTATTTTTTCCATTCAACTATTCAAAGTTTTCTCCCTAAGACAGACTTTCTTGTGTGCTGGTGTCTTGCTGTGAGTGCTTCCATTCTTGCCTTGTCTGAAACATGGCTGGACTCAACTATTCCAGATTCAGATATCAACCTCCCAGATTACATTGTTTTCAGGTATGATTGGAATAGATAGGGAGGTGGTGCAGCCTTGTTTGTTCATGCTTCCAGTTCCATTCCTTGCTTACACGTCCACTCAGACACCATGGATGGTTCGATAAATTATGTCTTTGTTTAGCTAAAGCTACCTGTGAGGGAAATCTTAATTGGCAGTCTATACTGCTCCCCCCCCCAAAAAAAAAAACTGAAAGTAGTCAAATTTCCTCAGCTTTACTCATTAATTCAGTCTCTGGGTGATTTCCCATATTCAATATTATTGGGTGATTTCAATGCAAACTAGCCTCTAGCACTGGCCTCATACCGAAGCAACCACTCACCACCCCTTGACCTAAACCAGTTAAAGAACTTACTCATTTTGACTCAACTTGCATAGTTTCCATGGTTTTAAACTTGATTTTTTGCCTCCCCTGAGCTTCCAATTCATACTTCTGGATGCCAGGGGGAACTTATTAGTGACCATGCTATTATTTTTTGTACCATTAATCTTTCCTCTCCCAAATTCACCCTTAATACCATTAAGTTTTGTTGTTTTAGGAATTTCAATCTCTCATGCTTTTCGTCATGGTTTATCTATGTTTAATTGGGAAGAATTGTTTTCTTGTTCAAACATTGATGTAGCTTGGGGGTATTTTTTAAAGAATTTTGATTTGCTTTTTGATCAACATGCCCCTTTTGTTGACAAAAAGAGTTAAATCTAAACTTCTAGGTTGTTAAACTGAATTAAACTGGCCTCAGTTTATTTCTAGGGGATCTTTTCATCTTTCTATTTTAATTTTTATAAATGCGTGCATCTAAATTCCACAAATCTTTTGTATACTCTAATTGCCCTGATTGTGTCCACTTACAGTTTGTGAATTATTATTTTGAAACTTTTGAAATAAAAAAAAAAATTGCAGCTTGGTTCCAGGACTTTTGCCTCTGCAGCACTGGCACTACAGAATTCCATTCTACTTATGGTTTGCGAGCCTCAGTCTCTGGTCTCATTTAAATATAAATTGTGGAAATATTATTTTGATTTAGTGAAATGTAATGACTGCACAATTTGTATTTAAAAAGCCTCACTCTGCCCACCTGCTGCCAAAACAGCAGAAGCCTCTGAAGCCCCTGACTGGGCGATCCTGCTTCTCTGTGGTGCGGCTCCTCAAGTTGCCGCAGCCGCCCGCCTCACTCTGCCCACCCGCTGCTGAAACAGCAGAAGCCTCTAAAGCCCCTGACTGGGAGATCCTGCTTCTTCGCAGTGTGGCTCCTCAAGCTGCTGCCCGCCTCACTCTGCCTGCCCGCTGCCAAAACAGGTATGCTAGCTACACGACTCGGCTCTTCTGCTTGAATTTTGGCACCTTCACGCATCTCCTCTCCTATTGGACTGCACTCCTGGGACTGCGCAGCCATTGGTTCTCGTTCAATTCTGCCTAGAATTTATATTATTTCCTACAGCCTGACTGCATTTGTAGGGCAAACTGTAAAGAATAAGCTAAAGCCTCATTGTGTGATTTAACTGTTACTGTAACATCCACTTGGATTTCTTAGAGTTAATTTGTTAAGTTCAAACTCTTTCTGCCTTGCCATCCCCCCCGCTTTCTCACTCACTAGACAGCTGCTGCACCAGGCGTCCCACCCACCGATTTTGTGGCCAGTGACTCTTCTTTTGTTCCCTTTGTCCACACTTGGCTCATCCCCCCCAGCGCTATCAAACTTGCCAAGAAGGACTTTTAATTTAATCTCCCCTTCTTCCCACACAGCAGAAACCTCTGAAGACCCTGACTGGGTGATCCTGCTTCTCCATTGTGCAGCTCCTCAAGCTGCTGCAGCTGCCCACCTCACTCTGCCCACCCACTGCCAAAACAAGTATGCTAGCTACATGGCTCAGTTCTTCTGTTTGAATTTTCTCCCATCCTCCCATCCCCACCCCCGACACTCTTTAAATTTGCATTCTGAGCTCTTCTCAACATCTCAAATCACCCAGCACTAGAGCAGCAGGCCTCCTCACGCTCTTAAAGGGCTTGACACCTCTATCATCAGCAGGACTACATGCACCAGCAAGCGGAACAAAAGAACCACCCTTTGGCACCCAATCTAGCCTACTCTGCTCAGGCTATCAACTCAAGGGGCACACAAGTATACCGCACTCTCAGTTATAATATTCTTGGCCACACTGAGTGGCGTGAGTGTTGAGAAACCCCCAGTGACACCTCTTACAGACCAGCCAATTACACTTAGCTCAATAATACAGCCACCAGACTCTATGCAGGGACCCGAAGCTAGGATCGCAGACAAAATGATGAACATACTTCCCCCACAACCCATTAGGCTGTCTACCCCTACACCTACAGCTATTGTTGCCTTGCTTTGCACTCACTTCCCATCTGATAACAGCAAGAAACAAAGGCGTGTCAAATGCAAGCACACTCGCAGACAGAAGGCCTACTGGAAACAATACCTTATAAGACAAATAATCATCCTGCTCCTCCTATCAAGGAATACAACCCATAGCCCAGGCCTACCTGGAACAGAGAAGACAAAGGCTCAAGACCACCTCAAAATTGCATCGATCAACATAGGTAGCCTGCTTCCCAAGCTCCCCCAGTTCCAGACCTGCGTAGCACAGCACAAACCTGACATCATCTTACTCACAGAAACCTGGTTCTCCCCCAAGATCCCAGATGCCATGGTGTCCCTCAATGGTTTCCTCACCCTCCGGCAGGTCTGACTCTCTAAACATGGGGGTGGACACCTGGTGGTCCTGTGTAATAAGATCAAAGGCCAGGTGTTGCCAAATAGTTTTATCATGAAAGAGGCACAAATACTATCCATCAGGCTTACCATAGGCTGCCAGAGCAAGACTATGGTTCTCACCATGTTCTATATACCCACTGGAAAGCAAGGGATAGGCATAGAATAGTTCATTGATCATATTAAGCAAGTTAAACAGAACTGGGAACAGGTTGTTGTTGGTGATGTTAATACTAACTGGCTAGCACAGGATACCACTATCATTAAAGATCAAATCTCTAGCCTGTACTTAACTCAAATGGTTACCCAAGCAACTAGGAGGAACTACCACACTGGCATAAGCTCATTAATTGATTGGCTACTCTCCACTTGAGCTGAATGCATAACAGATGTATCAGTCCTACTAGACTCCCTAAGTGACCACTCCCCAGTGATGTGTTCATGGTTAAATAAGGGTATCAAATGCACCCCTCATTTCATAAATAACCGGTCACTAAGAAATGGGCATCTATAGCATTTTAAACAATATCTTTATAGAAATAAAGAAACATAGAATTTGACAGTAGATAAGGACCGCTTGGCCCACCTAGTCTGCCCATTTCCCTACTTAATGGATAAGCTGCAGATCCTAGTTATCCAACATCCTACTTCCTCCTACCCCCCACTAGAATTGCATTATGTCTGTCCCATGCATTCTTGAATTCTCCCACTGTTTTTGACTCTACAACCTCCTCAGGAAGGCTGTTCCATGCATCCACAACCCTCCCTGTGAAGAAATACTTCCTCACATTACCTCTGACCTGTCCCCCTCTATCTCCAAATTGTGCCCCCTTGTTTTTGCACATATCTTTTTCTGAAAGATGCTACCCTCTTGGACTTTGTTGATTCCCTTGAGGCATTTGAAAGTTTATATAATGTCCCCCTTCCCCTTTCCTCAAGGCTATACATCTTTAGCTCCTTTAGTCTTTCTTCATATGTCTTCTGATGCAGACCCTGCATCATTTTGTTTGCCCTCCTCTGGACAGCCTCCACCCTGTCTATATCTTTGTGGAGATGGGGTCTCCAGAACTGTATACAGTACTCCAGATGTGGTCTTACCAACTGTCTGTACAGAGGGCCAACAACTTCCTGTTTTCTACTGGTGATGCCTCTCCCTGTGCATCCCAGTGTTCCCCCAGCCCTCCTTACTGCCTTCTCACATTGCTAGCCCACCTTTAGGTTGTCTAATATGACTACCCCCAGGTCCCTTTCCATTTTTGTTGTTGTCAGTATCTCTCCCCCATTGTGTACTCTTCCCGTGGGTTTTTGTTTCCCAGGTGCATTACTTTGCACTTCTTTGCATTGAATCTAAGCTGCCATACATTTGACCATTCCTCCAACCTTGCCAAGTCCCTTTTCATCCTTTCCACCCCACCTTGTGTATCAACCCTGTTGCAGATCTTTGTGTCATCTGCAAAGAGACATACTTTCCCCTCCAGTCCCTTTGCAATGTCACTTAAAAAGACATTAAAAAGGACAAGCCCCAGTACTGAACCCTGTGGTACCCCACTAGTAACCCTCCTTTCTTCACTGTGAACTCCATTTACTATTACCCGCTGTGTCCTGTTGTCCAACCAGTGTTTTACCCAGGCTACCACCATAGGACCCACTCCCAGGCTGGCTAATTTGTTTGTTAATATTTTGTGTGGGACTGTGTCAAATGCCTTGCTAAAGTCTAGGTAGGCCATGTCCCAGCCCCTTCCTGGTCTACTGCTTTGGTCACCCAGTCAAAGAAATCAATTAGATTTGTCTGACATGACCTTCCCACTGTGAATCCATGCTGCCTTGGGTCCTGTGCCCCACTGGCCTCTAGGTACTCAACAATTCTTTCCTTCAGAAGTGATTCCATCATTTTCCCTACCACTGAGGTCAAACTGACAGGTCTGTAGTTTCCTGCCTCCGTCTTGCTCCCACTTTTGTGAAGGGGAATCACATCCGCCCTCCTCCAGTCCTCAGGTACCACCCCATCCTCCCATAATTTATTGAAAAGGGTAGTCAGTGGTGTTACTAGTTCTTCCCTTAGTTCTTTTAAAATCTGGGGTGAATCCCATCAGGCCCCATTGCTTTATCCACCTTCAGTTTTAAGAGTTTTTTCAGAACCCTTTCTTCTGCGAAAGGACTAATATCAACCCCTTATCCAAAGTGCTTCTATTGACCAGATTAGGTATTTCCTCCTGCTTTTCCATTGTGAATACTGAGCAGAAGTATTTGTTCAGTATCCCTGCTTTTTCACTGTCGCTCTCTACCCAACCACTTTTCTCTTTGTTCAGCCTCAGTATCCCTGCCTTAGTCTTTTTTTGCTCCCTAATGTACCTATAAAAGGTTTTATCCCCCTTCTTAACTGAATTGGCTATCTTTTCCTCGGTTTGAGCCTTTGCTATTCTGACTGCCTTACCCGCTTCCTTCTGCTTTAACTGGTACAGTTCTCTGTCCTGCTCCTTCTGTGTTTCCTTATACAGTACTTCCTGAATGCTATCTTTTTTTCCCTTACCTTCCCTGCCACTTTTTTTGAGAACCATAGTGTTTTTTTCTTTCATTTTGATTTGTTTATTTACTTCACACAAAGACTTATTGCCTCTGTGATGATGGTTTTGATGTTTCCCCATTGTTGCTCCACCCCACCTTCTTGCCTGTTTGCTAGTGCTTTTCTGAGGCACTCTCCCATTTTGACAAAATCAGCCCTCCTGAAGTCCAGTACCTTCACTTTGGTGTGGCTTGACTCTACAGCTAAGTTTATCATGAACCACACTGTTTGGTGGTCGCTAGTTCCCAGATGGCTACCCACTTCAAGATCAGAGTTCCTTTCTCCATCCCCATTTGAGAGTACCAGGTCTAAGATTGCTCTCTCCCAAGTGGGTTCCAAAACTAGCTGTCTGAGGCATGCCCCCTGTAGGGCATAGAGAATGGCCCTGCTCTTGGATGTGGCTGCAGCAAAGGTGCTCCAGTCAACATCTGGCATATTTAGGTCACCCATCAGCAATATCTCCCCTTTCTCTGCTATTCCCAAGGATGCCTTCTATCATTTTCTTGTCCATTTCCTCCCCCTGAGACGGGGGTCTGTATACAACCCCCGTATGGATTGTAGAGCCATTTCCAGTCTCCAGGGTGACCCACAGTGCCTCCTCTCCTCCCTGTTTACCCTTTAGTTCTGTTGCTTTGATCCCTTCCCTTACATAGAGACCTACTACTCCTCCTCCTCTTCTTCCCTCCCTGTCCCTCCTGTAGATTGTGTACCCTGGTATGTTGACATCCCAGTCATGGTTCTCTGTGTACCATGTTTCTGTGACTGCCACAATACCCAGGCATCCCTCTTCCATCAAGGCCATCATTTCAGGGAGCTTTTTACCTAGACTACAGGCATTGGTACTCATTACCCTCCATTTTTTATGACTTATTTTTGCCCCATCTCTGTCCCTACTGCCTTTGTCTTTTTCTCCATTTACCCCTGCCCTTCTCCCTATCGACTGCTCTATTTTGGTGTTTACCTCACTAATTACCCTGATTTTTGGGGGGGGGCTAGGATTTCCCTTCTCCTCTTCAGTGCCTCCCCCCTTGGCTAGTTTAAATGCTTGCCACTGAAGCATTTAAACCTATCACCTAGGATCCTGGTTCCCCTCCAGGATAGATGCAGACCATCATGCATGTATAGGCCTGCATCCCTCCAGGTGGAGCCCCAGTCCCCAATGAAGCCAAATCCCTGAGCTCTGCACCAGTTTTTCAACCAGTCATTGAATTCCATGGTGCGGTCCAACTGTTCTTTATAGTAATTGGCTTTAGGACTGACTGGAATTCACTAGACAGCATAGATGATGCAAATCAGGCCTTCAACTACTTCACAACACCCTTCACCAATGCATGAAACATATCTGCCCCTTCAAATCCTCAACAGTCAAAAGGACTAACAACCCATGGCTCTCAGGATCCCTAATTGAACAAATGAATGCCTGTGACAACCTCTGGCACAAGGCTAGGGCACAGGTAAACAGTCAGACTATACTGCTTATAAAGCAGCAAGAAACAAGTGCACTAAGTTGATAAGGAATGCAAAAGCCAATTACTATAAAGAACAATTGGACAGCAACTGAGGAAGCAGAAGAGATTTCTGGAACACCATAAAAACTCTCACCAGTAGGGACTCTAAAGCACCTCCAGACCTGATTGTCACCACGTCTGGCACAATACAAGAACCTAAGAAACTGGCAAATGCGTTCAATAGAGCCTTCACGGACTTAAGCACAGTACTACCTCCCGAGTACTTAGCAACTCAGCCTACCGGCAAGCCCACAAAGGGGAACTCTAACCCCCCAAAAAAAAAACACTGGTACACCTCCATTTTACTTCAAACAAATTTCTAGGGCACAAACCATAAAATACGTTAAGAGGGCCCTAGGTAAAACAAGGATCGGAGGTGACATGACTGACATGAAGTTCGTTGCTCTCACTGTAGACGTACCAGCCATATCCCCTCACAAACATATTTATTATATCCCTAAGAACGGGAGTTTTCCCAGATAGATGGAAACAGCGCTTGTCACCCCCATACTCAAAAACAGAGACAGAACCAGCCTAGTCAACTACAGACCCATTTCAATATTACCCCCTCTATCAAAATCCCTCAAATGGATTGTATCTGATCAGCTGATTATCTGAATAAATACAACCTACTATGTGCACAGCAGCACAGGTTTCAAAAAAACCATAGCATCATGACTGCACTGATAGACTACACTACACACCTGTATGATGCTCTAGACAATGGCATGACAGTGGGGTCCATCTTCATTGACCTCATGAAAGCATTCAATACAGTGAACCATCAGATCCTACTTGCAACCTACTGTCCATTGACCTGTCCCATGAAACTGTATCCTGGTTCAGTAGTTACTTGTCACACAGATCACAGTGTGTAAGAATAAGCAGAACAGTCTCCAACCTTAGGGAAGTGACCATGGTGGTCCCTCAAGGGTCCATACTTGGGCCACTGCTTTTCAGCTTATTCATAAACTCCCTACCCTCTGCATGCCCAAGTAACATACTGCTGTATGCTGATGATGCCATAATCTCCATGCCAGGAAAACAACTAACTAAAATAACTACGGCCATACAGGACAGCTTCCAAAAACTAGAGGCATAGTTCTCCCTAAACAGACTTCTCCTTAACTATAAAAAGATGAAAGATATGCTATTTACAATGCCTTGTAGCAAGAAAAAAATGGCCCATTGATCATCCGTAGCCAAGAAGGGGACACACTTGAGCAAGTCAACTCTTTCAAGTACCTAGGCGTATACCTTGATGTCACCTTGTCCTTCTCCACACACATTGATCATGTAGTCAAAACTGCAAACGTCAAGCTCAGAATTCTCAATCACCACAGACAGGCAATGTCTCTCGAGGCCCTGAACCTCATAACAAGGAGCTCAGTACTGTCTACTATCAATTATGGGCAGGTAATCTACAGCGTTGGGACTGACACAGGCATGCAGACTGGTCTTAGGGGCAGAATATCTGACACACACCTGTAGTATCATATACTCTGAGACAGGGCGGCTCCCACTACAACTAAGGGTAAGATACCAGGCCTTTCTTCTTGGTAAAAATGCCCTGATTGGACAAACCCCCAATTGCACAGTAGGCATTTTCCAACATCCCCAAACCACTAAAATGACAAGAAGTACAGCTATGGGTGTACTCCATGTCCCATTCAAGCGAACCACATTTGCCCAGCAAGCCCTATCCTACCGAGGGCCTCAGTGTATAAATGACCTCCTGACCTCCCTCATAGAATGTTAGAAAATTGGCCCCTTCAAAAGAGAGCTCCACTTTCTACTAGCTCAGGCAAATTACTGTGACTGCCCCACTTAGACACACATCTGGCCCATGCCCAACCATTGGTTATTTTCCCTCAAGACCTATCATCCTTTCCCCAAACACCCCCCATCCTTAAAACTCCCCTCCTTCCTCCTGACAAAGCCCACTCAGGCTGCTACTACCCCATCGTCTTGCACTTATGTAACCCAAATGTTTTCATAGCATTATAACTGTATATTTGCAATCCCAAAACTATTCTGTACTTCGCACACTGTTGCTAATGTTACAATCCCCCCTCAAAACTACCCTTACTTCACAGCTTATTGCTATAGTAACAACCTCACACTTTTGTAACTATCAAAGTAATGTATTACTGTATATTTACTATACTGTCCTGTGATATTGCCTGTACACAATGTCTTGTACTATGTTATTACTGACTTGGAATCTCTGTAAAAGAGCTCCTCAGCTCAAAGGTATTAATCTGAATCTAAAATAAATAAATAAATAAAGGTTTTACATTATTATTTTAATTTATTTTATTGTGTAACTTGCACTTTTCTATTTTACAGGAATATTACTGAAATTACATTTGACACAGTTCCACACAAAAGATTAATATACAATTTAGCCAGCCTTGGAGTGGGTCCCAAGGTGGTAGCCTGGATACAAAAAATTGGCTGGACAACAGGATGCAAAGGTTAATAGTAAACAGAGTCTACAGTGAAGAAAGGAGGGTAACTAGCGGGGTACCGCAGGGTTCAGTACTCTTTAATGTTTTTATAAGTGACACTGGAGAGCACCCGGAAGGAAAAGTATGTCTCTTTGCAGACAACACAAAGATCTGCAACAGGGTTGATACACAAGGTGGAGTGGAAAGGATGGAAAGGGACTTGGCAAGGTTAGAGGAATGGTCAAATGTATGGCAGCTCAGATTCAATGCAAAGAAGTGCAAGGTAATGCACCTGGGAAACGAAAACCCAGGGGAAGAATACACAATGGAGGGTGAGATATTAACAACAACAGAATTTGAAAGGGACCAGGGAGTAATTATATCAGATGACCTAAAGGTGGGTAAGCAATGTGAGAAGGCAGTAAGGAGGCCTGGGGGAATATTGGGATGCATAAGGAGAGGCACCAACAGTAGAAAACAGGAAGCTGTTATCCCTCTGTACAGACAGTTGGTGAGACCCCATCTGGAGTACTGCATGCAGTTCTGGAGACCCCATCTCTGCAAAGACATAGACAGAGTGGAGGCTGTTCAGAGGAGGGCAACCAAAATGGTGCAGGGTCTGCACCAGAAGACGTACTAAGAGAGACTAAAGCAGCTTAATATGTATACCTTTGAGGAAAGGAGGGAGAGGGGGGACATGATAGAAACTTTCAAGTACCTCAAGGGAATTAACAAAGTCCAAGAGTGTAGCATCTTTTCAGAACAAGAGATGTGCAAGAACAAGGGGGCACAATTTGAAGATAGAGGGGGGACAGCTCAGAGGTAAGGTTAGAAAGTATTTTTTCACGGAGAGGGTTGTGGATGCATGGAATAACCTTCCTGAGGAGGTTGTGGAGTCCAGAACAGTGGAAGAATTCAAGAATGCATGGGACAGACATAAGGCAATTCTAGTGGGGGGTAGGAGGAAGTAAGCTGTTGGTTAACTAGGATCTGCAGCTTATCCATCAGGTAAGGAAATGGGCAGACTAGGTGGGCCAAGCAGTCCTTATCAGCCATCAAATTCTATGTTTCTATTAGACTTTTAGATTCATGGGGTAATATCCCAGTTCTATTTATCCTTGGGTGAATCATGGAAGTAAACTACATGTGACACAGCAGGTATGGAAAGTGATGTGTGCTAATGCCAGGAGCCTGAGAAACAAATCAGTTAAAACCGGGAACCCAATCAATGCCCCACCCTATGGCACATCATTCAGATCTTACAATTTGCTTTCTGGCTCTAATGGTTACTCACTCATTTCATCCCAAAGAGGAGTGGGAGTCTATTAGTGTTCATTTCAGAGCTCTGATGTGAGTCATCAGCCCAGTGACCATACATCATGGGGGACCACCCATTGGTTGGATCCCTATTCTAAAATGTAACTGCCTGAGCTGGTTCCTCTTAAATAAGGGCCACTGACTAACTGGCTACAGTTCCCAGCCAATGTGCTGGTGATTGGTGGGGAACCAGCTAATGGAGACAGACACAAATCTCCTAAATATTAAACAAACCCAGAATTAGCAGATCTACCCTTGCTCACTCACAAACATCAAACCATTTTTTTTATTAGGGGTACAACTGGTTATAGCACTGTTAAAGCATGGAACCCAGTGTACACCCTCCCTGCATGTCAAATCATTGAATTTGCCTTCTGCCTTGAATGGCTACTTACTTATTTTATCCCAAAAGTGAGTGGGAGTCTCTTAGAGTTCAGCCCTTTCCTGGATCAGTAACTACCTAATGGGCAGACAGCAATATACCAAGTTCAACAAGGCCCTGTCTAAGCCCTCACCAGTTAAATGTGGGGTCCCTCAGGGCTCTGTCCTAGGGCATCTCCTATTTTCCCTTTTTATAAATGGGCTGCCCTCGGCCCCAGACTGCGGGCATTCTACTCTGTATGCTGATGACCTAGTCATCCTGATCAGCTCCCAGGACATCTCTGTCATCAATGCAAAGTTCAACACTGACTTCGACCTAATCCAGACCTGGCTGGTGGACCACAAGCTCACAATCAACCTGCAGAAAACTCAAGCCATGCTCTTTGGCTCCACAGCCAAGACTAAAGCGGTCTCTGC
Source organism: Neoceratodus forsteri (assembly GCA_016271365.2). Taxonomy (NCBI): domain Eukaryota; kingdom Metazoa; phylum Chordata; order Ceratodontiformes; family Ceratodontidae; genus Neoceratodus; species Neoceratodus forsteri. The sequence goes on from CM057452.1 coordinate 1,882,609,995, forward strand.
CCCACTAACGATCTCATGTGCTGATGGATCCCTCCTACGAGTTTCTGACTCTGTGAAGTACTTGGTTGTGACACTTGACCCACAACTGGACCTCACTCAGCACATTCGCAATGCGTGTAAGGCCTCAAACTGCAAACTGGGCCTTGTGTACAGAGCTAAAAGCTGCCTCTCCTCAGCTGCTCATCTCACCCTAGCCAGAGGGGTCCTCCTACCCACTCTCTGCTACGGACTTGTTGCCTTTGTCCATGCAACAAAAACCAGTCTCTCCAAATGGGACACGTTGTACAATAGTGTTTGTTGCTTTGCACTCTCAGCTCCCCGCCTCACCCACTGCTGTGAGCTCTACACCCAGATTGAGTGGCTCCCACCGGAAAAGCACCGCACCTTCGTCCTAAGTAACTTCATCAACAATGTTCTCAGAACTGCCAACCCCTTGGCCCTCACTGTATCCCTCTTACCCACTACCCCCTCTTACCACTTAAGATCCAGTGACTCCCATGTCCTACTGGTTCCTAAAACACGCACCCAAATGGGCGACCAGGCCTTCGCTGCACATGACCCCAGGTTATGGAACTCCCTTCCAGCAAGCACTCATTCCTCCACCTCCCATTCCTGCTTCAAAACCTTCCTCAAAGCAGCCACTACCTGCCTCTGCACTTAATGCACCCCTTAGGGCTTGCCACTCTGTCCAGATGTGTCGTTACTGAATGTCTCTGCTTAATTGTAGTGGGTCTCTTCACCCTGTCTACTTGTGAAGTATGCTGCCACCTGAAGGAGCTGACTGTGTTGGGTCTATCCTGGCACTACTGCTTATTAATTGCAAAATATACTGCTGCTCTACCTTTCCAGTTGCCACTGGCCTCTCCTATCCCCCTCTGCACCTCCTTGATGTGTCTGCTACCCGCATCCCCCAAGGCGCTGTTGTCCTACTATGCTGTTAACTGCCTGCCTCGTTTGTGATATGCTATTATCTTCCTCCCACTTGCTATGTAATCCCATGTTGTTAATGCGTCGACCTTGCTCTGTTTGTTGCTCTTGAATACACTTCTCTTGTTGTTGCCTGTTGTGTCAGAATGTGTTCTCTGTAATCTCCCGGGTCGCACCTGAAAACTGGCACTTGGTTGTCTAGTGTGTTTACCTGGTAAACAAAAGCAAACGGGAGGATGGTGTGGTACCTGAGGACTGGAGGAGGGCGGATGTGATTCCCCTTCACAAAAGTGGGAGCCAGACAGAGGCAGGAAACTACAGACCTGTCAGTTTGACCTCAGTGTTAGGGAAAATGATGGAATCACTGCTGAAGAAAAGAATTGTTGAGGACCTAGAGGCCAGTGGGGCACAGGACCCAAGGCAGCATGGATTCACAGCAGGAAGGTCATGTCAGACAAATCCAATTGATTTCTTTGACTGGGTGACCAAAGTAGTAGACCAGGGAAGGGCTGTGGACATGGCCTACCTAGACTTTAGCAAGGCATTTGACACAGTCCCACGCAAAAGATTAATAAACAAATTAGCCAGCCTGGGAGTGGGTCCCAGGGTGGTAGCCTGGGTAAAACACTGGCTGGACAACAGGACACAGTGGGTAATAGTAAATGGAGTCCACAGTGAAGAAAGGAGGGTTACTAGTGGGGTACCACAGGGTTCAGTACTGGGGCTGGTCCTTTTTAATGTCTTTATAAGTGACATTACAGAGGAACTAGAAAGGAAAGTATGTCTCTTTGCAGATGACACAAAGATCTACAACAGGGTTGATACACAAGGTGGGGTGGAACAGATGAAAAGGGACTTGGCATGGTTGGAGGAATGGTCGAATGTATGGCAGCTTAGATTCAATGCAAAGAAGTGCAAAATAATGCACCTGGGAAACAAAAACCCAGGGGAGGAGTACACAATGGGGGGGGGAGATACTGACAACAACAAAAATGGAAAGGGACCTGAAGTAGTCATATCAGATGACCTAAAGGTGGGCAAGCAATGTGAGAAGTCAGGAAGGAGGGCTGGGGGGATACTGGGATGCATAGGGAGAGGCATCACCAGTAGAAAACAGGAAGTTGTTGGCCCTCTGTACATATAGTTGGTAAGACCACATCTGGAGTACTGTGTACAATTCTGGAGACCCCATCTCCGCAAAGACATAGACAGGGTGGAGGCTGTCCAGAGGAGGGCAACCAAAATGGTGCAGGGTCTGCACCAGAAGACATATGAAGAAAGACTAAAGGAGCTTAAGATGTATAGCCTCGAGGAAAGGAGGAGAGGGGCATGATAGAAACTTTCAAATACCTCAAGGGAATCAACAAAGTCCAAGAGGGTAGCATCTTTCAGGAAAAGAGATGTGCAAGAACAAGGGGGCACAATTTGAAGATAGAGGGGGCACGGCTCAGAGGTAATGTGAGGAAGTATTTCTTCACAGAGAGGGTTGTAGATGCATGGAACAGCCTTCCTGAGGAGGTTGTAGAGTCAAAAACAGTGGGGGAATTCAAGAATGCATGGGACAGACATAAGGCAGACCTAGTGGGGGGTAGGAGGAAGTAGGCTGTTGGTTAACAGAATCTGCAGTTTATCCATTAGGTAGGGAAATTGGCAGACTAGATGGGCCATGCGGTCCTTATCTGCCATCAAATTCTATGTTTCTATGTTTAAATAAATTTCAGAGCTCTGATTGGAATCATCGACCCAGGCACCAAATGTCACATTGGATCACCCATCAGCTGGGTCCATATTCTAAAATGTAACTGCCTGAGTTGATTCCTTTTAAATAAGTTGCACTGCCTAAATGGCTTACTTTATGTAAGGTGCAGTACCCAGCCAATGTGCTGGTGATGGGCGGGTAGCCAGCTAAACATTAAAGAAACCCAGGATTAGCAGCTTAACCCATGCTCATCCGCAAACTTTAAATTGCTTTTTTTATTAGTGGTGCAACTGGTTACAGCACAGATCAGTTAAAGCAGAGAACTCAGTGCACACCATCCCCAATTTGCCTTCTGCCTCAACTCGTTACTCACTTATTTTATTCCAGAAGGGAATGGGGGTCTCTTGGTGTTCAGTTCAGAGCTCTGATGAGAATCATCAGCCCAGCCACCAAACATCATGGTGAATCATCCAATGGTTGTGTCCCTATTCTATCATATAACTGCCTGATTTAGCTCTTTTTGTAACTATCTGAGCTGGCTCCTTATCACCCTACCAGTGACCATCCCTTTCATTTGGTTCCCCCCCCTTTTTGCACTAACCACAAATGCCTGTCCCATTCCTACTTGAAACATTTCTCCAGTTTGGCCTGTACCACTTCTTCTGGCAAGTTGTTCCACTTAGCCACCACTCTTTCAGTGAAAACGTGCTTATGGACATCCCTTAACATTTATTTATTTATTTATTTATTTTGAAAAGTTTCACCAGGAAAGGCATACTGGGGTACAGTACAATAGGTCATTTCCAGATGTGTCCTGGGGGAAGGGGAAGAGAGGGTACAATATTGAATACAGAAACAGATAAAATATAGATAGAACTAAGACTGTACAAAAACATTAAGGCAACATGACATTGTGTGGGATAGTCAGACAGTACTTGCCCATATAAATAACTATGCACATATATCCATGTTAATATTGCTTTTATTTTTACATTTCCAATTGAACATGCATGCGTTTGTGCTCAATAACGTAATCATAGATATACGCACAGATCTAAAACAGGGAAATTTACTAATCTCATTTGGGGAGAAGTGAGGAATTTTGTCAGAAAAGGAACGGGGAGAAAGTAGGATAGCCAGGAGGACCTACACCCCTCCTGGATGCAAGCCTGTAATGGGGGTTGGCGGGGGAAGAAAAGGGGGGGAGACAAATTGAGATTGAGTAGGGTGACATCCATAATGGGCACAAGAGATGGCTGAGGTTAAGTATAGGAAAGGTGTGTGGTGTTAGGGATACGAGGGGGGAAGGGTGAGGAAAGAATAAACAAAAGGAAGGGACAGAAGGGAAAAGAAGATGGGGGAAGGCAAGCCTTACCCAGAGGAGCAGAACCCCAAGGATATGAACACTACTTGATGAACATAAACATAGAAACATAGAAGGTGTGGCCAGCCTGCCAGCACAGCAGCAAGGCGTCTGCTTGCAGCATCAACATCCTGAGTTCGGTGACAGACTCGAGAGTCAGAGGGTTGGCCAGGGGGAGAAGGATTGAGTGTCCCAGGACTGCTCTCCTTCTCCGGGGAGGGGGAAGAGTGTCTGGCTCCATGTGGATCTGTGGCGGAGGCTGGTGGCACCATTGCAGCTGGCACCACCCGCTTGGGGGGTTGGGCAGACACTGGTGTCATTTCACGTCCTTGCCCCAGGGATCCATAGCGCAAAAATGCTGGGCCCATTAATGATGGCCCCCATCTCCACTGCCACTCCCATAGCAAACAATGTCCATTGGGGGGTCCTGCTCCAGTGGCCCCACCCTGGCTGGCAAGCCAGGGTCATGAGATGGTGTTCCTTGGGGAAGGAGCCCTGGCAAAAAAAAGAAACATAGAAAGTGACAGCAGATAAGGACTGTGTGGCCCACCAAGTATGCTCCTTTTCAGTACCTGATGCAATACCGCAGACACTAGTTGATCTGCAACTTATCCTCTTGTCCCTATTGTGACAGTACTCTTATATCTATCCCATTGAATCTCTCTCCTGTGAGTTTAAGTGAGTTCACTCTTGTCCCTCTAGCTGAACTCAAGAAGAAAGGTTCCTTGGTGTCCACACTAATTATCCTGTGCAGGTACTTTTGTGTATCAGTCATGTTGCCCCTTGTCCTCCTTTTCTCGAAGGTGTACATGTTCAAGTCCTGCAGACTCTACTTGTATATCTTGCCCCCTAATCCATGAGCCATCTTGGTTGCCCTGCACTGTACTAATTCCGACTTGTCACAGCCTCTCCTCAGGTGTGTACTCCAGTACCTTTCACAGTATTACTGGTGTGGTTGCACCAGTGTGAAGAAACAGTGGGGGGCATCAAACCATTAGTTTTTTGGGTTTTTTTTGTAAATACAATAATATAATTTTTATTAACTTATTTTAGCAAGGCACAGGATTTTGGCAGTCACAAATTCATCATTTACACATAAATAAGTATACAGAACTACAGTTTAAAAGATCATGTCAGCATAGAGTCCATGAGATTCAGTCCTTGGGGAAAGAAACAAACAGATCAATACAACAGTTCATACAGGAAAAACTCATGTCTCCCAATTTGGATGCATTTGGTGCTGTGCCCCCTTCCAACCTCTCTAGTTCAGAATGGTCCCCGTATTTACATTTATAGGGAGTATCAAATCTTAGGGGACAAAGTTTGGGTCCTTGGACATGATGTATAGAATCCATCTGTTCCACTTCAGTAAGCAGAGTTTGGGACAATCATTTAGGTGGAAAGAGAGCTTCTCTGTTCTACAGATAAGATTAACTATTTCTCTCCACTCAGGTATTGTGGGGACCATCACTGTGAGCCAGCATCTGGTGATGGCCTTCTTTGCTGCTATGAGGGATATCCCTAGGAGATAGAGAGTATGAGAGTCCCTGAATCCCCGAGGAAGAACGTGTAATATAAAAAGTTCAGCATTAAGGGGTAATGGGTGTCCAAATAGGACCTCCAGCTCCAGCTGTAGGGATGTCAGAAAGGGTTGTAGTCTGGGACACAACCAAAATCCATGAGAATGGTGTATCAATGGGTCACCACACTGGCGCCGGCATTCAGCTGTACTAGTTGCAAGGAAGTGGGACGTTATGGTCAGTGTACAGAAATATCTTATAAGCAGTTGCCAGGAAAAAAGTTGCCAGCTATGAGAGTAAGTGAGTTTAGAGGTCATGAGGCAGCTGTTATTCCATTGTTGTGGGGTGATACTTGTGCCCAGTTCTGTATTCCATTTCTCGAGTACTCCCCTGTTGTTTCAATAAGGGCCTGATAAAAGACAGAGATTCTACGTGGCATCTCTGTAGAAAGGAAAAGCCCCTGGAGCAGTATTATTGGGGGGGGGGGTAACTCTCAGGGCTGTTGGCATCAGGTAAAAGAGAGTAAAAAAAGTGTCTCAGCTGGAGATACCTAAAAAAATCTGTCTGCCTTAGCCCATGGGTCTGACGCATCTCCTGAAATGATTTAAAATCAGGCCCGTTTAAAAATTGTGGGAGAGTTGTAAGTCGGAGGTGGTCCCAGGTGCAAAAGGTGTGATCAATTCGGGCTGGGGGGAAGTTTTCCAATAAAGCAATCGGGCAAAGCAACATCAGATATGAGTAAAGTAAGAAATGCCTACGGATCGCATTCCAAGTTCTAATTTGGTGTGAGGTCCAAGGGCCAATGGAGGTCTGGTTTGTGGGGGGTTGGTATAGAGTAATCCTGACCATGTCTTCGTAGGGGAGGAGACCCTTCTCTATTTCCCTCCAGGCTGCAGGGTTAGCCTTCATATAATGAATGGGTATAAATGAGAGATGGGAGACCCAGTTGTACAGTTCAAGATTGGGGAGTGCAAGCCTCCCCTGCTTCCTGGGGAGGGAAAGGGTAGAGAATTTCACTCTGGGGTGCCTTCCACCCATATAAACACCAAGATAGCCTTATTCCACATACGGAATATTTTTGCCAGTATGTGTAGTGGTACATTCCAAAAGAGATAAAGGGCCCTAGGCAGAATCACAATCCGTATAACCTCTATTCTCTGGAGGAGATTGAGAGGGAGGATGCTCCATTTAGCAAGGTCATGTTGGAGTTGGGAGTAAAAAGGGTCATAGTTATTTTGCATAGCTTTCTCAGCTTTATAGGACAGCTAAATACCAAGGTATTTCAATTTATCGAGGTCCCACTGAAATGGGTAAATCTGCCTGAATGATGAAGGGGGGAGTGAAATGAAAGACAATGGTATCCGTTTTGGATGTGTTGAGCCTGTATCCTGAACATGACCCGAAGTCCTCAAGAATTTTGAAGACTGCTGGGATGGACTGTACGGGTTTTTGATAAGAAGAGTAGAACATCATCTTCATAAAAAACAATGCGGTGCTCCATCCCTTCCATCTGAACCCCCTGGAGCTGGGTGGAGAGTCTGTCTTCCTGGGCCCGCGGCTCAATAAAAAATGGCAAATCCGGGGGACAAGGGACAGCCCTGATGAGTGCCCCTAAACAGGGGAAAATAGGCAGAGTGGTGACCAAAAACATTGACACAGGCCTGGGGATAAAGCCAAGGACAGGAATAAAGCGCTTTTATCATAGTGATAAGGGGGGCAGGGAATCCCATCTTGGCCATAGTGGAGAAAAGAAAGGGCCAAGAGACCCTGTCAAATGCCTTCTCAGCATCAAGGCTGAGAAGGACAGATGGGTCTTTACGAGTCTGAATTTCTTGGACCAGGTAGAGCGCTCTACATGTATTGTCCATTGTGGACCTAGAGCTTACAAAACCTGTCTGGTCTAATTGATTAGGGTGGGTAGGACTGTATCTAGCCATCTGGCCAGGATGGACATAAGGTATTTATAGTCCGTAGTTAGGACTGAGATCGGTCTGTCTGACCGCATGAAAAGGGGTCCTTGTCTGGTTTAGGGATGAGAGAAACAGCTGCGTATGACCAGCTTGGGGGTTAGAGGTACCCTGAAAAATGTCATTGTAGGCCTGTAGAAGGAGTGGGCTAACTGTCTGCGAGATACACTTATAAAACTCCGCCCTATAACCATCAGGGCCAGGAGCTTTCATGGTTTTAGATCTGGATATAGCTGCCGATAACTCCATTTGAGTTATGGGAGAGATCAGACTGGCCTGTTGGTCCTGGGTGAGCTTGGGAAGCTCTAGGGGGGACAAGAAGGCATTAATAGCAGTGGAATCTATAGGGTGCTCAAGAGTATATAGGGCCTTATAGTAGTCACAGAATGCCTGGGAGATGTGCCCAGGTTTCGTGTGGAGGGTACCTGTGATTGGATCTCTCATGGCTGCTATGGTGGAGAGTTTACGCTGTTTGTGGAGCCAGTAGGCTAGCAGGTGAGAAGCCTGTGGGCCTATCTCTCCATACCTCTGCCTCAAGAAGGCCATTGCTATCTCTGTCTGTTGAGTACAGTGGGAGTCCAGGTCCCTCCTGACCTGTTTAAGCTGTGCGGTGACTGAAAGGTCTCCCTGCTGATGGGCGGCCTGGAGGAAGTGCAAAGTTTGTTCAAGGTGTATTTGTCTCTCCTTCCACAGCTTCGTGAGGGTGGCTGAGTGCTTTATTAGGTGGCCCCGTAGGACCACCTTTAGGGTATCCCATCTGATAGATGGGGTAATTTCAGAGTCAGAGCTATCCTCCAAAATCTCTTTCTTCTTATCACTCAGAAACTCGCGGAAGGGTTCACTCCTGAGATGGGCTGTGTTAAACCTCCAGATGGCGTTGCGCCTCTCGAGACCCAAATCCCAAGTGGCAATCAGGGGTGCATGGTCCGAGTGGGCAATATCCCCCATGGCGGCATCTATGAGAGCTCCCAGACACTCCTTTTGAGTGTAGCAATGATCAGTTTGGGTGTATTTGCCATGCACAGCCAAATAAAACATATATCCTCTGCCTCTTGGATGAAGGGACCACCACACATCCAGCCAGCCCACCTCCTGAACAAATCATTTGAAAAATGTATGCGGAGCTGGCTGTTTACCCCTGGACATGCTTGTGGAGTCTAAGTTGGGGCTTGGGACAATGTTAAAATCGCCGGCTAAAATTAAGGTCCTTTGGCAGGCCCTGTGGTGCTGAGGGTTGAGGTGCTGGACACCGTACCTCGTGCCAAGCTGGCGACCGAAGTTCAGGAGCGAGCTCGGGAGCCGGGGGCAGCAGGGCAGGGACTGGATTGAGCACCTGCTCTCTGATCCCGGGAGGAGGGCATCGGGGAGCTCGGTGCACCAGCAGCCCCTGATGGAGATCGGGGATGCCGCAGTAGCGTGGGCTGCATGTAATGGCATGCCCGATGTAAGGCAGGGTCGCCGTGAGCCTTACAGAGTCAGGAGGTGCTCACGTGCGGGGGAATGGGCAGAACAAGAACACAGGAAAAACCCAGTGCTGAGGATCAGGTGACGACACCCTTCCCGCATGCCCAACGCCGAGTTTCCTTGGCTGACCTTTGATTTCCTCTACCCTCGTCTGATGCCGGAGTCTGAGTTGTAAGAGCACCCAAAGTAGGTGAGGAGGGCAACCCTCCCTGGACAGGGTTAGCCGGGGGTACTGACATCGGCGAGGAGGGGAGAGAGGAGGCACAGTTCGGGACTCACAGGCGGGCAGGAAAACGGATGGGTTGCCTGAGAGAGGACCTCGGGGCTGTGACTGGAGGGAAGAAATAAAAAAAAATTAAAATTAAGGTCCTTTTGGTCAGTTCCAATATTTTGTTCAGGCAGTGATGAATTGTCAGCGTATTAGAGCCCTGGGGAAGATAAATATTGGCTAAGGTCACCTCTTCATCTTGTAGCAGACCCTGGACAATAATCAGATGACCCTCTGGGTCCGTCCACTTATTAGTTACCTGAAAGGGGGTGTAGCTGGGGACCAGTATGGCAACCCTCTCCTTCTCCTCCCATCGAAGGCACAGGAAAAAACTTGGGTAAAACCCCTACAAATCAGTTTTTTATGTTCATTGGCAGACATGTGAGTTTCTTGAATATAAACAATCTCAGCCTGACTCTTCTTAAGCATGGATACAATTCTAGATCTCTTTATACGGTTTCCCAGCCCATTAACATTTAAAGAGTATACTTTAAGTGGTTTGTTAGCCATTTAAAAATGCTGGAAACATTGTAAAAATCTGCACAGTCACAATCCCAGACCCCGGGTCTGACTCCAGTCCAGGAACCGAGTCCTGTAGTGAGACATCGTGACTGCCTGCGGAAATGTGAGTGAAAAAAACTCCAACATAGAACCATGGAGGTATTTAAGTAACTAGAAAGTTGGGAAGAAATGGAGAATCAAACCTAAGCAAGCCCCTGCCAACTGGGCAGAGTCTGCCAAACTATGGGTGGCTTCCATGAGGCTGGATGCTAAAGGGCACCCTGCTCCCAAAGTGTGCCTGTCTTGGCTTGTCCCTACAATCAGGCACTAGACGTAAACGTCTCCAAGGGAGGGGGATGTGGTCATGCCTTGGCTCCTCCAAGGCTCTGGAGTTAATCCAGCTAATATGATTCTAAATTCAACTGCTGAATTTGAAATAGCGGCCTCTAAGTAGCTATCAGGGCTAACTACACCTAGTTTGGGCCGCAACAGGAAACAGTCCCAACTGAAAGAGGCAGATGGGGATAAGGCCCATTCCCCCACATGCAAAAGCGGAGTGTCTCAGAGAGCAAGTGAGACACTGCATGCCTCACCTGTATGCGTATAGGTTGGGAAGAGCACCCCCCAATCCAGCTCCTCACCACCCAAGCTGACTCCCTGTGTTGATCCTGTTCATGCAGCTTCAAGAGTGGAGTGAGGCCAGGGGGGAACCCAGGTGCTCAACCCAGGGTGCCAGCTGACCCTCCTCGGGGCTCCAAATAGCTGTTATCCCCCAACGTCACGCAGGGTGGTTTGAACGGCAGTCGCCTGTGCCTAGTACATGTGGCAGGAGTTCTGCACTTGGTAGGTGCCACTGACCTGTCTTGGGTCCCTTTTCAAGGCTATGGGGGCCAGATTGAGAGCCAGTCTTCCCTCCCCCCTGCAGTCCCCCAGATTCCCTCTCTTGACCCAACCCCCCCCCATCTAACCCAACATTGCACCAGGGAGTATCCACACCCCCGGAAGAGGCCCACAGAGCAAGCTCTGCCCCCACTGTAGGGGGGAGCCAGCACCACCAGGCTCAAAAGGGGGGGCTGTAGGACTACAAAATTATGTAGGGGGGACAAGCCCCCAGGCGAAGTCCATGTGGTGCGAGAGGGGGAAGGAGGTAATCAGGGGAGGGACAGAGGACCTATTCATTTCACAGTCTGGGGTGTTGTCTCTCTCAGGGATTGTCCAGCTGCCTGTTTCTTCAGACCCACCACAATCTGCTGAATAGCTGAGGCTCCTTCTCTGCAACACTGCTCCCTCTGTGGTGTTCAGCTTCAGACCTTCTTTGGCTGCTGGGGATGTGTTGGCTTGCTTCTGCCCCAGCATCACCTCCAGGCCACGTCTACAAAGTTCCTGAGCAGCTTCCTCGGCATTCTCATAGGTTTTGGGGCCATCAGCAAATTGAATCATCAGCTTAGATGGATATGGGGTCTTGAATTTTATTTTGGCCTCCTTCAGCTTCTTTAGGATGGGGGCATAGGCTCTGCGTCGTGCAGCAATTGAGGAGGGGTAATCATTATCCACATAGATGCGGTGACCTTGGTAAGTTAAACCCCCTTGTTGCCAGGAATTGTGTAAGATCATTTCCTTTTCTTGAAAGCACAGAAACCACATGACCATCGAAAGCGGGTGGTTAGATGGGCCTGGCTGTGGGGCCAACGCCTGGTGGGCTCAATCAATCTCCAGAATACAACTCTCCGGTAGATCCAGCTTGGACTTGAAGAATTGCTGTAAAACCTGGATCAGGCTGCTGCCTTCGCAGCCTCTGGGAAGCCCGAGATCCTGAGGTTTTTTTCTGTGGTTTTGGGCCTCTACATCTTCAGCCCTCTCCTGAAGATCATGACTTTCCTGGTGTAGTTGGACTATAGCGTGTTCCATGCAGTCCATGTGGGCATCAGCCTGAGTGGCCTGCTCCTCCAAGGAATCAAGCCTCCGCTCTATTTTCCCAACATCAGTTAGGACAGCTGAAAAGGCAGAGTGGGTCTCTTTTCTGAAGTCCCAAAGCTCCTGAAGGACCATGTCCATTTGTCTGGCAATATTGGGAGCGTTTAGCAGGTCGGCCTTCGGGGGCTCACTGCAGCCCAAAATCTGCGAGCTATCACTGTCTGAACACAATCCAGATGGTCCGGTGGCAATTTTGAGAGTTTGGGCTTTCTTCTAAGCATCTTGGTGGTAGGCTAGACTGGTTTTGCCCCAGATTTGGATAGATTATAGTTGAAATGAGTACTTTTTTAGCCTTAGAGGAGATGGAGCTACAAGCTCAGGATGCTTCCGTGGGCATGACGTCACCAGAAGTCATCAAACCATTAGTGGGAATTTCTGCAGCTTGCTGGGGTGGCCAGCCCCAACCATAATTATGCAAGAGACTTGTAAAAAGGTACATACTTGAATTACAGAGTATAAGAATTCATGCTATTCAAGTGTGCCAACTATTATGAACCTTTGCAGGTGCTCACTGCCAGGAGGCAGTATTTTTCCTATAGCCAGGTTCCCTTTTAATTTTTTTTGCATGCTGCCCTCAAAACACTGTGGGTGCTTAAATCAACTCTGTGAGTGCTTGAGCAACCCAGCACCCATGGAGTTGGCACCTATGATGCCATTCACTCAGAATGCTGTTCACTCAATTTATTCATTCTGCAACACCAAAAAAAGCAGGCTTCACAATTATAAAGCACAGTTCATTACTTTTAAACAGCGTGGCTCTCTATCAGCAAGGTTTACACACCGTAAGTGAGCAACATACATGCAACAGTGCTCTTGTGCTTGTGGTATTGTGAGTTAAAGAATGCTTTGCATTGTTCCAAACAGCTTGGGTATTGACTTACTGACACACTGCAGTCGACAGACACCCCTGCGCTTTGTGCTCGAACAAGACTTCATCAGAAGGCTGTGTCAGTAAGTCAGTTTCCAAACTGTTTGGAATACTGCAAAGCATTCTCTAATTCACAATATAATGTGCACAAGTTCACTGTTATATGTGTGTCGCTTCATAATTGTAAACCTTCCTGCTAGCTATCCACGTGGTTTAAAAGTAATGAACTGTGCTTGATATGTGAATCCTGCTTTTTCTGGTGCTGCAGCATGAATAAACTGAGTGAGGAGTGAACAGCATTCTGAGTAAATAGTATGAATTCTGTTGCTCTGTGATTCACAAGTACACCTTGCCATAAGTCTTGTGGATGCACCAGAGACCTGTACAATAGATGGATCACCTCCCAAATTCTACTCCTTATCCCCCTCCCTGTTCAACCCAGCATCCTGTTTGCCTTGCCCACAGCTCTATTACAATGTGCTATTGTTTTCATGCTATCTGATATCAAAACCCCTAGGTCATTTTCCTCTGTATTGCTATCCAGCAACAATTCCCCCATTACATATTGCACTCTTGGGTTCCTCTTCCCAATGTGCATCACTTTACATTTTTTTCAATTGTAACCCCCCTACAAATGGGGGTTCCCAGAAGCTTTCCCGGGGCTTGTCTAGATGCTCCATGCCTGGTTGGTGTTCGGAGTAAGTCCACTGAATGTGGGCGTGGTGAGTGCTTTTACAGCCTCTAGTACTGTCTCTTTAAGAGCTGCCTAAGTGCAGTCATAATTACTCCGGGGGGGGGGTGAGTGTTTCTATGCTTGAGTCCCACCCGGGATGCTGGAGATAGCTCCATTCTGCCATCGCTAAGTATGCAGAAGGAGCTCTGCTGAAGTATGTAACTATTTGCTGGAAATAACTTAGAGTAATAATGATAATGTAGTTGTTCTAACCTGCCTTCTTTGCAGCAAAGACTGTTCTGATTATCGCCTCCATTTTGGTCCCGAACTGCCGAATTGGACCAATCAGTACATCAGAGCTCTAGATAGAGCCGGCTGACCAATGAGGACTTAGCTAGTAATCCTGGGAAGTAAAGTCTGACCAAGGGTGCCTTTTTGCGCCAATCGGGACAGGTCTCATAGCCTGGTGTCTGCAGCCCACCTATGGGAATGGGTGGTGCGCGAGTGAGAAGGTTTCCCCCACTGCCTGAGAGGCAGAGGCGTTGTGACTGTGGAACCAAAGGGAGCTCTGTGCTTCTGCGCCATTGAGTGTTCGCGCGGGAAGCGTGTGAAAGGCCTAGGCAGCCGTTTCCCATAGCCAGAAAGCTTCGGACTAAATCTGCCAGTGTGCGGTCAGAGGAGGCTGTGTACAAACACAGCTACCTACCAGGCTCAACCTGTAGAGGACTGGAGAATCTGCTGAATTGCGCTCGGTCTGTCAGGAAAGTTGAAGCTGCAGTGAACCGCCCGCATAGCTGTGAGTTCAGTTGAGTTCAGGGAGCAGCTGCCTGGTATGGTACCCCTCTGTTGTTTTTCCATATAAATGTATGAGGAAGCCGTTGAAGCTCAGGCTCAGCCCTGCGAGCAGTGAAAGGGTGGTTCTCTGTTGGAGCTGTGAGTACTAAATCAGGGTAGCTCCCTGCTAAAGGTTGTAAACCAAGACACAGTCATTTTGTTGTATTGCAGACTGTACTAATTGAGCTTCCTGGCTTCATCTAAGCTTCATAGGAATTGAATGCTCCTTTGTGTCAGGGCCCCAACCAGCTGCATCGAGGAACTAGCCATTAGGGCTTGGGTACCCATAGACAGTAACTGATAGGTTTAGGCCTGTGCACAGAGCCCTAAGTAGTTAAATATATTTTATAGTGGTAAGTCAATCACCCTGATTTCCCCCAGTCCTTGTTATCTCCCTCAAATAAATCAGATTGTTTGTTTTGCAACTGTACCCTGGCTGGTTTGTGTCTTACTGGGGATATACTGCCATTGAATATTTGATAGCATACCTTACTTTCCAGGGGTCCCAGGTGGCTAGTGGTTGAGCTGGGGTAAGTCATTCAGGGAGAGCATTGCAATTAATCCATGTGAGCCACTAGTGGGAAGAAGGGGGGGTTGCAGTAACCCAGAGGGCTGTGACCAAGACAACCTTGACTGTAATAACCCCAACCTCTTGGTGGAGGCACCCGTCAACAGACCTGGGCCCCTTAACCTGTAGCAGCTGAGACAGGCAGGGGTGGTAGCCCTTAGGATAGCACCCTCTAGGGGTTACAAATTGGAGGCACTGCTAGGATTAGTGTCCCCTAGTGGCCAAGTGAGTGAAGTGCATAAAAACTGGAAAAACTGGAAGGGGATATTCTGGCAAAAATTAAGTTGGACCCTATTAAGACAGTGGTACACAAACTGATGGGATGGGGCGAAGCCAAAGAGCTGGACTCCCAGAGAATTGTGTTACTGTTAGATGTGCCCCTTGGAACCCCAACAGCTGACATTATTTCTACAGCACAGCGTGTTAAATGTTTGGGCAAAGTGGAGGTAAAGGGGCGTATGGCTGACCTGCTCGACCAGACGCTGCAGGTGCTACTTTTGTACAGTGTGGCCATCGACCCCGAGAGGGTACCTCCAGTGATTTACCTGGAGGGTGCCCCACAGGGGTGGAGGCTTGTTTATATTCGGAGTGGGTCAGTCACTCCTGGGGGGTCTCCCCAGACTAATAGTTTTAAAGATAAACTGCTTAAATTGCTGGCTGTGGAGGGGAGGACTACCCAGGAATTGCTGCAAGCATTGGATCTGTCTAGTGATGCTACCCCCCAGGTCTCCCCAGGTACCTCTCCCTGTCCCCCCAAGAGTTCTATTTTGGCTCCACTGCCCTTAGTGGTTCCTCCTATACAGCTCAATTCTTACCGTAGGCTGAAACTTTTTTCTGGCACAGTCCCAATGCCTACAGGGGAGGATGACTTGGAAGCGTGGATGGACTATGCCACCCCCTTAGTTCAGGAGTGGCAATGCTCTGAGGGGGAGAAAAGGAAATGATTGATGGAGAGTCTGCAGGGCCCCGCTTTAGAAGCCATTAGGTTCTTGCGGGCTACCAACCCAGAAGCCACCGCAGCAGAGTACCTTTCTGCTTTGAAACATAGAAACATAGAAGTTGGCGGCAGATAAGGACCGCAAGGCCCATCCAGTCTGCCCATTTCTTTTTCTACCTTATAAATGTGCCATCGGCCTTTGCTATGTCAGTGACCTATCTATTCATAGTCATTTGTATTGCTCCCTTATGCCTATCCATGCCTGTTTGAAGCCCTGCACTGTATTCATAGCCACCACTTCTTGTGGTAAGCCATTCCATGCATCTACCACCCTTTCTGTGAAAAATTTCCTCACATTCCCCTTAATCGGCCTCCCTCTAATCTCATGCTGTGTCCTCTTGTCCTGCTATTTTCTTATATTTAAACATGTTAGACTCTTTCACCTTGTTTATGCCCTTAAGGTGTTTAAATGTCTCGATCATATCACCTCTCTCCTCCTTTGCTCAAGGGTATACATATTGAGCTCCGTTAATCTGTCCTCATATGTCTTCTGATGCAGTCCCTGCACCATTTTGGTTGCCCTTCTCTGGACTGCCTCAATTTGGTTAATGTCCTTGTGAAGGTGTGGCCTCCAATACTGCACGCAGTACTCCAGATGGGGCCTAACCAATGTCTTGTACAGAGGGATTATTACCTCCCTCTTACGACTTGTGATACCCCTACTAATACAACCTAACACCCCCCTAGCCTTACCTACTGCTTTAGAGGTCTGCTTGGATGATTTCAGGTCATCAGTGATGATGATGCCCAAGTCTCTTTCTTCCTTTGTGACTGCTAGCAACTCCCTCCCAGCCTATAAGTGGCTTCGGGTTTCTCTTCCCTATGTGCATGATTTTGCATCTTTGCATTAAATCCCAGTTGCCACTCTTCTGACCATTCTGCTAGTTTATCCAGATCTCTTCTCATTCTGCCCACCCATCTGGATCATCTACTCTGTTGCAGATCTTGGTGTCATCTGCAAACAGACAAGCCTTACCCTCTAGTCCATCTGCTAGGTCACTAATGAAGATGTTGAATAGGACTGCCCCAGGACTGATCCCTGAGGTACCCACTTGTGACTTGCATCTCTTCTGACTGTATACCATTTACCACCACTCTCTGTTTTCTGACCAGTCAACCAGTTTGCCACCCAGTTGACCAACTTCTACCACCAGCCTACCTAGCTTATTTATCAATCTTCTATGTGGAACAGTGTCAAAAGCTTTGCTGAAGTCAAGGTAGGCGACATCAACTGCTCCCCTTGGTCCACCACTCTGGTTACCCAGTCAAAGAAATCTATGAGATTAGTTTGACAGGACCTTCCTTTGTAAACCCATGCTGTCTTGGATCCTGTGCCCTATGGATTCCAGGTGTTGCACTATCCTTTCCTTAGGAGTGCTTCCATAATCTTGCCCACTACTGAGGTAAGACTGACGGTCTGTAGTTCCCGCCTCCTCCTGCTACCACTCTTGTGGGTGGGATCACATAAACCCTTCTCCAGTCTTCTGGGACCTCTCCTGTGCTCAGAGACTCACTAAACAATTCTGCTAATGGCTCTGCTAGTTCCTCCTTTAGCTCCTTAAGTACCCTGGGATGTATGCCATCAGGTCCCATTGCCTTATCCACCCTGAGCTTAGCAGCTCTTGTAGGACCCTTTCTTTTGTGAAGGAGTAGTGCTCACCTCCCTCCCCTGTGTCCATGATGCTGAGCGCTGTGGGCCCTGCCCTACCTTCTCTTCAGTAAATACTGAGCAAAGTATCTATTTAGGATAGATGCCTTTACAGGGTCCTCCTCCTCATGCTCCCTTTTCTCCATTAAACAGCAATACCCCTCTGAACTTTCTCCTTTCACTAATGTATCCTAGAAAGTCTTGTCACCTTCTTTTACTGTTTGTGCTAGTGTTTCCTCAGTTTGGGACTTTGCCTGCCTTACTGCCTTACCTGCTTCCCTTAGGGCAGTTTGGTATGCCTCCTATCTTCATCCGCTGTGTTCCCTTATATTTTCTGAAGGCCAGCCTTTTGGCTCTGACCTTTTCTGCTACTGTATTTGAGAACCAAAGTGGTTTCCTTCTTCTTTTACTTCCTTTTCTGTCTAACACAATGGGATGTTGCTTCAAGTATTGTATCCTTAATGCTTGCCCACTTTGCCTGTACCTCCTCACCTGTGTTTCTTTTTGCCAGGCTAGCTTAACTCTGTTGGCCATCTTATCAAAGTCAGCTCCTCTGAAGTCCCATATTTTGCCTTGGAATGGGATGATTTAGATGTGTGTAAATTGAACCATACCATGTGATGGTCACTGGCCCCAGGTGACCTTCTACCTGGAGATCTGTGATCCCTTCTTTGTTAGTCAGTACTAGATCTAGGATAGCCCTGTCTCTTGTGGGTTGCTGTACCAGTTGTTTGAGGCCCTCCCTGCAGGAATCCACTATAGTCTAGTTCTGGCAGATGTTCTCTGGTATTGACCAATCTGTATCTGGCATGTTGAAGTCTCCCATTATCAGAACCTCCCTTTAGCTGTCATGTTTTGTATATCTTCTAACAGTAATGTGTCTATGTCCTCCCTCTGGTCTGGGGGCCTGTAGACAACCCCAGTTCTTATGGCTGTCCCATTTCCTGTTTCAGGGTGACCACATTTCTTCTGGCTCCTTATGTGTATTCTGAATTTCTGTAGCTTTGATATTTTCATTAACATACAGGGCCACTCCTCCCCCCCTTTTTGCACCTCGGTCTCTTCTGAACAATACATAGCCAGGTACTGAAGTCTCCCAAGTGTGGTTACTGGTAAACCCGTCTCACTAAGTGCTACTATGTCCAGTTTAGCCTCTGACATTATTGCCTGCAGGTCTGGGATCTTATTTCCCAGGCTGTGAGCATTGTGTACATGATTTTCCATTGGCCAGATTTTGGTGTGTTAGTTGTTGGGTGAAGTTTGGCATTACCTGTGCATCGTATGGGAGACAAACCTTTTTCTTACCTGGTGATGCAAATGAGCGGCAAACACACTGAATTCCTGTTTGACCACTAGCTGAGGGGAGGTGTGTTCTTCCATTCAGCGTGTAGGTGCTGCACCCCTCTCCCCATTGCTAGTTTAAATATTCTGCAAGGCAGTCAAACTTCTGCCCCAATGCACTGACTCCTCTTTAGTCAGATGCAGTCCATCAAATTTAAAGAACTTTCGCTCCCAGAACTGTTGCCAGTTCCTACAAATCTGTGTCCTTTTTCCTGGCACCAGTCCTTGAGCCACGTGTTTAGCTCCCCTATCTCCTTCTTGACCTTCCGTCCATCTGCTCCCTTCTCCCAGACTGGCAGGATCTCAGAGAGGAGATGCCGGGCGAAATAGATGATAGTTTGTCACCCAGCCTAGTCAGGTGTTCCTTGGTCTCCACAACTGACCGGCTGGCGAGATCGTAGTCCCTATGTGTACTAGGACATCAATGTTTTCTCCTGCTTTGTGAACAATTTTAGCAATGCGGTCAGTGTCTCTCCATGCTGATGTACCTGGAGACATCTGACCATCACCCCTGGCTGGAGATGGGTATCAACTCCCGAATCATGGAGTCTCCTATGATCAAGTTTTTGGATTTCCTTTGTGCTTGTTTAGTTTTGGTTCCTGATTTGGGTGAGTATTGTTGTGCTAGCTCCTGTGCCGCAGTGTCCTGCTCTGCAGTGTCTTCTGCCTCTTTATTTGATTTCAGAGATAGAGGCAGATACCTGTTTATAGTGTTTATATGGTTTTGGAGGTAATGTGTTGGAGAGCAGAGAGTGATGGGGCACCTGATTTGCTCCTCCTAACCACCTGCCAACCTCCTGGACCAACTACCCTCTGCGGTCGAGGTTTTTCTGTTGGATGCTGGGGAAATGGCGGGTGGTTCTTATAATATATTTCCTCTTCAATATGAAATTTGAGGCGTGCAATCTCTGCCCATGCTGCCCGGAGCTGAGACCTAAGATCTCCAAAGGCCCAGCATGTAGGACAGTGTCCTAAATCCTGTAAGACTGTCCTTCTGAAAATTGTTCCACAGTACCTGCAGTTAATGAAATCCATTCCAAATAAGTTGCTGGGTTTGTAACCTAGTCAGAGTAATTAGAAGGAAAAAAAATGCAAGTAATGGTTTAATTGTGCTTTGTTTAACTTGTTATAACAAGTTAAATTACTAGTGCCCTGTAAATGAGATCACCTTGTGGAGGCCCCACTGATCCACCCCTTCCTGCTCTGCCACAGGAAATGTCACAACTGTGGTACCCTATAAAAGGAGTGTAGCGTGGGGTGGTTGGGGATGGGGTGGTGGCTGGGCCTTCCCGCCTAAAAGAAGAACCGAGACGAAAGAACAAGGAGGTAAGAGCAGAAACAATCAGTCAACAACAAATGCAGTAACCCTGAAAGCTTATCCTAATGTTAGATAAAACTGTAAAACCTGTAAAGCACCACCTGTAATAATTTCAGAGAAGATATACCCTGTAAGAAACACTTTGCTCCAGAGAAAAATAAAGCAGTAACAGAAGATATACCTTGCAAAAGACAATTTGAATCAGAAGATTACAGCAGTAATCTGTTGCTTACCTGTAAGCACACCTTGTAATAATGCAGAAGAAGGTATACCAGCAACAACAATTTGAATCAGAGAAAAAAATAAAGCAATGAAATGTTAGCAACAAACAGTAGCAATCCCTGTGAGTAAAAAATAAAAACACCACCACACAGTAAATCTGCTTAGCCAAGGGGGTGTTTGGGAGTACAGAGACTGGGGAAGACTTATTATGGAAATTCAGGTCTGCCAAGCAGTGGAGAAATGAGAAGCTGTCCGCCTTTGTTACTAGGGTGCAGCGGGCTTTGCAGAAGGCTTATAGAAAAGGAGGGATCACAGCCACGGCCCTAAACCAGGTCAGGTTGGAACATGTTTTGAAGTCTGCTAGATTTTCTAGTGTAATATTGTTAAAGCTTAAGTTGCATGATCGACGGGCTGCCCCGCCTGAATACTGTCAACTGATGAGGGAAATTAGAGAAGTGGAGACTGATGAGGAGGGGTGGGAACCCTATGTGGGGGCTGTGGACCCAAGCCGGACCCCTGAGTCTAGTGCCCCTGAAGAGAACCATTTTACAGGAAAGCATGATGAGTCCCCAGATTTTCCAGGTGATGTGAGGGTGCGAGCTATTTCCTCTGATCCCCAAGTAGAAAGTGAGTTGAGGGCTGAGGTCAGAAATTTACGAGAACTGGTGAGGGACTTGAAGCGATCCACCATCTATCCTGTTAGGTCTGGGGAGCCTGAGTTATCCAGAAACCAATGTCCTGGCCCAGGGGAACCCTCTCATCCTCTGCAGGGCCCCCAGCAGACAAGGTGCCCCCTCCCAATGGAGACCCCCAGGACCCCAGGTTCTGTTACCATTGTGGGGAGGATGAACACTTTCAGCCTGAGTGCCAGATGCCGGAGAATTTAAGGAAAGTCAACAGCAAACTGATCACTTGGCATCGCAGGGCCCACGTCCAACCCCCCAGGAAAAGCTTTGTGACCCGGGCCAATGCACAAGCAACTGTCAATGTTGCGCCCCCTGAATGGTCTGATGTGGTCGGGCCCTCGATGGAGGCCCCAGTGCGAGTAAATGGGATTCCCACCCGAGCTGTATTAGACAGTGGCTCTCAGGTAACCATCATGTTTCAGGACTGGTATCAGACACACCTACCTGGGGTGCCACTCCAACCCTTGGATGGTCTACATGTGTGGGGATTGAGTGACAAGGCTTATCCGTATTTGGGGTATATCCAGATCTGGTTGTCATTCCCTACTTCTGTGGCTGGAGTGGACGAACAGGTGGAAACTTTAGCTGTAGTCTGCCCCCCCACTGGACTGTATGATGGGGTACCCCTGTTGATTGGGACAAATGCTCATATGTTTGGATGACTAGCCCAGTTGTGTTCAGAAAAGCAAGCATTCAGAACCGGGCGAGCCCTAAGAATACCTGCTGTG
The DNA here is from genome assembly GCA_016271365.2 of Neoceratodus forsteri. Lineage (NCBI taxonomy): Eukaryota > Metazoa > Chordata > Ceratodontiformes > Ceratodontidae > Neoceratodus > Neoceratodus forsteri. The sequence continues at coordinate 1,882,631,561 of CM057452.1, forward strand.
ATCCAAAAGGCCGTTAAAACTCAGAAGAAGGTTAGCCAGGAGGAACCTGAAGGCCAGGTGGGTGTAGTATGGAGAAAGGATCCGGCACCAGTGACACCTGCCCCGATTGCTCAATGTGTTCTGCACGAGGAAGTCTGACTGAAAGCAGATGTTAAGAATAAGTTGTTGATGTTGGATGCACCTGGGGAAGGAAGATTACCTGAGGGACTGCTGGTCAAACCCAGTATCTTGCCAGCTAGAGCTCATGCTTACGTTAAGAGGGTGATGGTTCAAGTGCATAATGTGTCCGACAAAGAGATTCGAATAAGAAGAGGGTGCACCTTGGAAAGTGTACATTGTGCAGATACTGCAGTGCTGCCCAATAGCAAGGGTTCCAGGAAAGATGACAGAGTTATTCCACTTGTTTGATTTCGGTGACTCCCCGTTGCCTGCTGAATGGAAAATGAGGATCAGTGAAGCTTGCCAAAAGAGACCAGGTTTTTTCCCTGAAAGAATGGGATGTGGGATGTGTGCAAGGGGCTGAGCACCACATCAGGCTGCATGATGAAAGGCCTTTCCGAGAGAGATCCCAGTGCCTGGCCCCGGCTGACATAGACGATGTGAGGCGGCATCTGCAAGAGATGCTTGCTGCTGGTGTGATACAAGAGTCCAGGAGCCCCTATGCCTCCCCCATTGTAGTAGTGAGAAAAAAAGAATGGGGCGGTTCAGATGTGTGTAGACTACCACACCTTGAATCGGTGGACCATCCCAGACCAGTATACCATGCCACGCATACAGGACACATTGGATTGTTTAAATGGCAGTAAGTGGTTCTCTGTGTTGGACCTCCATGTGGTACTACAGATCCCGATGGCCCCAGAGGACCAAGAGAAGACCGCATTTATTTGCCCTCTAGGTTTCTATGAGTTCATTCAGATGCCTCAAGGGATTTCAGGTGCCCCAGCCACCTTTCAGCGCCTGATGGAATGTGCTGTGGGAGACATGAATTTGCTTGAGTGTTTGGTTTACTTAGATGATCTCATAGTGTTTGGCCGCTCATTGGAAGAACATGAGCAATGATTGTTCAAGGTCCTGGACTGGCTGGAGGATTTTGGCCTCAAGCTGTCTATAGACAAGTGTCAATTCTTCCAAACTTCTGTGAAATATGTGGGCCACATAGTATCCACTGAAGGCATAGAGACTGACCCTAGCAAAGTGGAGGCTTTGACCACTTGGCCTCAGCCCAGGAATTTGAAAGAGCTGCAACGGTTCCTGGGGTTTTGTGGATATTATAGGCGGTTTGTCAAAGATTATTCTCGAGTGATTCGCCCCCTCCTCAGCCTCACTCAGGAGTACCCTCCCACGCACAAAAAGTATAAGAAAGTTGTGTGCTCTGAGACGGAGAAGAAGTATTTTCAGCCGAATGATGTGTTTGGGGACCGCTGGACTGCTGAGTGTGAGGAAGCTTTCTATGACATCATATATCAACTCATCCATGCCCCAGTGCTGGCCTATGCTGACCCGGCCAAGCCATATGTTCTCCATACTGATGCCAGTCTACAAGGATTGGGGGCTGTGTTATATTAGGAGCACTCGAACGGTCTGAGACCTGTAGCTTTTGCCAGCAGAAGTCTGACTCCTTCAGAAAAAAATTATCCAGTGCACAAACTAGAGTTCCTGGCTCTGAAGTGGGCCATTGTTGATCAGTTTCATGACTATTTGTACGGTGCCAAGATATTGGTAAAGACTGATAACAATCCTCTGACCTATGTACAGACCTCAGCCAAGTTGGATGCCACTGGCCATAGGTGGCTCTCTGCCTTGGCCACCTATGACTATGCTGTTGAGTACAGAGCAGGCCTAAACCATATAGATGTGGATGCTCACTCTCGGAGACCTATGCCACAAACTGATTGGGTCAGGTTGTCAGAACCTGACATAAGAGTCCTTTGCCAGAAATTTGACAAGGAGGAACAGGTGTCTCCTGATGCTGTGGACTGTATGGTGGATTGCTTGGGGCCATCCGAAAACTGCATACCTGCTGCCTACTGTCATTTTTCTGCATTAGACACTAGTTCACTGCCCCAGTTTAACAACGATAGTCTCCAACGGGCTCAATCCCGAGACTCTATGATAAAAACGGTTGTGGAGGTTTTGCAGGCCGGGAGGGACGTGTCCAAGTTACGTTCCACTGACTTGACAACTGCCTTGTTATACAAAGAAGGCCCCAAATTAAAGCTGAGTAACCAACTACTATACAGAGAGACTGCGGATAAGGAGGGCCAGGTAGACAAACAACAACTGGTGCTGCCCTCAGTTTTTAGAGAACTGGTCCTGAGGTCCTTGCATAATCACATGGGGCATCTTGGCATAGACCGAACTCTCGATCTGGTATGGACCCGATTCTACTGGCCAAAAATGAGTACAGATGTAGAGCATTATGTCAAGACCTGTGGCCGCTGTTTGCAAAGAAAAACCCTACCTCAGAGAGCTGCCCCCATGGTCAGTATCACCACTAGTGCCCCTATGGAACTGGTCTGCATTGATTTCCTGAGTTTAGAACCAGATCTGAAAAATATCAGTAATGTATTGGTAGTCACTGATCATTTTACCTGGTATGCACAGGCCTTTCCTACAAAGGATCAGAAAGCAACCACAGTGGCTAAAGTACTCGTGGAGAATTTCTTTGTCTACTATGGGACCCCACAGAGGATCCACTCCGACCAGGGAAGGGACTTTGAGAGCCGGCTAATCAAAGAGATGTTATCTTTGTGGGGAGTACAAAAATCAAGAACCACCCCATACCATCCCTAGGGAGATCCCCAACCTGAAATATTTAACCATACCTTGCTTGATATGTTGGGCACACTGCAACCCAAGGACAAGCTTAAATGAAGCCAGCAGATTAGCACCCTGGTTCATGCTTATAACTGCACCAAAAGTGATGCCACTGGATTTTCCCCATACAGGCTGATATTTGGGAGAGAGGCTAGATTGCCAGTGGATGTGTGTTTCGGGGTTTCCCCTGATGGGGTGAAAGCAGAAAATCATCTGCAGTATGTACAGAAGTTGAAGACCCAATTGTACCATGCCTACCAACTGGCCAAGACCATGGCTGCCAAATGAAACCTGGCCAACAAGGAGAGGTATGATAAGAAAGTGAAAACAATGGAACTGAGAGAAGGGGATAGAGTGCTATTGAGGAATTTGGGACTGCATGGCAAACATAAAATTGCTGACAGATGGCATCACCTCCCTCATATTGTTGTGGGAAGACTGGCAGATTTACCTGTATATAAAGTGCGGCCTGAAAACAATTCAAAAGATGTGAAAACCATATGCAGAAATTATCTGCTGCCAATCGAGCAGATCCTGATTGAAGCTGAACCTCCCAGTGCCCCCCACTCCAGGCCTATGACTAGGTCTGCTGCCAAGAAAAAAACCAGACCACTTGATTCTTCAGAAAGCCAAATAAGAGGGCCTTGTCCAAACCCCTCTGATGAAGATGATCGCCATTCTGTGTCTGAAGACAATGAAAGTAATATTGAATACTATCCCTCTTATGAACTGAGCCAGCTGTTTTGGGGCAATCCCCTTGTTAACTCTGGAGATGAGGTTAGGTTTTCTGGACTGTCTGAGCCCCCAGCTTTGTCTCCGGAACCCATGCTTCCAGAGAATGAATTGGGTAGCAGCAAAGCCCAAGGGGTGGGGTCCTTGAGCACGGCTGAACTGTCTGGCCTGGCTGAACTATCTGACTTTTCAGAAGAAGAAAGTGATGTGGGGGAACAAGCCAGTGATATGCTGGAACCCGAAGAATATTTTGAATGCCCTAATGGTTCCTTACTAGTGCCTGAACAGCCCCCAGCTGAGCCAAGCAGTGTGGGTCCAGATATAGAGGGTCATGCCCCCGAAAGTACTATGAGCACTGGGTCCCCTTCCCCTGTGGAGGTTTCCTCTACTAATCTCAATGAGGCTGAAATGGAATCGGGGCCTGTAGGAGGGTTTTCCAAGACTCCTAGACACTCCAGCCGAGAAGTACGGCCTGTAGTAAAGTTGAGTTATGAGTCTCTGGGTCAGCCTGTGAACCTGCCCTTAAATGTGGTCCATAAAGGGGTGTATGTGTCCCCGAGCTCCTTGTCTAAGTTAGCCTTGGGGGATAACTCCAGCCTGTTGGTGTTACCCTTTGAGTGTGGTACCCCTACCCCAGTTGACCCGCCAGTAGCTGATAGGGAAGGGCCCCCTCTTTCCAGGTGTCATGGGCAGAGAGTAATGACCTGATTTAAAAGAGGAAAGGGTTATCTGTTTGTAAAGGTAATTGAGAAAGTAGTGGCTACCCAGTTAGACAACCACTTGACCATCCATAGCATCTACGATCCCCTTCAATCGGGTTTTCGAAAGAGGCACAGCACCGAGACTGCGCTGTTTCGGGTGCTCAATGATCTCCTGATGGTGAGAGACCAGAAAAAATGGTCCATTTTGGTCCTTTTGGACCTGTCATCAGCATTTGACACTGTAGATCATGGGGTTCTGCTTGAGCGCCTGAGAATCACCTGTGGGCTTTCAGGTTTGGTCCTCAGATGGTTTACTTCTTTCCTCACTGGTAGAACTCAGAGGGTAGTATCAGGAGTGTTTTCTTCCGATCCTGTCTCTCTGTCATGTGGGGTGCCTCAGGGCTCTGTGCTGTCTCCCATGTTGTTTGCGGTGTACATGCTTCCCCTCGGAGACATTGTAAGATGGTATGGGCTGCAGTTTCATTGTTATGCCAATGATACTCAGCTCTACCTGTCTTTTGCACCTGACTAGAATAGAGCACTCTCGGTGTTTAATAGCTGCCTCAGTGAAATCCAAAGTTAGATGAGGTCCAGCTGGTTGAAGTTAAACCCCAGGAAGACGGAGGTGATGGTTGTGGATCCCAGTCGCTGGATAGGGGGGTTGGGGATAAACTATCCCTCAAGTTTATTCCTGGGGGGTGTGGAGCTCCCCACCTCTGAACGGGTGCGGAACCTAGGGGTGATTCTTGACAATCGGCTGACACTACGTGACCAAGTGTTGGCCGTCGTTAAAGTTTCCTTTTACCATCTTAGGAACATCACTAGGATCAAGCACCTTGTTCCATCCAGGGACCTACCCATGCTGATCCACGCCTTTGTGACCTCGCGTCTGAACTACTGCTACTCCCTTTACTTTGGGCTTCCTGGGGTTTATATCTGCTGCTTGCAGCTGGTGCAGAATTCTGCAGCCCGGTTGTTAACTGGGACTTCTCATTTTTCCCATGTTACCCCGGTGCTGCGGAGACTGCACTGGCTGCCGGTTCAGTGGCGGATCACCTTTAAAGTTGGTCTGTTGACCTACAAAGCTCTGCATGGTTTGGGCCCTGACTACCTGAAAGAGCTCCTGGTTCCCTATCTCCCGGCGTGACCACTCCGGCTCGCCGGCGAGGGGTTGCTGGAGATTCCGAGAGTCATTTTGAAATCATCGGGTGCCCGGGCCTTTGCGTTTGTGGCTCTGACCCTCTGGAATTCTCTACCACATTGGATTAGAGAGCGTTCGACAGTGGGGGGTTTTAAACAAGCCTTACAATCCTTTCTATGGATTAAGGCTTATGGGGAAGTGACTGACTGATTTGGGTTTGATTTTATTATTGTGTTATGATGCTTGATGTAATGTATTAATAATTTTTATTGTAATTTTTATAGTAATGTTTTATCATGTTGTGATTCTATAACTTGTTCTGCTCTTTGATTTCTTGAAAAGCGCATTATAAATAAAGAATATTATTATTATTATTATAACCAGTAGTAAACTGGGAATACAGTGATAGTGTATGTCATATACAGTGTGATATAATGTTAATTAAACTGTTTGCCTTAAAGTGATTTAAGGGTAACTACTTGGAGCGGACGCTAAGTTCTTTTCAGGCCAGGAAAGGTGTAACCCCCCTACAAATGGGGGTTCCCAGAAGCTTTCCCGGAGCTTGTCTAGATGCTCCATGCCTGGTTGGTGTTCGGAGTAAGGCCGCTGAATGCGGGCGTGGTGAGTGCTTTTACAGCCTCCAGTACTGTCTCTTTAAGAGCTGCCTAAGTGCAGTCATAATTACTCCAAGGGGGGGGTTGAGTGTTTCTATGCTCGAGTCCCACCCAGGATGCTGGAGATAGCTCCATTCTGCCATCGCTAAGTATGCAGAAGGAGCTCTGCTGAAGTATGTAACTATTTGCTGGAAATAACAGAGTAATAATGATAATGTAGTTGTTCTAACCTGCCTTCTTTGCAGCAAAGACTGTTCTGATTATCTCCTCCATTTTGGTCCCGAACTGCCGAATTGGACAAATCAATACATCGGAACTCTAGACAGAGCCGGCTGACCAATGAGGACTCAGCTAGTAATCCTGGGAAGTAAAGTCTGACCAAGGGCGCCTTTTTGCGCCAATCGGGACAGGTCTTATAGCCTGGTGTCGGCAGCCCACCTATGGGAACGGGTGGCATGCGAGTGAGAAGGTTGCACCCACTGCCTGAGAGGCAGAGGCGTTGTGACTCTGGAACCGAAGGGAGCTCTGTGCTTCTGCGCCATTGAGTGTTCACGCGGGAAGCGCATGAAAGGCCTAGGCGGCCGTTTCCCATAGCCAGAAAGCTTCAGACTAAATCCGACGGCATGCGGTCAGAGGAGGCTGTGTACAAACACTGCTACCTACCAGGCTCAACCTGTAGAGGACTGGAGAATCTGCTGAATTGCACTCAGTCTGTCAGGAAAGTTGAAGCTGCAGTGAACTGCCCGCATAGCTGTGAGTTCGGTCGAGTTCAGGGAGCAGCTGCCTGGTATGGTACCCCTCTGTTGTTTTTCCATATAAATGTGTGAGGAAGCCATTGAAGCTCAGGCTCAGCCCTGCGAGCAGTGAAAGAGTGGTTCTCTGTTGGAGTTGTGAGTACTAAATCAGGGTAGCTCCCTGCTAAAGGTTGTAAACCAAGACACAGTCGTTTTGTTGTATTGCAGACTGTACTAATTGAGCTTCCTGGCTTCATCTAAGCTTCATAGGAATTGAATGCTCCTTTGTGTCAGGGCCCCAACCAGCTGCATCGAGGAACTAGCCATTAGGGCTTGGGTACCCATAGACAGTAACTGATAGGTTTAGGCCTGTGCACAGAGCCCTAGGTAGTTAAATATATTTTATAGTGGTAAGTCAATCACCCTGATTTCCCCTGGTCCTTGTTCTCTCCCCTCAAATAAATCAGATTGTTTGTTTCGCAACTGTACCCTGGCTGGTTTGTGTCTTACTGGGGATATACTGCAGAGTGAATATTTGATAACTGTACCTTACTTTCCAGGGGGTCCCCAGAGTGAGCTGAGTGGTTCGAGCCGGGGGGTAAGTGTTCAGGGGGAGAGCATTGTAATTAATCCGTGTGAGCCACTAGTGGGAAGAAGGGGGGGTTGCAGTAACCCAGAGGGCTGTGACCGAGTCAACCTTGACTGTCTTAACCCCAACCTCTGGGTGGAGGCACCCGTCAATGGACCTGGGCCCCTTACCCTGTCGCAGCTAAGACAGGCAGGGGTGGTAGCCCTTAGGATAGCACCCCCTGTGGGTTACACAATTGAAGCCCAGGTGACATGTTTCTGATCAGCTCTTCAAAGGATTAATTAAGGAAACAAAAAATATGAGGAAAAGATAGTGGATCTCCTGGAGGACAGTGGCCTAGTGGATTCCAGACAGCACAGATTTACAAGTGGGAGGGTGTGTCAAATAAACCTGACTGAATTCTTTGATTGGATGGCAAAGGCTGTAGACAGGGGTAAGGCAGGTGATGTCTTGTACCTAGAGTTCAGCAAAGCCTTCAACCCAGTCTGACATGGGGGCTTGATAAGGAAGTTTGGCGACCTGGGGGGTAGGGGACAAGATTTCTGGTTACATGAAAAATTGACTGAGTGGAAGGACTCAGAGGGTGGTCCTAAACAGTGAACCATCATGGGAAAGGGAAATAATGATCAGGGTGCCCCAGGGATAAGTTCTAGGACCTGTTCTCTTTAATGTATTAATTTGTGATATACGGGAGCGGGTTCAGAGAAAGATACACCTCTCTGCAGATAACACTGAGGTCTCTGAAAGAGAAGACACTGATGAGGGGATAAGGACCATAAAGAAAGACCTGGAAACTCTGACGAGGTGGTCGAGGGTATGGCAGCTGAAATGTAAAGCATAAAAGTGCAAAGTAATGCACAGATGGGCCAATGATACAAGAACCGAGTATAGGTTGAATGGGGTAGTAGTGGAGAGTACATCAGAGGGAAGGCACCTGGGGTGTTAATAATAGAGAACATGTAGGCAATGGCAAATGTAAGACATCTGCGGGCAAAGCAAAACAATTGCTGGGGTGCATAGAGAGAGGGACCACTAGCAGGAAGCAGGTAATACAGCCCCTATATACATCCTTAGTTTGCCCTCACATTGTGTATTGTGTGCAGTTTTGGATCCCCCACTTGAGGAAGGACAGAGACAGGTTAGGAGCAGTGCAGAGACGAGCCACCAAAATGATGCAGGGGCAACAGGATAGGTCCTATGACAAGAGCTTGGAGGATCTAAACTCGTACACATTGGGGTACAGAAGAAAGATGGCTGACATCATTGAGACATTCAAGCATCTTTGTGGCCTAAACAAGGTGGGCAGCAGTAGGCTGTTCACAATGAGTGGCAATATGGCTATTAGGGGTAACTCCCCAAAACCAGAGGGTGAAGGTTCAAGAAGGATGGCAGGAAGTACTTCCTTTACAGAAAGAGTTAAACAAGATTCTGAAGTAGGTCATCGGAAAAGACACAGTGGGAGGGTTCAAAAGGGGATGGGATAGGCTGATGGAAATAGTGTGTAAGGGCGCAGACTGGGGTAGGTAGTAAAGACTGACAAGGACACAATCCCCAAATCAGGCCAGCTTGGGCAGACTAGATAGGTCACTAGGCTTTTATCTGCTGTCATTATCTATGTTTCTGTGCAAACTAATGGATTACGAAGAGTAAACTTGAAAACGGGGCAGTTGATCTCAGGCAACAGAACTCTTAATAGGTTTGGGAAACAGAATAGCACTTGAGGATGGCGCTGAGTGTAGCTGGCAGGGGATCCCTGTTGTTGTTGGAGTTTGGTCCACTGGTCAGCAATTGTTGGATTGTCATGAACCACTACCACTTTGGCCTCATGCAGTAAATGGATTTCAGTTGGACATTCTTCAACCCAGAGCATTTAAACTGACATTCAAAGTCATGACTAAACCTGGATGTAAATGGACTAGGGGTTAAGTGTGGACTTCCAGTACCTTGTGCAGTATGCCAGGTGTGGTTGAACCAATGACCTGCACAATCGGAGGATGAGCTCACAGCTTCTACTGCTTATCCCCCTCCCTATGCAACTCAGCATCCTGCCTGACTTCCCCACTACTCTATTACAATGTACTGCTGTTTTTAGGCTCTCCCATATCATGACCCCTAGGTCCACTCCCCCCATTTCATACTGTGCTCTTGGGTTTCTCTTCCAAATGTGCATCACTTTACTTTTTTTCATTGAAGCCTAGCTGTCAGATCTTTGAGTAGCTCACCAACCTGCCCAAAACCTACTTGAGTTCCTTTATCCATTTCCCCATTTTGAGTCTTGTACATATCTTTGTGTCATCTGCAAAGAGGCAGGTTGTGTCATCTACAAAGCTGCAACGTCATTACTCCCTTCCATGACCATCATCTGAAGTTCTGGTATTTTGTTGACCAGACTCCTTGCATTGGTGCACATTATCTTCCAACATTTATCCCTGACCCTAATTTTTCCTTTTACCCTGGGTATGTGTGATTCAGCTGTATTGGTCAAAGGGGGAGACCGGCAAGGACCTCATTGTTTGTGACCTCTTGTGTGCACCTTTCCAATTTGACTACCCCTCACTAGTTTAAACTAGCTATATGCTGTGCCCACTTTTTGCCCAGTACCCTCCTACCATTCTCGTTGTGATGCAAGCCATCCCTTTTGAACAGTCTCCAGTCCCATCAGTCCCAGCCTCCAAAAAAACCTAAATCCCTCTTCCCTGCACCAACGTTTTAGTCATGCATAGAATTGGGACACATGGAATTGTTCCTTCTGATTCAGGCATGGCCACAGCAACACCTATGAGAAGGTTACTGTCCCTACTCTCTCCTTTGCTAAATTCCTGATAGCACAGAAGTCTGACTGCACGTGTTCCATGCTCCACCTGCTCAAATCATTCATGCCCACATGCACAATTAGATCAGGCATTCCCTCCACCTCCCCCATGAGTTCACCACTCCGGCTAAAAGTCTGTCAGCTGTCGCTCCAGGGGAACAGCAGACCACCTCTTTACAATTGAGTGTTAGACATTAGATCCCTCCCTGTGCTCCTCACAACTGAATCCTCCGCTACTTGTACTTTTCTCATTTTTATTAGTGCTTTATAGATTGAGGGAGTGCTCCCAACCAATCAGTGTGCTCTATTCCTCTGCGCATGAGACACTCATATTCTGTGAAGAGCGTCTCATACACAGCTACAACAGACACATTTGCTGGAGTTTTTTAAAAATTTAACATATTATTGATCAGTCTTGATCAATAATATATTAACACTGCTGCTAAGAGTGCTCTTATGGTTGTAAGAGTGGTCTCACATCTTTAGGGTTTGAGAATTGCTCACCTTCGGTTTGTGGTTCTCATATCCTAAGAATGCACATGATACCACTCCTGTAACCATAAGAGTTGTCTCAGTGGCAGTATTAACACACAAATAAATGTGCAGTGCAACTATTTTTTTTCTGAAACATGCATGGTGCATGTTCTTGCTGATCAGATCTGTGCTGGAGATCACCAGAGCAGAGGTGAGTGGGATGTTCAATGCACCTTACACACCTGCAGAACACGAAGGGATAAGGGACAATTCAACTGTCTGCACCAGAGTTTCCTTCTCTCTCTAGATCTACCAAAGGGCATCAGCAAAAGAACTCTGGCCCAGCCACCCTCACATGTCAGGGACTAGGGTCAGCCTGGGCCTGGAAAGTTGACAAAGGGGCCCACTTGAAAAATCAGTAGGGGAGGGCACAGGGTGACACAATCTTATTCGTATTCCACTTCAGATACACCTGCTCTATATTTGTAACTTACATTTACTTACAGGGCCCATTTAATTATGAAATAGATGATAAAACCAAAGATACTCAGAGCAGCTTAGAAGGTGACCAGGTGCCCAACAGAGGGGACCCACCTGGAAATTTCCAAGTATTCTGGTGGGCCAGTCCGACTATGTCTGGGACAACAAGCTGAAATATATCTAAAACTATGGGGTTTTTTTTAAACCTTTCTTGTGATGTCAAGAGCCCTTCATGCCAAGACAGAGAGTGAGTGACAGGGAGCAAAAGGGGGAGAGAATCAAATCATACCATTTAGTATCTGAATATAATCCACTCCTGTATCTGGGGCCAAATTAACTATGTGCTCCCATACCAGAAGCCCCATCTTGACATCCGCGATCATGAGCCACGCAGCTGTCCAAAGATTGTGTGACTCCTGATCTCCACAGACTGAAGAAGAAAGCCAGGAAGCATACAGAGCAGCCACCCACAGCATCCTCTCCTGACCACAGATGACAGCAGTGGAGGGCAGGAACAGGAAATATATAGTTGTTTTTGTCAGCACTAATAGCTCCATGGACATCTGACTCCCTTCCAGAATCTATCAGGAACCACAAAAGAAGATGTGCTTCAGAGCAGAGTGTTTTAAAGCATCACGGGTGCTCCTAACTTATCCAGTGCCCCTAACCTAAGCGACTGGAATGAGGAACAGACACCTCTGAGGGATCAAGCATGATAGTGTATTATGCTCGGTGCCATAAGTGAAGAACAGAGGCTATGTTGCAGGATGTATTTATATAAAAAAGTAATAAATAAGCACACACAGGCACGGAGGCTGTCTTGTGGGACCCTTTGGCTCCAGAGGACAGTGCAAAGGAGCCAGAGGTCACTCACCAAGCTCAGGAAACCAATGGAGTAATGGAAGGCCTGTAAGATCCTCATGTGACAAACTCAGCCAGTCTGTGAAATGGGGGCAGAGATGTAGTTCAAATGAAGACTCTTGGGAAGTGTGGGCAAAACAAGGAAAGAGTGCAACTCTACAGCCAATCGGAGAGCAGTATTCACATTAGCCCCCCCCCAGTCAGTCAGACACTGAAGTTGTAAATGAACTGCCACAGACTCAGAGTATCTGAGGAGATTCAGATCCTACTGGCCAAGTGAGAGAGACAGACATGTCTTTGTGGCTGAGCCTCTGGGTTGAGTGCCAGCAGGGTTCCAAACCTGGGACTCTGCCAAATAGATTTTGAGACTGACTCCTAAAGTGCCTTCCTTGGACTTCAGCCTTCAGAACAGATTGCTTAACTGAAACTCCATTTTTTGTGGGAGAAGTCAGCTTGCTTTTCCAGAGATTTTGCTATAGGGATTCATCCCTGTACAAGGTCATACATCACAGTCCTGAGTAATCCTTTGGATGGCTGAAGAAGAGCACCGATAAGGAGCATCTGGAATTCGTCACAGCCAAAGCCCTTCACCAACAAAGGTGTACTGCACCAACCACACTTTTAATCAAGACTGTACCCCAATTTATGCAATAGGAGTGGGCTCAAAACTCATTAAATAAATCCATTTATCTTCGCAGCCATTGAATAAATAAAATGTATCCATATAGTAGCTATGTCACAATCACTCCGGAACTCATTTAGAATGTTCCACCTCAGTAGCAGTACTATACATATTCAAATGCGAATAACTTAAAAACGAAAAAAGATAGCATAGATACTGTGAGTATGAAAGTTGTTCAGCACAAAATTATCTACAAAATGAGTAGTGTTTCATTTATAGATACCTTATAGATGTTTTTATAATTAGCAAAAAAGAGCAGAAAATGCAATTTTGTGTTCACTTTTTTGACAAACATGCCAAAAAAGATAAGCAGTCAAAAGCAAATGTCCCTGCACTGACAGAAAGCATCCCTATTGCGTAAATGAAATATACAATGGTGAGCTGTCAGATAAATGATTTATCTTCACTTGTGCTGTTTGACCTCAGACACCTCACTCGTGGCATACACCACTCGGGAGGTTACCTGAGGTCAAACAGCACTGTGTAGATAAATAATTTATCTGACAGCTCTCCATTGTATATCCCATATGTAGTTTCGTAAGAGACCAGCTCTCACAGGCAGCATTCACAACCACATGCTGTCCCTGTCCAAAAGCATAGGTCTTGGGGGGGGCTGTGGAGCCCAAGCTGGGAAGCCATAAGGCACCTTGGCTCCTTGGATAACATTTAACAAATTTAAGCAAAATATATTTCTCTGAGGTTTTTCCGGGTAAAATTGGTCTCTTCCAAAGTGGGAAGACTCAGAGAGAAAGATGGGGAAGTCAAGGAGTGAGTCCCGAAAAGACAGTGGAAAAGGTCCAATGGCAGGCCCAAATACTCGCTCAACACACAATAGTACAGCAGAAGGTGATGGAACTGAGGAGACGTTACAAACCCTAGCTAGGAAAATGCAGCAACTTCTGAACTCATCTACCTCAATTAACACCAAACTGGACATTACAACTGGTCGCATCACCATGGTAGAAAAAGCCATGGACTCCATACAAGGTGATCTAGAAGATCTGAAATGTCGCTCTGAAACATACAAAAGTGGTATGCTGCAGCATGCTAAAGAAATGCAGCACACACACATAACCACTTAGAAATTCTTGAAAATCAAATTAGGAGTCAGAATGTTCAGATACTGGGTTTGCCGGAAGGGTCTGAAGGTGACCATGACAGATCATTTATTATGGACTGGACTAAAGAACAATTTTGTGCTTATGTACCCGAGTTGGAGTTTCCTGTGGTAAAAGCATATTGGATCCCATGTAGAGAAAAGCAACTAGATGAATTTCCTAGAGTCCTGATTGTAGTGCTAGATAGTGTGGGCACTGGGGACACCCTGTTAAGCCTAACCAAACATTTTGGTCCACTGAGTGTGAAGGAGAATACTGCCCATGTGTTCCCAGACATCTCTTTTGCTACCCGGCTCCTAAGGAGAAAAGTTGAAGGGGCCCGCAGTACCCTTAAGAAACTCAACATTCCACATAACATACAGTTTCCTGCCAAACTTAGGGTAGTCAATGTTGGTAAGATATACATTTTCACCGATCTGACTGATGTGAGGAAATGGGCCATGAAGCTGGCAGCTGCCATGGAAGCTACGCACTCAACTTCACCAGATGAGGACAACACCGAAACCTGAAGAGTTGAACTGTCGACTTCAGGTTTCAAGCTTTGCTCTGTTCCAATGATCGGGGATTTTTCCCTTGTCTTGCCCTTTCAAACTTTTAGTTTTCTTTCTTTTTCATACTGTGTAAACTACTGTATGTACAACAAGTTTGATAAACTCTATACTGCATCGGGGGGGGTGAGTACTTTTCTTTTTATCAAGGGGGAATGCCTCCGGCAGAATATGTCTAAGGTAACATTTTCATTTCACATGTTGTTGTTGATTAATAATTTGCCACATAAACTTACTTTAGCGTAATATATGCTTGGAGTAGCTAATTTGAGAGTTACCCTGTATGTCAGTAGTACTATCCTTTAAAAACAATATCAGTTCTCTACTATAGTAGCCATCAGAGTATCATTTGGTGTAACTGTGCCTGCTCTTTTTCTGATGTTGTTTAAATCCAAGAATCATTAGGTTGCTAATATGACTGTTACATATATTGTAGATTTATTTTGCATGTTGTATTATTCATGGCATCTAAAGCTCGTAAGGGCATTGGATTCTTTTGGACACATTTACATATTCGTTATTTTGGCTTGCCATGAGCTCTTGGGCTACAGTTTCACAGAAATGGATTTAGGGTAATAATCATTACAGCATAGTGGTTGCCTCTCCTGTAGTGGTATAAGCTTGGGACACTTCCACCCTGTATATTAATAGATGATTCATCTATCCAGTTTGTAAACTGCTCAATGTTCCATGCATGAGAATTTTGTAGTTTGCAATTATATTACAAAATGAATAAAATATAAATTAAAAAAAAGCATAAATCATCACATGGACTTAGGGGAAAGTCCACGGCAGTGCTGGGCTGAACACTGGGCTTCTTTTTGTTTTTATTTGTTTTTTCTACTTACTATGCTTTAACACCTTCCAGTGGATATCCCCTATCAGCCTCCCCTCCTCCACCAATGAACCCGGGAACCCTGGACTCGGTGCCCCCTGGATTGCCCCCCAGGGTGGAGCCACAGGAGCCTCCCCTGTGTGACCCTGTCAGTACTAGACAACTGGTGCACCGGGGGACCCAGATCCACTGCAGACGGGGGGCATCATTGAGCCACCTGAGGCATTTTTCTTGTTGTGGTTTTCTTGTGGGGGGCAAGTCTAATTGGACGCCATGACACAACCGTGCCAAGCAATCGACATGTCCCCCCTAGGAGTAGCACTCACTGGTGCTCCGGTAACAGTGCATCCCCATGGTCACCTGGGGGCACCAGACCAGAGTCACTCTACCCCCTCCCCGCCAGGAGGTGGACAGCATGCTATGGCCTCTCAATCCAACCCCGCCACTGGCTGTCCCTCGGGCATCCCAAGTCTGTTCCTAAACCCGGGTCACCCATGTCACAGCACTTATTCTTTCCTCTGCACCTGTGGGTCAGCCCTGGACACTGGGCTTCTAATCAGAGGCCCAGGCCTGCTGACCCATGGTCAGCCTGCTCCATGAAAGAGCAGAGGATTGTGAGATATGGCAATTTTCCTAGACTGCATCTCCTCGAAGAGACAACCAATTATTTTTTTATTTAAAAAAATAAATTTAACTTTGCATCCCTAGCTCTCTATACAAAACCAGAGGGCTGGGGGACAGCTCTTGGGGTCCTTTTTGGGGCCTGAAGTCACAGTGATATGGGAAACGTGGGGCCAAAAATGGCTACGGCAGGGGTCTGCCAATGGCACCTTCCATGGCCTCCCTTTACCCAAAGCTGGGAATGCCCATATAACTTAGCTCTGCTCCTTGACATGCCCACTAGCTACCACAACAGGACTGAGTGGCAGTATACATTCTGCTGGTGCAAAGTGGGGATCTGAAGCTCACATGGAGTGATCTACATGTGCAATGTGAGCACTCCATGGGTATTAGGGGCCCTTAATCATTATAATTGCAATGTGTCTTTCTACCGTACTGTATAATTGCATTAGGTTTTGGGGGTACTGGGTTTATATAGTATGAGCTCTGCTGTTATCATGGGTGGGACAACTATATCTTCTCCTGTAGGATAGCAGGAGGGCACCCTGGCATACTACTGTAGATGTCAAAAGGCTCCCCACAGCTAGAGGCATTGTGCCATGCCAAATCCCTTTACCTACATGAATCCAGGTGCCATTCATTCAAGGACCTAAAGACTCTGTCACGCCTTTGTTATGCCCGGCTGCATCACTCACCTTGTCAGTGGGGGGTTATATGAAGCTAAGGTACTCCAGTGAAGGAATATAGTAGTTACTAAGAGCTGTGGAATCAACATCGGATTTCATGCTTGTATTCCAGAGAACATCAGCATTGATCATAAATTATAAGTCTATGTAATGAGATCAGAACAGCAAAAACCTTGGTACCAAAGAAAGCTCCTGTGGGCAGCTGTATTAAATGAGAGTACACTGCTTAGCAATCACTAGATTAGTACCACCAGACATAAAAGAAACAGGTTCACTACAAGTTTTGATTCAACATTCTTTGATGGTAATTGTTTCTTTCAAGTCTGATCCATGAAACAAATCCACTGGCTTCAAGGCGACTCTCCACCAAGTTTGTATCCCATGGTGCAGGTGGCATCAGAGTGCATATTAAAGACAATCAAATCAAGGTAATTGCAGTCTCTTTTACATGGAGTACTACGCTATGGTATTGTACCAGGGGCTGCTGGACAGTGTGCTGTCATTTCATAGGCTGTATACTGTATGTGCTGGAATGTTTGACTCCAGCAGGACTATAAGAGAGAAATTTAAAAATAAGAACATGAAAAGACCATGTAACATGTTACAGATTACAAGCAAAACCTTCAAATCCATTTAGAAATGCAGGCTTGCCAGTATGGCTCAGCTAGTAACACTTCCACTTGTGAACTACTGTAAAAGACTATGAATTCAAATCCATTACCAGAAGATGGCCTGATATGCAATGCAGTACTAAGAGGGTACAGTATGGAAAAAGGGTTTCGTCAGATGAGGTGTTCAACCAGTATTCCTGTTGCCCATTTCTGGTGGTTGTTCATGCAGTTATTAATAATCATTTCTTATTATTTGTGTAAAGTAAGGGTTTAAGTCAATACTCTCTTTCTAAACTAAATAGGTTCTAATACACTTGTCTATGGCTGAGTTTATATTCGAAGATGTCACATGTAACACGACTGTCTATTTTGTCTGCATACAACCACTTGTATAGTACTTTAAAATCACAGTGTATATGAAAAGTACTACATAAAAGAAATTCTGTTTTGTTTTCTGTTATGAGCATTTAAATGCAGGAGGCCAAAAAGTAAAGTAATATGCCAAATTTTCTTGACATTGTGTCAGATCCTGGCACTCATTTGGGGCCTGTTGAACTTAGAAATGATGGATCCTTAGATGCCCTTAAGTAAAAGTTATAATAATTTTACACTGATGACACTAATGCAATGAGTAATGTTTCTACTGCAAAAGCAGAATGACAAAAGCACAATCTCTCTAATAGGACAGCAGGAAGATTTCCCAGTGCTTTGGCCCTAAGCAGGAGATGCAAATTTTGAATCCAAAGTAACACTGATTTCTAACCACCAAAGTCAAACAAGAAATGAGATAATAGTGCTTCACTGAATGCCACAAGCTAACTAGCCCAGTTTATGCAGAATTCAGCTGCAGATAATTAGCCCATTTTTACAGTATGTCTGGATTTCTGTCATGCAAAAAAATACCACAGCAGTGGAATCTTCAACAGCTGGATTAAGAAACAAACCCCTTTGGCTGTCATCTGCACAAATGTTAAATTCAAAATCATGTTCATGAATAATGTCACTTAATGGAAACAAATGTATAGGCTTGCAAAAGGAACCCCTGCAGTGCCACTAAAGTTACAAAAACCTAGCAGCAGATGCCAAGCTTACATTTTCTTTAAAAAAAAATGCTTTCATTGTTGGTCTAGGACTAAGTGCAAACATTGTACTGGTAACACAACCTCAGATGAGATTTGTTATGTGTGTATGGTATTCTGTTAATTTATATGACTGTATAAATAAGCCTGCTGTATAAAAAATGTTTATACAACATTAAAACTGTAAATGAGCTTCAGTTCAATGTTTGTTATACCATCATAAAAAACTGCAAACTGGGATCGGGAAGAAAGACCCACCTGTCAGAGGAGCACACCACTCATCAGTCTCAGTCTTCAACTGCAGCTCTCTTTATTGAGATACAGTCCCACAACAGCATTAACACAGTCACATAAAATCACTCTGAAAATCTATTTAATACTTCCACAAGGTGGCAGTGTGGCACATGCACCTCCCATTCCAAAAGCGCTTTTAGGAGTCCAAAAACTCTATTACTACACTTACTGCAAAATGGCCGCCTCAGAGCAATGGAATTTATTCATTACATCTTCCTCTTTTTAGTTAGAACTGATCCCCGTAATTCAATGACTCAAACCATTCAACATTTATAAAGGTTGGGTCAGTTTAGCAACTAAGTCTGATCACTGTCAATTTTGAGGTCTTATCAGTCTCTAAATCTAACAAGTTTTGTGATCTAACACCCTTAGCGATTTGTACAGTAACTTGAAGAGGAGGATGAAGTTCACTTTGTTGACAGATAGCCACTGTTGGTTCTGCTACAACTGGAGTAGCAAATTCCTTAGTTGCTGGAATAGTGGTCTCAGCCTAATAAGCTTCATTGGTATCTACCTGGGAACAAGCTGCAAGTGTCTTGGATTCCATCTGTATCATCCTCTTCCAGAGTCAACAATATATGAGCTTGGGGAAACATACTTATCTTTAATTACTGCCAGATCAGTTCGCTGGTTCTCAGCTTCTAGTGTGACTTGAGAAGCTGAGGCAGTTGAAGAGACTAAGGGATGGAGGTTGGAGTGGTCTTGGTGGAGGTCCCGCTCACTGGAGGCCAAAACTGGTGCTGAAAACAGTACAGTGATTATTAATGGGTAATCAAACTGAAAAAGACAGAGGGCCAGATTTTCAAATGTCCATATTGCCGCAAGCCCCAATGCGCCAACAATATGGCACATGGGGCTTGTGGCGAACTAACGGAATTTTATATCCCATGCAGCAACTGCCACAAGTTAGATCAATGTTTTCTGGTCTAACTTGTGGCATTCCTGGGGGGCTATTTTACGGGGCTTGCACCACATATTTAGTGCAAGCTGCCGTAATTCATGAAACTGTCACAACTGCACCCGAGATTGTAAAATTGGGTGCAGTTGCAGAGAAGGGTTTGGCACACTGCCAGAACCAAAGTGTCATGGTGCAGGACTGGATATAAGCCCTGTGCCACATTTTGAAAATCCTGCCCTGAGTTCCTGTCAAGGGTGATTGTTGAGGACATGGACTGACCAGCTGAGCTCTTCCACACTGAGGACAAGTTGCTTAACCCCCACCCCACCCGTCTACAGTCCAGGAGAGTTTTTATAGCTGAATACAAGTGCAGTTACT
Organism: Neoceratodus forsteri; assembly: GCA_016271365.2. NCBI lineage: Eukaryota > Metazoa > Chordata > Ceratodontiformes > Ceratodontidae > Neoceratodus > Neoceratodus forsteri. The sequence goes on from CM057452.1 coordinate 1,882,651,266, forward strand.
TTTCCTCCTCAAGATGTCAATTATCCAGCACAGGATCTCCTCAAGCAGCCTGTCATGGGCCAACAGCTCCATCCCTGAGATGGACCCTGGTGATTGGCCATCTTAGGCAGAGTTTTGACCAGTTTCTGATAAAGAGATGTTCCAGGTGTTCTCGGAATTTTATCTCAATTACTGTGTATTGGACCCAGGATCCATATGGCTGCTTATCAGCTGCAGTGTGGCCCTGGGCCCAATTATTTCAGAGAGTGTCAGGTCATTACTGGGGGAGGAGGTCTTCTGTACTGCTCTAAAGAAGGCAATGGTAAAATCCCTCCTTAAGAAGCCATCTTTGGACCTTTTATTCTGAATTACAGGTCTATCTTGAACCTTCCCTTTCTGAGGAAGGTAATTGAGAAGATGGTGGCAATGTAGTTGGTGACTCACTAGGAGAGGAATGACATGTAGGACCCTCTCCAGTTGTATTTCATCCTCAATTACCATAATGCCCTCTTACTAGAGTTATCTGGGATTTGACTGCATCGCCTGCAGCAGGTCCAGAACATGGCATCATGAGTGATCTCAGGGACAGTTTGCAGAGACCATATTACACCTGCGCTGCACAAAGTGCACTGACTGCTGATTTGGGGGAGCATTCACTAGAGACCGCTATGGTTCTCAAAAGAGGTGGATGGGAAGGTAAGGGCAAAAAAGTTAGCATTCAGGAGGTATAAGGGGACACAGGGGGAGGAGGATAGGGAGGTGTATAAGGAGAAGCAGAGGGAGGCAGGGAAAGCAGTCAGGAGTACAAATGAGCATACAGAGGACAGAATAGCTCAGGCAGTAAAGAAAGGGCACAAGACATTTTTTAGGTATGTGGGCAAAAAAGAAAGACCAGGGGAAGGATTGTAAGACTATGGAGAGATGGGGGGGAGTGTGTGGAAGGGGACAAGGAAAAAGCAGACATCCTGGATAAATACTTTTTTCAGTGTTCACATAGGAATAGGGAAGGAGAGGGGCCACAGATAAGTGTCAGGGGCATTGAAGTAAGGGAGGTGAACACTAGTCCATTTACAGAAGAGAGAGTCCTGAAGGCACTCACAAATCTGAAAGTGGGCAAAGCAAAGGGGCCTGAAGGGATACATCTAAGGATATTGAGGGAGCTCAGAGAGGTGCCAGCTACATCTCTGACAGTCCTATTTAACCACTCACTGGAGACGGGAGTGGTCCTGGAGAACTGGAGGAGGGCAGATGTAGTCCAACTTCACAAAAGTGGGAGCAGGGAGGAAGCTGGCAATTACAAGCCAGTCAGCCCAACTTTAGTGGTGGTGAAATTAATGGAATCACTACTGAAGGAAATGATAGTAGAATATCTTGAATCCAGTGGCTTACAAGATCCGAGACAGCATGGATTCACTGGGAGGAGATCATGTCAAACAAATCTGATAGATTTCTTTGACTGGGTGACCACGGAATTAGATCAGGGTGGAGTGGTGGATGTGGCCTACCTAGATTTCAGTAAGGCCTTCGACAACATTCCACATAGGAGACTCGTGAACAAGTTGGGCAGCCTGGGAGTGGGTCCAAAGGTGGTAAACTGGGTAAGAAATTGGTTGAGAGATAGGCGACAGAGGGTTGTGGTAAACAGGGTTAATTCAGAGGAAGGAAAGCTGATCAGCGGGGTGCCACAAGGATCAGTACTAGGATTGGTCCTCTTTAATGTTTTTATTAGCAACATTGCAGAGGAGCTAGAAGGGAAGGTATGCTTTTTTTCAGATGACACTAAGATCTGCAATAGGGTAGACATCCCGGGGGGGGGGAGTGGAAACACTGAATAGGGATCTAAGAAAGCTTGAGGAATGATCAAGAGTGTGGCAACTGAGTTTCAATGCAAAGAAGTGCAAGATCATGCACTTAGGGTGCAGAAACCCAGGGGTGGGGTACAAAATTGGGGAAGTGGTACTGGCAACCACCAAACAGGAAAGGGACCTGGCGGTAATCATATCTGATGACCTAAAGGTGGCCACACAGTGTGACAAGGCAGTGGGGAGAGCCAGTGGGATGCTAGGGTGCATATGGAGGGGTATCCCCAGCAGGAACAGGGAAGTGGTGATACTGCTGTATAAATCACTGGTGAGACTGCACGTACAGTACAGTGTCCAGTTCTGCAGACCATATCTCTGGTAGAACATAGACAGAGCAGACTATAGTATAGTAGAGTATACCAATGATATAGTGAGAATATTCATATTGTCATGTGTTTTTATTATAATAGTGCAGGGTCTGCATCACAAGCCCTATGAGGAGAGACTGAAGGACCTTAATATGTACACCCTGGAGGAAAGAAGGGATAGGAGAATATGATAGAGACTTTAAAATACCTCATGGGTATAAATAAAGTTCAATAGAGAAGCCTTCTTCAAAGAAAAAGATGCTCAAGAACAAGGGGTCACGCTATGAGGTTGGAGGAGGGGTTAGCTCAGGGGAGCTGTAAGGAAGTACTTATTCACAGAAAGATGCCTGGAACAGCCTCCCAGAAGAGGTGGTGGGATTCAAGAAGACACAGAATAGGCACAAGGGAACCTCAGTGATAAGGAAAGGGCAGGAAGCCAGAGATCAAGTAGGGTCTGCGGTGTTACAGTAGGTAGAGAAAATGGGCAGACTAGGTGGGCTAAGCAGTCCTTATCTGCCATCAATTTCTATGTTTCTATGTTTCATAATGTGCTTATTGATATACAAGGCTGTACATGATATGGGACCTGGTTACCTGAAAGATCTCCAGACTCCATACATTTCTGTCCGCCCTCTCCACTCCACTGACGCTGGTCCACCATCTGCGCTCTGATCAAGGCTAAAGTTGTCTGGGGGCAGAGTGTATGTGGTAGCTGTACCTATCTTGTGGAACTCTATACTGTATCTTGTCACATTTGTTCTGCAAGCATGGTGGAGGCCTACAAAGGGGCCCTTATTCCACTTATGTTAGTTAGCTTAATGCCTGAGCTGATCTATTTTTTTTATCTAATTTATTGAACTGCAACTTGTGGGAATGTCTTACTCTTTGGAGCTATTTATTTATTAAAGCTGATTATTTTCAATTTTAATTCTATTTACTCTGCATTCATTTGTTGATTTGTTCAGTTTATGTACGGTGCTCTAAAACTTTGGGAAAGGGTGCCTAGAAATAAAGTTGCCTTGCCTTGCTTATACTCCAATTACTATTTACTGCCAACTGCCTGTTCAGACTACCTATCTGGGTGAGTACTATACTTCATTTACCAGCTACTGCCACCTCACTGGCTGTCTTCCTATCTGAGTGAGGTCAATACTCCCATTATTAGATACTGCAACCTTCATGTCTGGCTCCCTATCTGGGAGAGGCCAATATTCCCATTCTAGCTACTGCCAGCTCCCTGCTCAGATTCCCTATCTGGGTAAGGCCTATACTCCCATTACTAGCTACTGTCACCTCCCTGTCTGACAACCTATCTGGGTGAGGTCTCCTCCCTTTTTACTAGCTACTGCCAGTTCTCTGGCTGACTCCCATCTGAGTGTGGCTTTTACTCCTATTACTAACTGCTGCTGTCTCCCTGCCTTATTTGGGTGAGGCCTATACCCCCATCACTAGCTGCTGTTGGCTCCCTGACTAGACTCTCTATCTGGCTGTCATCTGTAATCTCTTTCCAGTAGCTGTCAGTTATTACTTTCAGAGTGCTTTTTGATCTCTTTGGTGTCCCTTGCCCTCACCCCCATTATGTTCTCTTAACCCATCCCTACTCACCCTCCATTTCACCCTCCCACTTCCTCCCAGCCTCTGCTGCTAGTCTGCCCTCCTACTCCTTTCACCCCTCCCTCCCTCCCCACTGTTCCCTTCTTCTCCTTTTCTGCTCCGTCTCCTTCCCTGTGGCATTCTGGGTGCATTCTCCCACAGTTTCCTTGTCTTAGCCTTGAAGCTCTCTGGCATCTCTTCCCTCCCTATGCTCCTTCTTCCACCCCACCCGTTTCTTCCAAGCTGCTCATAGTTACACTTAAGTGCCTCGTCTCCCTACTGTTTATGGTAGTAGGCCATGCTGAGCTAAATCCTGGCCCCCATCAAATCTACCTCCAACTCTTCTCCCAAAAGAATTAAGAGTGGCATATCTCAATATCCACAGCTTTCTCCCTCAGTTGGATCAGTTGAAACTTGTGATGCTCAACCTCCAGCCAGATGTCCTGCTAATTTCAGAGTCTTGGTTCTCCTCCACGATTCCCGATACATCCATTGCTCTCCCAGGCTACTTTATTACCAGGCAGGATCAAGCAAAGAGGGGTGGTTGAGTGGCTGTCTACACCTCCACTTGGATCCAGTTTGAGCCTGTTCTCTCTGTCCCCTTCCCACTTTGATTATGAGTAGCTAGTCCTCAAACTCTCCCTTCCTTTCATTGTTTCTGTTTTTCACTGGGGTCTACTGCTACCCCAGATCTTCCTCTACTATTATTATAACTCCTCTGTACTATCTCCCCTCACCACACTGCAGATGAGGTACTTATTCTTGGGGACTTCAATATCAACTGGCTTTTCAACTCCTCTCAAACTATATCAAAACATAAAATCCCTACAACTCTCTCAGCTTATCTCTGACCTCACCCAGCTTGATCTTGAAACACTAAACCACTCCATCCTTGACTGGGTACTTTCCTCTTACCCCCAGCATACTGTGGATGCAGGCACTCTCCCTGATGCTCTCAGTTACCACCATATGGTCTATGTTGGCCAAAACCAAAATGCACCCATAATTACTCATTCAGGTCACTGGACTTATCTTCTTTTCATGCTGATCATCTTTCTACTGAGTGGTCCCCTATCACTGTAGCCAACAACAGTAATTTTGCCCTTCAGATCTGCTATTCTAAATATATGGCTGCCTTGGGACTATCATGCTCCCCTTAGAAAGATCAGAATAAAAGGATTCCAACTCCTTTTGATTTCAGCTTAGCTGCTTGCATGCCTCCATGCAGCTGACCTAGCATGGTGGACTCACAAGGCCTCTGGTTCAGCTGATGACCTAATTTAAATACCAGACCTTTCACAATGCTTGTACTAAAGCTGCCATGCTTGCAAAATATGAATACTTTGCATCCTCCCTCCAGAACAACCTAAGCCATCCCTCTAAGTTTGGTAAGGTCACCCACTCCATATTCTCCCCTCCTACCCAGTCTCTTTCTACTGTCCTCAAGCTAGATAACTTCTCTATCTCTGACCCTATTGAAGTTGCCACTTTCTTGAACTCCTTTTTCACCTTCTGTGCTTATACCTTCATCTCCTCCTCCTCCCCCCGCTCTCTCCCTTCCCCATTTCCCTCCTTCCCCTTTTCCTTCTTGCTTTAAATCCTCTCAAGGGTCTAAGTCCTGATGGACTTGACTCCAATCTACTTCACCTGTCTGCTACTACCAGTGCTGTTCCCATCACATCTATCCACAACCTCTCTTTCTCCCTGGCTGCAGTCTCTTGGAGGTTAGCAACGGTTATCCCCCTCCCCAAAGGGGGTGACCCATCTCTCCTGGACACTATCACCCAATATCTCTTCTTCCTACCTTGTATATATTCAAAGAACATCTCAACTGTCTCCCATCCTTGAATCCTCCTCCTCCTTCACCCCTTTCTAGTCCGGATTCCAGAAGTCCCACTCCACCACCACCTCTGTTCTCCAGCTCATTGGAATCATCCTTACTAGAATAGACCAGGGACTGATTACCTCTGTGTTCTTTGTCAAGGGCTAAGGACTTTAGCATAGTCATTCACCCCCTTCTCTTAGACAAACTTAAAAGTGCAGGGCTCTGTGGCTTCTCAGTCTGTTGCTTCTGCTCTTACCATGATGGCAGGTCCTAAGCTGTCTGCTTCAAAAACACCATTTCTTACACACACATGCACACACACACACACACATACACACACTCACATATACACGCACATTTCCCTATCTGCTCAGGCATCCCCCAAGTCTCCTTTGTTGGACCAATACTTTCCTACATCTTCCTGAGTAACCTCCCTAAAGCATGTACCTCTACAATCATCCACATGCATGTTGATTATACTGTCTGTTTCACCTCTGGCTCCTCAATCCATGTCCTGGCTACATGGCTCCAGTCAGATTCCTCCAGCATCCAACACTGGTTTCAAGCAAATCAAGTGTCCCTCAATGCAAGAAAATTGTCTCTTTGGCACCAGGTAGAGGCTAGCCAGAACCTCTCCTTCCATACCCTTGATGGTGTTTTGATTGAGGATGTCTCCTCTTTGAAATACTCTGTGGTTTGGTTGGACCATTATCTCGATTTCTCTTTGCATGTGGACGCTACTCACCAGAGGTTGCACCCTTAACCTGGCACTCTCTACAGGAACAAAGCTTGTATCCCACTTTCTGTTTGCATAGAAACTGTCTCAAAGATGATCTTCCCCATATTTGATTATGGTGACATCCATCTTTGATTAAAGTGACATTGTATACAGTGCCGCTCGTAAGTCCAAACTGACCAGACTGGACCCCTTTTTCACACATTCTTCCTTCATTTGCTGTGGACTGCCCTGAATCAAAGTCACCACTGTTCCTTGTACACCTCCCTCTTTCTCTCTCTCTCTCTCTCTCTCTCTCTCTCTTCTGTCAAGGACAGAGACCTTTCTCCCTGTGCCTCCTTTATCTCCAAATTCTGACTTGGGTCCCCCCCACCTTACCTCAGGTCCCTCCTCTTCTCTCTCCTTGCCCCTATGTACTCCTTCTGCAACTCTTACTCCCATCCCCCCCCAGTATAGTCCTCTACTGAATCAAGCTGCCTTCTCATTCAGATTCTCTAAGCTCTGGTCTTCTCTGCCCTGCTATTCACTCTACCTCCTTCCTCTACCCACTCAAATTATTATTTGTTACCTTTCTTTTCACACCTGCAAAAGCCTTCCACCCCACACATTATGCATTAAATGCAGCTCTATAGCCGGCCCTGTTACTGTACCCTCGACTGCAACTTACCTGCTATGTATTACTGTGTACTTGTGCTGATTCTGTGGAGATGTTCTTGTCATAAAGGGATTGCACTTTTATCTTCATTTACTGTTTACCTATTGTAATTGCACCTTATAGCATTTTCTGTTGAACTGTACTCCCTCTTCCCTTTCCTCCAGGACACATCTGAAAATGAGCTGATACTAGCTTAGTATGTCTTTCCTGGCAAGGCTTTTGAAATGCATTTTTCCTAGTTCATGTTCTACTATGAGATTAAACCTCTTTGACCATTTCAGCAGCACCTGGTCTAAATCTTTGCTATTAATCAAAGGAAGTAAGGGGTTGTGGTCTGTATGAAGAAGAAAAGACTCTAATACACACAGGAAATGTGAAATGTTTCATAAGTCCATACACAAGCCAGGCATTCTTTCTTGATCAATGCATATGTGGCAGTTAACTTCTGGAACAGAAGTGATTAAGGTCAATTAAATCCATATTTTTCTATATCACAGAAAAAAGGGAAGCACGCCACTTAGTTGGTTAATTTTTTTTCTTACAATATAGCAGCATTGCTATCCATCATGTACAACTCAGCTGTATAACTCATAATGTAATAACTAATCTTGTATTACAAGCTCATAAAGCCATGGGTCCCAAAGGCGAGTAGCCTTTATAAGCTCGTTAGACCCACAGCCAGTAATATTTCATGAGCATGCAGGACCTAGGGAAGGGTGGGAGCTCCAAAGGGGGGAAAAGAACCAAGGTACTGGTAAACACCATTTTCTGGGGTATATGTGGTATAGTGAGTTCCATGCTAGATGCTAGATGTGGCACACGAGAGCCTCCATTTCCCTGGAACAATAGTGCATATCCTCATAAAGAAAGTGTTGGAACTCAACTTCCGGTGCAGCTCTGGAACTAATGGCAGTCTAAGATAGGAGCTCCGCTCAGACCTCCCTTCAAAATCACTAAAAAAGCCAAAATTCAGCTAAAAAACTTAGTAGATGGGAAAGATTCTTATGAACGGCATTAAATACACAAAAGGGAACCATGAACAGATATGAAGTATTACCGATAGAAGAAGAGCAATCAGGAGCTGAAAAATCAGACTCGGAGACCTCAGAATTATCGCAGGCCCAGATGGTATCATCGGGAAAGAAATCTAAATGCAGAAAACAAAAAACCAAAGACCTAGTCTTAAATGATAAACTAGACAAAATAATAACAGGACTACAGATATAAAAAAGGACTTTCAGGACTTTTTCTCAGAACATGATCTCATTCATACAGATGTATCAAATCTAGAAAACCAAGTAAAGTCGATAGAATAAAACAACTCGGATCAGGCCACAGAGATCACACAAATTCAAACAACTTTTACCCAGCTTCTGGTTATAACTAAAACATTGGGGGAGAGACAGGAAGATGCACAGAACAGGCAGAGATGCCAGAACATACGAATTTATGGAATACCAGAGAACAGTGAGGGCAGAGACATGAGGGGCTATGTAGAGAATTTGTTAAGAGAGGAACTAGGCCTTGAACAGGATTTCTCTGTGGAAATAGAAAGAGCTCATAGGGCACTCGGCCCTAAACCAGTGGACCCGAAGATACGCCTGCATTCTATAATTGTGTGATTTCTGAGTTACCACACCAAAGAAAAAATACTTCAGAAAGTGTGGACAAAGGGGAAAATATTTATGAACTTTTTTTCGACAACGATTATGCGAGAGTCATAATGCAGAGAAGAAGGGAATATGTACCTTTGTTTCCAATTCTAAGACAACTACAGTTGAAATTCCATACACTTTATCCATCACGAGTTATGATCCAGTACCCCAATGGACAGGAGGCCATATATGACACTGAAGAAAGTGTGATGCAGGACCTGAGACAAAAAGGATTTGAGCTACCCACCAAACTACCAGGGAAACCATACAACTTGAATTTGGGACTGAGCAAAGAAAAGAGACAGGGAAAGGAATCACAGCAAGTAGTACTAGATGAGATAAAGAGACTATTGGGACAATTTACAAATAAAATATAATAATTATCTTCTTAAGATGAGTAGGCTGATGGGCTAGAGCACAGCACCTAGGTAAGGCAGAAAGCCAGCCTGCGAGGAAGTAAGCCCTCTGCTTAGAAAGCCAGCCTGCGAGGAAGTAGGCCCTCTGCTTAACCTAGGGGGAGCAGACCTAGGCCAAGACTGAGGTGAATATACCCTCAAAGGGAAACACATGAATATCTCCATAAAGGGAGAAGGGAACCCAAAAGGCTGAAATGGGGTTCTCCAGGGATTATTTCTGCTAAAGGACACCAAAATAATTCTGTGAGATAGAGCACTTGAGGGAACGGTGCTTATGAGCCCCAAACCAGACACCAGAGAATGTTTAATAGCTTAAAAGGAGTGACCGGGGAGCTGGTTACTGTTTCTTGCTTAAGATTTGCATTGAAAAATCTCCAAACAAAGGAGGAAAATTGAGGGGGCGGGTGCACTTGAGGTGACTTGACACAGAATTCAGGGGATATCCGGGGCACTCTTGGTAGAGAGATAAATGGAGAATAAAACAGGATCAGCTAAATTTGGGAACTGTGAGTGGAATCCTAGAGGGAGACATCCAGACTAGGCTGGGAGAGCTCTGCAGGGATCGGCGGTTGAGGAGGGGGAGCTCGCTGAACTCGAGTAAAGGGCTGGATGCAAAGACCTTAGGCCTCCTAGTGGGAGGAGAAGGCAAATAGCATAAACAAAACCCACCAGAGGGCACACTCTGCCTAAGGCTGAGAATCAAGGAGATGTTATAACAGAATGGACTTTAGAGAGGGAAACAGAAATGATTGGAATAAAAAACAAAAAAATGATAATGGACAAAATTGACAAGAAGTAAACTGGGGGAAGAAAATTGTGAAACAGGACAATTACATACAAAGGTTATGGACTAAATGAACTGAAAGAAGGGTTACCAAGTGACTTTCTTTGGGGGGGGAAGCGATACAGTGATCAGAGCTATGCACCTGTATTAATTATCTTAGTTTTCTTATATTTCGTGTTAGAAATTGTACTTATTGTTTAGAAATTTCTCTTAAGGGACCGGAGAGCCAGATAGGAAACTCGGATAAGACCCAATTTAATTTTGGTTTACATTATGGAGGATATGTACAACCCCCTGGGCAGGCCTACAGAGTAAGGCAAGTAGCCCACATTAGACGTAATTTTCCATCCTTGTCAGGGAAGTATCTGACATTGGAACTCACTATGCACATAGGTTGCACTGACAGGGGGAGAGATAACTATGTGGGAGGGGGGAAGGAGGAGATACAGAGACATCGAAGAACATAAATGGAAGAGATATGGATCTAAAAGAAGAATGAAAGAATTGAGGACACTCAGGGACATAAGCAATATAGAAGTGATACAATGCAATAGCTATAAGAAAAGGTCAACAGGGGAACAATATCAAAAATATTTAGATGTCTCTGATTAAGAAAACCCTGAAAGTGGTGTCCCAGAATGTCAGTGGATTAAGTAACCCTATAAAGAGAACTAAAATAATTTCTCATCTCAAAAAAAATGCACCCCCAGATTATTCTCCTACAAGAGACACACCTCTCTAAGGATGAACACCAGAAATTACTTAAGTATGGAATGTCAAATGCTGTGGCTAGTACATATACGAGAGGGCATAGGAGAGGATCGTCCATACTTATACCACAATCCTCAATGTCTCAAATGCTTGAATCATTCCAGGAAGGAGAGGGCAGCTTAACTTTGTTCAAGGGAAATCGGGAAGGTCAGACTTATACAGTGGGAAGTATATATATATATATACCCCCAGGATCAGAGAAAATGGTATATCAAGCAGTCTTTGATAAAATCATAGCTTTTAAACAAGGGAAATTGATCCTACAGGGGGATTTGAACCTTTTAATGAACCCTACAAAGGAAAGTTCAAACCATAATACCCCCAGAGCTACAAGGGGACAGAAACATGGCAGGAGACTCATAAAAGACCTTGCTCTAACAGACACTTGGAGACACTGTCATCCAACATCCCATGGATATACACATTTTTCAGGGGTCCATAATACATACTCACATATAGACTATTTCTTGGTGGAAGCTGAATCCTTAGATATAATACATAAGGCAAAGATTTCCCTAATCTATTTTTAGACCATGCAATTATCACTGTAGAATTGGAAGCAGAACAAGAAGTATTAATGAAACAATGGAGGTTTAATAATATGTTAATTAAAGATAAACAATTTAAAGAAAATGTACAGGAATGGATCCCCAAAATATTACAAGAGAACACAATAGAAGAGGTGCAGGAGGGAACATTATGGGACACATTAAAATCAGTTCTACGGGGAGAAATTATAGCATATGCAACCCATCAAAAGAAAATGAGAGCTAGGAAACAGAAAGAGTTAGAATTGTAACTAGAAAGACTATAACAAATTCACGCGGAGGGAAGAAGAGATACAATTACACAGATTAATCAGGTAACGATAAAATTACAAGATACACTAAACCAAAAAACTGAACAAGCTTTGACGTATGTGAAACAAAGATATTACGAAGGGGAAGCAGAGCAGCCAAATTACTAGCCTATAGATTAAGGAAACAACAGGCACTATCAGCAATATCTAAAATAAAACACCAAATATAAGCTAAAATACTTAACAAAACAAAGGATATATTAGAGGGCTTCAGAACATTCTACTCAAAATTATACCATCAACAACAAGAACCAGAAGAAGAAAAATATACAAAGTTTTTTACAAAAATGCAATTACCCCAAATCACAGAAGAACAAAGTAAGTCATTAATTCGTCCAGTTACACCCCAGGAGATAGGTAACACCTTTAGTAACTCCAGATCAAACAAGAGCCCAGGTCCAGATGGATATACTGCAGAATTTTACAAAACATTTAAGAAAGTCCTACTCCCAACATTAACTTAGTTATTTAATGCTATACAGATAATAATTCCCCTATCCCGAATAGCTGGCAGTATGCAAATATATCCACAATACTTCAACCAGATAAAGACCCATTGAACTGTGAATCGTATTGCCCTATTTCAGTCTTAAATCAGGATTATAAATATTTCACAGCCATTAAGGCAAAAAGATTAGAGAATATACTTCCCCATATCAGAAATAAAGATCAAGCAGGTTTCATCATAAAACGTCAAACAGTAGATAATACTAAACGAACAGTATATTTACTAGAAGAAATACAAAAGGAAAAAACACCCTTTATACATTTGAGTATGGATGCCCAGAAGGCATTTGACAGGGTTTCTTGGAGATTTCTAAGATACACAATGGAGAAATATAATTTTCCAATAGCCTTTTTAAATATAATGCAATGAATATACACATCTCCACAAGCCATGATAAAAGTGAATGGATCATTCTCAACCCATTTTTCTCTATATAGAGATACCCAACAGGGCTGCCCCCTATCTCCTTCTCTATTTGCCATATATGCAGAACCGTTAGCCCAAGCTATTAGAGAGAATAAATTAATTTCAGGGATAAAATATCTCAATACTACCCATAAAACAGCTTTCTTTGCTGATGACTTACTAATATACCTAACGGAACCAGAAACATTCATACCAAAATTATTCTCCCTCTTGTGGGAGATGGAGTCCATCTCAGGATATAAGTTAAACACAAGTAAAACATAAGTATTATGTCTTAACTATCATCCAAGTGAGACAATTTTGACAAGATACCCATTGAGATGGAAAAGCAATAAATGTTGGTATTTGGGGATAAATCTTACAAAGGAAACACACAATTTATATGAAGCTAATTACAACCCACTTATACAATCCATTAAGGAAGATTTCCTGAGATGGGACCCATTGCCTCTTTCATTGAATCAAAGAATTGAGGTAATAAGAATGAATATACTTCCAAGATTCCTATACCTCTTCCAGACTCTTCCGATCTTCCCACAGAAGACAGACTTTAAAAAATGGAATGGTATGATATCCAGGTTTACATGGCAAGGGAAAAAAACAAGAATAAAATATAAAACTCTTCAACTACCAAAAAACAAAGTGGGCTTGCTTTACCTAACTTAGAACAATATGCACAGGCAGCAGTAATTTCACATATATTACAGTGGTTAGATGGAGGGAGAGACCCACACTGGAAAGAAATAGAAGGAGGAATCCAATTAGAGGAGATAGAGAAATATTTATTTGGTCAAACTATACCAAAATTAACTATGCAAAAAGAGATCAGATTTAAACAAACCAGACAGCTATTGAAAATTGGGAGATCAATAATTACAAAAACTAATGACCCTACAATATACTTAAAAAAAATCACAGCAGATCCTAGGTTTGAACCAACCAAACAGGATTATAACTTTACAAGGTGGCACCATCAGGGCCTTACCAGATTCTACCAACTATATGAACAGGGAGTCTTTTGCCAATTCCAGACACTAGAAGAAAAGCACCATCTAGGGAAACAAGATTTTTTCAGATACCTCCAGATAAGACATTACTGCAAAAATTTATTAGCTAAAACCTGGGATCTAGGACAGATGCATCCACTTACGAAAATTATGGTCAATACAATAGAGATAGCATTACCAGAACATGTAATATCTAAAACGTATCAAGCTCTAATCAGTAACCAGAAAGAGATTAACATGCATTCTCAACAACACTGGCAAGAAGAACTAGGCATAAGTTTGAAGGAAGAGAATTAGGAAGGGATATATACGACAGTACATAGAATTACAAGATCCTCGACCTGGAGAGAATTTGGCTGGAAGTGTTTGATAAGATTTTTTAGAACCCCACAAATAGTGAGGAAATATGATTCTCAAATAGGAACGACTTGTTGAAGAGGGTGTGGGGAACCTTTAGCTAATCATAAACACATATTTTGGAGCTGTCCAACTTTTGAATCATTTTGGAGAGTGGTGGGAGACGCAGTAGGAGAATTATTTCCTGAAATAGGGGCCTTGACGCCAGAAGTAGCACTTATTTTAAATTTCACTAGTGAGTTGGGAAGAGGTAACACAAGACTCTTACTAGCCATCATGCTCCTAGCAGCCAACAAAGCGGTGACAAGGAAATGGCTACAAAAAGACCCACCTACCCCTCGAGAATGGGAAGATATAACCTATCAAATATATAGAATGGAGCTTATGACTGCACAGATCAATCTAAAAACCCAGAGATGTATAGCTTTTCTGGCTAAATGGTGGCTTTGGATCTCTGGACATAGATCTGATCTGATACCATAAGGGTAAAAACATGCATTGGCAGATCTGGAATTTCCACAAGGGAACTTATGAATTAAATACCAAATGTACTACTGAGCAATGGTATTATTAGATAAATTCCTGAGATCATTATGAATGACATATCTTTTTAGAACTTAAGATAAATATGTAGGAGCAAAAGATGTATTCTGTACTTCTCCAGAAAAATACTGAAATAATAAAAAAAATATTAAAAAAAAAAAGGGTTGGAACTCATTGGAAAGGAAGGGGGAGACTGGATCTAGTAGTGCCCATCGGTGCAAACTATCCAGCCAGAAGAGGTTTGGAAAATGTTTAAGGGCTGCTGACCCCCTTCATCTAAGCATCTCTTGTCCAGAGGAGCACCTGCCTTATGCTATTAAACACCAGTACCTCTTTGTTATCACATGTCAGGGCAAATGGGGATTGGGGCAACCAATTCACATTGGAGGTACCACAAACAGGAGAAAGCTGGGATCAAACAGGATGTGTTTGTTAAGCTGCTACAGTGTCACATAGTTTCAAAGGGCATTACCCTCGCCATTCTAGTTCATCTTCTATATGTTTATACATACAGTTACTGTGTCTCTTGTGACTATAAGCATGCATTCTCGAGTTCTTTGGGCTAGAGAACTGTGAAGGAAAGCTGAACAGTTCTGGCACACAAAGGACTTGAGAAGAAACTCTTATAACCACAAGAGACACAGTAACTACATTTAAACATATATGTCATATTGAAGATTTCTATTTTTTAAGAACTTGGGCTGGAATTTAAATTCAAGATGTTTTACTTTGTTCAAAATCAGAGAAACCACCAGTGTGACAAATAGACTATGCCAACTGAACACAAAAGTTTAAATTTTAGAACTATTCGCATGACTCCCTCCTCCTGCCCGTTTTGATTCTAAGAGTACCTGGAATGTTTACAAATAAGCAATCTTGATTGGTTCAAAAGGATGCTATACTTTATAAATTATTACAGAGTTGTCATATTCCCTTTAGCTCAAATTCAGTTTTCACCAGATCCTTACATTCCATTTACTCTGAGCATGTCTGAAGCCCGCTATACTACACTGTCTACTTCACCTAAAATACCAGTATTACCTCCCTTTGGTCTCAACAGGCATTGCTGCTGCTGCAGTTTAGTTTCACTTCATTTCCAAAATCCTGTCTCCCATTTATAGGGGTCCCCGGTGCTCCCAAGACCTGCATGTGGTGGCATTTCCTCAGACAGGGCAGGCACTACCCTGAGGGCAAACATGCCTGAGCTCGTCTGCATACCATCGACTGGCATTCCCATTCTGGTTTTAGCACTTCAGACTATGATTTACTCCTAAGTTCCTTTACACAGTTGGTCCAGTCATGCATGCCTCCCTTCCAGAAACTATACTGATAGCCCTAGTGGCCTTGAAAATGGATTCTCATGTCTGACCCATCCAAGGGACTTGCCAACACCAATTGTTATCAGACCCCCAATGTCTGATGACTATTCATTCAGGGTGCTTCCCCAGAGGGTTACATATGCAGTGCTACAGCCTAGGTCTTTTCTTTTTCTCCCAAAGAGCAACTTTTATTAAGATTTACTTGCAAAATTGCTCTCTCCCTTGCATACCGATGGCAGGAGTCAATCCTTATGGATCCCTCTGACTTCCTTTGAGGGGTGGCCCTCCACAACTCCCAGGCATGCCAACTGGGTTTTGATCTTCTCTCTCTCTTTTGAGGCTTGACAGTGATGCAGTCCACCTTCTCCCAACTGAAGCTCTTGGGGTGTTCTTCCCACCAGGACCCCAAGTGGGTCCTGAGCCTCCGGAGACCCTGCCAGCAGAGCTCTGTGGCACCTGGACCCAGAGACTCTGCCACCATCCTGGAGGCTGCAGGCTTCTTTTTCTCAGTCACAACTAGGGTGGCTGGACTCTCTCTTTGCTTTTCCTTCTCCTGGGCTCTTTCTGCTCTTCTCCCGAGGACCCACAGCCTGCCCTCCACTCTTATAATGTAAAGGGGAAAGGGCAGGGCTATGAATATTCATGCATGAGTGTCCCAATGCTGACTGAGTGAAGAAGCTCTAGGCAAAAACTCCAGATAGCCTGTTTCCAAGTGAGGCCCACTACAGAACATTTCTCAGGATCAGGCTTAAGCATTTGAGTGCTCTCTAGTGTCTGACATTGAGCTGGGTGAAGAGAGGGAGTGGTTACAGAAGTAAAGAAGAGATTCTGCACCCTAAGTAGGATTCTAAGGGAGCAGAATAGGCAACTAAAGAGATTTGACCTTCTCCAAAATCCTACCACAGCCATGATACAATTGCAGGGAGCTGTGCAACATAGACCAGTTCAGTGCGTAGCTAAACACCTGGTGATGGGGAGGAGTGTTTTCCTCATTAATATGTATAGGATCACTGCACTGTCTTCCTCCCTTCCCATACATCAGGGCGTGCCACCAGATCTGTTCCCTGCTTCCCCCATCCATCCACATTCAAAATAGTTTAAAACTCTGTTGCCAGTTCCACATGCTTCCTGATCACCGTCCAGTCCTTGAAACATTTATGTTTAAGTACATTTCACATATGTACAGCAAGGCATAAATTTGTTTCAGAAACGTGATTAGCAGTCTTTGCAAATCAATATGATTTTGACTAGCGACCAGCCAGGTTTGAGGAGCAATTTCATTAAATGGTTACTTTTATGTTTCCTCATGCATGCGCAAGAAACATCTTGTGGTAGAATGACAGTTCAGAGGTGTGTCAGGGATGAGTCCAATGCAGAGCAATTTACAGTGAGTTCATCTCTCACAGACCAATGAGCATGCAACCAGACTGTGACACTAGTCAGAGTTTCACAGCTGGAAGCCGTTGTCTACTTAAAAGAAATGAAACATCCAATGAGAAAGCGCTTCATTTCTTTCATTTGCATAGTGCTGTCGGCTCCCAACCTCCGTTCCCCATCCCGGCACCCAGCCTGCAATTGAACCCTTCCACTCCCTCCCTCTGTGTGCTGTCCACCCCACACCCTCCGTTCCCTGTCCTGGCACCCGGCACTCCACTGCCACCAGAGCGGCTTGACTTAACAGCAGCTCCCTTGCTGCTTCTGCTTCTTTTGTCCTCTCCCTCCCACCCATGTGGAGTAGGCCACAGCCTAAGCTCCATGCAGACTGGAAGTTTAGAGCACCCACAGACACTCCTACAAAGTGTAGTTGTGCTAGTGGTTAGCTGCTACTGCAGGGCCAAACTGGGTCTCCCGCCCCCACCAGCCCACTACACCCCGCCCATGCAATGGTATATGTTGAAATTAAAAGTCCTAGAACTCTGTTGCACTACCTCTCCCTAAGTCACTCTTTGTCAGGATCAGTGGGTGTCTGTTGTGCTGTGGTTCTGATCAAAAGAACCCTGTCCCTACCAGAGCAGAGACAGTGAGAGGACAGACAGAGCCAGAGTTCAAAGGGGTAATAAGGTACAGAGAGCGACACCCAGCTTGTTTCAGCTGCCTGCGTTCCGAGTGCTGCAGTACAAGTGAGAGACCACACCATGTGACTATCTGTAGTGGTTAGCAGGCATATGTCTCTCTTCTCTCTCTCTCCCCCACCATGCTTCCCATCCAGCAATGCAGTACTGCGTCCCAAGGGAGTGAAGTGCTTAGTGTGTCGCTAGCCCCAATGTGTCAGTAGTGCAGCCAGTGACTTCTTAGTGCCTTTCTTGTGCAAGGCAAGTGGTGCTGTTCCCTGGTTTATTTCCAGGCCCCCAACCAAGAGCAAGTGTGAGGGTCTTGTCTGTCCCATCACCTCTCAAAGCAGTAGCCCCCCAAAATTGTAACTTGTGTCCTGATCAGAGAGAGACAGCGGGAGTCAGACACACCAGAGCGAGGCACAGAGACCCGCTGTGTGACAGCATGACAGGCTCTCCACTGTGCCAACCCAACAGTGTAAAAAAATGTCCTGCAACCTTGTCTCTCTCTGTGTCGCTCTCTCACATTTCTCCATTCCTGAACAAAACACCGCAGTGGGAAGAGAGGCACAGAAGGTCAGATGCAGACAAAGTTCCACTGTGCAGTCTGGCCAGAGAGAGAGAGAGAGAGACAGCGGGAGAGACACACTGTAAAGAAAATGTTGTGCAATCTTCTCTGTCTCTCTCTCTCTCTCTCTCTCTCTCTGTCTCTCTCTCTCTCACACACACACACACACATTTCTCCCTTCCCAACTTTGCCCTGTGTCAGTGTCCTGCCATAATGTCCTGTGTGTTTCTCTGTTGAGAAAGACTTTTCTGTGAGATATACAGAGGGGAAGCACAGAGACAGTGACAATTCAGGGAGGCATGGAGAGACACTGATGGGGGTGGGGAAGAAACAGTGACATGGAGATCATGGGGCAAAGTGCTGCAGTGTCCTCTCTGTCTCTGTCTCTGCACAGTATGTGTGCTCATAAGGGGGAAATTGTAGCAGCAGGGGTTTAGAACATCACTGTCTGTCCTGTTTAGTGTGTAGAATTTTGAAATTTAATCTGCCACTATTATCTTTCTCCCACTTAGCGGGCTCACTACGTCCCTGACTGCTCACTCTGCCAAAAGCCAATAAAACAGAAAACACAAGTGGCATAATAGTTTTTATGATATTTAAATCATGCTCTCTTTATTTCACTTTTGATTAACCCATTTTCTATTTTATTTTTTACAGGTCTGTCAGGACAAGGGCTCCTAACTATCAGATAAGTATCATTTTATGTCTGTCCTATCCCTTCTGCAATACTGGATCCCCTTAAAAGCTGTGGATCCTTTGTGACCCCTTTTCTATTCTTTTATTGTGCAGGTACACTGTATGTCACCTCTTTGGACTTCTACCTTTGGCACCCTAGGGCAGGTAAGACCCTCAATAATACATTATTTTTGGTGGGTTGACAGTAACAGGGTGGCTGCACCCGTTATACTACCCTTTCAGGTTTTATTCTTCCCTGTGCTGTTTTTCCCCATCTCCTGTGTTGGCCCTTCCCAGGTTTCGGCATTCTATGGGCCTCCCACAGTCCTCCCTCAGCTCCCTGCTTCCAAGCTCTGTCCTTCTAGAGCCGCTACTCCATGCTGTCATAATAATAAAAAAAAGATAATTATACTATTTACCTCCTTGGCACTTGCTTCCTTGCGCTAAGCATGCAGACATTTATTAATTTTCAAACTGTTCTTATGCGATTATGTGTATTGTATATCAATGTTTGTTTCAAATGTTTGGACGCAATTGTAAAAGAGAGGCTCATTCTCTCAATTTGTCTATACAATGAATGTATGATTGATGGATTGATTGACTGCCATCTATTGCCACATGGCTGTGCTTCATGACCTCCCCCTCCAACCCCGCCCCCCCCATATGGCTGATCTCTCCTTGGCTTCTTCTGTTTTTTCTGTTACCTGGCTGCTATCTACCAGAGAGCCCAGTGCTGCCGTTTGATAGCCTCCCATATGCAGGTGTGCCTCCCTTGCTTACTACACAGTGAGTGTCAGGAAAATGTGATTTTATTCTAATAATTGTACTAGGAATAGTGAAATAGGCTGAATGATTACCAGAAATGTAACTTTTAGAATGCTATGAACTAATTCCAGTTCAACCTGTGCCTGTCTGATTTGATTACAACCTGTTCGTAATTAATCTTGGCATACTTAAAGGTTGGATTTCAGTATTCCAACAGACCCCGATAGAAGGCTGTAAGCCGAGACGCTAGGGGTTGCCGGCATCTGTTCTATGCTTTGAACTTTGCCACAAAAATAAAAAAAAGACTTTATTTTGGATCACCAGCTTTGTGTCTGTTCACTTGGAGTGATTAACGTTTCTGCTTTTTCTGCTTAATTTGGGCTGGCTGCCCTGATAGCACCCACCTCCTGCAGAGCTCTCAGCAACCTTCTTTGCTTGTGGCTAATACTATAGCAGGCATCTCAGGAGTTGACTTGCATGGTGATGGTGTGTGCATGCATTCATGCGTATATGTGTGTGTGTGGAGGGGGGGCCTTAGAGGCTAGAGTGACCCAATAAGTATGCATGCATGAATGATGGTGTGAATGAACCTTTGTCAAGCTGGCTACCTTGATGTAGTACAGAGGCTAATCCCACTGTTTCCTTAACACTGTAACTAAAAGCCAGCCAATGTCTGTGTGTTAGGATAAAATAAAATTTTGTAAATCTATTGGGCTTATTGGCTTAATGCATTTTTGACTCAAATGGGGGGGCTATTGTTTGTGTGGCATAGCGCAACATATTTTGCTTAATGTTTATGTAACCCCCCTTACAGGGGCTTACTAGCCACTTCATGCAACCTTTGCTCCTCTTGCCCTCTCCTGAGCGCTCCCAGGACCAGCCTATAATTTTTTCAGTCCCTCCAGGTCCTTGTTCCTGCCTCCTGGTGCCTCATTCCAGCTAGAACCCCAATCTAAAATGAATGTTCATGAGGGCCTGTTCTGTCCTCGGGGCAGCTGTATTCTCAGCTGCAGCCGAAAAAGAAAGGAAATGTTTAAATAAATAAAGCCACTGCAATGTATGTTTGGGGAACATGTTTTGCAGGGAAAAAGTGTTTAAACAAATGAATATTTTCTCCTGGCTGCATCAGTTCTAGTTGGGATTCAGAAAAACAGCCTGTCTGCTGCTGCATGTCATGGAGCTTAAACATTGGCAGCAGCGACAGGAAAAAGGACTGAGAAAATTTGTTTATCTGTGCAGAGACAGCAAGTGCTCAAACAGGGCTACAGAACTGTGGGGCATTGGGGCAAATATCTATTTATTCCTGGCTGCACCAAAACTTTAATTCAGAACTGTATCTAATTCTGCTTTTGGGACTGTGGGTAGCGGCCATTTCATGCAGTAGCAGCCAATTGTAAAAGGCAAAGGATAAAGCCAGAACTTGTGGGACATTCACCAAAAGCTCATGGGAAAGCACCAAGTGCTCATGGGGACTTACAGGGACTAGTGTTTAAGCGCCAAAACTGGGAGTCTGTAGGCTCGTTCACACAGCGAGAAAGTTGGATAGCCGCTGTGTAGATGGTTGCAGCCAAGCAATCTGAAATGCTGTGGAGCAGCGTTCACACAGCATAGCTCTAGAATGCCGCTGGTGCTTCAAGAGAAGTTCCAGCATTTTGAGGAGGGTTCCGGTGGGTGGTGCATTCAACAATACTTCAGTGGAGGGGGTCTTCAGATCCGAGTTCAGCCAAAGGTACTTTTAGGTACATTAAGCACAGCTGAACTCAGACAAGTAGTTCTTTTCAAAAACCGAGGGTTGTAAGTTGAGAAAACACGGACCCATAGTGGAGCCGTGACACTGGGCAACGTATTGGATGGTACTGGCTGTTCACACAGCCAAGCAAACCGGTGCAAAACTCCTACTCCACTGCACAATGCCAAGAATACAAGGATCATGGGCACAACAGAACGCAAGTGGAAAACGGCAGAACGGTGGTGTTCACATGTGCACAGGGGCACCGATCTTGGCGCTGAGCACCACCAGCACTGACTCAGAACATGCAGTGTGAATGAGCCTCGTGATGCATCAAGTGAGGTTCATGCATTATTCATTTCTGTGACTGACAAGTGCTTCAGACAATCAGAAAAGAAGTATCAGGTTATAGGAGCCAATCAGGGGCCTCAGAGAAGCCCTATAAAAGACAGTGTTTTCTAGCTGTGTGATCAGATCCAGCAGGAGCTCCCCATGGGGATGGGTCTCAGGCCCCTGCAGAGCAAAATGGGCCTAGCAGACAAGCCGGAGCCTCGCCATGTGGGAGATGGGCTTTCCTCCTTACAGAAGAAAGAACATTGGCAGCTTGTATGCAGAAGTTCCTAGCCTGGGGGCTGCCAGCAGAATGTCCTCCAGGGCTAACCCTCCCCTCCACATCAGGGAAAGATGTGGGCCAGTGACCTGATTGTAAGCCAGCTGTGAGAGAGCTGAATCTACCTCAGCAGTGAGAGTGCTGAAGAATCCTGAGACCACAGAGAGAGAGAAAAACCATCTCTGCTAAGTAACCTGAGTGAGTAAAACAGGTCTGAAAGTGCAACTTTAACCAAGCTTGAAGAGGCCACCCAGCCTGAGCCAATGATTGTGACTGTGCAACTGAAAAGTACCTGCAAGGGGCAGCAAAGCCCAAAGTGTGCTAAACTGTAATTGTGACTTAAGAGTATCTGCACGGGGCAGTGAATGCCTAAAGCAACTGGATTGTGACTGTGTGTGTCTGCACCCTTCGCCTGATCAATGCCTGGAGTGGGCGTACATGTGCTAATAACTGGAAAAGAGTTTAGAGTAAAATCATATAAATGTGTCTGACTTGGGCAATGTCACAGGACTGAAAGGGAGTTCCCTGACCATGCGGAATGTTCCGGACAGTGCCTGGTGGGTCAGCAATGTGTTCTGTGTAATGTGGTAGTTGCATGTACCAGTCAAAATCCACAAGGGACTGCATGTTGTGTTTAGAACTTAGACAGCTACAGAGATCAGTACTGCCAAGTGCTACAGTAAAGTGTGAGTTAAAACAACGATACAAAAGTATTGTTGAGCCCAGTGAGCTAAAGTAAATAAAGATACAGC
The DNA here is from genome assembly GCA_016271365.2 of Neoceratodus forsteri. Classification (NCBI taxonomy): domain Eukaryota; kingdom Metazoa; phylum Chordata; order Ceratodontiformes; family Ceratodontidae; genus Neoceratodus; species Neoceratodus forsteri. Next base: position 1,882,674,019 of record CM057452.1, read on the forward strand.
CAAGTATCAAAGTTGCGTTGAAAGAGTCTCTTGTGTCTGTTTGTTAGCCAGCAAAGTCTCCAAAATGGTAGTGGGTTCAGCCTCAAGCCCTGTCTAGTTTAAGTGCAAGTAATTCAAATGGTAGCAAGCGCAGCCTCAAGCTCGGACAAGCAGTAGTAACAGGAATTAGGTACAACGCCCTGACTAACCAGCAAAAGTGTTTAAACAACAGTAATTTTGTAATACAGGCGCAACAGTTGTGGACTGTGGCAGAAAAGCAAGCATAGTTACAGGACATTATGCAGTCAATTGTGGACAAGTTGAATCTTAGAAGAGATCTGGCCTTGTGCAAGGAAATACAAGCAAAGCTCCATGTAAGGTTATATAAATGTACTGACAAGTAAATGTGCTGAATGATTGTGGGAGACAGCCTGGTAGCATGCCACCAACCAATGCACTGCCATATGCGTTTCCCTTGAGAGGTACAGCCTAGACGCAAGGTTGAAGTGTGCCAGCCCTTCTCCCTCCTGTTCTTTCAACAAGTGTTCCAGTCTTAAAGAGACACTGGCTTTAAGGTTAAAATGCAATTTTTCATCTCAATAACTGTAAGACCCTTGCAGTCAGTTTTTGGTTCCTGGCTGTTAGCTTTGTACTGTATATTGATCACTGGAGTCAGAGCACTGGGCTGCTGAGAGCACTCAGTTCATGATGTTTGCCTAAACCATTCAAGACATAAGCTGCAAGCAATGCAGGGCAACCCCTGCACCACCGATTGTGACTTGTACATAGTTCAAGATGTCTTTCTGCTAACTGCAGTCAGTTTGCCAGACTCCCTTAAGGGTCCCAGCCATCTCAATCTACGTACAGCTGCACCACCCATCAGGCCTGCATCATGTCCTGAGAACTTTACAGTAACTGGGTACCCAAGCAGTGTGGGATTGCGGGGTTTTGCAAAGTCTGGGATACTGGTACCAGTGTGGGTATGGTTAACAATGGTTTGTTTTATGCAGCTAGTTAGATAGCCAGGGCTCTGGTTTATCACTAAGGTTGTTGGGGAGAGTACATTCCGAAAATGTAAATTGAAACTGCACTGATTTACCCAGCTGGAGAGTTCATCAGCACCAAATCCAGTCTAATCATTTGTACATATTGTGAGTGTATAACCTGCACTCCAGTTCTCCATCCTAACTCATATGTTCCCCAAAATAAATGTTATTACTGTTTTTGCAAATCATGATGTGTGAGCATATTATTAGAGAGAGTCATTAATTACAAAAATGTCTTAAGTGTGGGAAAATGCAAATGGGTCATGTCTGGGGTGGCTAATGGTATTTGTAGGTGGTACAATAGCTCAAGGGGTTATACCAGGTGACAGCTAGCCCACATAAAATATACTCTAAGTGGAGGCACTGTGCATTGTTGTAAACGTGATATAAGTTAATGAACCCAAACCCCTTAGCCTAGCTCCTGGGTAGTAGGCAGGGGTGTAACACTAGAAGTAGCACCTCCTAGGGGTTACATTTACATAACAAGGAGAGAGGGCAACAGTCAGTGACATCAATCTGAGTACAAGTTTAAAATTCATGGCTACATCACTGCTGAGAAGGGAGAGTTGTCCTCCCCCTAGCAGATGACTCCCATCCTGAACTGGGCCACTAGTTCATGTGGTGGTGGTGGTGGGGGGGGGCTCAGGTAGCTGGGCAGTACATCATGAAGCCTGCTCCAACTATTCTTCCATTTTCTCTCCTTGGATCCCCTGACATGACATACACCATGCGAGGAAATATTCGGCATTGACGAATGCTTGTTATCTACAAGATACAGCCCAGAAGAGGGCAACTGCTTGGAAAATGGTCAAACTGCAAAAGGACAATTTCTGCAACTCTGTACTTTTTACCTCAACTGCAGGGCAATATCATCACTTCAGTTTGGTCATTTTTACTCAATGTGGCAAATCAGTTGATTAGTAACTTCTGTTAATCCAGGCTATACTTGATCAGCAAAAAGCATTCTTGGGGTAGCAAATTGCTATGCGAACCTGCTTATTTTATGTCTTGTACAGTACTTACTTTTTATGACACCCATGAGTAAATTCCCATCCCAAATCAGCTTTTTAATAAACGTATTTGTCCAGTCCAGCACATGCTCATTATATTGCAGCCTTTCTCTGAAATCAGGGCTATTCAAGTAGCAGTCACTGAACCCCAATCAAGGGTGACCCATGGAAACAAAAAAGGGGCTTAGTATTGCTGTAAATCCCTTCAGAGTACAACTGTGATTATAGTGTATAGTGGTACGTCGTTTTTCACTGAAATCTAATGCTTTCAAAATGTTGTTCTGCTGCACTAGTGTAGTGCAGCAGAACCAAAAAGTGACATCCGCAGGACAGCAGAACAAAAGTGCGGACGTCTCACATGGTGTCTTCGAGCAGCAATCTGACAGTTAGTCTTATTTTAAAAAGAAAGATGTAGTATTTTTTTTTTTTTTGAGGCAATGATGTTCCACTATACAGAACAGTGCATGCGTACCATTTAATGGCAGGGCTGTTCTTTCACCTCGTTGGTACTATGACAACTGATTACCTCTCGAGCTGCGCTCTCGAGGTAATCTGTTGTTATAGTACCAACTCAGTGAAAGAATAGCCCTATTGTTAATTGGTACTCATGCACTATCCTATATGTTCTGCCACTGGGTTCACCATACCATGCAGGTGTTATCCTGAGCCTATGCAGCCAAAGTACAGCCCAGCACACCATATCTCAAACAAATGCAAACATTTCACAAACCATAACAGCTACACACAAAGTGTGAGTGGCAGCTATTCATCACTAAATTATCTTTCCAGTTATGGTAGGTAAGGCAATGTAATCATTTCCAGTTTTTTTTCTATACTGTGAGAAATAACAAAACAAACAAAACAAATGATAAAATTGATTTTTTCAACAAAACCCACCACAGTTACACATTTTTGTCAAACATAAGGCATAGCAAACCCAAACTTCAAACGCATTATAATTAACAGCTATTCAGTGTATGGGCTAACTAAAATTAAAAATTTTCTATGTGAAAATTTTACTTCAATGTGCCATTGTGAGTTTGAAATTCAGTCTAACACATCATACCTGAAACAAATACAAATATTTGAAAAAGCATAATAGCTTCATCTAAAGTATGAGCAGTAAAGTTATTCAGTACATAATTATCTTTGTAATGATGGTAGGCAAGCAAATGTAATCATTTCAGCTTTTTTCTACACCTTGGGGTAATACAGTACCAAAAGACTTATTTTTGTATTTTTCAAAAAATCCACCATGGCAACGCAGTTTCTTTTTATAAAACATAAGACATAGCAAACCCAAACTGCACTTGAATATGTGTTTACATATACACTACATATGCATATGCAGTTTGGGTTACACATGCCTTGTAATTTGCAAAACAAATGTTTCTGTGTCAGATTTTTTTGAGAAAAAAAAACAAATTTTTTTGATAGTCCCATGGTACAGAAAAAAACCCTGAGATGATTATATTGGCTAGCCAACCATCATTAGAAAGATAGTTTTGTGCTGAACAACTTTGTCACTTACATGTAGCTGTTATGATTTCAGAGCAAAACATATGACATGTCCACAGATGTTTGTAGGGCACAACAGGTATGGCAGGATATAAAGGCTAAGTTTTCTACTGCCACCTAGAGGAGTTAATGGGCAGAATGAGCTAAAAATACACTGGGGCTGGTGGGCAGGGGTATCTTTTTGGGGGATCTGTCCAACTCCCCCCTCTGTTTGATTTGAATATAATGACATAATGGTGGGCTGCTTTCAATTTTCTGTACTTGAGTGATTGTCTCACGTCACTGCCAGTTTCAGGGTAGTAAATATCACTCAGCAGATCTGCTCCCAACAATTTGATTTGACAGCTCGATCATCTCTTGCAAAACGCACTCCCCTACTAAATACACTTTTCTGTTGCTTTTGAGTCATGCTTTAGTTTACCACACCACCTCCAGGATCCGCTCACTGTGACATGCAGGAAACATGCTGAATTCTTGCAGATCAGAAATGGGTTGTTCCTACATCACCAGTCAATTAAGTGATAATGTTCATTTAGTTGGAGTATACGAAGCAATAACTGGCTTCTGTGGGTGAGTAAATGCTGAGGCAGAAGGCCGAGGTGTTTAATCCCCACAGAAGCCAGTTATTGTGAGTATACTACAAATAAATGAATGTTATTAATATTATACCATTAGGAGTTGCATCATTTTTTTTATGTAACTCCTAATGAAAAACAAGCAGTGTTACACATTGAAATCAAGCTTTGAAAAGTAAAGCCGTGACTCTGGGCATGCACGTTAGTGCCGGTGGTAATACGCGTGCCCAGTGTCACGGTTTTACTTTTGAAAGCACATTTTCACACTACAGATTAAAAAGAACATGGTTCTCATTTGTTACTGTTGCTGACCTCTTCTGTCCCCTATCCACAAAGTTGCTTCTCTCTATCCTCTCTCTCTTTTCCCCCCATGCCCGGCTCACTTCAGCAAAAAATCCTCTCTTGCTCCTCACTTGACCACGGTCTCCCTGGTTGGTATCCTTTGCTCAGTCTCAGAGATAAATACTGTCAAGATATAAATAGTAAACTCAGCTGCAGTGTAGAAGGGCTGCATGTAAGAACATCGGGGGAGTGCAGCTGTGAGCGGACTCCAGAACAGCCAGGCAGTGTGGACAGCAGTGAGTGGAATATGGATAACCTACTGAGGGCATGGTTACGTCTGAATAACCTACTATGGGCATGGTTAAAATGTAGATAACCTGCCGTGGGGATGGCTAAATATGGATAACCTACTGTGGGTGTGTATATGGTAGTTTGTGGGATAATATCTGCCAGTTTTTCTGTGTTCTGATTGACTTGCACTAGACACTTGTGGCATAATACAGTATATCCCTTTGGTTTTGCAGCTCTCTCACATTTCCTTTCACCTAATAAATCAGCCAGTCACCGATGTGTGTCCAATTCTTCTGCAGTCATCATTCCTCCATCCTACCTCCTTGTCCAATTGAGACACTCTCTGTTCTGGCCCCAGATCATCCAGCTGAAGCCTGGCTTTACCTCCATTCTGTATGCAGGTCTGCAGCAAAGCTTTCCTATTCTACTGCTCACTTTCCAGCCCCTTCCCCTTCCTGGGTGGGGAGGAAGTATGGGTTACTGTTCCCTTTCCTGGGTGGGGAGGGAGTATGGTTTACTGTTTCCCTTCCTGGATGGGGAGGGAGTATGGGTTATTGTTTCCCTTCCTGTGTGGAGAGGGAGTATGGGTTACTGTTTGTATTGATTCACATCCTTCATGTCATTTGTACAGTTGCATAGCATAGCTATGCAAGAGGTAATGTGTTCAGAAGAAAAATAGGACTGTGGAAGCAGAATCAATGTATATAGTACTTTTCACATCAGTAGCGGAATCAGATCACCTTAGTAGTATGCATCAGATTGCTGCACATTCCCCCTTCCTCCCAATACATCTAAAAGTACTACCAGATCTCTTCCCTGCTGACCCTTCCATATTCAAAATAGTCCAACCCCTGCTGCAGATCTTGCCCACCTCCCGCTCATTGCCCAGACCACCCAGGCATTCTGGGAAAAACAGCTATGCTGCTAGAGATCCCAGTGCACACAGGATCAGTTGCCAAACAAAAGTGGCTGTGCTGCTAGAGATTTCAGTGAACCCAGGATTGGTTGTGGAAAAAAACGTCCATATAACTAGTTTTTTAAATTGGTCAGTCCCAGTGTTTATCTCTAACTCAATAGCTCCCCCCCCCACCCTTGACATATTGAAAGTGCATTTTGATTAGCTCCTGCTGCTCATTTTTATGTTGATTGCGCGCATGCACAAGAAACATATTGCAGCAGCTTTCTCCACAAGGAGGTTGTGGAGGCGTGGCACTGTTGTGGCCAATGCCCCCACAGCCTGTAAAGGCTTGTCCAGAGTCCCACAATGCTGTGGCATGCTGCTGCTGACACTAGTTCAGCCAGCGTGCCACCAACTTGTAAAAAATCAGCTGCTGCAATTAGTGGTTGCTTCATCATTGCAGCGTTAGCCATTCGCTGCAATGAGGGAGCGACCCATCATTGCAGGGCGCGATCTTAAAGCCCTGATATTGTTTGTGAACATGGCGGTGGCTTGCCACCATGTCCACAAACAATATTAACCCCCCCCCACTGTGTTTATTTGACAACGGGGCCCCAATCCCTGCTGTGGCTTCCGTGCCCCAATGTTTATTTTTTCCGATGGGGAGCCCACACCGTCGGCAGTATGTAACCCCGCTTGCTGTCTGCCGATAGGGTGCCCAACCCCTGTCGGCCACAGCTGCCCTCCAAAGAAAGACTCCGTGGCACTGAGAGCCCTTCCCAGCATGCCACATGCCAGTGTAAAATAAAAAATGGTCCCGCAATGTCTTTTTTTTTTTTAACCTGTAAAATAGGAAACTGTCCCTCGGCGGTCTCCCTGCCCCTCCACAACCCGCACCCACCCACTGTGCACCCTGCCTCACCACACCCCCCCGTCACCCCATACTTACCTCCGGAGCTTGGCATGACGATCTTCAGTGGACCAGGAGCACGTCTGCACTCTTCAAAGCCGACCGCGAACTAAGGAAATGCCGGTAAGCTGTATAATGGAATAAATGTTTTTTTCCAACTTTAATGCATATCTCAGTCATTTTTTGGAATTTTGGCACCAAATTTTTAGCACGGGGTTTTTGGGACCCCTCCTCGTTAATTCTGGAACTGTCATGGCGTTAATCAGCCCTGAAAGATGATTTCACGGTCACTGCGTGGAATCACCTTTTGGGGCCGATTAACAAAATGACAGTGCCAGTGTTCATGAGTTGGACTCTCAAAAGCCTATGTTGCAAATTTGGTGGAAAAATCCAAACAATGACTGTTTTGCTGCCGTAGTTGTGCAGTTGTCGCACGCCAGAATTTCACCGTTGCAATATTTTCACACCAGATTTTCAATATTAGCATTCTTTCACACCTCCTTGTGAACAGTATAGCTGTCATTGTTCACCTCAGGGCTGAAAAGTGTTTTTGCAGTTCTGGCGCACAATAGCGCAGTCGCTGTGGGAAATTAGTGTTTGGGACAGATTAAGAAAATGACAGTGACACTGTTCATGAGTAGAGGTCCTAAAATGCCTATATTGAAAATTTGGTGATGATACTCAATAAAATTACTGTGTTACAAGTGTGCATTGCGCAGTTTGCACGCACGCTCATAACTTTGCGAATTTGTAATATTTTCACTCCAGATTTTCAACACTGCCATTTTCCCACACCTAGTTATGAACAGTACAGATGTAATTTTTCCCATCCTAGCCGAAATGTGTTTTCACACTTCCGGCGCAGAATAGGGCAGTCGCTGTGGGAAATCACTGGTCGGGACAGATTAAGAAAATGACAGTGATACTGCTGATGAGCAGAGGTCCTAAAATACCTATGTTGAAAATTTGGTGATGATAGCCCCTCAAATGACTGTTACAAGTGTGTGTTGCGCTCTTTCCAAGCACCCTTGTAACTTTGCAGATTTGTAATATTGTCACGCCAGATTTTCAACAGCGGCATTTTTTCACACCTCCTTATGAGCAGTACAGCTGTCATTTTTCACATCCTGACCGAAATGTGTTTTCACAGTTCCAGCGCAGAATAACGCGGTGCTGTGGGAAATCAGTGTTTGGGACAGATTAAGAAAATGACAGTGGCACTGTTCATGAGCAGAGGTCCTAAATCCCTATGTTGAAAATTTGGTGATGAAACTCCATAACATGGCTGTGTTACAAGCGTGCGTTGAACTGTTTCCACGCACCCTTGTAACTTCGCAAATTTGTAATATTTTCACGCCACATTTTCAACAGTGTCATTTTTTCACACCTCCTTATGAACAGTACAGCTGTCATTTTTCACATTCTGGCTAAAATATGTTTTTGCACTCCTGCCGCAGAATAGCATGGTCGCTGTGGGAAATCAGTGTTTGGGACAGATTGAGATCGAGCGAGTGAGAGTGGGGGAGTGACCGAGCTCAACTGAGCTCTGTCGGGATGGCTGCGGATTTGTTTGTGGGCAGAAAAAGGCCCCAATGCAAGAGCCCAGTACAAAAGGGTAGCCTGCAGCACTGGGAGAAACAGAACAAGAGAGCGAGTGAGGGAGGGAGAGTGAGCGAACTCACCAGAGCAGTGTCAGGACTGCTGCAGATTTCTTTGTGGGCAGAAACAGGTGTCAATGCAGGCAGGGGCCCAGTACAAAAGTCCAGCCTGCAGCAGTGGGAGAAACAGTATGAGCGAGTGAGACAGGGGACTGAGAGAGCTCAACGGAGCTCTATCAGGACTGCTGCAGATTTCTTTGTGGGCAGAAAAAGGCGCCAATGCAGGCAGGAGGTTTGTACAAAAGAGCAGCTTGCAGCACCAGGACAAACAGAATGAGCGCGTGAGAGAGAGAGACTGAGCGACCTCAACAGAGCTCTGTCAGGACAGCTGCAGATTTCTTTGTGGACAGACAAATGTGCCAATGGAGCCAGGAGCCCCGTACAAAAGCGCAGCCTGCAGTGCCAAGAGAAACAGAACGAGCGAGTGACAGAGCGGTAGTGAGTGAGCTCAATGGAGCTCTATTGTGACTTCTGCGGATTTCTTTGTGGGCAGAAAAAGGCGGCAATGCAGGCAGAAGCCCAGTACAAAAGGCCAGCTTGCAGCACCGGGAGAAACGGGATGAATGAGTGAGAGAGAGGGAGTGAGCGAGCTCAATGGAGCTGTGTCAGGACTGCTTCAGATTTCTTTGTGGCCAGAAAAAGCTGCCAACGCAAGAAGGAGCCCAGTACAAAAGGGCAGCCTGCAGCAGTGGGAGACACAGAATGAGTGAGTCAGGGAAGGGGAGTGAGTGAGCTCAACGGAGCTCTGTTGGGACTGCTGCAGATTTGTTTGTGGGCAGAAAAGGACAGCAATGCATGCAGGGCCCCAGTACAAAAGGGCAGACTGCAGTGGCGGGAAAGCCAGAATGAGTGTGTGAGAGAGAGGGGGAGTGTGCGAGCTCAACAGAGCTCTATTGAAACTGCTACAAATTTCTTTGTGGGCAGAAGAAGGTGGCAACACAGGCAGGAACCCAGTAGAAAAGGGCAGCCTGCAGCGTCGGCAGAAACGGAATGAGCGAGTGAGAGAAGGGGAGTGAGCGAGCTCAACGGAACTTTGTCAGGACTGCTGCAGATTTCTTTGTGGGCAGAAAAAGGCACCAAGAGAGGCAGCAGCCCAGTACAAAAGGGCAGCCTGCAGCACCAGGAGAAACAGAATGAGTGAGTGAGACAGAGGGGGGGTGAGCAACCTCAACGGAGCTCTGTTGGGACAGCTGCGGATTTCTTTGTGGGCAGAAAAAGGTGCCAACACAGGTGCCAGTGCAAAAGGGCAGCCTGCAGTGCTGGGAGAAACAATCAACGTGTGAGATGGGGGAGTGAACAAGCTCAGCGGAGCTCTGTCATGATTGCTGCGGATTTCTTTGTTGGCAGAAAAAGGTAGCAACGCAGGCAGGGGCCCACTACAAAAGGCCAGCCTGCAGCACCAGGAGGAACAGAATGAGTGAGTGAGAGAGGGGGAGTGAGCCACCTCAATGGAGCTCTGTCAGGATAGCTGCAGATTTCTTAGTGGGCAGAAAAAGCTGCCAATGCAAGCAGGAGCCCAGTACAAAAGAGCAGACTGTAGCACCGGGAGAAACAGACTGAGCGAGTGACAGACGGGTAGTGAGCGAGCTCAACAGACCAACACAATCAACATTTGGCATTGACAAATGCTTGTTTATATTACTTTAATTAGATCTAACATGGTATCAAACAGTAAGATTTTTCAGAATTATTTTATTTCTCCTTTTGAATTCTTTATTAACAAGATAACTGAGTTTGCCCACAATGGCCTGCCGTTTGAGTGTACATCTAGAGTACCGGTACCGGAGAATAACTGTCATGGAAGTACAAGTAGCTAAGACTGTGCTGTATACAGAATCTACTGATGGACCATTTAGTGCATCTTCTCCACCCTGTCTTGACTGGAGACAGTGCAAATTTGGGACTAGTTCAGGGAGCCAGACTTTGAATCAGTTGATTCTGCACAGAATCAAACAGCTGGCCCTGGACATTGTTACATTATATATGATACCTAGTCTGACTCCTGACTGATGTTGTGCAGTACTGAATTGGAGCCCAGCGTGGAGTGAACGACCCAGACTGGACCAGTGATGGCAATGTTTGCCTCCTCATCTCTTGGGGCTGTGTCAACTGCCCTGTGACCCGAGGCCTCAGCTGACTGAAACTGCTTAATACTTGACCAGCTTCCAGCTCATTCTGAGTGAGTGGCAATCCTTCTGACTGACTGGACCAGGACAGAATGGAACAGCAGCAGCAACATGTAGCTGGAGCAGACTTCAGTGTCTGGCCAAGTTTACACAAGGTACGGGGAAGACATTTTTGATTATTGGGAATACATTTTTTTATATTGATTATCAAGATTGAATATCATTCCTTTGGTGTCTCTTAGTTTGGGCCAGGAGTATTTTTTGTGGGGAGGGGAGTGCTAGGAGTCATCCATTCTGGTCCCCTGTCAGAAACTGAGCTTATTAATATCTTTGGTGTCTTGACTGATCATTATCCTTTTACCGGCACCTTTTCTGTTGTGTTGTGGAGTGTGTGTGTGTGTGTGTGTGTTTATGTGTGTGTTTATGTGTGTGTGTGTTTGTGGAGGGAGTTTAATGCTAGTATTGAGCTAAAATGGGTCAGTTAAAAAAAGAATACAGGAGGCTGCATAGCCTAAAGGTTACATCACCAAGCAGCGAATCTGAAGGCCTATCACATTTAGGTTTGAATCCAAAAATCACCTTGTTACATATTACATAACCCCAAATGAACAAGTCACTTAACCTCCCCATTTTCACAGGACACCACTGAAAATGAGCTCTGGCTCAGTGTGACTTTCACATCCAGAAATTCTAAAATAAAAAAGAAAGAAAATGATACCTCATTCATTTTTGAAAACGAAATCCACAGGGAATTTTACGCTGGCTGGCACTGACCTGCAGACACAATAAAACTGAAACAAAAGTGTCCCTATAAACACATAAATGGTATTTCTGCTGCTCACATTTCAAAAACCATCAGCCATGTTTCCTGCTTTCTTTCATCTCTACTCATTTGCTGTGTGTCTGCAAGGCTGTCTCGGTATCACAGAAGGAGTGAGGAACATGGAAATTCAACTGTTCAAAAACTAGTGTTGGCATGTAAGAGTTCTTTCACATCAACAAAGTGGTATGTAGCTCTGTGCAGCTCCACTCTTCCCCAGAGTGGTCTTCCTCTTCATTAGCATTAGCCCATGAACCTGACAGTCCAAATCTGTGATTCCGGGACTGCCACCAATCAGGTGGCTAAATCAGGCACTCCATAGATCAGGTACGCTACAGCTCTGGGACTGCTATTATTTGGTCAAAACAGGCATTCCATGACCCTGGGACTGCCACTAACCCAGCAGCCAAAATGGGTGCTCCATGGTTCAGGAACTGCTGACTACCAGATAGCTGAAACAGACACTACATGCTTCTGGGACATCTGCTAATAGGGCAGCCAAAACAAGTGCTCCTTGACTGTCACAATGGTTCTCCATTATTTTATGGTTCAGCATACTGCTGAGTGTTTCAAGTTTTCTACATACTGCTTCCACATATTGAAATATAGACACACAGAATTTGTCAGCAGATAAGGACCGCTTGGCCCACCTAGTCTGCGGAATTTGTCCCTGCTTACACTGTCTTTGTAGACCCTGACTGATCTCTAGGTACTCCCCACCCTCGAGTCCCTACTAAGATTCCTTTGTGCCTGCCCCATGCATGACTGAAGCCCACCACTGTTTTTGCTCCAACCACCTCTGCTGGTAGACTGCTCCAGGAGTCCATCACCATTTCAGTGAAGAAGTACTTTCTCACATCCCTCCTAACCCCCACCCTTCCAGCTTCATTGTTTTTCCTGGTGCACCTTCGCTTTTAAAAATACTATCCCCTTGTACCTTGTTCACCCCATGAGGTACTTATAGTTCTCGCTCATGTCTCCCCCCTCCTCTCTTCCAGGGTGTACATACTGAGATCCCTCAGTCTCTCCTCATAGGGCTTTTGATGTAACCCCTGCACCATTTTACGTGCCCTCCTATGGACAGCCTCTACCCTGTCTATGTCCTTCATCACAAATGGTCTGCAGAACTGGACACAGTACTCCTAGCGGGGTTGCACCAATGATCTATACAGTGGCAGCACCACCTCTCTCCTGCTGGTTATTCCCCTCCCTATGAACCACAGCATTCCGCTGGCCCTGCCTACTACCTTGTTGCCCGCCATCTTGAGGTCATCAGATATGATAACCCCAAGATCTCCTTCCTGATTTGTGACCATCAATACCTCCCCTCATTTTATACACTGCCCTTGGGTTGCTGTACCCTAGGTGCATGATTTTGTACTTTCTTGCATAGAAATCCAGCTATCATACCCTTGATCACTCCTCGAGTTTTCCCAGGTCTCTACCCATTTTCTCCACTCCCTCTGAAGAATCTACCCTATTGCAGATGTTGATGTCATCTACAAAGAAGCATACCTTCCCTTCCAGCTGTTCTGCAATATTGCTTATGAAGACATTGAAGAAGACTGGTCCCAGAACTGAGCTCTGAGGTACCCCACTGGTCACTCTCCCCTCATTAGAGTGAGTGCCATTCACCACCACCATCTGTCTCCTGTCCATCAACTAGTTCCTTATCTACTTTACCACCTTGGGTCCCACCCCTAAACTGCCCAGTTTCCTTATGAGCCTACTATTTGGTATAGTGTTGAAGTCCTTACTGAAGTCTAAGTAAACCATGTCCACTGCCCCACCCTATCTACTGTATTTCCCAGGTCACCCAGTCAAAGAAATCAATCAGGTTTGTCTGACATGACCCCCAAACCGCCCCGTGAATCCATGCTGCCTCAGGTCTTGTAACCCGCTAGATTAAAGATACTCCATTAGCCTTTCTTTTAATAGTGTTTCCATTAACGTCCCCATCAATGATGTTAGACTGACCAGCCTACGGTTGCCAGCCTCCCCCCTGCTGCTGCTGCTCTAATGGAGTGGGACTACATCTGCCCTCCTCCTGTACTCTGAAACCACTCTTGTTTTCAGTGAGTTGTTGAATAAGGCTGTCAGAGGTGCAACTAGTATCTCCCTGAGCTCCCTCAGCACCCTTGGATGCTCCCCATCCAGTCCCACAGGCTTATCCACTTTCAGATTTGCAAGTCCTCTCAGGACACTTTCCTCTCTGAATGGACTTGTGCCCACCTCCCCTTCCCTCCTCAAGTGTTCCTGATGCTCCGTCCCCCTCTTTTTCCACTGTGAAGACTGAGCAGAAGTATGTGTTCAGGATATCTTCTTTTTTCTGATCACTCTGCACAATCTCCCTCTGCCCCATCTATCCTCACAATCCCTCCCCTTGTGCTCCTTTTTTCCTTTACATATCTGAAGAAGGTCTTGCCCCTGTCAGCTACCCCTTTAGCTATCCTTTCTTCTGTTTGTGCCTTTGTGCTTCTCACTGTCTTCCCTGCTTCCTCTGCTTTGCCTGCTACACTTCCCTATCATTTTCCCTTTGCATCTCTTCATACCTCCTTGAATGCCATCCCTTTAACCTTTACCTTCATAGCCACTTCCCTAGAGAATAGTGGTCTCTTTTTTTCTCCTGTTTTTGTTCATTTCCGTATTTTCATTCCATAGAGGTTTGCTGCCTTCACTATGCCATCCCTTAATTTGCCACTTTGTTCATTCACCTCACCCTGGCAATCCCCCCCCCCACTAGTTCATCCCTAAGGCATTCATCTTTTTCTTTTTATAATAAAAAAAATCTGTCCTACTGAAGTCCAGGACCCTCACCCTTGTATGGTTTGTTTCTGCCACCATCTCACCAAATTGTACGGTGATCGCTGATTCCGCAGGTAACATCCCACCTTGACTTCTGCAATACTGTCCCTGTTTCTGAGCACCAGGTCCAATACTGTCCCATCTCTGAGTGGACTCTTTGACTAGCAGCCTAAGAAATACCCCCTACAGGGAGTGTAGGATGGCCCTGCTTCTACAAACATATGAACATATGAAAACTGCCAGCAGAAAAAGGCCATTTGGTCTCTCAAGTCTGCTCGATTACGCAGCTAGCAACCTTATTCTGCAGCTGCCCCTCTCTCCCTGCACCCCCCATCCCTTGATTCTCCCTTTTGTCCTGTCCCAACCCCTCTTGAAGCATCCCACTGTTTTACAGGCCACCACCTCTGCTGGTAGTGCGTTCTACTCTGACACCACCCTCTCTATAAGAAAGTGCCTTCTCAATTCCTTCCTAAACCTTCCACCCTCTAATCTCATATCATAAGAGTGAGTGTCCCTCCCCATGCTCTCCTTAAACAGTCCCTCTGTGCCTGTCCTGTTTATTCCTCTCATGTACTTGAAGGTCTCGATCATATCCCTCCTGTCCCTCCTCTCCTCCAGTGAGTGCATGTTCAACTCTCTTAGTCTACTTTCATATGGTGACTCCCCCAGACCCTGGATCATCTTTGTTGCTCTGCGTTGCACCCCTTCCAGTAATCTGATGTCCCTCTTTAGGTACAGGTACCAGTACTGCACACAGTACTCCAGGTGAGGTCTGACCTGTGATCTATACAGTGGTAGAATCACCTCCCCCCTCCTTGAGGTTATACACCTTGCGATACAGCCCAACATTTTGTTGGCCATTGCCACTGCCTTCCTACACTGTGCCGAGTTATTCATTGCTCCCGTAATGAGCACCCCCAGATCCTTCTCCTCCACAGTCTCAGCTAGCTGCACTCCCCCATATGGAAGTTTCTCCTAGGATTCTTAGCCCCGAAATGCAGCACCCTGCATTTCTTGGCATTCTAGCCAAGGCTGGGAGGCTCCAATCTACACCTGGCAGATTGAAGTCCCCAACCAGAAGCATCTCCCTCTTTTTTTACCATCATGCTAATGGATTCCCCTACTGCCTTATCTTATTCTTTCCCCTGTATTGGAGGTCTGTAAATCACCCCAGTGTGAATTTTGGCTCGGCCTCCTGTCTCTAGAGTGACCCACAGCACCTCCAATCCATCCTTTTCTGCTAGGCTCCCTTGTACTTCCATCACTCTGATACCCTCCCTCACATACAGTGCAATCCCTCCACCCATCCTCCCCACCCTATCTCTTCTGATCTGAGTGTTGTTTGGTATGGCCATGTCCCAGTCATGGCCCTCTGTGCATCACGAGTAACTTATGGCCACCAGATCCAGATCTGCCTCCACCATGATGGCTTCCCAGTCTAGAATTTTATTTTCAAGACTTCTTGTGTTGGCCCACATGGCTCTCCACACCTTGCTGTCACCCTGCCTGCAACCCTCTTTCCCCCTTCCTGCCTTTGCTGCCACATGAAACTTCCCCCAACCCCTTTGCTTCTCACTCTGTGCCTTGCCACCACAACACCTCCCTTTCCACATCTTCTTTTCTTGTTCCCCTTGTCCCCACTATGCTTATGCCTTATTCATCTTGTGCCCTGAGGGAGTGTTTTCCCCTTGACCCTCTCCTCCTGTTGCTGCAGTCTGTAGGGAGGAGAGTTTACGCCTCCCTTAGTAACACCGCCTGTCCCCTCAGCTAGTTTAGAGCTTCATAAAAGTAACATTTATATCTTCCCTTGAGGATGGCAGCCCCCTTCCCTGAAGGATGCAGGCCATCACCTCTGTATAGTCCCATACACAACCAAGTGTTGAAGCTCCTGGTGTGCAGCACCCTTCCTTCCCCTTGCCATAGACAGGTAGCACTTCAGAGAATGCCACCATTCATGCTATCTACCTTAGCCCCCCCCCTGCAGTTCCCTGTACTACCCCAGCCCCATCCTTCACCAGGTCATTAATCCCCAGGTTGACAGTGACATCCAGGCCCCCCCTCCGCCTTGCCACCCTAGCCATCCTTAGAATCTGCTGTCCATCCCTCTGAGCCAAGGCACCAGGTAGACACCTAACCTCACTCTGTCCAACCACTCCTGCTCCCAAATCTATCCTCTTCACAACTGAGTCCCCCACTAGAAGCTGCTTTCTCCTGTGCTGGGGGCCTCTTCTTCCCACTTTGGGGCCTCCCCTTCAGAGGACCTCCACATTCTCCCTTGCCACCACTTTGGGTGCCTCCTCTCAGCAGTCCCATGCTGCCAGAATGGCAAAAGAATTCTGCAGTGGCAGTGGCTGAGGAATGTGCCCCTGACCTGCCATCCCCAGACTCCTGGTGCCCACTAGGGTCCAGCCAGACCTCCTCTACCTAAGCAACCTCTGAAGCAATAGCAGCATACTCAGTGTTCCCTTGGTGGGCAAAATGTCTTCTGGTTCCCAGCCAGGTTTGCTCAGAGACCAGCAGCCTCCACCCTCAACCCATAGAGCTGAGTGCAGATGGGGCATCACCTCAGTCTCCAGAATGTCCCCCAGAGTACTGCAGGTTGTGGAGAAAGCACCACATCCATTGCACTGCATCACTCCCATATCTGCTACTCTGAAATCACTCCATTTGCTTCCAAATGTAGTTAGCCCCTACTGTCCCTTACCTTTACTTCCTCCTTTCCCACCTACACTCTCTGTCAGGACTGACTGATTGAGTTATCACAGACAGTTGTACAAAAGTATGATATATATGGTTTTTTCCTCATGAATAGGATTTGTTTTCATCTGGTTAATATATTTCAGTACATATTTACATGGGATTGAGTCAGTGCTGTAGTTTTATCATATAATTGGTTATAACATAAGTTGGCAAAATGGGGGAAGCTCATTGGCCAAACAGCATCACCTGACCATGCATTAACTTCACTACTTAATCCACAGCTGGGGTGAGATGGCCAGCCAGCAAGATCCCTGGGCAGAGAGGAACTTGTTATGTCTGGAAAAGTTCAGCACTGACAGGCAGATAAGCGAGCCAGAGGCACATTGGTAACTGAGTGGCTGTCTGACAGTGCTGTACTCAATTCCTCTGTTGTTGTGTTAGTCCTTCCCCATCCCACATGTTGTTGTATCAGTCCTCCCCCGTCCCACATGGTGTCCAGGACAATGAAAGATTGTATGTCCTGCTTTATCCCCCCCCCGAGAAAGACTGTGATCAGCATGAGACACAGAGTAAGAAAGAGAGAGCTACCTCCCCCAATGTAATATCCCTCTTCCACTTCCAGTAACCACTGCCGATCAAACGTGCTGCATGTAAATGTGCAGCTGTAGTGCCACCTGTACACTGTCAAGGGGGTCAGACGTACTTACACAGTAGGTACAAAGGAGAAAGTGTCCCAAGGTCACAGAAGTTCTTGCTGCACAGTGCAGCAGTGTAGTGTGAAATAAGCCCCCCAGCAGTGTGTGCAAACCCCAGTAAACTCTGAAATCCTTACCTGTGTACATGCCTTACAAAGCAAGCACAGTCCCTGGTAAAAACAGTAGAACTCCTTGGAGCAGTAAAAAGAAAATAGTGAAGTAAACAGTGTTCTTGCTGCTGCAGTGTCCTTCTCTCCACCCTTCCCACAGTGCTAGCAGCTCTACTGGGACAGAGAGTGCCACCAGAAAAACGCAGTGACTACATGGCTCTTTCTGTCTGTCAGCATTCACTGTTAGTGGCTGGCAGTTTGGAGTCATGGTACTTGCACCTCAGCATTGGGGAGACAGAGAGAGAGAGAGACACAGTGAGAAGTGTAGCACTGTGTTAGGGAACCCCTGACAGGCTGTGGCTAGAGTGTGAGAGTAGTGAGAGACAGTATGAGCAAGCTGAGAGAGGGGGGGCACACAGACACAGGCAATGGGAGTACTGAGACAGGGACAAAGACACACAGACGATGTGAGCACCCCACCACAGTATTGTCATTGGGCGCTCAGAGATATGTGTGTGTGTGTGTGTGTGTGTGTGTGTGTGTGTGTTAAGATCGTCACAGCTCCCTTTCAGCACTGGCTGCCATATGTGTGTGGAGGGGGAGGGGCAGGACACTAACTGTCATAGAAAGTGTAGGAAACAATATTAACAAGGTGTCTGTCAATGTGTGTGGGGGGGGTGCCTCAAGTAAAAGTCATAGGCAAGATACCAGACATTGTTATGCACAAGAAATGCCACAAAACATGTCAGACCTGTATGTGTGATGTTTCCATGTGCATAACAGGACTGCAGTATGCATTGCTTGTTAGGGACTATTTTGCAAGATGGCAGGATACAGTATCTTTCTTTCTATTAAAGCGAAGAAACCCTTTTCCTGAGTTTTTTCCATGTTCTGTACATAATTCATGTTATAAGGACAATAACCCACTCCAGGGTATGAGGTTATAGGCATTTAATCCACGCCTGGGTTGCTGTGAGAACACTCGGCCTGCAGCCTCATGCCTCACAATGCGCCCCAGGTGTGTATTAAATGTCTATAACCTCATACCCTGTTGTGGGTTATTTCTATCTTATTTGAGAGGAAGAAACTATAACAGTACCTTAAAGTTCTATAACTGTACAGTATACTGAAATATCCTTAGCAATGTCACTACCAGATGAAGAAATATACTTCCCAGAAGAACTGGAAAGTTACTCAAAACTGATTATTATCCATCAATTCTTAAACTAAATCTACAATCTCTTATTTAATTAGTCAGTATGTGGAGCCACTTATCATGTCATAGAAAGATAACAGTCACTGTGTTGGTTGCTGTAAAGTGATTCACTGTCTTAACCTGTTTTACGATGTAAGAAGTGAGGCATTGGAAATGAGGTATTACACTACAATAACTTGCAATGAAAAGATTTACTGTCTGAGCCACAGATGAGTGCTGTCAGATCACCCCAAGTCATGTTCCAGGTGCAAGAGGTATTACACTACAGTAACTTGCAAGGAAAAGATTTACTGCCTGAGCCACAGATGAGTGCTGTCAGATCACCCCAAATCATGTTCCAGGTACAAGAGGTATTACACTACAGTAACTTGCAAGGAAAAGATTTACTGCCTGAGCCACAGATGAGTGCTGTCAGATCACTCCAAGTCATGTTTCAGGTGCACTAGCAGCCACTCTAGTGTTGATCAGAATTTGTTCTTGGGGTAATGGCAAATAACTGAATTGTCTAAGAGATGGAGATGTGATTAGGACTGAATTATCAAAATCTGGCTGTGTTTGTTGACGTGTTCACTATAGAATGCTGTCTACTTTGTCTATAACTATTTTGTTGCAAATATAAAATTCATTCCTTTTTTAAAAAGGGCTGCACTTACTGCATACAGGAGTCTTGCGCTATACACTTTTTTGTAATGCATTTTCCATCACACCCTTAGCCTTACTACAGATATAAAAACATATCTGCATATACACATACACACACACACTGCCCTTATGTAAATCACTAGAGCCTATATATTTCTGCAGAAGCCACTTGAACCTTCCATATTTCTATCAAATGTCATGTTACAAAAGTTTTAATGTTTTCAAAACTGTCTATAGGCTGTATTCTCATTTAGCATTTTTTGGACTTTAGTAAACACCCTGTTGTTTAAAACAAAAGTATCAAAGAGTAAGCCATGCAGGCTACCAGACAAATAGGAATTTGCACACATGGCATTAGTATGCAAGCATCAAAAGACTGATATTAATTCTATAAGCTAAGCCTTTAGTTTCAATAGCACTCTAAAAATGGCACTCGCACTGTAGCACAGTTAAGAAGGGGTAGGGGGCAGCCACCTCCAGCAGGGATGCAAATACATGCAGATCAGGTATCAAGTTTGAAATATTTCCCATGCAGAATAACATGGCAAGCAGCCACATATACTGAGAAGTGAATACTCGGAGAGAGGAAGGAGCAACTGGGTGATTTTGGTCAGTTTAGGTTAGTAAATCCTGTATATTAGTGTATTGTCAGTTTGTATTAGCAAAGTTCATCACATGCAAAAAGTTGATTACACTGTTTTGTGCAACACTCATAAATATCTTCCGAAATACATAGCCATTCTATTGGAATAAAAAAAAAAGACAAAAGAGGCAGAGTGCACGTAACCAGACAGGCTGTGCCGCAAAGATTGGTCACACACTTTGAAATGTTAATATATCCAGTTTAGATGTTCCAGCACATTTTGAAACTCTTTCCTTGGCAGGAAAAATACCTCCCTAATATAGTATATTCAGGGACAGCAACAGAATGTACATGCTACTGGTATATAAATTGTATCAATGTCCCCACAGACTACAGATGGACTCTTTTTTTTCCTTGTGTGAGAAAAACTTTATTAAAGGTTTAGAAAGTTTAACTGCCAGAGCATGTGACTTTCTATTTTGTTGTAGTTTGTAAATTTCGCTACACAATTGATTATTTTCCCTCTTGTTATGTTCTGTTCTTATATAGAATATTACTAATCATGACTTAATATCTTGTTACTGCAGTTGTCTTTTATTTTTTAAATCTATTATGGCATACATTTTTAGAACTGTACATCCAAGGAAGCTTTTGCTGTTGGCCATGTTATTATAAAATCATTTTTGTATAAATTCAACTATTGTATTAAGTTGAAAATCTTTAATAAACATGATTTATTGAAAGAAAAAGAAAGACTGCAGACAGCCTTTATCCTGCCAAAGAAGCCAGAACGGATAGAATCCAGCCCACAAGTAGCTAGGTTAGAGTTTTTTCCTAATCTTCATCATGAAGTATTGGACTCCAAAAAATAAGGTAAAAACTTACAAAATAAAAGAAGGGTACGTACTCGATTTCCAGATGAGAAAGAAAAAAGTTCTGTTGACTTCTAGTTTTGATGGTATGGAGGTATAAACAGTAGGGTTCTACTGTTTGCCTGGTAAACTGCCAGAAAAACACAGTAATCCTATTCACAGATGCAACCTGGGGGAAGGAAAGCAAAGTGCAGTAAAACAATACAGCTACAGGTACAAAATCAACAATAAATAGGCAATAAATATACAGAGAATCAGCAATATACAATATAGCTGCAAAATCAACAGTAAGCTAGTAATAAAGATACAGGAGGATCAGAAATATACAATACAGCTACAAAATCAACAATAAACAGGCAATAAATATACAGGAGGATCATAAATATATAATACAGCTACAAAATAAACAATAAAGAGGCAATAAATATATGGCGAATCAGCAATAATACAATACAGCTACAAAATCAACAATAAACAGGCAATAAATATATAGAAGGATCAGCAATATACAATACAGCTACAAAATTAACAATAAACAGGCAATACATATATAGGAGGATCAACAATATACACAATTGCTACAAAATCAACAATAAACAGACTATAAATATACAGGAGATCAGCAAGATACAATGCAACTATCGAATCAACAATAAACAGGCAATAAATACACATGAGGATCAGCAACATACAATACAGTTACAAAATCAACAATAAACACACTATACATATACAGAAGAATCAGCAATATACAATATAACTACAAAATCAACAATAAACAGACAATAAATATACAGTTGTGGTGGGTGCATAGTTGAGTGCCTCTGAAGGTGGAAAGAAATAAAAATAACGTACTCACCATCATTCTTGATCTTCTATTAGTATCTTCATCATTGATTCACACAAATGGGTTCTGAGCCAGAGGGGAGCTAGAACTTTTCAGAGAGGCTGATGCTCAGGTAAGCTGCAGGCATGCACAGCGCTGTCAGGAGGAACTCACGGAACAGGCTTAAATTAGCACCAGAAAACAAAGGCACTGCAGGTAATGAAAATTACTATTTACTCAAAAAAATATAAAAGTAACAAGCCCCCTGCAGTACAGGAGCACAAACCTCAGCTGGTTTCACACTAGTTGTGTGTCATCCTCCTGCAGTGCCTTTGTTTTCTGATTGTGCAATTTGGACTTACTAGTGGCACGCTCATGTGTGGGATCTGAGGATTTCAGCTGTTCTTTACATTAGCACTAGCTCTCAACCACCTCAGTACCCTATTTACTGAGGATGTGCAGATTAACTAACATCTATGCACTTAACCTAAAGGCATAAGATAGCCCTAGTGACCCATGTACATGTAAGAAGGGTCAACAAATCAGAAACACTGTCTTCACAGCCCAAGCCAAGAACAAGGGGTGAAGACCAATAAACAGGTACAGAAAGCCCGGAGGATGGTGAGTGGGTGTGTGAGTCAATGGTGAAGATATTCCTACAACATCAAGAATTACGGTAAGTATGTAATTTTCATATCTTCCAGGAATGAATCTTCACCATTGATGCACGCAGATGGGTTAGAGTACCAAGCTCAGACAAAAGTCCCCCAGGTCAGGACAGGGCGGTGGGAGTTGAGGCTCACTCAGAACAAAAGTCTATTGAGGATCGCCCTATCAAAGGAGACATGCAGCCTGGCATGGACATCCAAAGCATAGAGCTTGATGAATGTGTGCACCGTGCTCCAAGTTGCAGCTCTTCAAATATCCCTGATGGGCACAGAGCAAATCTCTGCCAAGGACGTGTCAACTGCTCTGGTGGAGTGGGAACATACCTGGCCTTCCAGCTTGACCTGTGACATGGCATAGCAGTGGCAAAGAAAATTCACAATCCAGGCAGAAATATATTTGATTGTAACAGACTACCCCATCCAATTAGGATCAAAGGAGACAAAGAGCTGCTGAGCGTGACTGAAGTCCTTTGTTCTGTCAAGGTAGAACGTCCGGGCTCTCCTGACATCCAGTGAATGGAGAATGCACTCTCCTTAATTCTGAAAGTCAGTAATTTATGTAGTCAGCATAGGAGGCTGATTTAAGTTAAAGTCTGACACCACCTTTGGTAAAAACTAGGGGTGTGTGCAGAGGACCATTTTGTCTCTGTGGAAAAACAGTATACAGAGGATCCATGACCAAAGCATGGATCTCAGACACTCTGCAGGCAAAGGTGATGGCCACTAGGAAAGCCATTTTCCAAGTTAGAAATTTCAGGTCACACATAGTCATGGGCTCAAAGGGTTTACAAGTCAGCATGTCTAACACAAGGTTGATATCCTAGGTGACTACAGGTTTCCCGACTGGAGGCCTTGTGTGCAAAATGCCCTACAACAACCTCTTAAAGAGAGGCAGCTGGGTTAGAGAGAGGTTCTGTAAGGGCTCGTGGTATGCTGAAACAGCTCATAAGTGGACATTAACTGTAGAGTATTCCAAGCCTGCATCAGATCGGTCCAACAAGTACTCCAGAGCCTAGAATGGGTCCATATGAGTTTTTGAGCACTACACGAAAAATCATTTCCACTTGGCTGTGTAGAATTTCCTGCTGAAAGGATTATGAGTAGCCAAAAGGATCTCAGAGACCCTCAAAGATACTTTATTCTGGTTCACCTTGACCTCTTCAGGAGCCAGGCCTGGAGGTAAAGAGAGTGCAGATTGGGATGAACCAGGGACCCCTGCATCTGAAGGTCCATCCCACTTTGGCCAACACTGAAGGGTCTGTGCCACCTTCTGGCTAACCCCTTTTCTGCTCTGTTGTGACCATGCTTGGTCCTTTTGGTATTTTTTGTTTCTTTTTTCTCTTTATGCTATCACACTCCTGTGTATTTTCTGGTATTTACTGCTATGCTGTCCCATTCACCCCGGATACCCAGATCTCTACACCTGTAGCCATTGTTTGAACTGTACCCATTACTGTTGACCTCCTGTTCCCTACCCATCCATATTTTGTAAATATTTAGTTTCTGTTAGTTCATTATCACGTTACATGCTGTATTATTTTGTTATTATTTATTTATTTATTTCAAGGTTTTACAAGGAAGACATACTGAGCAGACTTCTGCTTGATTCCAGATGCGTCCTGGGGGAAGGGGCATGGGAGACAACACAAAAATAATTGCATCTGCGATGTGTAGCACAGCACAATTTATACTTGGATACATCAGAAAAATTATATACAAACAGTGCAGTATGTTCAAAATCACTTCCCTGTCAGCTGGAATTCATGAGCCAGTCAGGTAGAGTGAGCATTATACACTTGTTTTGTATTGCCTGTATGCCATTTCTATGGCCCAGATCATGCCTGAAAATGGTCCTCTGGATCAGAGCACTTACCCAGTCATCAAAGACATACATAAATAAATAAACAAATAAATAAATAAATGAGAGGAAGGGCCCTCAGCAGTGGCGGAGGAATAGCTAGTGCAGTCAGTGCAGTGGCACAGGGGCCCAACACACTTAGGAGCCCATTAAGTTATACACTATTTGCCACTTTTTGGCCAAAGAATCCATATTTTTTTCATCTTTGTTGTCTGTCTGTGACAGTCACACCCCCAGCTGAGCAGTCAGCTACAGCCTGCTGTGCCCACCCATACTGCAGATAGCAGTAGACAGTCGAAGGACGCACCAGTGTGTCGGCGATCTACTGCACTGGCACTGCTGCAGAGAAGAGCAGCAGCAGGCCCCACACCCCTGTGTAGTGTACTTACCACTGGCTGGTGTGGCAACGCTCTGTCTGCTCTGTCCCCTCTCTGAGTGAGGTTCACTGATGGGAGTGGGGACAGCCACTCTCGCTGAGTCCTCCGAAGTCTCTCAGTCAGCTGCTGTCTGTGAGATGGTGCTGCTGCTGGGGAGGATCAGCTGCAGGCCTCCTAGCAGTGGTGAGTGGTGATAGCGAGTCTGTCCGATGAGACGAGAGCAGGCACACAAGGAGGGCAGCATGGGTCCTTCAGCAAGCTCGAACCGTGCCTGCACCACATGACTGGCTGGCTGACACATCCTGTTGATTGGATAGGGACACTGTCAGTCAGTCTGTGGTAGGCAGGGCTGAGGGCTACATATATATGCACTTTGTAGGCAGCATGAGAGCAGGTCACATGATAATTAGATCGAGCTGAGCAAGCACTAACGGCTAAATGCAGTGTGTGTCTGTGGACACATCTTGTTCATTGTTTGTGACTGATTGATTTGTGATGGACTACTTATTAGCTAGGAGGATGATTAGGAGTAGCATAACATTGACAGCCACCTAAGCTGGGTGTCTGGCTATTTTGGAGGCATCAGCAAGGCAGCATAGCATCAGCCACCTTAGCTGGGGTTTTTCCTTTTTTTTGTGGCGTTTGTCTGAGGGCGGGAGTGAGTCAGATCAGGAGTCCTGTTGGGGGATAGGGTCACTCAGTGTGTGAGTGCAAGCAGCAGCATTATTAGTACAAAATACTAACTAAATAAATTATACAAATAATACTGTACTGCTTATTGCTGGCCAGGCCGGCACAGTAAAGTCACAGTCTCTCTCGGTCTGTCTACTCTACAGTACTGCTAGTCAATAAGAGTCTGTAGTGTGTTTGCCTTGCAGCAGCACTGCAGCAGCAGTGTGTGAGATTGCTGAGAGTAGGTCTACCACCTGACTGTGACTTTGTGACTTTTTTTTTCTGTGTGTCTCCAACCTGTGCCTTGCCTTGTGTGCTCTGCTGCCTGAGCCATGAGTCTCCCCTGCACCTGCTCTTGTCAGTAGCTGGCTAGCTAGCTGAGCTCTAGCTGCACTGCAGAATTGAACACCTCCTCATTTCTGTGAATGTGTGACTGACTCTCTCTCTCTCTCTGACTGAATTGATGACCTGACCACTTGTGTTTGTTTGGTCTTTGCCTCCATGACCCATCTTGTACAACAAACCTCTCTCCTTCTTTAAGTATCTTGCTGGCTAAGCTAACTCACGACAGAATCTCAGTCCTCCATCCTCATTATCCCTTTCTGATCTGTAGTTGTTGACTGACTTCTTTCTTGTTATTAGTCACAACTCACAAAGTTGCTCAGACTAGAGAACGACTGCCATAGTGCTATACTGTATACTACACTGACTGACTCACTGTTGAAATTGAGAAAAGTGCAGTGCTATAGAGTGCTGCCAGCTGCAAGGATGCACGTAACTGTGGTAAATAAGTAAAAAAAAAAAAAAAACACACACCACACAAAAAATAACCCTACCAAGTTAACCGTCCAGACCACGGTCTGCCCTCCCCTGCCCCCCCCAAAATAAAACACACTATAGTGGCAATGCAACACTGAGCACTCCCCAGTTTGTAACATAAATACAATAAGGGTGTTTGGGGGGGGGGCAAAAACAAATTTGGCAGATTAATAAGCCAAGTGATTCTAAAGTAAATATCAACTATAATAAAGGAGCACCTCATATCCTGAACTTCATGACCTATACCTCTCCTTCCCTCCCTGTTTGCCCTACAAAAAGTAAGTGACCTACATAAACAGTTCTGTGCAAAAGCAGTGGTGGTAGGTAGGTAGGGACTAGTGGGTACTGGACCAGGGGGACTGAGTACTGAGCTGGGGAGTTACCAGTAAAGAAGCACCTCCTCCAGACCTGCACCTTGCCCTGTGTGCCATTACTGCAGCCTGAAGTGAAGCAAGCAAACAAAAAGTATAACCTACATAAAAAAGTATAACAGTCGTTACAGTCCGGTGCAAAAGCAGTGGTGGTAGGTAGGGACTAGTGGGCTCTGGGCCGGGGGGACTGAATATTGAGCTGGGTGGTTACCAGTAAAGCAGCACCTCCTAGAGACTCCAGTCTCCAGATCTCACCTCACCCTGTTTGCCAATTGTGATTGCTCCAGACTGAAGCAAACAAAATAACTATTTCAGTAAATACATAAAGTCTTGCAAAGGTAGAGGTGTGTGAGTTCAAAGCAACAGCTTGTAGAAGGCAACTGGTGGGGCACTGAGGAACTTGTGTGTTGGCTGTGGCACTGTACCTTGGTTCGGTTAACTTGTGCAGCTGAAAAGAGTCTGACGTAGACGTTCAGATAGACAGCACAAGGCAGCGGTTTAGTGGAAGATCATTTTATCTTGTGATTTACAGCACTGTATATTGTAAATATAATACTATAGATGATAAATGCAGTTTATTATTGAATGTAAAAGATGCCTCCAAAATACAAAAGTGGGGCACAAAAGCATAAACAGAAGAAGGAAGAATTGCTGTTGGCTGCAAAGCTTCCTAAAATCAGCATTCTTTTCAAAACTGCGACTGAGTCTGACAACACACCTGATAAGACTGAAATCTGTGAAAGTGATAGTGGCACAGACACAGAGAAAGACAGTGGCTCTAGTACTTTGGCCGCCACCAAGATGACCTGTGCTGATTATCCTGATCCTGAAACTAACTTTGCTAAACAATCTAAATAAGAAACAGACATTGAAACTGTATCGGAGAAAGAACATGACAAAAAAGTGCTGCTTTAAACAGTGAAGGAGAAGAATTTGCTTTCCCAATTTTTCTCCTGTTGATAACAAAAATCCCACAGACAGATGTCATTTTCCTTTAGATATTAAGGATAGCCAAATAAAAAGATATATCATATCACAGGGTTCGTGTAAACCTGATGGACCATTTCCATGAGACAAAAATCAAGATGGGCACTGTTTCTCCAGAAGCTATTACAATATTACGACAAAGGCAGGAGTTACATTACCGCATTCTTGGCTTTATTACTCCCTCAAATTAGACTGTGCATATTGCAAGCCATGTTGGCTGTTTGCTGTTCATAGTGCACCTGTATATAATGTTGCATGGGTTAAAGGAGTTCGAGACTGGCTTCACCTAAGCAGCAAAATTGAATATCATGAAACATTAGCAATTCATCTAAAATCGTGCTTAGTGTATGAGTAGTGGCGATTACATGGCACAATCTATGAAGATTTTGAAACTCAAATACAAAAGGAGAAAACTTCTGGAGATAAGTTTTGGAGCATCTGATCAGTGTGACTCTTACATTAGCTATGTGCAATTTAGCTTTCAAGGGGCACAGAGAGATTTTAGGGCAAGGCAATATTGGGAATTTTCTTTCAATCATAAAGTGTTGGCTAAGTATGATCCCGTGTTAAAGCAACTCATTTCCATGCCCAGTGGATCGATTCGCTATCTTAGTTATACTATACAGGATGAACTAACTGAAGTTTTGTCAAAGATATTGAGCAGGATATTATTAACAAAATAAAGTCTGTGCCTTTTTCACTGTAATATTGGATACCACCCAAGGCATTGTGAAGATTGACCAGTTGAGTCAAGTTTTTTGGTATGTCACAATTGAAAGGGATGAAAGGGACATGGCAAGTGAGGTGAAAATCAATGAATCTTTCCTTGGTTTTCAGGAAGTTAGTGATCAGTCTGCTAGTGGACTTGAGAAGATAATAATCAGCTGCATCAAACAGAAAGGTTTAGATTTATCTAAATGTCATGGTCAGGGGTATTATGGGGCCTCTAATATGAGTGGTGTGTAGTCTGGTGTGCAAGCAAGAATATACCAGAAGGAACCGAATGCTACATATGTTCATTGTGCCACCCACAACTTAAATCTCATACTGAACGATTCCATTAGAGGAATAACAGAACTGAAGAATTTTTATGATGTGATCGAAAGACTTATACACTTTTTTCAGCCACAGCATAAAACGCTGGGCCATGTTATTTTCATTCTCTTCCACTTCAGAGCTTTCCAGCAACGTTACCTTGGAAAGGTTTTGCCCTACCCGATGGTCATCCCGATATGAATCGCTCCTTGCTCTGAGGTTTCAGTATTTAGGTGTTATGAATGCACTCACAAAAACATTCTTTAGAGCAAAGATGCAGATTAGCGTAATGAGGCTTCAGTGTTAAAGAAATTATTGGAAAAGTTTAGTTTTCTTTTCTTTTCATGCTCCAAAGATTCTGGAAACAGTCAATGCTGTGTCAAAACTGCTACAATCTAAAGATACAGACCTTTACAAAGCAGCAAACTTACTTCATAAAGCCAATGAAGAACTAGTTACTGTACATTTTGAAATTAGTTTGATGAAGCCAAAAATTCAGCAATTGCATTATCAGAAAAATGGGGTGTACAAGCAAAGTTTGAAGAAAAGTGCTTGAGAAAGGTCAAACGCCATTTTGATGAGCAATGTAAAGATGAAACACTTGCCGACTCAACAATTTTTCAAAATGAATGTGTTTTACAGGTGCCTTGATATAATAAGTGCACAACTTTCAACTCGATTTCAAAGCTTGCAGGTAGTCACTGATAGATTCAGCATAACCCAGCCAAGTATGCTCATTTCTGCAAATAATGATGATCTGTATAAAGGAGCTGAAAAACTGGCCCATCATTTCAACAAAGACATTTCTGCTGCTTTTCCTGGGCATTTGCTTTCATTCAGATCTTGTCTGAAATCTGAAATCTTAAAACAATCATCAGTGGAAGATTTGGCAAAACTATTAATTGTTGAAAATAATGCATTAGCATCCAGTTTTCCAGAAGTCTGTAGTGCACTTCTGCCATTTCTCACCATCCCAGTAACAATAGCCAGTGCTGAACGCTCATTTTCCAAACTTAAACTTATAAAGAACCACTTAAGGAGTAGTATGGGACAAGAGAGACTTCATAGATTGTGAATCTTATCTATTGAAAATGAACGAGCCAGAAAAATTTACCTACAGCAGATCATTGATGAGTTTGCAGAACGAGAGGTGCCCAAAAGGCGATTCAAATAGATGAGTAGAAAGTATTACTCTCTCCTCTCACTTGGCCTCTCGCTGAAGCTGTTGTTCTTTTTCCTCTGGCTCTCTCCAAAGCTGGTTTTCTTTTTCTTACTTCTCCAGCTCCATCTGGAACTTCTTCTGCTCGAATTCCAGCTTCATTTTCCTCAACTCTAGCTGTAGACTGATCCCTTCTGGCTCCAGCGTTGTGGTGATCTTCCCCTGCTGCTGTGGCTCTCAGTTCACACTGGTCCCTGGGACTGGATACTGCAGTGGACCCTGGCCCCTCCATGCCCAAGGTATGGTCCCTTCCAGTCACCAACTGTGACTTGAGGTCTTGGGCAGTCGCTTGTGCATCAGCTGCCACAACAGCCTCCAAGAGGTGCTGTTTGTTTCACCCCTCGCTCCAGACTCCTCTTTCCTGGCAAAACCGCCTCAGGTATTCCGCAGTGTACTCGCTGTAGGTGGAACTCATCTTCTTCCTTAATCTACGGCTACAATAGCTTGCACCAGAAAAAAAAAATAAAACAGATAGGGAACTTAGACTGTAACCACAATCATATAGTTCCCTTTTTTTAATCACTGCCTTGTTTTGTGTGTGAACTGTTACAGTTTATCATTCTAACATACTGGGCTATTAATGCTCATGTCACCAAATAATTTCACAGTATGCAAAAAACTCTTTTTGATTGCAGCACTGCAACCAAATCTTTTAGATCGCACCACTGCCAACCAGATCTGTCACAAATGCACTCCAGGGGTCAGACCTTCTGCTCCCACAGTGCCCAACCTCAAAGCGCAATATGTGAACAGTAGACAAACAGGGAAACCCTCCTGTCTGTTTTGGGTCTGAGCAACTACCAGTCTCAAGTCCTGGGGTCAAATATGAACCCTTTTTTGCTACCACGCCCAGGTAACAGGTCCAAATATCACACCCTCTTCAGGAAAAACAGTGCAATACTTAACCCAACGGACACACAACCTGGTTCACAATCTCCCTTCTCACTCAATTGAGACCTGGATATTTTCTTACCTTGCTGCATATGGTGACACACTATAAGCATTTTAACAGTTATGTCAGAATTATCAACACAGTCCCAATGTTCATAATCAAAATGAGAAAATGTCTCTGGCAGGATTTTAATGAAAACAAAGTTTACTAAAATTAAAAATCATAACTAAAATATAGAACATTTAGCCAGCCCGGTGGCACTGAAAGCTGAGGAACTGGATGCCACACCTCACTCCATGCCGGCGACCTGGGTTTGGGAGCGGACTCGGGTAGCTGGTGGGTCAGCCAGGGGGAGACAGGCTTGAGCGTCTGATGACAGCTTGTCTTCTCCGGGGAAGGCTGCAGCCAAAGCCAG
The DNA here is from genome assembly GCA_016271365.2 of Neoceratodus forsteri. Classification (NCBI taxonomy): domain Eukaryota; kingdom Metazoa; phylum Chordata; order Ceratodontiformes; family Ceratodontidae; genus Neoceratodus; species Neoceratodus forsteri. Next base: position 1,882,704,894 of record CM057452.1, read on the forward strand.
AGCACTGGTCTGACTCTGAGTGGAGACTCGGAGTACTACAAGCCCCGATTACAGGGGAATGGGCAGCCACTTTACTGTGCAGACATCCGCGCTGGTCACCTTGACATCAGGGGGCTGTGCACTGTGGGGGAGGAAGGAAAAGAGGAAAGACACCTGCTGGCTCTGGGAAGACAGAGTTCCTAGAGCATGCCTCCGATGTGCCCCACTCACCAGGACCACCATCTCGGCCCAACAAAATGATGGATTATGGGGCAAAGGGCCCCGCCTTGTTCCCACTCATGGGGAAAAACTGAAGCTCCATGGTGGAGTGAGAGGTGAGTCCTGGTGAGTGTGTGGTAGGAGGATGACTTGTTGGATGTCCTGAAGGGTCGGGGCTAGCAGACAGTAAGGAAGGATAAAGAGTGATTTAAAAAAAATATATAGAACATTTAACATTAATGGTACAGTCATAAAAATATATGGACAATTATGAACAAACCACCGTGTACTGAGTAACTAATTCTACCCCAGTTTCAGCTGGTAACTAGTGGTGCTGCAATTACCTAATTTTGGCAGAAGTGCTTCTGAAGTCCAGACATAAGTGTGATAAGTCTTGAAAAGTTGGAACAAGAGAGTGTTCTTTCAGGAGTCCAAAGCAGAAGAAGATTCTGTCCTTTCAAGCCAGCTGATAATATTCAAAGTTACAGTCCAAACCTCCCTGTGATGTCACAGCATACAAGGTCACTCTTAGTCCTGTAATTAACTTGTAACATGACCAAGGCATACCCAAATACCTCAGCTGGCTGCCTGTTTGAAAACTGCAAAGATAGCAATATCTTAATTATAAACAAGACAGTCTATTTCCTCATCAGAGCATAAGTTATAATAGCATTCCCCCTTTGATGTTTCAGAATAACACCCTGCAAAACATCTCTCTTAGCTGTGAGAATTTCTACAGGTATCTGTCAGAAATGGCTTCCCTTCTGATGTCATAAAATGTAACATTTTTATGACTAGTTTCCTTGGCTCAAAGCAGTGGCTGTTTTACAACCTGTTATAGCAGCTAACACAGGCTCTGACAGGTAGGTGTAAAAAAGGAAGCTCTTAACTAGTTTATCCACTGGGTCAGTGAGAGGGCAGACCCTTCTTTCCTCTCTTTTAAAATCTCATGTTCCATGATGCTTTGCTGCTTGGCCTGTTTCCTAAGCAGAAGTCTAAATCATATATTTATATCAATATTATATGCACATAACTAGTAGACGTTTATCACGTTACACTAATGACCACTCGTGAGTGTTGGCTTCTGTTTGGCTAAACTCGTCCACCAGGATATTTTGAATTCCTGCTAAGTAAACTGCCAGGATAAAAACACCCTGTTCTAGACACTATAACCACACTCTCAGTGCCTCTCTACAGAGAGAAAGATTACTCCCTATGGTTATTGATGTAGTACATAACAGACTTGCTATCCATCTGGAAGAGAGTAGTACCTTGTGGCTGACAAGGTCCACAAGGGCCCGCTGGGCATAGAAAACTGCTCTCAGTTCCAACACACTGATGTGAAGATGGAACTTTACAGGACTCCAAACTTCCTGAGTATGATGTCTCCAATAATGGTATCCCCATCTCAGCAGAGACGCATCCATGGTGAGGGTTACCTGAGGCTCTGACTGAGAGAAAGGGAGATCAAGGAAAATGTTGTCATCCTGTACCCACCATGCAAGAGATCAAAGCAGAGGCTTTGTCACCTTGATGGGGTAAAACTGAGGGTGCAATGCTGGAGACCACTGCATACTGAGCATCCACTGAGTTGTTTTCATGTGCAGTCGTGCTACAGGTGCCACAAACACTGAGGAGGCTATCAGGTTCAACATGCACTGCACAGAGTGTGCCCAAACTGACTTCTGCTCCATAATGTAATGCCCCATCTGAAGGACTGCTTTCCTTCTGTCCTCTGGAAGGAAGGCCCTGGCTTTGGTGGTGTCCAGAATGGCCCCTATGAAGAGGAGATGCTGAGAGGGCTGAAGCTGCGACTTCTCTAGATTCAGGATGACTCCCATGTAGGTGAGAAACTGTGAGGCTGTGACCACTGCTTGTTCCTTTTCCTACTTGGATGGACTGGCTAGAAGCCAGTTGTCTAAACAGGGAAAGACCTGGAGTCTTACTTTTCTTAGTTGAGCTGCAAGGATGGCAAAGCACTTTGTAAAGACTCAAGCACTGAGGAAAGCCCAAAGGGCAGGACTCTGAATTGATAATGTTGACTTAGCACCACAAAGTGGAGGAATCTGTGGTGGCTGGGGTGGACTAGGATATGCTGGTAAGCATCCTTCATAGCCAGGGAGGCTAACTAATCCTGTGGCTTGAGGAGTGCTAGCAGAGTCCCCAGAGATGTAATTTTGAACTTTTCTCATTCCATTAAACTTGTTCAAATTTATCAGATCTAGAATGGGGTGCATGCCCCCTGACTTTTTTGGTATAGGAAGTAATGTGAGTAGAAGCCTGTGTTGCACTCTGACTCTGGCACTATTTCCATTGCCCTGTTGCTCAGAAGGTGCACAATCTTCTTCTCCAGAAGGTCTGATAAGTGGGTCGAGAGAAGGAGTTGCTTTCTGGGTGGATAATCCAGAGGGATTGCTGTAAAATTCAGAGAGTAATCCTCTCAAATTATTTTGAGCTACCACATTTCTGTCATAATGGATTCCCATTAATGGTAAAACTGTGTCGGAGGAAGTAGGCTGTTGGTTAACTAGGATCTGCAGCTTATCCATTAGGTAGGGGAATGGGCAGGCTAGCTGTGCCAAGCAGTCCTTATCTGCTACCAAATTCTGTATTTCTATGTTTCTATGTGTCAGGCGGCCACCAACTGGAGAGAAGAGGTCTGCCTCAGGCAGCTGAAGCAGGACCAGGGCTGGAACTTCAGGGAGTGGCACTAGGCACTTTGAGAGGGTTGTGCCTTTGGATGCACTTTCTTTTGTGGCTGGGAAGGCTGGAATTTGGCTTGTGTCCCCCTGTCCTTTCCTTGAAAGGACTGCTTATTATAGTAGAAACCTCACCCTTTCCCACTTTAAGGATTAGAAGGAGGAGGAGGAGAAGGCCTAGAGGCATTAATAGCCATTCTGATTTTCAGAGAGACCTCAAAAGACTGTTCCACCTGCTGTCCAAACAGATAACACCTATTAAATTGAATATTCATAACTTATTGTTGGACATCATCAGAGAAACCCAATGTACAAAGTCAGGAATGCCTTTTGATGCAAACTCCTTCTGCTGCGGAGCGTGATGCAGTGTCACAGGCATCCAAAGCCACCTTGAGCTGATGACTGTTAGACTCAATACCATGACTTATAGTCTATAGAATCTTCTGTTTGGTCTAGGATTCAGGCAGGGATTCTTCCAGAGACTTAAGAGAGGTCCAGAGGGCATACTCATACTTAGAAAATGCCGCTGATAATTGGCAATCTTCATGTTAAGGGTAGCAGCGGTGAAAGCCCTCTTCCCCATATTTTCAATCTTGCATGATAACTTATTAATAGGTTGCAGAGTCACTTCCTAGGGACTGATAGCTTTGTCATTCTCAACTAAAATGACAATCTTGTCAGCAATAGGCTGAGAAACAAGGATAGGCATGTATTTAGGAACAGTGTACTTATGGTCTATCTGCCTACAGGTAGAGAAAATAGAAGCAGGCCTATTCCATGCTGCATCCAAAAGGATCTTAAACACAGAGGGAATAGGAGGGATAAGATTGACCGGCATGGTAGAAATGTTGACCCACTCCAGACAGAGATGTTTACCCGGGTCAATAGCTGAAGGCTCAAAAGCAAACATAGCATGCATGTTGCGAGGAAGATCCTAAAAAGAGAGGTTCTCCTGGGGAACAGGATGGATCAGGAGTGTCCATGCTATAAAAGGAGTCATTGTCACAGCCATCAGAAAAGTTGAGTTTGGGGTCACAGTTGTCCCCCTCCAAGTCCTCCCTGGGGGAAGGGTCCAGAAGAGGAGTGGACCGTAGCTTCCCTAACCAATCCCCAAGAAGTAGGCAACACTGGCAACACCGGAACCCATAGAAAAGGGGCCAGTGCCTGAGGTGGCGCCACAGTCTGAACTGGGTCCGGCACCCAGGGTCCTCACTTATGCCAGAGGACATGCTGAGCCAGACCTCAAGAGAACTGAACTTGGCACTGAACCTGGCACTGAAGGTCCCATGGGCACTAGCATAACTGACAGAGGTACCAGGGCTGGTCCCACAGCAGTGACATCAAATGGGGGTGAGGCCAGAAGGGCAGACGTCAGTGACATGGTCACCAGCAAGGACCCAGAGGACACTGATGTAGCCCAATGCTCTACCTGGCTAGAAGGCCCCAACTTCAATACCTCCAGCCCAGAAAGCCTGAACCCTGCTCCATAAGAAAAGGCATATGAGCCAGACACTGCACTCACTGTTCCATAAGAGCTGCCCAGTGGTACAACTACACACCGGAGTCCCCACAAGTAGATAGGGAAGGACTCCAGGACTGTGACCTCTACCTCTCATGAGCAGAGTCTGTCAGTCAGACTGATGGTGCCAGGGAAGGTCTTCTGCTCTGAGATGCCAAGGACCTCACGGAGGGTGACCTCAAGCGGTAACATTTCTTCCCCTTCCAATGGGAAGAGAAAAAACTCAAGGTCACATTCCCAAGTGGGATCAGGAACAGTCCAGCTTCTTTCTTTGTTTCTGGGAGAACTGTCCTCCCTCCTGAACACAGGCCCACCCATCATCAGAACCCTACCATGAAGGGGAAGTGGTGCAGACACAGCCTCACCACTGAAGCAGCCTGCCTAAAGAAGCTCCCTACCATCGTCATCACAGTCCATGGTTGCCATTGTTTGGTAGGGCTGGAAGAGCTGAAAAAATAATTCGATTTTTTTTTTTTGCTAAATTGATATAAAAATAGCAAAACCTGATTGTTTTTTTGCTAAACTGACTCATAATAAAAAAACCTAATTCATAAAAACGTGAAGTTCTCACTACTGGTGGGTGAGTGATGTATCACTGAAGTGCACTCAACAGCGGGGATAAAAGGAACTGAAGTGGTTGAGGGCTGGTGCCAAGGTAAGCCTGTGCTGTGAGCTCCCCCATGGTGCCATACATGTACACAGCTCACCTCGGCACCAGCCCTCCTGAAAATTAGTGGCTCCCACAGGGAACTAGCACCTCTGGCTCAGAACACATTCATGTGACTCAGTGATGAAGACTGATTCCTGGAAGATCTGTCTTAACCAGGACTGCATGTTTAAAAGAGACAGGAAATTTGGCCTAGCTGGCAGTAGTTAGTATTGTTCCTAGTAACAGAAATGAAACGCTTACCTACAAATGAGTCATATTTAACTGTACCTGGACAAACACTGATGTGAAAAACTGTATATTCAATCTTTTTCCTTTGATGGGCAACATTCTGCATAGCTCTCTTCATGGAATCAGTAATTTGGAGTTTTCACTGTCATGATTTATGTACAGAATGCTGTGCTTGAGCTACTGTCCTATCAGAACCATGCAGAGAGTTCTGTGCACAAACTGTGACACAGCAAAACTTCCAGATCGCTGGTTCTCTGGAAAAAACTGTTTAACAGAATGCTGTCCATAAAAACAAAACAATGCAAAATACAGTTTTCCACATTACTTTTTTATTCAGGTACAGTTGCATAACGATCATTTCAGCTTATGGATATCATTTCTTAAAGTGAGCACATTATAAACAGCTGCAAATTAGAAATCATTTCCTATCTTATTTAAGCTGATTGCTTTGTTGTACTTAGTTCATGCTGGAATGTTCTCACAGTTAGGGGTTGGCAGCTGCTGCTAATCTTTCATTACACTGGTTTCTGTTGATTGATTCTTAATCAGAGGGGGGAAGGGGCTCCTGGGGCCCCAGTGCTCTCCTGGGTGCTGCGTAGATCAGTGTAGTGGTTACTGCTGCATGGGGTGGCTCCCATGCTGAGAGGAAATTCCACCACTTTGCACAGGAAGCTACTGATGTGGGCCTTAGTGGGTGCAGGGAGTGAACCAGGACTGTCTGCCCTGACCCTTGGATAGTGCAGCACTCAGTATCAAGGAAAAACACAGCTTGTGCACAGGTCTAGGTTTGAGATGGGGCTACATGGTCCTAGATGTCATGGGGAAATCTGGGCAATGTATAGTGAGAAGGGGGAGTAGAGAACTCCAAATGACAAAGGAGATGATCCACCATTGGTGGGGGGAGCAGGGTGCCCTCATTTGGGGAGGGCCCCCAGTGGGGACAGGGTAGGGTAAGTTGAAGCTTTTGAGTGGGGGGCAAAGCCCAGCCTCTAAAAAGAGGCTGCAGTAAAGGGTGGAATAGTTCAGCAGACACCACAGCAAAGATTCAAACCAGGTGGTATAGCTGACATAACTTATGCAATAGCTATACTGGGTTGTTAAATGTTTACCTATGTACCTATCGTTAACTCTCTATGGATTATGTTCTGGAACATCAATGGTTTAAAAAACACAAATTAAGTGGAAAAAGGTATGGGGTGTAATTAAAAAGGCCCATTCAGATGTACTGTATTGTTTATGCAGCAGACTCTTGCCACAGGGGCTGAGCTGCAACATGTTAAGAAAAAATGAGGGGAGGAGGGCATTTAGGCTGAATCAATATTTAACTCGAAAAGCTAGGGGCACCGCAATATGGACAGGCCTGCAAGTGCAAGCTAATGTGTTAAAAGCAGTTGACGGTCCAGGTGGGTGGTTTACGTTCATGAATTTGCAGCTTGCCACAGGGTGGGAAATAGTCTAGAGGTTAGAGTAACGAGGTGTGAATGAGCTTGGTACATTCAGCAGTCCAGACCTGGGTTTGATTCTCACAACCTCCACTTGCATACTGTTTGACTCTGAGCAAGTCACTTAACCACCTAGTGCTCCCAGGTCACCCCTGAAAACAGGCACTTGTGCCTAGTGGGCTTTAACCGGTTACCAAAGACTAAAATACAAAAAAAATAAAATAAAATAAAATAAAATTCTGTTGTATTCATTTTATAGCCCAACTATGACACTGGAGAGTTTTACACAAAATTGGCAGTGGAAATGGCACAGTTCCTGCAGAAAGAGATCATGGGGGTGATGACAGCTGTGTGCTTGATAGCATCATGGATTGCTTCTCTAAGCAACCGTACACAGTAGGCTCACCAAGAGCTTGGAGTTGCTGAGATTTATCATCAAGCAAAATAGGCTAACCCCTCTATGTGGGAGTACACATATTATTTGCATGCCTGTGGCACATATGTGAGAATCAACCTTGTACTGGCTAGTCAGGGGATATTGTGAGATGGAAAGGAGATCAGTCATGTCATGGACTGATTACAGTGTCCGACTATGTGCCCACAGTCTTGCACTTGGTGGGGGCCTAGAGGGGATGGGGATGTGCAGAGACAATGGAAACTGGACTCTATGTTGCTGCAGGATGCAGGCTTTAGGGCACAGATGATTGGCATGATTGAGGAGTTCCCAGAGCACAAGCAGGGGAAACATCAGAATCAGTGAGTTGGGAAGCTCTGAAGGGTACACTCATAGGGGAAATCATTTTGTATACCTACTGACCATCACAGCAAACTCCTGAAAGGGAATTTAACTGAGCTGGAAAAAATTATAGCCAGTTGAGAGGCAGCTCACAAGCAGAACCCCACACCTATATATGGGGTATAGGGACCTGCAGACAGTAAAAATCGAGTACAACCTCTTCAACACCTGTCTCCTGAAAGGGCAAATAATAAAAGCTAGGGCAGGAGCCTATTTTGAAGAGGATGTAGCAGGGAAGTGGCTGGCATGGCAGCTGCAGGCCAGAACTGGGGCTGCCCTATCACTAAGATCCAGAAAGGGGGAGTGGAACAACTATAGTACCCCAAGACATAGAGGAGGAATTCTGAAGGTTCTACCAAAAGCTTTACTCTTTAAATTGTAGTGAAGGGGAGGTGGAAATGGTGTCTTTCATAGGGAAGGCCCCAATAACACAGCTCTCCAAGGAGCAGAGGAAGGCACCATTTCAAAAAACACTACTGCACTCAAATGACACTTTCCACAAAATGGAGTGAATAGTTCAAATCACAGCTTTATTGTAGTCATCGCCACAATGGGAAATAAATCAGCCAAACTGTTTGCCACAAACTTGCCCCGGTGCTTCGGGTTACAGTCCCTTCATCAGGGGAAGGCAATGGAAGCCCCTGTGCAGTGGGAGGAGGTTCAAGCTCTTGAAAGATAAGATGCCAGGGTCTGATAGCCTACCAATTCTTTTCTACAAAGTACTCAGGGGCAACATTAAGTTGCTGCTCATGGGAATGCTAACAGAAAGTCTCCAGCCTGGTGTGCTGCCCCTATCCACGTAGTCAGCTGCTACTATAGTGTTACCCAAGCCTATGCTTCTCCTACTACTACCCTTCCTATAGCAGACTACAATATTTTAGCTAAGGTTATGGCCTCCTGTTTTGAAAAACTTCTCCTGGGAACTAATTCAAATGGAACAGTTAGGTATTGTTAAAGGGAGGCAAGGCAAAGGTAACATCTGCAGAACTCTTAATGTGTTATGGAGGTGGAGGGGGGCAGGAGGGCCATTAAGGATGCTCACTTTAGACACAGGGAAGGCATCTGACCATGTGGAATGGGGATAGTTCCACCAAGTTTTGGAGCACTTTGTTATAGGTCCTGACTTCCAGAGGGTATCTGACCATGTGGAATGGGGGTATCTCCACAAAGTATGGCACACTTTGTTATAGGTCCTGACTTCCAGAGGGTATCTGACCATGTGGAATGGGGGTATCTCCACAAAGTATGGCACACTTTGGTATAGGTCCTGACTTCCAAAGATGACTATGCATGTTGTACAATGGCCCAACAGCACAGGTCCTGGTAAATGGGAGACACACAAAGTTGATCCAGCAGCACCCAAACAGGATGTCTCCTGTCCCCCATTTTATATGTGTTGTCGCTAGAGCCCTTGACAGAAGCTTTGAGGAGGGATCTGGGAACAGAGGGGTTCAAAGTTGAGGAAGTTGTCCATAAGGTATCTTTGTTTGCAGATGATCTCCTCCTGTATGAAAGATCCCCTAAAGAGGCCCTACCTCATCTGGCCACTCTACTGCAAGAATATTAAGTATCCCAGGACAGAAAATAAACTCAGGTAAGAGCGAGATCATGTATGTGGGAATGGGTGGGGATGGTGAGGGCCAGGCAGAGCTAGCAATACCTGCTGATGACACTCTGAAGTACTGGGGTATCCACAACCCAAAGTGGTTGAATAAATCCTATGAGGCTAACTTCCCTCTGCTGCTCAAGAAGGTAAGGAACGACCTGGTAAGATGGGAGGGCTATGGGTCAACAAATTAAAATGTGCGTCTTCCCATGCATCCTGTACTTGTTACAGGTGTTGCCTATCAAGGTTCCCTGAAACTTCTTTAGGAAGGTGAAAAGCCTCTTTCATAAATTTTTCTGGCATGGGGAAATCAGCCAGGATTCATCCTGACACTCTGCAGAGACCATATGGGAAGAGGCCTGGCCCTTCCACATATGCAGCATCATTACTGAATAGCCCAGTTATTCTTTTTTTGGCCAAGTAAGAGGGGACACTGTACCCCATTAGAGACAACTCAAGGAGCAGGATATGGGAGGAGGCCCCTCCAATGGACCATGTCCTAAGCCCAGCCTTGGGGAGCATTACTACTGGAGGCTCAAAAAAACCCTTCACATCCCTAGCCAGAGCAATATGGGCAGCAGCCCACTGGTTTATCATACATGGTGTGGAAATATCCATGGGAACAGCCTTAACTGATGTCTTCAAGGATAATAAAGGCTACACCACTTTTTTGCATCAGGGACTTCTGAACTGGGAGAAGAGAGACACTACTAGTGTTGTTTCCCTCTACGGTGATGGGGGGGGGGTTGCTATCTTTTGTGGATCTCAGGGGGCAATGGAAAATCTCAGCAAGCTTGTTTTTCATATGCCTGTTTATTAGGGGCCTACTATAGGCTGATCAGAAGGGAGGCACAAAATACTCCCCAGTGGAACACATTTTATCAAGACCACAGCCAGGAACCAAACCACTCTCCACATTCTATAAGCTAACATGGGCCAGTATACTTCCGACTAATAGAGACTACAGGGAGGTTTGGAGTAGGGACCTGGATCAGGAGGTCACTGAGGAGATATGGCTTCAGGCAGTGGCACATGCTAGAACATGTGCCAGATCAAACTGCCTCTGGAAAATCCAGTATAATCTCTTGTATAGGAAATATCTTTATCCAGCCAAGCTCCATAGGCTCAAACTCGACACTAATGATACCTGCCAGATGAGCAGAAGTGAGGTTGGGACATACATCCATATTACTTTAGAATGCTTGAAAGTCATGCCATTCTTGGAAGGGGTAGACAGTATAATGGAAGAAATCACTAGGTGTCACCTACTTACATCCACATTACAATGAGTCTTGGGAGCTGAACCCCGAAAAAGGATTCCCAGAAGTATGGCCCTTATGGAGTCTGGCCTTAAAGACAGCCAGAAAAACCCTGACACAGGCATGAGGGGTGGTGGACCCACCCTCGGCAACCCACTGGATACATAACCTCTTAGACTGCATGAAATTAGAGACAGCATAAGTATATGCCCTGCCCTATGGGGAAAAGGATAAGTCTGAAGCCATGTGGCAGTCTATTCTCAGAGGATTACAGGACAGCACACTATCTGGCTGAAGTTGGTCAATGTAAGCCTCATAGAGATGGGGAAGGTGAGACAGTCATAGGGGAAAGGCCTAAAAGGTGGACATGAATGGGAATTTTTTTGTTCCTGGGACAAGTAGATGGGGGGGGGGCAGCTTGTCAAATAACCATTGACCAATTAGGGGATGAACAGGTACAACTACAGTAAATACGTGGTATAGTGAGCTCTTGTATCTATGAGTGCTGCTTTCAGATGTACATTGTAACCAATGTATATGAATTGTCATCTTACATGACAAAAGTTGTACACTGTAATGCCTGAAAAAGTTAAAAATAGAGTTTAAAAAAATAAACAGGTAGATGATCAGCAATATATAATACAGCTACAGAATCAACAATAAACAGGCAAGAAATTTGAAAGAGGATCATCAAGCTACAATACAGCTACAGAATTAACAATAAATAGACTATCAATATACAGAAGACTCAGCAGTGTACAATGCAGCTACAGAATTAACAATAAATAGACTATAAATATACAAGAGACTCAGCAGTACACAATACAGCTACAGACTTAACAATAGACTATAAATATACAGGAGACTCAGCAGTGTACAATACAGCTACATAATTCACAATAAATAGAATATACAGGAGACTCAACAGTGTACAACACAGCTACAGAATTAACAATAAATAGACTATAAATATACAAGAGACTCAACAGTATACAATGCAGCTACAGAATTAACAATAGACTATAAATATACAGGAGACTCAGCAGTGTACAATACAGCTACATAATTCACAATAAATAGAATATACAGGAGACTCAGCAGTGTACAATACAACTACATAATTCACAATAAATAGAATATACAGGAGACAGCAGTGTACAATACAGCTACAGAATTAACAATAAATAGACTATAAATATACAGGAGACTCAGCAGTATACAATACAGCTACAAAACCAAAATAAGCAGCCACAAAATATATACAGGAGGATCAGCAATCTACAATACAGCTACAGTATCAACAAAAACTGGCACTAGATCTACAAAACAATAAGCAATATACAATGCAGCTACTGATCTATAATAAGCAGGCAATACATATACGGGAGAATCAACAATATACAATAAAGCTAAAGAATTAACAATAAACAGGCAATAAATATGCAGGTGTATCAGTAATATACAATACAACTACACAATTTACAATAAATCTCCAAAAAAAGTGGGTAGGCATTGCTGCAGGGAGTCCATGATTCTCTCCATGACCTCTGTTTCTGCAACTTTAACATTCAACCTCTCCATCATAGGTATGATGGATTGGAGATGTTGATACAGAACAGCAATAAGTGGTGGGGGACAGACTTGGGGGTGAAGGGGGAAATCAACATGGAGGAGGGCGGTAGCTTGTCCTTCAGGGTGACCCTCCTCTGACTCTCCTTTTGGTATCTCTCACAGAGACAAATTTACGTAAGTGTGGATGATGGCAAAACCTGGAACTGAGTAGCCCAAGTTATTTCCAGTTATTGATGGTTATTTTTGTTATTTGAATGATGATTGTTCAGATTGGTTTCCAACCTTGTACATTTTAATTGTTCAGTATGCTGAGGAACATTCAGTATGTCTTTCTTTATTGTACCTAATTGCAAACTGTTGGACTATGTGGACACTAAAATTAACTTTCTATCCTTAAATAAAGAGAAAGTTAAAAAAAAAGAATTAACAACAAATAGGCAATAAATATCCGCAACTGTCAGAATTATACCATACAGCTCCAGAATAAGCAATTAACAACAATAAATACACAGGAGGATCATCAATATACAATACAGCTACAGTATCAACAATAAGTAGCACCTAAAATTCTACAGGAGAATCAACAACAATCAGGGAATAAATTTGCATGAAGATTAGCAGTATATAATACAGCTACAGAGTCAACAATAAATGACAATAAATATACAGGAGGAGTAACAGTATGCAATACAGCTACAGTATCAACAGAATCATGCATTAAATATACACAAGAATCAGCAATATACAACCCAGCTACATAATCAACAATAAACAGGTAATAAATATGCAAGAGGATCAGCAATATACAATACAGCTACAGAACCAACAATAAACTGGCAATAAATACACAAGAGGATCAGCAATATACAATACAGCTACCTAATCACAATAAGCAGAAAATTAATATACAGAAAAATCAGCAATATACAATACCAGAGCTAAAATCTCGGTTTGGGTACAAAGGGAATTACTTCCTTGGGTCTACCAAATGGGGGAACCCAATTTTCTGAGGGGAGGGAGATATTTTTTTTGGAGGGAAGGGTCCCTAAGAAAAATTACATTTTGTTTGCTGATCTGTGTGAGTGTTAATAAAAAGTATACTTACAGTTGTGCGTCTTCTGGTCTTCCTTTTGGGTGCTTCTCTGTCTTTGATGACAGATAACAGACTAGTCAGTAGATGTCAAAGGTGTTACAACAGACACAAAAGTGTAAAAATAAGAAAGAGACTGGGTCAAACAGCAAAACAGATAGTCACTGAAAAAAGCAGCCAAATGAATGAAGACAGAAAATATTGAGCTAACCAGGTGATCAAAATAATGAAACACAAAATACTGAGCTAAAACATCTGGCCTCCCCATTAAACTTATTAAATTGGTCCCTTTGTCTGATGTGTAAGGTTAAGGCCTGAATCTAAGTCTCCTTTCTTCTGTTCTTCATTTTTCCCCATGAGTTTGCAGCTCATTCAGAATCTACAGTTCCCCTAGTGCCACCAAGTTCTGAGATTATCATAAAGTTTTGTACATTTTTATTGTTCAGAGAGTTCCTGAATTTGGATTGTATTTGGTTCTGAGTACTGAAGACATGTTCACATTCTACACTTGCTACTGGCATAACCACTGCAATCTGATGAAGCTTTTCAAACTGTAAACACACCAGGATGCTCGTTCAATTCAACCTCCACAAGCTGCTGGAATAAAGAGTGGTAGCAATCATTTGAGACCATGATCTGTTTTAGTAAAATGTATTCCCTTTTTGCTGATTCTGTAGCTAGGTCAAAAAAGTAGAAGTGCTTCGGTATTCTATCTTCACCATACTGTAGGTACTTAAATCATCTGGCTGTTGTTTCGCTATTGCAGCTGTCTTGGGTTCTAAAATGGGGAAGCAGCTTAGTATGTCTGAGCTTCTTGAGGGAAACATCTGTGCAGTTCATCAATTAAAGCACTGATATATGTGCTTTCTAAGCTGTCAAAAGCTGGCCTCTAAGGGTGAATGTCAAAGAGTTTATCACCTTTGTATTCATTGCCTTCAAGATCAGTATTGAAAAATTGTCTCTCTGATGGACCTGGGTTTTTAATTAAAGACCTTACAGCATCTTTTGTACTTGTGACCACTGGTAGCACAGTGAAGAAATTGAGATTTTCCTTTTGGAACTGTTTTGAAAGAAAAACAATATGTGACAAGATGTCCAGCATTACGTGATAAAGAGCCACCAAATTAAACTGACATAATGACAACAGTCTCTTTGCTTTGTCATTATCAGGTGACTTGGAAGAAGACACATGTTCTAACACATCTCTTAATGATTTAAGAGTCCTGCACGTAACAGACACTGCACCGTAACTGGACAGCCTCTGAACTACATGAGGCTGGTTCTTCCAGCTTTTTCTGTAGTTCATGCAATTTGTTGTTTCTGATAGCAGAATTACTGAAGAAAATTAAAAATGAAATGAACCTCAAGTCTCGTTGATAGTTTTTTTTTTACTTATTCCACTGACTGAGCTGCATCACTGGCACACAAGGCTAACCGATGGGCTATGCAGTGGACTCCAGCCAATTCAGGGTTATAATCAGTTCTTAGTTTTTGTACTACACCTTGATGACAACCGGTCATAACTGATGCTACATCAGTACAGACAGCAGCAAGTTTTTTTTTACCAGTAATGCCCTAATGCCCCTGTCATTCAGGAGTTGACTAAGTGCCCCATAATAGTGTTAGCCTTTCCATCAATAACTTCTATGCTGCAATAAAAGGGAGTATATGAAGAAATGTTGTCTAAGTATTGTATGTAAACTATGACTTTCTTGCTACTGCTGATGTCTGTGGACTTCTCCAGCAGGGCCGGCCTTAACCATTCTGGGGCCCTGTGCAAACCCCCTCTGTCGGACCCCACCACTCCATTCCCTGAAAACCTCCCCCCAACATCCAACGTTTACACCTGTCCTGCACTATACCATATTAAGATATGTATTGTTAAGTATTATAATTTATTGTCTTATACATAAAAAGAAAGTAATTGCAAAATGTTGTTAAAGTCTATTGTATTTATTATGCAACATCGATCACAAGTTACAAAAATACTTAGGAATGGTCAGAAGGGACTCTAGTAACATCAGCTCCACCCCCCCCCCTTCATAAACAGGAATTAATAAACAAAGTACTGATTTATAGGATATATACTACAACACATGGGCTGGTATTTTACTGACAGGTCAAAAATACATAAAAACTTAGTCATTGCAGTTACTACATTGATACCAATATAGCATTTAATTATTGCACTAATTGTCCTTTCTGAAACAAAATGTTCAGTTATTTGCTGTAAATAAAGTGTTTTAGTGTATTGATCTATAGAGCTATTCACGATTTTAACTCTTTTAAGTGTCAACAGACACTCAAAATTATCTATGAAAGGTGCACAGTACAAATGTTAACACAATACAATGACTTTTTTATTGTAACTGCTCAGCTTGGTTACTAAATATTGATTAGCTAACAGAACGTTCATTACTGCAGTATTTATAAGCATTGGTATTTCAACTACATTATACTATACTATACACTTCTGTATAATGGGCAGTTACATGAAATCAACTCTTCTAGACTTTTGTGTTGCAAAGCCCTTGATTAGGTCCCAATAGTCAAGCTTCCTGGCTTATTCCCTTTCAATTGAAAATGTGGATAATCCAGTAAGTCTGTCTCGACTCATTGAAAAAAGAAAGTAGACATTTATAAGTTTTATTTTGAAAAGCTGTGTTCCACCAATATACCCATCACTGGAAAAGTCAATAAAATATGAAATGCAATAAAAGCATTTGGATAGAGTTCAATAATTTCACTCTTTTGAATGTTTGTCAGTATCTGAATAGTAGATTGATTGTGTTCAGGTATTCTGGCTGATGAATGTAACTCACTTGGCAAGTCTTCTGCATCAATGTCACTGGTCCCATCCTTTCCTCTTAAGCAGATCTGCAAGTCTTTGCAATGATTAAGAAGCATGTCCTTCTCCATTTTTATGTTTGCTTGCACGCATGTGCAAGAAACATAGTGACATCATCCGAGTTTCTGGAGGTGTGTCACCCCCTCTTCCAATTCCCTCCGTGTGTTTGCAGGCGCAGCCACAGTTGCCCAATGCATGCTGCAGCTGTCTATGACAGCACTCGAGAATGCAGTAGCTTACAGTTGAAAGGGAGAGAGCCGTTTCAGTGAGCACGATCAGATAAGGGAAGTGCTCACTGAAGTGCTCTCCCCCCCTTCCCCAAACAGTCTTCCAGGTGCCATGTTGGGAGCCCACTCCAGCGTGGCAACAATGTGTTTGGCCAACTGGGGTGCCCAATCCCCAGTCAGCTCCACAGTCCCCCCCAAAGAGGTTACCGAGTGCCACGCTGGGAGCCCACCCCAGTGTGGCAAAAGTCAGAATGGCCGACGGGGGTGCCCAACCCCTGTCGGCTCCACTGCCCCCCAAAGCTTTTCCAGCTGCCACACTGGGAGCCCACCCCAGTGTGGCAAACATCCTGCATAGTGTAATTGCCATGCTGGGAGCCCACCCCAGCATAGCAAATGTCCCCGTCATAATTAAAAAACAACCTGAAAACACAAAAAGCGGTCCATCGCGATGCCGTGTCCTCCTCCCCACCTCGCCCACCCTCTGCGCACCTGCCTCCCCACCCCCACCTCACCTCATACCCTCCGGGCTCAGCGATGATCTTTGGTGGACCAGGAACACGTCTGCACTCTTCAAAGCCGACCCTTGAACTGAGGAAATGCCGGTAAGCTATATAATGTAATGAATAGGGTTTTTTCAACTTTGCTGCATATCTCAGGCATTTTTGGGAATTTTGGCACCAAATTTTCAACATGGGGTTTTTGGGACCCTTCCTCATGAATTCTGTCACTGTCATGGCATTAATTGGGCCTGAAGGGTGATTTTGCAGTCACTGCACGGAATCACCTTTCAGGACCGAATAACAAAATGACAGTGCCAGTGTTCATAAGGTGGGCTCTCAAAAAGCCTATGTTGAAAAACTGGTGAAAAAATTCCTAAAAATGACTGTTTTACGAGCGTGCGTTGCGCTGTTCCTACGCATGCTCCTAGGTTCGCAAATTTTCAATATTTTCACTCCAGATTTTCAACATTGCCATTTGACCACACTTCCTTATGAGCAGTGCAGCTGTCATTTTTCACATCTCACCCAAAATGTGTTTCCATGTGTGTAGCGCACAATGGCGCAGTCGGTGTATGAAATCAATGTTCGTGACACATTAAGAAAATCACAGTGACACTGTTTATGAGCAGAGGTGTTAAAATGGCTACGTTAAAAATTTGGTGAAAATATTCCCAAAAATGACTGTTTTACGAGTGTTTGTTGTGCTGATCCTACACACGCTCATAAGTTCGCAAATTTTGAATATTTTCACTCCAGATTTTCAACATTGCCATTTTACCACACCTCTTTATGAGCAGTATAGCTGTCATTTTTCACATCTTGCCCAAAACATGTTTCTGCCTATGTAGCGCACACTGGTGCAGTCGGTGTGCGAAATCAATGTATGGGACACATTAAGAAAATCACAGTGACACTGTTCATGAGCAGAGGTCTTAAAATGGCTATTTTGAAAATTTGGTGAAAAAATTCCTTAAAATAACTGTGTTACGAGTGAGCATTGCACAGTTCCCACGCACCCTCGTAAGTTCATGAATTTATAATATTTTTAGTGGAGATTTTCACCACTGGCATTTTTCCACACTTCCTTATGAACAGTACAGCTGTCATTTTTCACAGCATGGCCGAAATGTGTTTTTACACTTTAAGCACAGAAATGCGTGGTCGCTGTGGGAAATCATTGTTCGGGACAGATAAAGAAAATCTCAGTGACACTGTTCATGACCGGAGGTCCCAAAATGCCTGTGTTGACAATCTGCTGTAAACAATTCCCAAACTAATTACATTACGGGTGCACATTGCACAGTTTCTACGCACGCTCGTGACTTCACCATTTTTTTTATTATTTTCACTGCAGATTTTCAACATTGCCATTTTTTACACCTCCCCATGAACAGTACAGCTGTCATTTTTCACATCCTGTTCAGGATGTGTTTTTGCACCTGTGGTGACAAATGCTGTAGTCGCTGTGCAAAAGCAGCTTTCGGCTAACAAACTGATATTGCCACTGTTCATGAGGTGGGGGTCACAAAAAACCCATGTTGAAAATTTGGAGTGAAAATACCAACGAATGCCTGAGGCATTAGGGTTTCCAACCATAACACCCCACCCTGTAGAGAATGACAGGCATCAGGGCTGTGACTTGGGATTGTCACCTGCAATGCTCATATCATTCCACCCCTACCCACACCCTGCAGCCACTGAGAAGCATCGATGTGTGCCTTGGACTCTTCGACCCCAAAGTTCACCCCATTCTCCTATACCGCACCCATCTCACAATATTTCCTGATGGAATGGGGAGCGCATAAGGGCCAAAGACCCCAAGGCACACCGTGACACTTGTCAGTGTCTGCACGGTAGGGTGTGGTGAAATGGCATGGCCGTTATGCCTGATGACCCAAAGGCACACCCCAATGCCTGTCACTATCTGCAGGGTGGTGATGGGGTTGGCTTCAGTTCAATACTTCACTGCCATTCCTATTATGCAGCTCTGTAACTCCTACACTATCAATGCCAATGCCAGCAAGCAAACATTCGGCATTGACAAATGCTTGTTTTATGTTAGCGATGTTGAAGAGAAATCCAAATGATGTTTTAATGTCATTCATTAATTTGAACCTTTCTTACAATGCATTTATAGCCACATCCAGCAGGTAGTAGAAAAGGTTTACTTTATACTGATGTTCGCTGTTCTCAATGGGTTCATCCTCACATTCATAATCAAACCAGCATTTTACTTTTTGGCTGCATTTTTGTGGGAACTCTGGACTCACACCCATCTGCTGAGTAAGCTCTATTGCAGTCTTCAGTGCCTTCTCAAATCCATTTTCTCTGTAGGCAACTACTGTAGCTGGTCCTTGCTGCTCTCAATGAGCATTATAACTGCGTCTATTTGCATGTTTGGATCTTGCATCATTTTACTCAAACGATATTATGTTCAACATGTCATACCAGAGCACAAGAAAATCAAAGCTGCTCACTTCCTTTTCAAGGTTTTGTACTTCCACAAAGGTCCTTGGGTCCTTTACTTTTGCTGAGTCCATGATTTCACTAAGTACTTGACATACTTCTGCTGTTTGGAATCGCACAGCCTTGACTGCATTGATTTTACATTCCCATTGTGTGTCATAAAGAGCTTTGACACTCACCTTAACATGCTTCTTAAGGATATCCCACCAATGTGTTAATGCTGAGCACAATAGATAAATCCTTTGCAGAACATCAAAAAAGGATGAGGCAGTAATGGATGAATTTGCAGCATCTGCAACAAGGTTAAGGCTGTGACAGCCATAAGGCACATAGAAAGTTCTTGGGTTCATTTGGAGAATTCTGGCCTGCACTCCTATACGATGACCTTTCATGTCACTGCCATTGTTATATCCTTGTCCACAGCAATCATCCAGATTAAGGCCATACTGATTTAGGGTGTGAAGCAGAGTTACAGTCAGTCCTTGTCCAGTAGTATC
The DNA here is from genome assembly GCA_016271365.2 of Neoceratodus forsteri. Taxonomy (NCBI): domain Eukaryota; kingdom Metazoa; phylum Chordata; order Ceratodontiformes; family Ceratodontidae; genus Neoceratodus; species Neoceratodus forsteri. Next base: position 1,882,724,511 of record CM057452.1, read on the forward strand.
TTCCAAATTTGAAAACTCAGTGAAATGCTCTGACACCATGACTTTGCTGTTCTCTGTAATTTTCACAAACAGCAATATCATATTCATCTGCTCCTGATGACTAACATCAGGAGTACCGTCTAAAATGACTGAATAATATTTTGCCACCTTGGCAGTAGCAATGATTTTCTTTGTAATATTGTGTGACACAATCTGTAGTAATTAATTTTGTATACTTTTCCCTAGATAGTGGTCATGAATTTCCTTTTGCTGTACAAGTCAAACATGTTCTGCCATCATAGGATCAAATTTTGCCATAAATTCAACTTGCCCCAAGAAATTTCTGTTGCTCCTCATGTGCAGCATATCCACATTTCCTCATAAAGCCAATTGCGTTCAGCAAGGTGCTGAATAATAGCTAGTAACCATTTAAGGACAGCACACCAGTGCATTTTTTCATTCCCAGTCTGTTGCTGAATACAGTCTTCCACAGTTTTATTTGCTTTTAGATGACGATCAAGTTCCTTCCACTTTTTCATACATCTTATACGCTCTGGGGAAGTTTCATGGCATTTCAAATGCTGTGTCATGTGTCGTCATGACCTAAAACCATCTTTTGTTTGTAACATGAGTGTAGTGCTAAACAACTTGCAACAGAAGCAAAACAATGCGTCTTTCAGTTTGGAATAAAGGAGCCATATTCTTTAAGTCTTCTCTCCATTTGGTAGTTTTTGGAAATAGTTCTCTGGTGTAAATCTTTGTCCACTTTCATCATCTGGGAAGTATGGCAGAATAGTTGTACTACTAGGTCCTTTCTTAACCAGTTCAACACACATGTGATCATCCATCTTGTCGGCCAAGTGCCAGGATCATCACTGCTGAAAACACTTTCCAAATCCTCCTCATGTGGTTCAGATGTTGAGGCAAGAGAATTTGTAGTGTATATGCATCCTCTTCATCCTCAACAGCAACCAGCGGAAATGTGCCTGAAATTTGTAGCCCATGTCCACAATCCTGACTGAGAAAATCAGTGTCATTGTGCAAAGACTGTATTAAGTCTGTAGAATCATCATATGTGTCTTCAGTCCAGAGAGATGGAGCAAGTCTGTCTCTGTGGTCCTTAATAATACATTTTTGCATGGAACCCTTCAAGCACTTAACAGATTCATCTCTCTGCTTCTTCAGTTTTCCCTTTTGCTACACCAGAGAGATACATTCTTTGTTCCATCTTCAAATTATTGCATGTGGGCAACACTAAAACAGATGAAATAGTGAGATATTACTTAAAATCATAATGGGGAAATGATTAAGCAAATTAATTTAGCACATTTTTCTAAGAAACAAATATTAGTGCTTTAAAACATCTTGATGTACAAACATGCACACTTGCACACCTCAGTTCCATGATCTGTTGCTTTAAAAACACATAAACACATCTCCCATTTCCACTTAAAACCTCACACACAAATTTCAGGCACATTTCAGCTGTTGCTAAAGAATAGTGGCACACATGGAATCAAACAGTGCCCAAGATCCGAGGCAGCAGGGATTCATAGCAGGAAGGTCATGTCAGACAAATCTGATAGATTTTTTTGGCTAAGCAATGAAGGAAGTAAATCGGGGGGGGGACTAATGTCACCTACCTTCATTTCGGCAAGGCCTCTGACACCATCCCACATTAAAGGTTGGTTAACAAGATGGGTAGTCTAGGCATGGGGCACAAGGTGGTAAACTGGGTTAGGAACTGGCTAATGGACAGAAGACAGAGGATGGTGGTAAATGGGATCCAATCCTGGGAGAGGGGGTGACCAGCGGATTTCATCAGGGATCAGTCCTTGGGTCAGTCCTGTTTAATGTCTTCATCAGTGACATCGCAGTAGGACTGGAGAGAAAAGTCTGCCTGTTTGCAGATGACACCAAGATCTGTAACAGGGTGGATAATCTAGATGGGGTGGAGAGAATGAAGTGGGACCTGGGGAAGCTTGAAAAATGGTCTGAGGTGTGTCAACTGAGGTTCAATTTAAAAAAGTGCAAAATAATGCACCTGGGATGAGGGAACCCTGGGGAGAGCTACAGGATTGGGGGGGAGTAGCTGATGATCACTAAGGAAGAAAGGGACCTGGGAGTTATCATTTCAGACAACCTAAAGGTGTCTAAGCAGAGTGGAAAGGCTACAGGGAGGGCCAGTGGCATGCTGGGGTGCATAGGTGGGGTATCACTAGCAGAAGACGGGAGGTAGTGATGCCATTGTATAAAACACTGGTAGGGTCTCACCTACAGTATTCTGTGCAGTTCTGGAGGTGGCAACTTCAGAAGGACATTGATAGGGTAGAGGCGGTCCAGAGAAGGGTGACTAAGATTGTACAGGGATTGCACTGGAAGACATATGAGTAGAGATTAAAGGACCTCAATGTGTACTCACTGGAGGAGAGGAGGGATTGGGGGGACATGATACAAATATTCAAGTACCTTAAGGGCATAAACAAGGTACAGGGAGGAGACATCTTCCAGTATAGGAGGAGTATAAGGATGAGTGGGCATGATATGAGGTTGGAGGGAGGCAGATTGAAGGGAAAAGTGAGGAAGCTTTTTCTTCATGGAGAGGGTGGCGGACACATGGAATGATCTGCCACAGGAAGTGGTGGAAGCAAGCATGGTGGAAATATTTAAACATGCCTGGGACAGACATAAGGAACCTTAGAGGTGGGAAGAGGGGCGAAATGCCAGTGACCAGGTAGGGTCAGAGGCCACAAACTAGTGTAGGGCTTACGGGTAGACTAGATGGGCCTAGCGGTCTTTGTCTGTTGACAATTTCTGTGTTTCAATTTCTCTAGTCATTTTCCCCCACTTTTCACAATTGAGTGCTGTAAAACATAAAATACATAAAAACACAGTTACTTACACACACACACACACACAAACATATACACACACTTTCCCTGACCTTACAATACCCACATTCCTTGCCTCCTGACAATTCTGTTCCACACTAATGGCACACAAATCCATATGACCCTTATTTTTTTCATAAAAAAGTTGTGTTCCACAGTAACACTGAATTTAATTGACATATTTAGTGGCTTAACTGGACAATTGCAGGCCCAAAAGCCCGTAAATATAAAGCACTAAGTCTACTTATGCAGTTCTGATTATGGGATATAGATTTTTTTTTTCATTGTCAATCATGAATTATCACCCATGTTGGGTATATATTAAACCAAATTCTCAACTTGTGCATGTGTGTGTGTGGGGAGCCGTCCCAGTATAAATCACTCAAATCATTCACATGAGCCTTAGTAGTACATCTAGGCACTTGAATTTTCAGTCTTTTCCAGTTATGCCCCATTCACTAATATACTGCAGTTCTTCTGATTACAACAACATTATGTGATGTATTATGTCATATTAATGAGAGGAGAGATAGATTAGATAGATATCATCTAGCTGTCTGTCTGTCTGTCTATCTATATATGTTCAACAAGGTTTATTCCAGCTAGTGGCCTGAACAACATTTAGCCGCCCGCCCCACTCCGTCAAAAAAAAAAATACCACCACTGTGGAAAACACACTCAATAAATTCCTTGACCTAATTTTTTTGTTTGTTTAGCAATCCATATCCTCTCTCATCTCTCCTTATTGAAGAAAACCCACCCCATCTGTGCTGCAGTTTCATTTTTTATAGACGAGACCAGCTCTGCCAGCTGCAGACAAACTCTCTTCCCTTTGCCAACTATAAAAAATAACTAGTCTCAGATGATCATAATATTTTTTTTATATTTTACACTACTTACATAAGGTGCCCTACCCTCTGCATTCACTTGCTGAAATCCTTCATCTCTGCACACATAACCACACAATACTTTCTTTTATTAAACATCCTTTCATATTTGCTGGTGTGTTGCCCAATGCCCCATCACATTCTCCAACCAGGTAGCCAGCAGAAAACTTTTTTTTACTCCCAAGAGTTAGATGCACACGCAAGCCTTTGCTTTTGGATATCTGTTTTTTTTTCTTACCTTTTCCCAAATGAGCAGAATGATGGCCAAATGCAGTAAGGTTGGGCCTGTCCTCCTCATGCACTCCAAACCAAACCAAACCAAACAGTGCTAAGCTCAATCCTCTGCAGATAAAGTAATGTTTTTGTTGGGTCGGTCCTCCAAGTATAACAGACAATAATAACTGGTCAGCAATTTCTCTCAATGTACTGACCAGGTTGATATTTTCCATAACAACCGGCTGGTTGTTATGACATTCAGGAGCCATGCCAGTCAAACTATGCTGCTTTCTCATTGGCCAACATTCTGTATGTGGGCAGGGCCAAACAGCCTCACAAACTGTTGGAGAAAAATTGCTGGTCTGTTATTACAAAAAATAAAAGATGGGGAGGGTGATTCATATGAGAATTTAATGCACACCCTCATTGTGGGATGCTTTGATAAACCCCTCAGGCTTCGCCCTCGGGGTTTATGTAGCATCCCACAACTCGAGTGTGCATTAAATTCTCATATCAAACCCTTCCCCATCCATTATTCTCTACGTAGTACTCCCAGTTATATAGATCCAGAACCCACCCAGAGCCCCCCCATACAATAAAGTCCCTGAATGTGATGTAACTGCAGGAAGTAATGTCCCTACTAGCTAACCCCTCCCACCACCACCAAGTACTTGCTAATTGCCTGTGGCTGTGGAACTAATAACTATGGAAGGAGTTGAGCCCTGCCTTATCTAAGAGAAGTTGGAAAGTTAGGGACACAAGTGGATGCAAAAAGGCTGGGTTGTTACCAGGGACAAATAGGGGGCAGTACCTGGATGGAAAAATTACAAATTAAAAAAAAAGCAGGTCGCATAAGACTATAGACACCACTGAGTGCTTTTTTGAGTGATTGCTCATGTTTACTTGTCAGACGCTTCAGATAAGAAATTAAGCATGTTCTTTCTAGGTAATTCTCCTATTAAAAGGAGTAGTCAACACTAACTTCAAAGAAAGGGTCTCATCCACACATGCAGAGAACCCCACAGCCTTTCCAGAATGGGGGTAATATTCACCTCCACTATACCTTATCCTGCATCACCCACACATCTATGGGCATCTGGGTGATGCACGGGTCCCTTTCTGTGCTGGGAATGTGGTGTGGAGATAATGTACTCCCAGGGGGCAGCAGTAGTTGTTGTTTGACCTCTGCAGAATATTTCTCACTTGTTCTCTGGAGCTTCCCGGGGCCTGATGTCTACCACAGCAGCTTGTGTCCAGCACTCCAGGCTGACACAGAGGGCTGGGGCCATGTCCTAACCTTTTTTTTAATTACTGTACTGCCCTTTAAAGGGAAACAATGGAAAAGATAAAGCTTTCCTCAGACACTGCAGAAATGCTCAATTAGTGCTTTCATACAGTAACAACTTTATCTAATGATTTAGAACAGCTACCCACAACTTCCACTTCCTGTTGCTAGTAGCAGCCATTTCATGAGCAGCAGTGAGCTTCCTGAGCTCACTGTATGCTAATATGCCTGTTTCACCTCAGCTATTGGTTGGCAGGACATATTAGCATAAAGTGAGCTCAGGAAGCTCTCTGCTACTCATGAAATGGTGGCTGCCAGCAATAGAAAGTGAAAGTTGAAGGCCACTATTTAAATCACTAAAAAATCAATTAGAGTAATTTGTTAAAACATTTTTACTGTCTAAAAGCACTAATCAGGCATTTTTGTAGTGCCTGGGTAAAGCTGTGCCTTTTCAACTGTTTCCCTTTAAGGGAAAAGGCCATCCTTGGACAGCTGCCATATGCCACAGTCCCCTACTCTGTGTGGAGCAGAGGAATTACTGTATCACGGAACTGGGTGATGTCCAGTTCATCTTCATTGTCAACATCCCCCAGCTCCTCTGGGCTCATGTTCATGCATGAATCGAGGATGGGGTGTCATGAATGCCACCACATTTACAGCACTCCATATGTGCAAACTAAAGCTACAGTACACAGCCCAGATACATGCTTTTTGTTGCATATTTGGCCTCCTCTTGTGAACTGGGCATTTAAACTCCAGGAGTCTGGTTAAATTCTGTTTCCACTCATAATGTGTGCTGTACTCCATTATGCTCTAGGTTTAAGGTCTTTCTTTTAGAATAAAAAACACAAAAACTTGTATCTTACCCAACAGTGAGAGAGTTCTTTCACATGGACCCTGATGCTGCATGGGGAAGGTACCAGAAAAATGAAGGCAAGACGTAACGAAGAATCTGCAGTTCTTTTAACTGAAACTACCTTAGCGTAGCATAGGAAGAAAACCAGTACTTATCTGATAGGGTAGCTGTGATCTCTGTCTAGCCCTGCAAAGTAAAAAGCAAGAATGTTAGTTGGGTTATGATAGTTTGGATTCAGTTAGGAAGGTAGAGCAGAAAATAAGCGAAGGTTAAAGGAAGAAATGAGGTTAATGTTGGAGTAGTAAGCAAATTAGAGGGAAAAGGGGTAGCAGAGAAAACTAGAGAATAAAAGAAATAAAGAGAGATAGGCAAAGAGACAGAAATAAAGTGAAATTGGGGGAGGCAGTGTTGGACCCTCAGCAGCCATGGGTACTTGCTTTTATTATTCTAGTGACCAGAGGTTAAGTCTTGGGGTCCCTGTAGTAGTGTGTGGTCCCTGTTGTGTTTTATTGTAGGTCCTGGAGGTCAAGTGGGCTATTTGGTGCTCCATGGTGTCCTAGTGGTTGGTGGATAGGGTCCTTGAGGTTTAGTGGGACCACATTTTGTTTGAACAGTTATCTCTGGTAGTCTAGTGGGCCCAGAAGGGTCACTTCCTTCCCAGGCTGCTTCCCTGTATGTTCACCACTTCCCAGCATCTTGTGTGCTAGGGGAGTTGGTTGAGACAGTGAGTGCCACTGTGCTCTTTCAGATACTGTAGGTGCAACCCCACCTAGAGTGCACATCTGCCACAGAGCCACCAACTCCAGCCCCTACAGAGCTCAGCTGGGGCCTGCTCCATAGTGAGGCAGGAGCAGGAGGATGAGAACCAGCATAGGTGGAGCCCCTGAGTTTGACGCTGTTCCTGAGGATGGATCTAAACTTGCCCCCCCCACAAGTGTAGTAGACAGTAGTGTCATGCCACTGACACTCCTGTAACTGCCTGCCCCTCCCCCCCAACTTCAGTGTACAATACAATGGCCAGGTGGGAATGGAACTGAGAGCAGCCGAAGTTTTATGGGATGGGAATGGAACAAGCAGATCTGAACACAGATGGACTGATCAGGTCGGTCGGGTATGCATCCATGAGTCTGGCAGTCACATGGCTAAATGAAAAATGTAGCATTTTTGCAAGGCAAGAATGTACGGTCCTTCTATGTTTTTCTGATTTCTTGTACTATTTGCAAGAGGTAACAGGCAAGCAACAGTCTCTGAGTTTTTCTGATTTTTCTATTAAGGTCACCCGACCCAGGATGACAAAAATAGTTCTCAGTGCAGCATGGTAAATAGTTGTTAATGGAGTAATCATTATACATCTATACAAAATAATAAGAAGAAATTAAAACAAATTATAGTAAAAGACATAGATAGTTGAGATAGATGTATCTAGACTATCGAAATCTATCTCAACTCTCTGTGTATTTTACTATAAAATATATTATTTGTATTTCTTATTAATATTCTGTGTAGATGTATAATGATTACCCTATAATTATTATTAACCATGCTGCACTGACACTGAGAACTATTTTCGTTGTCCTGGGTCGGGTGACCATCATAGAAAAATCTGAAAAACTCAGAGACTGTTGCTTGCCTGTTGCCTCCTGCAAATGGTACAAGAAATCAGAAACAACTCAGAGAGACTGTATGTGTTTGCCCCTAAAATGAGATGCTGTTATCAAATTCAGATAAGATGATTTCTATGGAGGGCAATATCCATTGTTTACTGTGGTTCTCCATCTCCTACCATAATAGTATGGTAGTGGCAGCTACATGGTTTCATTCACGTGGGAGGGCTTTATAACCAGCAGTGCCTTTTTTTTTTTTAAGTGTACATATCTGGTGAGAACTGGCCCACCTTGTTTGCCCTCAGGACTGGAGCAAAGCCCTGCTTAACCTTATTACAATTGGCCATCTTCTGGTCCCAAGGGAGGATACTGGATAGGGATGTCTGGGTTGCTCAATGACTGTGAACTTAGTGTGGCCATTCCTCCTTTATGTTGTTGTATGAGACTGGCCAGTGAGAGAGAAAAACAAATAAACAGTTTTTATTTGTTTCTCTCTCTCTCTCTCTCTCTCTCTTGCCAGTCCTTCAGGTCTACTATAGCACTGATAATAAAGGAATTCAGACATTGGGGTGGACAGGACAGTTGGTAGGCACAAAGAGTCACTGAGTCAGGCTGGAGCACCAGCATCACATCACCAGAGACACCAAAGGGCAGTCTGGCAGGAGTTCACCTCCCATTACCTGAAGGAGAGCATCCCGTTAGATACTCAGCCCTTCACCTGAAAACCATTGCACTGTTCCAGGCTGAAGTCACAATCCTGGAACACCGGTGTGGCAAGTGGCTCCCCTAGACGTAATGCAACTATGCCAGCCGTTTTAGTTACTTTTCAATTATTATAACTTGCTAGAAAGGGAAAATAAAAGTTGTTGTTTGATGCAGTAACTGACTTTTTAATTTTTCCATTTACCAAAGACAGCCCATTTTAGATACAACATCTTGTTTGCAGTGAGGTCCTGCTTCTGCCCATTTCCATAGCTGGGTGGACTGGTGCACTGAGAGGTTTAAGTGACTTGCCCGAGGTTACACAGTGAGTATTTGGCTCTGGCAGGGGTTGAACCTGTGATTTCCTAGCTACAAAAGTGGTGCGCTAACAAGACCATGCAGCTTCCTGCAGTAGTTTGCCAGCCACACTGCCTACCTCTTTTTGTCTGGGTAAACCTGCAATGGAGCTATATTTATTGGCATGAAATGATGCATGGTTTAGGTAAAGGGGTTAAAAAAAGAAGGCTAATTCTCAAGAACTTGCAAGATGGTGGTGCTGTAATATACAATTTTCTGGTATCTTTATAAATTAGTATTGGGGATGCATAATGCAAGGGCTACTACAACGTAATGGATTGAAGGGATTCAAATAAATAAGGGTTTGGTCCAAGAAAGATGATGTTGGACTGGGTCAAGCAATGCCCATCATCTTCTGGCACAACGCTTGACGGCACAGAGCCCATTGAGCAGCAGCTTTTTTGTTTTTTTGTTTTCAACCAGCAAGAAAATTGGGGGGCTATTTTGAATGGGGCTTCCAGATAGGTTCATTGCGGCTTTTATGCTTACATGTCTGTCATGGTGTGACTGGTAACTGCCTACTGCCAGACAGACTCCATGTTCAATTCAAACTAATGAAACTTTTAAATAAAAACCTGCCTTGCTTGTTGAACTTGTCCTATTTTGAACTTCTTGCCATAATGATAAAACTTACTTCATTGGTGGCAGTCGGCTGCTCACAGTTCAGTTCCCCAACTGGCCACTGAATTTTATTTTATACTGAAACGTTGTGGGGGAGAGGAAGGCAGGTAGCTATAGGACAGCCAGGAGCAGGACATCACCTATCATCATTGGTGCATCACAGTAGTCCATGACTCCTGATCACTGGAGAGGGGACGAGGCTGGCTGCCATTCCATTTAGCTCATCAGCTGAGCTGTGATTACTTTGCCATTTGACTAAGCCCTGAGACAAGATGCAGAAGAAGAGAAGTAAGTACGGTAATGGCTCCACTGCTGTAATTTTCTGTAACAAAGGGGACAGACACAAGACACCTCCGATTTAAAACTTGACTTCTCACTGCCACTGTTCAACTTACCTTGAAGTTAACAAGTTGGAGGTGTGAGAGATGGGGTGCTTAACTTAATTGGACATAATATGTCCTAGGGGCAGTGGCGCCGGTCCGGTCAGACTCCGCTCTTTTGTGAAGTTTTGCAATGAGTTGGAAGTGCAAGATGGGGCACTTATAGTAATCAGATACCAATTCATACAAATTTTGATTCAAAAGGAGGAAAGCAGTCAAACAAAGGACAGGATGCCACCATCCAACTGTCCAATTAACTTTAAGTGCCTCATCTAGCCAGCATACATTTTGAAAAAATGCTCGATTATCACCAGTTCCCCATAGTACTGTTCCATGATGGAGCTGGGGGATTCTGGGAAGGCCGGGGAATGCATGCTCACTGTATCAGAGAGGGGGAAGGGCTTTATCAGAAACCTATGCTATACTGCTAATAGAAAAAATTTAACAAGTCAGTTGCTGGTTGGGGGCTTGGTGCAGTTAGGGGCCCTGTGCAGGCACACAGTTCTCACAACGGTAAGGCCAGCCCTCCTCCAGTAGCAAGCTTACCACTGAGCTATTCTTCACAGTAGTGTCCAGCTTCTCCACCATGGTCTGTGCAATGGCCTCATGCATTTCAGACAGTCCTGCCACATTCATATAGGTGCTGTAAGCCCTATCTTCTCTGAAGTGTTTCAGGAATGGACACCCCATTTCCTTCAGAAACTGACCACATTTAACAAGCATTGTGTTTAGCAGTTCATTTTCAGCAACAAGGTGTGTGGTTCTCAAAAGCCTTATACATTGCTCATCACTATGAGTCGTAGCCTTATCTATTGCCTTTGCCATGTCAGCTGGTTTGTCAGTGTCCATTTTTATGTTGCTTGCACGCATGTGCAAGAAACATAGTGCCATCATCCGAGTTTTCGGGGGTGTGGTATTCGTCTTCCAATGCAGTCAGTGTGTTTGCAGGTGTGGCCCCAGTTCCCCAATCACTGCTGCAGCTGTCTATAACAAGTTGAAAATGCAGTGGCATACAGTTGAAAGGGAGAGCTCTGCTAGAGTGAGCAGAGCTCCCCCCTCCACACACACACACATGCGCACGCACACACACTGTGTGCTCATGTGCCTTCCCCCTCCCCCCCACACTGTACGGCCAATGGGGGCTGCCCAATCCCCCATCAGCTCCATGCCCCCAAAGCATCCAGGTGCCATGCTGGGAGCCCACCTCAGCATGGCAAAATGTTTTATGGCTGACGGAGGTGCCCAATCCCCCGTCGGCTGCAAGCACCCCCAAAGCATCCAGGTGCCATGCTGGGAGCCCACCCCAGCATAGCAAAATGTTTATGGCCAACAGGAGTGCCCAATCCCGTCAGCTGCATGCCCCAAAGCATCCAGGTGCCGCGCTGGGGCCTGGCGTAGCGAAGCTGATGTTATGGCCGACGGGGGTGCCCAATCCCCTGTTGGCTCCAGCCCCCCCAACAGCCTTCCAGCTGCCATGCTGGGAGCCCACCCCAGTGTGGCAAATGTCCCTCATGGTCTTCGTCCCTCGTAGTCTTAGTAAAAAAACAAAAACCTGTAAATACAAAAACTGTCCCTCGGCACTTCTCCCTGCCCCCACAACCCGCACCCACTCACTGCACACCCTGCCTCCCCGCACCCCCACCCCACACTTACCTCTGGAGCTTGCGCGATGATCTTCGTGGACCAGGAACACATCTGCACTCTTCAAAGCGACCGCGAACTGAGGAAATGCCGGTAAGCTGTATAACGGGATAGATAGGGTATTTTCAACTTTGTTGCATATCTCAAGCATTTTGGGCCCAAATTTTCAACATGGGAATTTTGGGACCCCTCCTCATGAATTCTTGCACTGTCATGGCATTAATCGGGCCCGAAGGCTGATTTCACGGTCACTGCGTGAAATCACCTTTCGGAACCAATTAACGAAATGACACTGCTAGTGTTCATAAGGTGGGCTCTCAAAAAGTCTATGTTGAAAATTTGGTGAAAAAATTCCTAACAAGCATTTGTCAATGCCGAATGTTGGCTTGCTGGCATTGGCATTGGTAGTGCAGGAGTTAGACAGATACATCATAGGAATGGCAGTGAAGTATTGAACTGATGCCAACCCACCCCCACCCTGCAGAGAGTGACAAGCATTAGGGTGTCCCTTTGGGTGTTTGGTAGTGCAGTGCAGGAAAACATGTCGGGCAGGATGTGAGAAATGACAGCTGCACAGTTCATAAGGAGGTGTAAAAAAATGCCAGTGTTGAAAATGTGGCATGTAAATATACCAAATTTGTGAAGCTACTAGGGTGTGTGGGGAAATATGCAATGCACGCTTGCAACACTGCCATTTTATGGGCGTTCGGCACCAGATTTTCAACATAGGCATTTTAGCACCTCTGCTCATGTACAGTGTCACTGTTATTTCCTCAAAGTGTCCCAAGTGATTTCGCACAGCGACCACGCTATTCTGCACCGGAAGTGCGAAAACACATTTTGGGCATGATATGTCAAATCATGGCTGTACTGTTCATCAAGAGGTGTGGAAAATGGCAATGGTGAAAATCCAGACTGAAAATATCACAAATGCATGCGCAGTATGACGCGTGCAATCTGCCAACGCATGCTCGCAACACAGTTATTTTATGGAGTATCATCACCAAATTTTCAGCATAGGCATTTTAGGTCCTCTGCTCATGAACTGTGTCACTGTCATTTTCATAATCTGACCCAAACACTGATTTCCCTGCGCGACTGCGCTTCTATTTATGCGCTGAGAATGCGAGAAACACATTTTGGGCAGGATGTGGAAAATGACAGCTGTACTGTTCACAAGGAGGTGTACAAAAATGACAATGCTGAAAATCCGGCAGAAAAATATTGTGAATGCGCAAAGTTATGAGCCTGCGTAGCAATTGCGCAACGCACGCTCATAAAACAGGCATTTGTTCGATTTTTTCCACCAAATTTGGAACTTTAGCTTTTTAAGAGGGCACCTCATGAACACCACCACTGTCATTTCGTTAATGGGCCCCGGAAGGTGATTTCGCACAGTGACTGCGAAATCACCTTTCGAGGCTGATAAATGCCATGACAGTGACAGAATTCATGAGGAGGGGCCCCAAAAAACGTATGTTGAAAATTTGGTGCAAAAATTCCCAAAAATGCCTGAGATATGCAACAAAGTTGAAAAAACCCTATCTAGCCCATTATACAGCTTACTGGCATTTCCTCAGTTCGCGGTCGGCTTCGAAGAGTGCAGACATGTTCCCGGTCCACCGATGATCGTTGCGCTGGAGTCTGGAGGTAAGTACAGGGTGAGGGGGGTGTGGGGAGGCAGGGTGCGCAGTGAGAGGGTGCAGGTTGTGGGGGGGCAGGAAGAAGCGGCGTGGGACCGTTTTTAATTTACAGGTAAAAAAAAAAGACGACGCAGGACATTTGCCACGCTGGGGTGGGATACCAGCATGGCAGAAGGATGGCTGGGGGGGCATGGAGCCGACGGGGGATTGGGCATCCCCATTGGCCATGGGATCAGTTGCCACACTGGGGTGGGCTCCCAGCGTGGCACCCTATACTGGGGGGAGGACAGTGGAGCCGACAGGGGATTGGGCACCCCCATCAGCCACGCGATCAGTTGCCATGCTGCGGTGGGCTCCCAGCATGGCACTCTGTACTGGGGTGGGACAGTGGAGCCAATGGGGGATTGGGCACCCCCGTCGGGCATGGCATCAGTTGCCACGCTGGGGTGGGTTTCCAGTGTGGCACCCTGTATTGGGGGGGATGGCACATAGTAAAGTGGACATAACTTGTAAACAAAGTGCCGCTGCATGACGAGCTTGTCTCTGATTGCAGCGGCACTTTGTTTTGAAGTTTTGTCCACTTTACATAATGTTGGTGTCAGCGCTAGCATGCTTGCTTATTGGGGAATGAGGGAGGCACCTACTGATGCATGCCCTGCATTCACCCAACAGCAGCCGCGCACCCAAAGCTGCACTCTCCCAATATGTTGACTGCCATGCAAGCGCGGCAAGCCAACATAAAAATTACTGTTTTACGAGCGTGTATTGCGCAGTTCCTATGCACGCTCATAAGTTTGTGAATTTTCAATATTTTCACTCCAGATTTTCAAAATTACCATTTTACCATACCTCCTTTTGAACAGTACAGCTGTCATTTTTCACATCTCACCCAAACATGTTTCCGCTCATGTAGTGCACAATGGCGCAGTCAGTGTGCGAAATCAATGTATGGGACACATTAAGAAAATCACAGTGACACCGTTCATGAGCAGATGTCTTAAAATGGCTATGTTGAAAATTTGGTGAAAAAATTCCCAAAAATGACTGTTTTATGAGCATGCATTGCGTAGTTCCTACACATGCTTGTAAGTTCCTGAATTTTCAATATTTTCACTCCAGATTTTCAACATTGCCATTTTACCACACCTCCTTATGAGCAGTACAGCTGTCATTTTCACATCTCAAACAAAATGTGTTTCCACCCATGTAGAGCACAATGGCGCAGTCGGTGTGCGAAATCAATGTATGGGACACATTAAGAAAATCACAGTGGCACTGTTCATGAGCAGAGGTCTTATAATGGCAATGTTGAAAATTTGGTGAAAAAATTCCTAAAAATGACTGTTTTATGAGCGTGCATTGAGCAGTTCCTACGTACGCTTGTAAGGTCACGAATTTTTTATATTTGCACTCCAGATTTTCAACATTGCCATTTTACCACACCTCCTTATGAGCAGTACAGCTGTCATTTTTCACATATCACAAAAATGTGTTTCCGTGCATGTAGCGCACAATGGCGCATTCCGTATGTGCTATCAAAGTTTGGGACAGATTAATAAAATCACAGTGACACTGTTCATGAGCAGAGATCTTAAAATGGCTATGTTGAAAATTTGGTGAAAAAATTCCCTTCAGACGTTCTGCAATTATACTAATGAAGATATTGAGCAAAACTGGCCCCAGGACCGATCCCTGCAGCACCCCACTGGTCGCCCCCTCTCCCTAAACTGCACACCATTTACCATCACTCTCTGCCTTCTGTCTGTTAGCCAGTTTCTAACCTAGTTTACCACCCTTTCCCCTATACCCAGCCTACCCAGCTAGTTTATCAGCCTCCTATATGGGATGGTGTCAAAGGCTTTGTTGAAATCAAGGTAAGCGTTGTCCACTGCCCCACCCTGATTCACTTCCTTTGTCACCCAATCAAAGAAATCAACCAGATTTATCTGACATGATGTCTCCACTGTGAATCTATGTTGTCTATGGTCCTGGGCTCCTATGGCATCTAGATACCCCACTATCCCTTCTTTAAGCAATGTCTCCATGATTTTCCCCACTACTGAGGTGAGGCTGAATGGCCTATTGTCCCTGCCTCCTCCCTGCTGCTGGACTTGTGTAGAGGGACCACATGTGCCCTCCTCCAGTTCACTCATGTTGAATGACTCAGTGAACATGGCTTCCAGAGGTACTGCTATCTCCCTTTGCAGTTCTGTTAATAGCCTTGGGCGTATGCCATCTGGTTCCATTGCTTCATCCAACTTCAATTTAGTGAGCTCCTGCAGGACTCTTTTGCCTTTGAATGGACCCTCTTCACCCCCTTGGCAACTGCTGTACTGTGGTGGCTCTTGTCCCTCCCACTCTTCTCTGAATATTGAATGGAAAGACACAGTGGATGTCTTGGGAGGAAGGCATGGAACTATTACTTCCAAATGCCTAAACAGCACATACAAGCAAGCAACATTTGGCACTGACAAATGCTTGTTTTAATACTTTTAGTATAAGCACTGCTACCAGAATGTCTTATTAGGGCTGATGTTTTAAAACAAGGGCTTTTAATAGGAATGGATGTATAAGAGTTAGAAAAATAGCAACTCATCTGACCACTGTCTTTGTCAAACAACAACCAGCTGTATATGTTTAGCAACCTTCATTGGAATTTTTCTTGTTTTTCAAAGCAGCTGCAGGTTGGTGCAATGTCTGTTGTATCTGGCTCACCAATTGTTAAGTCTTATGCCTCAAGTTCTGATGCAGGGTCTTGTACATCTACTACTCCTTCTTCTTCATTATGTAGCCTTTTCTTCTGGTACTTGTTTTTCCTCAGAGGCCTCTTGCAAATCTGGTTGCTTCTTTTCAGCCAGGTCAATAAGGATGCATGTTGTACCAACTCACACCCAGGTAACCGAGGACCTTTCCACCCATCAGTTTCTCAGATTTTTTTTTGTCCTTTTAATAAAAAAAATACACCTTTTTTTAGAAATTGTAGTCCTAGGAGACTCAACTATAAGAGGAATTGACAGAATTGTATGTAAAGAAAGGAATAATAATACTACGGTCAGCATGTTCCCAAGAATAAAAATTCAGGAAGTAACACAAATATTAGAGGGATGTTTAGGTAAAGTAAAACAACCATTAGTAATCCTGAAAGTGAGTGTAAATGATGTAAAAACAAAGGAAATTGGGAAGATCTTGGATGATTATACTGAGCTAATTCATAAATTGAAAAAAATACACCACAGATTATCATATCTGCCATTTTACCAATGTATGGGAGATCTCACTACAAAAATTAAGACATCACATTGATTAATAGCTGACTGAGGAAACTCTGCTCAGAAGAAAGGATATGGTATATAGAAATGAACAGTATCTTCAGAAATGAAGTGTTGTACAAAAAGGATGGTCTACATCTAAACAACATAGGGGAAAGAATATTGGGCAAAACTATCAATAAAATCATCAAGAATCATTTCAACTGGAAATGGGGGAAGAAAAGTTTAATCAAAACAACCATCCCTAAAATAAAAGCACATTGTAAACAATTAAATACAGTTGGATATTTATTAGCGAATGTTAGAAGCCTGGATAATAAATTTGAGGAATTCACTCATTTGCTGAGGGAAAAGGATATAAAAATTGCATTCCTTATGGAAACATGGCCGGAGGAGGGAGACACATGGGACAAAAACTTAAATGGATATATTTTATTCAGCAAATCTAGAAAATGTAGGAATGGGGTGGGGTGGTTGTGTTCATGAGTCAATAAAAAGTATGGAATTACATGAGAGTAGTTTAAATGTAGAGCATTTGTCCATTAAGATTATTCCTCCAAATGCCCCCCAAATTATTTTGAGAGTATTATATCATCCGCCTCAACTAATAGAGAGAAATATAAAAAAATCTTGAATTACCTGAATCCACTTAAATCTGGCTGAAAACATTATCCTGGCAGGTGATCTTAACCTGCCAGGCACTGATTGGGAAAAGATAACCACCAAATGCAGTATTGAAAGGGATTACCTAGATAAATTCATCCAACTAGGTCTGGAACAGATGGTAAAAGATAATACCAGGGGAAATAAGCTATTGGATGTTGTTTTAACAAACATGGGTGCAATTATAGCTAATACAGAGGTAGGCCCTCCAGTAGCAAATAGTAACCACCAGACAGTTTTCTTTAAAGTAAAGGATCTGCCCTTGTAACAAAGTGGTATAACAAAAATTCCAAATTTAAAAAATGTCAACTTTGTTACATTAAGAGAGGTCACACAAAACTGGGACTGGGTATCAGATTTCTCAAAGCTAACATTAAATGAGATGTGGAATATCTTGGTAGCCAAAATAAAATCAGTATCTGATAATCATATACATTATACAGCTAAAAACTCAAAAATGGGAAACACCCCCAAATGACTCACCCAAAAAAAAAAAAAAAACAAATCAACAAAAAAACGAAATGTACAAATGATTCAAAAGAGATAAAAACTATCTTCCTAAATATAAAAAAACAATTATGGTTGGTAAAGAAATTAATAAAAACCACTAAAGCAAACTTTGAGAAAACACTGTCAACAAGCAGTAGAAACAACTATAAGAACTTTTTTGCTTATATCAATAATAAAAAAGGAAATAGACAAACTATAGGTCCATTCACAGATGAGAAAGGGGAAATATTAACCATCAAAGAAATGGCTAATGTCCAAAATAAATACTTTAATTCAGTATCTAACCCTAAGGACAAAACATCGATAAATAGGAACTGTACCCCGTCAGAAGAACATCAGATTAAAATTGAAATAAAAGACGTAACAGACAGATTAAGGAAAATAAATATCAATAAATCTCCTGGACCTGATGATCTACATCCTAGAATTATTTCAGAGTTAGCAAATGAGATAGCTCTTCCAATAGCTTACATTTTTTCAAAAATCATCAGATACAGGGGAAGTAATTAAAAATGTAGGGAGGTACATATTTTTCCAATTTATAAAATGGGCAAGAAGAATTCCCCCGAGAACTACAGACCCATGAGCTTGACCACAGTGGTGGGACAAATATTAGAAGGAATTATAAAGGACCACATTATTGACCATCTGGCTGAAAACAAGCTGCTAGATCCTGACCAGCATGGGTTCGCTAACGCAAGGTCTTGTCAGACTAACCTTCTTCATTTTTATGAGAAGGTGAGCGAGGCTTTGGATTTGGGAAAATCTGTGGATGTGGTACAATTGGATTTTTCAAAGGCCTTTGACAAACTCCCAAATCAGGAACTAATTGAATCCCTATACTCCCTTCAGATAAACAAAAAACATTGTCAACTGGATAGCAGCATGGATACAGGGAAGGAGACAGAGGGTGGTGATGAATGGGAAGCTATCTGATTGGCTTCCTGTGACAAGTGAGGTCCCTCAGTGGTCGGTGTTGGGACCATGTCCGTTTAATTTGTACATTTATTCTTTAAAATGTAATTCTGAAAACATTTGGGTAACAAAGTTTGCTGATGACTCTACAGTGGGAGTAATAATTAACTCAGTACACGATTATAACAAACTTCAGGATACCCTCAGTTATATACAAGACTGGACAATCAAATATAAATTAAAATTAAATGAAGAAAAATGTATGATTTTACATATGGTTAAAAAGAACATGGAACTAACATATACTTTAAATAACAGATGTTTAAAGAAATCTGTGGAAGAAAATGATTTGGGGGTAATCATCACCAATGATCTTACTTTTAGTAGCCAATGTGATCAGGCAATAGAGAAAGCAAATAAAGTATCAAACTGTATCCTGAGACATATGAAAAGTAGGAGTAGGGAGGTCTTGGTCCCACTGTATGGGGCACTGGTTAGAACTAGACTGGAGTACTGTTCCCAGGTATGGGCATCTTAGTTAAGGGGGTGATGTAGCTAGGGTGGAACAGGTGCAGAGAAGGGCAACGAGATCAGTGGAGGGGTTGAAAGATAGACCCTATGAGGAAAGGCTTGGTGAGCTAAATCTGTACTCACCTGCTTACAGGAGATGGAGGGGGATACGATTTTGGTATATAAATCCTTCCAAGATCAGAGATTGAGACTAGAACTGAGGCTTGAATTAAAACTCAAAACTTACAATACTAGAACACATATCAAACAACTAAATCAATTAGGTGGAACTCCCATAAAAGAAAGTATTGGTTCAGCCAAAGAGCAAACTGGAATGTGCTCCCAACTGAGGTAGTGGAAAGTCTTACTTTAGATACCGTTAAAATAAGATTGGACAAATACAGCAACAACAAGATTAGGGAATTTTAGAAAGAAAAAAAAACAGCAAGCTATGACGGATGAAAGTCTAATAAATGCTTTGAAAATACTATGATACTATGGCACTTTAACATTTTCCTGGGACTCACTCTGGTAACAGACCTTCCCACCCAGTTGCTTCACTCAGAAATGTTTTTCCATTTTTTTAATAAAAGATCAGCCTTATCCTGGGATTCAGCCAGGTAACAGACCTTCCCACCCACTTGTTTCCCTCAAAACTTGTATTCCTTTTTATAAGAAATAAATCATGTCTTGAGATTCATCCAGGTAACAGACCTTCCCACCCACTTGCTTCACTCAGAAAACTTTTTTCTTTTTTCCTTTTTTTAATAATAAAAAAAAAATAAATAAACCTTGTCTTGGAAGTCACCCAGGTAACAGACTTTCCCAACCACTTGTTTCACTCAGTAAACTTTTTTTTTAAATAAAAAAATGAAGCTTTTCTTGGTAAATACACACCCAGGTAGCAGCTTTTCTTTACTGGCACAACAATCAGGGCATGGACCTTCAAACTACTTTCAGTCATTCCCCCACATAGTTGTTGCAAAAGTTTTTTGTTTGTTTGTTTATTTGTTTGTTTTTCTATGTTTGTATTCTTTTTGTAATAAATCAAGCTTGTCTTGGGATACACCCAGGTCACAGAATTACCCACTACTTTCACCTGTTTCACCACCCAGTTCTTGCGCAAATTTTCTTTAATGTTTTTCTGTTTTTTTTTTATTCTTTTTGTAAAAAATCCAGCTTGTCTTTGGATATACCCAGGTCAGGAACTTTCCCACCCCTTTCACTCGTTTCCCCACATAGTTCTTGCACAACTTTTTTTTTTTTTTATGGTTTTCTCTTTTTAATTCATTCATTCAAGGAGGAAATCTCTCTAGGAGTCATAGACTCTAAGTGGTGTGGGGAGCCACGACAAGATAATTGGTTCATTCTTCAAATGGACCGTGGATCAAGTGGCCCGCGGGGGAGCCGGGCCAGTCGGGCTGTGTACCCAAAGCGCATGCAAGTCCGGGCTGTGTGTCTGGTGGGTCCAGAGCCTGAAAACAGTATAATTGGTTCACTCTCCAGTGGACCACGCTAGTCTCTAATCTGCATTACGAGTAAATGTAGCCCCATGGGGGTCCGTCTATGCTTTGTTGTGTTCAGCTAGTTTGTGAATAAAGCCACACTGTAGAATCCCATTCCTGGTTCTGGACATTACAGTTATTGCTTCCTGTGTTCGGATTTACTTGGGTGCCCCTGTGCAGAGTAGTCAAACCTAGGTCCCCCTGTGCCGAGTAACCTCATCCTCCCCGAACCCAGGTCCCCACCAGGTACTGCGGTCAGCGTCAACAGCATGCCACCTGTCGTTTTGGTAAAAAGGTAGGGATGAGGAGTTACAAAAATGGAGGCATCGCTTTGGATTTGTTCGGGAAGGAAGGTGCTCGGGCAAGGGGGCTAGCATTTTGGCTAAAAGGCAGTGGGTAGCCCAAAAAGCTGAAGCAATTTCCTTAGTGTGTGTTGCTGTGTGCTGTGAATCTTGTTCTGGTGTTTAAAAAATGCCAACTGTTTACCAAGGAGCTGTAAAGCCAAAGAGCATGCCCTTGTCCTTCATCATCAAAATTGTTTACAACGTTTTTGCCTACTTTTAAAATGAACTGTGGTAAATAAAAGTTTGGAAGACTAGGGGTAGCAACAGGAAAATTGTGCCCTGGACGTTTGAAATGCTTTTAAAATAAACTGTTGTGAACAAAAGTGTGGAAGACTAGTGGTATCAACAGGAAAATTGTGCCCTGGACATTTGAAATGCTTTTAAAATGGGTTGTTGTGAAGAAAAGTGTGGAAGACTAGGGGTATCAACAGGAAAATTGTGCCCTGGATGTTTGAAATGCTTTTAAAATGAATTGTTGTGAAGGAAAGTGTGGAAGACTAGGGGTAGCAAAAGGAAAATTATGCCCTGGACGTTGGAAATGCTTTCTGAGTGAATTGAGAGACTGCAGAGTAAATGGCTATGTTATATGGCTAATATGGGCTCCCGCCGTGGAGTCAGTTAAAAAAAGTTGCATTCTGCAGTTTAAATTTTGCCTTGCCGACAATCGCCGTGGAGAAGAGCCTCCTCACAGAAGAAGAGGCTCATTTGCATGGCGTCGTGTGGTTTGTCAGACTGCAATCAGTCCCGTCCCTCAGCCAGCTCTACAGAGACTGCCCCAGCATTCGAGAGGGAGTGAGAGTGCAGTGCATGTACTGGCAGTGGAGGAGCATCGCAGAGTATTCAAAGCATTGTAAACAGTTCAAAAATAGATTTTCTTGCTTAAAATCGGGCTCAACCCGCAAATCGATCGTGGAAATTGAAAGTTTGGTGTTTAAAATGACGATCGCTATTACTGCCCGCTCGTTTGTGTACTGAGGCCTTCAAGAACTGGCTGCAGGCCGGTTTTCCCCATCGCAGCAAATTGCTTCTGATAACAGTAAGTAAACATTCAAAAAACTGCTCAGTGATTTTCAGTCTATGCCATATAAGATGTGTGTGCAGCAGTGTAGTCGCTTTGCAAGTAACGACTGTGTGAAGTCCTGCCAGCAAGAGCAAGTCTGTTAAGCCATTGAATGTGTACATAGTAAATGAAATTAGCCTCAGTTTAAAGTCTGCAGCCAGAGAGAGACTGTGGGTTGTAGCAAAATGCAGCACTAGTAAAAGCAGGCAATTCTGTGCTGAAAACCTGAAGCTTTAGAGGGACTGTGAATAAAATGAATGTTACCAGCATGTGAAAAGTCCAAGGAAAATCCTGTAAATGTGTGTGAAGCCAGATCAGAGCAAGTTGTGCAGTTTGAGTAAAAGTTATCAGTAGCTTGTGTAAATCGGGTGCGCAGTGGCTTGACCCAGATTCTAAATGTTGATGCACAGGAGTGCCGCCGCCGCCATTACAGGGTGGGTAGTAAAGTAAACACAGCGGCAGAGGAGCCATTTTACAGCTAAAGAGTGTGTTCAGTAAAGTTGGGACTTTCAGTTACAGTGAACTTTTGTTTGTTTTTCTGCAGTTATGACTTCAGGACCAGCTCGTTACCCAGATCATGCCCGTGTTGCAGTAACAGCAGCAGTAAATAGACTGAGAGATATTGAAAAGTGGTGCTATGGAGGGCAACTGCCTCCTGATGTGGCAATTCCTAATTATCCAGTGCATGTATGCCCAAATATGCTTGGGAGCTGGAAGGGATGTCTTCATGATTCCTCACTGTGCTGGATGCCTATAAAAATATGGCTTGTATAAAGCGCCTCCAATTCATTTGGCTCCCACATGGACAAAAATTCAGGAATCTGCAATTGGCAGCACACAGTACCAGGCGGAGCCTGTGGAGGAAGGTACCTCGAGGGAGTGTGGCACAAAGCTAGAGGGTGCAGAATTAGAGACAGAATCAGAAGTTGAAGTTTTGGATGCTGGTCCCAGAAAGAAAGTTTGAATAAAGCATCAATAGACCCCTGGGTGGGGGGGCCTAGCCCGAGTCTCTTAGGTGAAGATGAGATGCGGGAGGCCTTTGAATGGGAGGTGTCAACCTCTGCGCCTAGTGATGAGTGGATAGTCTCGGGGGTGAGAATGACTGCTCACTCCTGGGCTCAGATTCTCAGTGAAGAGGAAGATGAGGGGGGAACCTATGTGGCCTTGTGAGAAAGGAACGGGTACACAGCCTCAAGATCTTGCCTGGGAGGAATGTATTGAAGAAGGTGGTGAAGCCACTGCCCTGGCTTTACAGGAGGAAGAAGTCAGGGATCCGTTTCTAATTTCCTTAAGGATGTGAAGCTGGCAGAACCAGGACTGGCCACCCCCAAGCCAGGCCAGCGGTCTCAGATTGACCAAAGCAATTAAAGAGGAGAAACTGGTTCATAGGAAGGCAAATGAGATCTATGGTATGACCTTTCCTACCTTTCCTCGGAAAGTCTGGGAAGAGATTGAGAACTGCAGAAAATCCTGGATCTGGGAAGAAGCAATGAAAAGTGTGCATCCTGGGGCCAACCAGTATGTAAAGAATAGACTGTTCCACGAAAAGAATACCCAGTGTAAGAGAGGCAGGACACTGTTTATGGACAGAGTGAGAATAGTGGATGGAGAAGGATGTGAAATCTCCCACTGTGTGAATTATGTGCACCCAGACGGGGTAATAATTCAAGCCCCTGACCCCCGGTACTATTGGCGTCAGTGCAAGGACCTCACAGCAAATAAGCCCATGCCTACAAAATGGAGAGCCAAGCAGTGGTAGTTAATACTGCCACACCAGACTGTGAAGTGCCCTTATTGATCTGCCAATATGAATATCCAGGACTCAGGTGCCCCACATTCGTCAGTCTACAGTGTACTGTCCTGTCCAGCAACCATCCACTGGCCCACCAGATGACTTCAGATCCAGAGAAGACACCAGCCCAGCTGTTTCCTGTTCATCGCCTGGTAATTGGATGACGTCGGAACAGCTGTTTTCTTTTTGTTCCTGTTCTAAGGTTCCGTCTCCAGAGATTACATCAGCCCAGCTGTTTCCACATGTGCCCTCCTGTGGTTCCCGGAAGATGTCCGTCCAGCGGTATCAGAAGAAATGCTGCCAGGGACAGTCTTCGGCTGAGGTGCAGGTCGGTGCCTAGTATTGTACTACAAGTGGCTGGTAAGTCCGAACTTTTCTATCTTTATGACATTGCAGAACACACCCTACACTACAGACTTCAAAAATGTGTGAACTGTCTGCAAAGATTCTCCCCTTCGGGACTTTGGCCTGTTAGAAATGTGTTTCACTGGCTCCGGCCCAGGAGAGACTTTCTATTGGACTAGCCTTCGGGCCTTGTGGTCATTAGTTGGGACTTTTAAGGCACTCCATCCCCCCAAAATGTGTATTGCAAATAATGTCATTGTTGTATTCTAATGTAAATACTGTTTTTCTACCTTTTTTCTACAAAAATCTTTTTGGGATTTTGCAGTGTTTTGATGGTAGGGGTTTTAGATAGACTGTGTATGCAGATTAGGAGCGTGTGTTTTGCCTTTCTTTTTCTTACAGGTGTTCCTGGGAAGACAGAAGAGAAGACAAGAAGAGGAGGAGGGGCTCATCGGAGTTCCTCATCAGTGCTTTATTGTGTAGAAATTTAAAGTACTGTGGTGTTATTGTTATGGTTATTGCTGTATTAACCCTTTTCTTTCACAGGTGTGGTTGTGGGGGTAGGGAGGAGGTAGTAATTTTGGTATTTTGATGGTGTGGTTGCAGGTTGCCCAAGGTCGAGGAGGTCCCGTTTTTTTTTTGTTTTGGGGGTATTCAGTTAAAGGCAGATAGGTTTTCCCTAGAGGGTTGGGGGGATGGACAGGCTGTGGCCCTGACCTGCAGTAGGGACCGCAGTGCTGATCTATCAGGGCTATGCTCTGGATGGTTCTACCAGAGCCACTGGGTGTCCATAGTAAGTGGATAGTGTAGAGGCTGATATATCAGCTACAGGCCTCTAGGCCCTTAGTGTTGGCTGCCTGTGCTTGCACATGGTAGGAGGGGACCTGATCACCCCCCTCCGCAGGTAGCACATAGGGTGGGATGGTCTAAGGCCAGGTAAATAATGACTGCAGACAGTCATTTTCCTGGTCAAGGGTGAGTGTAACCCCCTTGTTACCCGGGGTTACTAGAATCCCAGTAAGACCTAGTGGTAGGCAGGGAAGGCAGCTTGTGAAACTCCAGTTAAATGGGTTTCACACTGTCTCACTCTGTTCTCAGTCTCAGCTGAGACTGAGGGATGACATCACCAATAGAACTTTCACAGCTGCATAAGCCACATTGGAATCTGCAGCAGAGGGAGTTAGATGGAACGTTGGGAGTTTTCAAAGTAGTCAGTCTCCAGTTTGCCTTCAGTAAGACAAGGTCAGTCTGCAGTTTAGTTTTTAAGAGTGAAGGAGTCAGTGTCAAGTGGTGGAGACCGCTGTTCGGGTACCAGTGCCCCTCCCTTCGGGGGGAATGTAAAGATCCCCATGCAGATTCCTGGGGCAATCCCCTTAATTCTGCTAAGAGGAAGAAAAGCTGCCATTTCAGTTCAGTCTTTGGTTTGAAAAGTTGGAAGATTTGTGATTCGCCTGTGGGGTACCTGCAACTAAAGGGTAAGTGTTTGCTCTAACATGAGAGGGCAAAAAATGTGTTTCTTCAGCCTGAGACATGTGAGGAAATCTAGGAATTGAGCTACAATTTGGGAAGCCTATAGGACTAGGTCAAACAAATGGAGTAGTGTCAAATGCTGGAGTGCTGTGTGATTTCAAGTAAATTGTAGAGGGGATGCGACAGTTCATCTACCATTTAATCTACATTCAGAAGTTTCAGTTTTCCACAGAAATGGCTGGGTATGGGCTGTAGGAGCTGGAGGTGGGAACACCCCCCCCATCTTTAGTAACCAGGTCCACCTCTACGGATTTCTGCTGTGGTTGCTACTTTGCCTTATGCACTTGGCCAGTGATGAAGGAAGTACCCAGACGTGGGTTGCAAAAAGGGAAAATCTCTCTCTAGGAGTCGCAGATTCTAAGTGGTGTGGGGAGCCACAAGAAGTGTAAATAAGAATTCTCTTTGTGAGATGGGGAGTCATAAGAAGTAAGAAGGAAATCTCTCTAGGAGTCGCAGACTCTAAGTGGTGTGGGGAGCCACGACAAGATAATTGGTTCATTCTTCAAATGGACCGTGGATCAAGTGGCCAGCGGGGGAGCCGCGAGCCAGTCGGGCTGTGTACCCAAAGCGCGTGCAAGTCCGGGATGTGTGCCTGGTGGGTCCAGAGCCTGAAAACAGTATAATTGGTTCATTCTTCCAGTGGACCGCATTGTAGTCTCTAATCTGCATTACCAGTAAATGTAGCCCCATGGGGGTCTGTCTATGCTTTGTTGTGTTCAGCTAGTTTGTGAATAAAAGCCACACTGTAGAATCCCATTCCTGGTTCTGGACATTACAGTTATTGCTTCCTGTGTTCGGATTTACTTGGGTGCCCCTGTGCAGTGTAGTCAAACCTAGGTCCCACTGTGCCAAGTAACCTCATCCTCCCCGAATCCAGGTCCCCACCAGGTACTGCTGTCAGCATCAACAGCATGCCACCTGTCATTTTGGTAAAAAGGCAGGGGTGAGGGGTTACATATAGAACAGCGTATGGGTGGCGATACACAACAAGGCTGTATTTCAGTCGAGGGGATGTAACGACATCATACAAACCTCAAGAGCGAAGCTTGAGAGGTCTGTATGACAGCATGACATCCCTGAGATGGAAACATGGCCTTAGCTGTGTATTGTCACCCATACACTGTTTAATATAGTATATGGTTTCCCTTTTTGAAAAACACAAAGTAATACTGCTATATCCGCCTCACTCTCAAAAAGGCTCTTACTGAACATTATATCAGTGCTCCCCCTCCCTCTGGCACCTCACTGTCTGAAAACTGGAAACCTTCACTAAATATCCACAATGTAGAGCCAGACCATTTAAAAAATAAATAAATAAACCACTCTCCATATCAAAAAAGTGCCTCAGTCACCCACTCACTAAAAGGTACTACTATTTTTGCTTTACTTTTTTATGAATGCTGCATGTTTAGCCAATCACCAGTCATGAACTGACATCAAGGCTGAAATGTTGCTGTGGTATCGTTGTGACATCAGAACCATACCACAACAACTTTTCATGACCTTTAAATTGTACCACAACAAGAAAATTATATTTATGAAAATAAGATTCACAATAGCAGCTAACCATATACTGTAAATATAGAGGAGGATCAGCAATAGGCAATACAGCTACAGAATTAACAATAAACAGACACTAAAAATACAGGAGGGATCAACAATATACAGTGTAGACATTTCCTTTGCGTAGTTAGTGTTTGATAACTAATTACCTAGTAAAAATTCAAAAGCAGTCAAAAATGGATTTCATGTGCCATCTCAAAATCTGTTTGGCTGAGGGAATGCTGGTAGAATAAAATGAACCCAAGAGCGATGATATTCCAGAGATAAGACAGCTTGTAACTGAAGGCAACTTGATCAGAATTTCTCTTACATCTAGGGATGTGATGACTTCCAAAACTAGCCCCAGGAAAGTTTCTGATTTCCACAAAATGAA
Organism: Neoceratodus forsteri; assembly: GCA_016271365.2. Classification (NCBI taxonomy): domain Eukaryota; kingdom Metazoa; phylum Chordata; order Ceratodontiformes; family Ceratodontidae; genus Neoceratodus; species Neoceratodus forsteri. The sequence continues at coordinate 1,882,751,952 of CM057452.1, forward strand.
AATTAACTGAACACAGTCCATTCTGTGCATGTTTAGATCATTTGCTCAGTATCTAACATAGAAATACAGAAACACAGAAGCTGACGGCAGATAAGGACCGCAAGGCCCATCCAGTCTCCTCATTTCTTTTTCTACCTTATAAATGTGCCATCAGCCTTTGCTCTGTCAATGGCCTATTTATTCATACTCATTTGTATTGCTGCCTTATGCCTATCCCATGCCTGTTTGAAGACCTGCACTGTATTCATATCCACCACTACCTGACGTAGGCAGTTCCATGCATTTACCACCCTTTCTGTGAAAAATAACTTCCTCACATTACCCCTTAAACGGTCTCCCTCTAATTGCATGCTGTGTCCTTATATCCTATTTTTCTTATATTGAAACATGTTAGAATCTTTCACCTTGTTAACGCCCTTAAGGTGTTTGAATGTTTGGATCATATCCCCTCTCTCCCTCCTTTGCTCTAGGGTATACATATTGAGCTCTGTTAATCTGTCCTCATATGTTTTCTGATGCAGTCCCTGAACCATTTTGGTTGCCCTTCTCTGGACTGCCTCAATTTGTTTAATGTCCTTGTGAAGGTCTGGCCTCCAGTACTGCACACGATACTCCAGATGGGGCCTAACCAGTGTCTTGTAAAGAGGGATTATTACCTCCCTCTTCTGACTTGTGATATCCATACTAATATACCCTAACATCCCCCTAGCCTTACCTACTGCTTTAGTGGTCTGCTTGGATGATTTCAGGTCATTGGTGATGATGATGCCCAAGTCTCTTTCTTCCCTTGTGACTGCCAGCAACTCCCCTCCCAGCCTATAGGTGGCTTCAGGGTTTCTCTTCCCTATGTGCATGATCTTGCACTTCTTTGCATTAAACCCTAGTTGCCACTCTTCCAACCATTTTGCTAGTTTACCAGATATCTTCTCATTCTGCCCACCCCATCTGGATCATCTACTCTGTTTCAGATCTTGGTGTCATCTGCAAACAGACAAACCTTACCCTCCAGTCCATCTGCAATGTCACTGATGAAGATATTGAAGAGGACTGGCCCCAGGACTGATCCCTGAGGTACCCCACTTGTGACTTGCATCTCTTCTGACTGTATACCATTTACCACCATTCTCTGTTTTCTGCCTGTCAACCAGAATGCCACCCAGTTGACCAACTTCTGACCCACCCCAAGCCTACCCAGCTTATTAATCAATCTTCTATGTGGAACAGTATCGAAAGCTTTGCTGAAGTCAAGGTAGGCGACATCAACTGCTCCCCCTTGGTCCACCACTCTGGTTACCCAGTCAAAGAAATCTATGAGACTAGTTTGACAGGACCTTCCTTTTGCAAACCTATGCTGTCTTGGATCCTGTGATTCTATGAATTCCAGGTGTTCCACTATCCTTTCCTTAAGGAGTGCCTCCATTATCTTGCCCACTACTGAGGTAAGACTGATTAGTCTGTAGTTCCCTGCCTCATCCCTGCTACCACTCTTATGGAGCGGGATCACATGAGCCCTTCTTCAGTCTTCTGGGACCTCTCCTGTGCTCAGAGACTCACTAAACAGTTCTGATAATGGCTCTGCTAGTTCCACCCTTAGCTCCTTTAGTACCCTGGGATGTATGCCATCAGGTCCCACTGCCTTGTCCAAACTGCTGTCTGGTCATGATCGCAAAGTCTCTGCACAAACCGGGGATTCAAAAGCAGCTGGAAATCCTGACAGGCTGATCGCATTCAGTAAATCTTCGGTATTCTTCAGGTTAAAGCCTGGTCACAGTCCAGTGGCTTAAATAGTCCTCACAACTCAGATTCAGTACAAATAAACTCTATTTTCCCTCTCAGGGTTATCAGGCAGACAGGCAGGCCAAAACTCAGCCGTTTCACAGTTCTCCCATGCAAAACTACACAGAACTGCTGCTCAAAATCACTTGAGCTGTTACTTCTTCACTTCTCAGTTCAAAAACTGAAACTAGCTGCAGCAGCCTGGGAAATTCACCAAGATCCAAAAGGTTTGGTTGGCTGATCCTCCTGTCAGTCACAACAAAGGCTCCCCCTTCAGGTGTAAAAAGGCACTAAAAACCCAAAACTACAACTCCTACAGATTTTGACTCCAGACAGCTCCCATAGTCTGGCTTCATTTTAAGTCCCACCAGCACTGATTGGTCCAATTCGCAGTCCAGGACCAAGATAGTGGAGATAAACAAAACAGTCCTTGCTGCAAAGAAGGCAGGTTAGACAAACTATACTATCATTATCACTCTGAATGATTTTCAGCAAATAGTTACATCTTTCAACAGAGCTCCCTCTCAGATTATTTATGACTGCAATCCAGGCAACTCTTAAAGAGACAGTACACAGAGGCTATACAGGAACTCTCTGGCAATCACATTTAAACTGCTAAAACACAGGACACCAGCCTGGCAGTGAACATTTAGGCAGGCTCGAGGGAGACTTTTCGGGAACCCCCATTTGTAGAGGGGTTACACCCTTCCCTGCCTGGAGAAAACTTGGCATTCCCGTCAAGTCTGTACCATCATGCATCAGTTAACATAAATGCATTACTTTACTATACATATTCACTACACTTCATGAAACTATACCCATTCTGACAACACACTGTGCATATTTCACACTGGTAAATTGAACATTACTATACTGAATCAGGTAATAACTTCTTATACCTTAAACAATGCAAGAGGGGTCCCTTCCCTATCAGCTAACTTGGGACTAGAGGGGGCAGGGGCACCATGGTGAGAGGGAAAGACAAGTAACCTGGAATTGACTGTCAAGCTCAATTTGGGCTGTGAGCTTGGTGAGACATAAATACCTTTGTGCACCACATTGAGAGGCAAGTCCACTGGCCTCCCAGGAGAATCATAACTAAAGCGTACTACTGGTTTGACAGCTCGGCCAGTCTTTCTGAGGGGGACAACTACAGTCTCTGCACTCTCAGCACTGGTCTGGGGACTCTTGTCACTTGTGAGGGGTGCCTCTGCTTGGATGGGAATGTCCAAACTTGGGGCACTGTCGGCTCCTTGCTCTGCAGGCTCTGTTTCTACATCACTTGACTCATTTTGCGAAGGCTCAGGCACAATCAAACTTTGAGGCACTGAAGGGGGGTTGTCATCACTCTCATGGTGTTCTTCAAATTCTGGTATGTCACCAGAAAGACTCATTCCAACAGCCCCTCCCTCAGGCAAATCATACAGTTCCACAATACACTGACACTCAGCATCTTCAGATGTGGTACTTTGCACTTCACTTTCAGGGAGCATTGGCTCCAAGAACAAAGCTGGGAGGTTAGGCAGTCCAGAAAGCCCAGCTTCATCCCCACAACTAATCATGGGGTTACCTCGAAACAGCTGACTCAGTTCATAAAAGGGGTAATATGCATGGTCGCACTCACTTTCATCAGAAGTGGACTGACAGGCACTATCATTCTGGGCCTGCTGTGGAGGAAATCTTCAATCTGTGACCACTGGGGTAGGCTGACTCTGCCTCTTTCTTGCAGCAGCATGAGTCACTGGCCCAGGGGGCTCAATTTCTGGGGTTTCAACCTCAATCATGACTTGGCCAATCGGTAGGAAGTGATTACGGTGCATGGTCTTGACAGCTTTGGAGTTGTTTTCTGAGCGCACCTTGTACACAGGTAAATCATCCAACTTTCCAACTACTACATGGGGAAGATGGTGCCACCGATCAGCAATTTTGTGTTTACCATGCAGTCCCAAATTGCGTAACAACACACGGTCTCCAGGTCGAAGCTCTTGACCCTTTACTTTTTAATCATGCCTCTCTTTGTTGGCTAGATTTCTCTTGGTGGACATTGTCTGGGCCAGTTGATAGGCATGGTTCAATTAAGCTTTCAGTTTTTGTACATATTGCAAGTGGTTTTCGGCTTGGACCCTATCTGGAGAGACCCCAAAACAGACATCAACTGGCAGCTGGGTCTCTCTCCCAAACATGAGGTAGTAGAGGAAGAACCCAGTAGCATAATTTTTCATGCAATTGTATGCGTGTACCAAGGTGCTAATCTGCTGGCTCCATTTCTGCTTGTCTTTTGGGTGGAGGGTGCCCAGCATGTCTAGAAGTTTGTGATTAAAATGTTCTGGTTGAGGGTCTCCCTGCGGGTGATAGGGGGTGGTTCTTGACTTTCGCACCCCCCATAGAGAGAGCATTTCTTTGATTAGCCGACTCTCAAAGTCTCTGCCTTGATCAGAATGAATCCACTGGGGTGCACCATAGTGAATGAAGAAATTTTCCACTAGCACCTTGGCCACGGTAGATGCTTTTTGATCTTTAGTGGGGAAAGCTTGTGCATACCATGTGAAAAGATCCATAACCACTAACACATTTCCAGTGTTCCGCCGATCAGGTTCTAAACACAAGAAGTCTATACAGACTAGTTCCATGAGGGTGCTGGTAGTAATATTAACAAGTGGAGCATTCCTCTGAGGCAGGGCTTTTCTTTGCAGACAGCAATTACAAGTCTTTACATGGTGCTCAACATCGGCCCCCATTTTGGGCCAGTAGAAGCGAGATCGTACCAGGTCAAGGGTTCTGTCAATACCGAGGTGCCCCATGTGATTGTGGAGGGATCTCAGTACCAAATCTTTAAACTCCGTGGGCAGGACCAATTGTTGCTTGTCTATTTTGCCACTATAATCTACTGTTTCTCTATACAACAACTGATTGAGCAACTTCAATCTGTGGCCTTCTTTTTTTTTTTACTTTCTATTTATGCTCCTTCCTCCCATGGCACTCCCCTCTCTTCAGGAGTCACTTATGGCCATTCTAGTCCCCACCTCCTATTTGGATCCTGTGGTCGTCCATCCTCCACGTAGCCTTGGCTTGCCCCCCAGGCGGGGACAAGGTGGGGAGGCAAGCACCCCGAATTCCTTGTCTTGTCAGGATGCCGGTCACTGGGGCAGGTAGGGGTATTAGGGATCCAGGCCTGGCGCTCTGTCTTTGCTGGAGTGCCATAGGGTATTCCGATGTTCCATGGGAGTGGCCTCCCGCCTCGACATCACGGGCGGCATCCGCCTTGAATGCCCACCACTTCCTCTCATCCTTGTGTGCTCATACCTGCTATGCTCTCTGGCTTCTGCCAGAGGCTAGTCAGACACCGAGCATGTTCCTCCCTCCTGAGAGAGGAGAGCTGTCCTTGGATGCTCAATCCTCTCCCTCCCCTGCCGACCCCTGATGTCCCAGGCTCGTTCCCTAACCCGGGTCACCGGCGTGACGCGAGGTGTGGCGTCCAGTGCCTCAACCCTCAGCACCACCGCGCTGGCCTGGGGCCTTCTTTAAACAATAAAGCAGTTCGCTAGTCAGTGGAACGTAACTTAGACACGTCTTTCCCCGCATACAGGGCATCAAGTGCTGGCTAAATCATAGGATCACTGAATGCTGTCATTGTCAAATTAAGGTTGTGCACGAATATCTAGAGCAGAGAAGTGTCAATAAGCAGCTGGTATGCAGGTGTAAGAAGGGCCCAAGCAATCTACTAAACAGTCCACTGTGTTCGCAGATAGCTGTTCATCTCTATCAAACTTTTTGCACAATGCTCGAATGTCAGGTTCAGACAGCCTGACCCAATCACTCTTGGAAGTGGGCCTTCATGATAGGGCGTCAGCATCAATATGGCTCAGGTCCAGTCTGTATTCGACAGCATAATCATAGGTTGATAATGCAGAAAGCCGCCAGTGCCCAGTGGTATCTAATTTAGCTGAAGTCTGTACATAGGTCAGTGGGTTATTGTCAGTCTTCACCAATAACTTTGCCCCACAGAGGTATTCATGAAACTGGTCAATGATGGCTCATTTTAGCACAAGGAACTCCAACTTATGCACAGGGTAGTTTCATTCGGACGGGTCAAGCTCCTACTGGTGAAAGCTACTGGTCTCAGGTCATCCTCATGGTCTTGATGCAGCACTACTCCTAGACCCTGCAGACTAGCGTCTGTATGCAGCACATAGGGTTTGGTGGGGTCAGCATAGGTGAGAATGGGGCCATGGGTGAGCTGGTATATGATCTCATGGAAGGCTGCTTCACAGTTGGGCATCCAGCGGGGCCCGAAGAGGTCACCTGGGCATAAGTATACTTTTTCTGGTTCTTTAACAGACCCTTTTTTGTATTTACAATTGGTAGGAGGGTAACCCTGGGTAAGGTTCAAGAGTGGGTGAATCACCTTGGAATAGCCTTTAATGAACCTGCAGTAGTAGCCAAAGAACCCAAAGAAATGTAGTTCTTTCAGATTATGGGGCTGGGGCCAAGTAGTCAGTGCTTCAACCTTACTGGGATCAGGCTTTATCCCTTTTGTAGATACTATGTGCCCCACATACTTCACGGAGGTTTGGAAAAAATGGCACTTGTCAATGGAAAACTTGAAGCTGAAGTCTTCCAGTCAGTCTAGGACCTTAAACAGTCGGTTCTCATGCTCCTCTAAGGTACTCCCAAACACAATGACATTGTCCAAGTACACCAGGCATTCCTGCAAATTCATATCTCCCACAGCATATTCCATCAGTTGCTGAAAGGTGGCCAGGCTGCCTGATATCCCCTGTAGCATCCTCAGAAACTCGTAGAACCCCAATGGACAGATGAAGGCTGTTTTCTCATGGTCTTCTGGGGCCATCAGGATCTGGTAGTATCCGCTGCAAAGAACCAACACTGAGAACCATTTGCACTCATTCAAGCAGTCCAGGGCATCTTGTATACGAAGCATAGTGTATTGGTCTGGGATGATCCGCCCGTTAAGGGTTTGATAATCAACACACATCCTCACAGAGCTATTCTTCTTATGCACAATCACAATGGGAGAGGCGTATGGGCTCCTGAATTATTGTATCACTCCAGCAGCGAGCATTTCCTGCAGGTGTCTTCTCACATCATCTATGTTTGCTGGCGCTAGGCATCCGGACCTCTCTCAAAATGGCCGTTCATCATGCAGGCATATGTGATGCTCCACACCCTAGACACATCCCACATCCCATTCCTTCAACGAAAACACTTGGTCTCTCTGGGCAAGTCTCTTGCTAATTCTAGCCTTCCATTCAGCTGGCAATGGGGAGTCACTAAAGTCAAACAAGTCTGGGGTCTCCTTCTCACCAGGGTGCTTGTTGCTGGGCAATAGTGCAGTGTCTGCACAGTGTACCATAGCTAGAGTGCACCCTCTGTTCACCTGGATCTTACGATCTGACACATTGTGAATCTGGACCATCACTCATCATGTAAAGGCATGGGCACAAGCAGACAAGATGCTGGGCTTGACCAATAATCCTTGTGCCAATTTTCCATCACCTGGCACATCCAACATCAGTATTTTGTTCTTGACATCTTTCCAGAGGCAGACCTCCCCTTGAATGGTATACTAGGCATTAGGAGCCAGTACCATTGAATCAGGGTCCTTCTTCCACACAATCCCCACCAGTTCATCCTGGTCTACTTCCTTGGGTTTCTGTTGCAAATCATAGGCCCTCTTGATCAGAGCCAGAATTCTCAGGGCCTCCCATTCCATCTCCCTTGTTTCTCATGACAGAGTTGCACCAGTCTCCCAAACAAATGGGCGTTTGTCCCAATTAACAGGGGGACCCCATCATACAGTCTGGTGGGGTGAACACACTAGGGCCAATGTCTCTACTTGCTCCTCTACACTTATTACAGCTGCAGGAAAAGACAACCAGAGGCGGACATACCCTAGGTAGGGATAAGACTTGTCACTCAGGCCCCACACATGTAGGCTTTCCAGGGATTGCAAAGGCACATCAGATAAGTGTTTGTCATACCAGTCCTGGAATACAATGGTCACTTGAGACCCACTGTCAAGCACAGCCCAAGTAGGAATACCATTTACAGCCACATTAGTCTCCATAGAAGGGCCCACTATCTTGGACCACTCTGGAGGTACAACAGCAGGGGCCTGGACAGACGATTTAGCCACACAGAGGTTTGAGTTAGGATGGCCGGAGCTTTTACTGCAGTCATTTCGTGCACCTCTTGACGACTGACTCATTTTCCGAAGCTCTCCTTGAAGCTGGTTCACCACTTTCTCTAAGTCCTTCTGAGACTGCATTCCCTCTTCATATGGCCATCCTTGCCACAGTTGTGACAAATGACATGCTCTCGGGGCATCCTTGGGGAAAACATAGCAGGGGATGCTGGAGCATCCATGGGAAATTGTGATCTGACTTCTGCGGGGAGTGTACCATGTCTCAAAAGTTCCTTTAGGGTGGCAGTCAATTCCTTGAGCTCAGCCGAGAAGCCACCCCCAGTAGAGGATGCCTGAGGGTGCACCTCCACCCCCATAAGAGTCACGTTCTGACAGTTACCAAGGTCTTTGTCAACAGGGGATACCTCAGTGAGAACATCCGGTTGTACCTTTCTGACTTCCTTCAGCAACTCCTCTCTTCACCGTTTAGCCCACGGCAGTAGTGGTCTCCACTTCGGAAGGGCCTTCCGGTGCCATGATCACTTGCGGTGCAGTCACCCCATAATTACAATCTCCCTCTTCCCCTTCAACCTCTCAGAGTTCTTTTATCGAGTCACAGTAGTCAGGTGGGTTACCTCTCCTATCCTGGAGCCTTAACTGGAGGATCTGCAAGTTAGAATGCTTTGCATGTTGCAGTATGTGCCCTAATCTCACATGGTTCAAGTCACTGGCGGCTACCCCACCTTTCCGGTAAGCTTTCTGCAAAGTTCTTTCTAGACGAGTAACATGCGCAGACAAACGTTCCCCTTTCCATTGTTTGGTACCTCAGAATTTCCACATCAAATTCTCCCCTGACTCAATGCTCCCAATATTACCTTCACGTGCAGATAGGTACTTCTGAGCAGATGCATCAGGGTTTGTGGACCTCAAAAAATTAATGGCTTCGAGGGTGGGATCCCTCAAACTTTCTATGATTCTTTTCCACATCTCAGCCTCTGCACACTGCCACTCGGGTACCAAGGGGGCAACATAGTCTATCCAGGTCTCCCAGTCATTTTCTCCCTGGGGGGTGGGAAGGGTGCCCAAGAAGATTCTCAGCCTTCGGTAGGAGTCATGACTAATGGCAGGTACACATACAGGGGCCAGCATTGGCATAGGCACAGAAGGTGGGGCAGTAACAGGTGCTGCAGTGGGAGGGGGTGTTTGGGAAGGAACACCCCCAGGTGGCAGGAATAGTTTCTTAAAGTCCTCTACGGTTTTCTCTTCCTCCAGCAGCAACTTAGCAAATTTCTCCTCAAAAGTCTCAGATAATGGAGGGAGCTCATCCTCCCCGGGGTCTTTACTGTCTTTTGTTATCACTCTCCAGGCAGCTGTTACCCTTTCTGGGACAATAATCTGTGGCACTTTAGAGCTATCCACAAGGTCACTACACTCTACCAAAGCTATGAAAGTCTGGGCGATCAAATCGGCCTGTCGACTCACCACCACAGGGTTTTTTAAACATTCAGCATTGGAGAGTGCTCCCTCTACAGTGTCTTTACTGGTACCCAGGGGAATATCCAGTATAAGTAGAGCATTTTGGGGGTCGATCTCCTGCCCAGCACACCACCCCACCAACTGGTGTACAGCCATTTCTACTGGGGTAGCCATTAATCTTTAACAATAATTAATAATTTTTGGTCACTAGAAGGCACAAAATCCCAGCGTTGAGCCTCCAAAAATGTAACCCCTAGGTGGCGCTATCCCAAGGGCTACTACCCCTGCCTGCTTGGCTAGTAGCAGGTTAAGGGGCCTGAGTTCTGAAATGGGTGCCTCCACCCGGAGATCAGGGTTGGTAATGGTCAAGCTAACCTGGGCACAGCCCTCCGGGACACTGTAACCCCATCTTTCCTTGCTAGTGGCCAGAACAATACACAATAATCACTTTCACAATACACCTGATACACCACACAAGTACCCAGACTGTTTGCACTTACAACCAGGGTTTTCCTCTGGTCCGGCCCTGGGGACCCCTGTAAAACAAGGTTATACACAGCCTGCTTCCTTCAGCCCACAGCAACCAGCTGAGCGCCGGGGCTTCGCTCCGCCAGCGGGTGGTCGACAGCACCTAGCCGAACTTGGGAACCACAAGGCCGGGAGGAACAGCGAGGGAGCAGTCGGGAAAGGCGCAGCCAATCGGTAAGCGAGCGCTCCACCAGGCACAGCAGCCGATTGGCTCTCCTGCCTCATTGACTTACACTGGCTCAGTTTGCATTGCTGAAATCTGTGTGGGACTTGAAAATTTGTTTTTCTTTTTGTCTTTTACTCTTCCCCCTGGTGTTCTACTGCAAGTTTCCCAGAAGAGCTGCTTCCACTCTGCCTGCTTCCTTCAGCCCACAGCAACCATCTGAGCACTGGGGCTTCGCTCCACCAGCGGGTGGTCGGCGGCACCTAGCCGAACTTGGGAACCACAAGGCCAGGAGGAACAGTGAGGGAGCAGTCAGGAAAGGTGCAGCTAATCACCTGCTTCCTTCAGCCCACAGCAACCAGATGAGCGCCAGGGCTTCGCTCCGCCAGTGGGCGGTTGGCGGCACCTAGCCGAACTTGGGAACCACAAGGCTGGGAGGAACAGCGAGGGAGCAGTCGGGAAAGGCGCAGCCAATTGCCTGCTTCCTTCAGCCCACAGCAACCAGCTGAGCGCCGGGGCTTCGCTCCGCCAGCGGGCGGTCGGCGGCACCTAGCCGAACTTGGGAACCCTACAGGGCAGGAGGAACAGCGAGGGAGCAGTCGGGGAAGGCGCAGCCAATCGCCTGCTTCCTTCAGCTCACAGCAACCAGCTGAGCGCCAGGGCTTCGCTCCACCAGTGAGCGGTCGGCGGCACCTAGCCGAACTTGGGAACCACAAGGCCGGGAGGAACAGTGAGGGAGCAGTCGGGAAAGGCGCAGCCAATCGGTATGCGAGCGCTCCACCAGGCACAGCAGCCGATTGGCTCTTCTGCCCCATTGACTTACACTGGCTCAGTTTGCATTGCTGAAATCTGTGTGGGACTTGAAAATGTGTTTTCTTTTGTCTTTTACTCTTCCCTGGTGTTCTACAAGTTTCAAGAAGAGCTGCTTCCACTCTGGTGAGACATCTATAGAGGGCAACCGCTGTTGATTCTGTTGAATTCTGCTGGACTCTGTTAGCAGCAGTGGGCCAGACGCTGAGGCGCCACTCTCCTTCTAGTTTTATGTGTAAATCATCAAAAATAGTGCTGTTATCCACTATTGTACTGTAAGGGGAAACTACTGTTTTACTGCTCTTTAAAGTAATTGCAGCTCCTTGTCTGAATATGTAAGGTGGGCCAGACACTGAGGCGCCACAGGACCCCCCCCCACAGTCCTTTGCAGTGCAGATTTGGTCAGTGATGCTCAGAAAAAGGCTTGCTACTGCCTTTATTAATTGCTGCACCCTCCTCTGTCTCTCTCCAGCCTGCTTCCTTCAGCCCCAGCAACCAGCTGAGCGCCGGGCCAGCTCCAGGAGCGGTGACACCTAGCCGAACAGGAACCATAAGGCCGGGAGGAACAGCGAGGGAGCAGTTGGGAAAGGCAGCCAATCGGTAGCTAGTGCTCCACCAGGCACAGCAGCCGATTGGCTCTCCTGCCCCATTGACTTACACTGGCTCAGTTTGCATTGCTGAAATCTGTGTGGGACTTGAAAATTTGTTTTTCTTTTTGTCTTTTACTCTTCCCCTGGTGTTCTACTGCAAGTTTCCCAGAAGAGCTGCTTCCACTCTGCTGAGACATCTATAGAGGGCAACTGCTGTTGATTCTGTTGAATTCTGCTGGACTCTGTTAGTAGCAGTGGGCCAGACGCTGAGGCGCCACTCTCGTTCTAGTTTTATATGTGTAAATCATCAAAAAAAGTGTTGTTATCCACTATTGTATTGTAAGGGGAAACTACTGTTTTACTGCTCTTTAAAGTAATTGCAGCTCCTTGTCTGAATATGTAAGGTAGGCCAGACGCTGAGGTGCCACAGGACCCCCCCACAGTCCTTTGTAGTGCAGATTTGGTCAGTGACGCTCATAAAAAGGCTTGCTACTGCCTTTATTAATTGCTGCACCCTCCTCTGTCTCTCTCTCCAGCCTGCTTCCTTCAGCCCACAGCAACCAGCTGAGCGCCGGGGCTTCGCTCCGCCAGTGGGCGGTCAGCGGCACCTAGCCGAACTTGGGAACCACAAGGCAGGGAGGAACAGTGAGGGAGCAGTCAGGAAAGGCGCAGCCAATTGCCTGCTTCCTTCAGCCCACAGCAACCAGCTGAGTGCCGGGGCTTCGCTCCACCAGCGGGCGGTCGACGGCACCTAGCTGAACTTGGGAACCACAAGGCCAGGAGGAACAGCGAGGGAGCAGTCGGGGAAGGCGCAGCCAATCGCCTGCATCCTTCAGCCCACAGCAACCAGCTGAGCGCCAGGGCTTCGCTCTGCCAGCGGGCAGTAGGCAGCACCTAGCCAAACTTGGGAACCACAAGGCCGGGAGGAACAGTGAGGGAGCAGTCGGGAAAGGCGCAGCCAATCGGTAAGCGAGCGCTCCACCAGGCACAGCAGCCGATTGGCTCTCCTGCCCCATTGACTTACACTGGCTCAGTTTGCATTGCTGAAATCTGTGTGGGACTTGAAAATTTGTTTTTCTTTTTGTCTTTTACTCTTCCCCTGGTGTTCTACTGCAAGTTTCCCAGAAGAGCTGCTTCCACTCTGGTGAGACATCTATAGAGGGCAACTGCTGTTGATTCTGTTGAATTCTGCTGGACTCTGTTAGCAGCAGTGGGCCAGACGCTGAGGCGCCACTCTCCTTCTAGTTTTATATGTGTAAATCATCAAAAAAAGTGCTGTTATCCACTATTGTATTGTAAGGAGAAACTACAGTTTTACTGCTCTTTAAAGTAATTGCAGCTCCTTGTCTGAATATGTAAGGTGGGCCAGACGCTGAGGCACCACAGGACCCCCCCCCCACAGTCCTTTGTAGTGCAGATTTGGTCAGTGATGCTCAGAAAAAGGCTTGCTACTGCCTTTATTAATTGCTGCACCCTCCTCTGTCTCTCTCCAGCCTGCTTCCTTCAGCCCGCAGCAACCAGCTGAGCGCCAGGGCTTCGCTCCACCAGCGGGCGGTCGGCGGCACCTAGCCGAACTTGGGAACCACAAGGCCGGGAGGAACAGCGAGGGAGCAGTCGGGAAAGATGCAAAATTTTTGCCCACCCACCCTTCCCCTTCCTGTGTGTTAATTTATAGGCATCTTCCACCAAATCTCTTCCTCGCCCACAGCACTTTCTCTAAACCAACAGACAGTCACACCAGCTTGCTGATCCAACCAATCAGCAACTTCACTACTCCTTATTGCCAACTATCAATATCCCCCTCAGAATGGGGAGCTTGCTACTGATACTCCTGTCACTAACAGCCATAGGGTTCCACAATGAAGATGACCCTATTATACAATCTAAAGTGGTCAACCCGCCTAGTTTCTCTGGAACATCCCCCGTGGCTGACACCCATACCCTCATATATGTCTTGCCATTGCTGCATCAACTACAGTGGTACAATCAGCATAAAGTTACACACATCACCACACATATGTCTCAGCCAAGGCCCCACTACTGGGTATATAGATCCCCACTAAGCCTAGTCGTCAAACTGCTAATTGGTATCCCGACAGACTACCTTAAATCCACAGGGAGCACCCAAAACAAAGAGTGGCAACAGAATAAAAAAAGGAGGACCAAAGACAGCCCCCTCTCCATATCACTGGCAGCCCTTATGAAATTACTGATCTTCCTATTGCTCTGTATTGGTAATGTAGAAATCAACCCTGGACCTCTTGAAAGCATCACCTCTCCATCAGACCTATCCTCAATTAAAGGCCTCAGTTTCCTGCATAGTAATGTATGCAATCTGTTGAAAAAATTTACATTGCTACAATCCTGGGTTGCCCATACCGTGCCAGACTTTCTTGTGATAACTGAGATATGGCTCAAGACCACCACAATGGACAGGGAAGTTAACCTACCTAACTATCAGCTATTCAGAGCTGATCGCCAAACAAGGGGAGGTGGAGTAGCCATATATGTAAAAGCTGGTTTAGCTGTATCCTGTACTGCTGCAACATCTATGCCCAAGGAATTTGAGTGTCTATCTCTAAAAGTCTCTCTCCCTAATACAGCAGCTTTCCATTTAATTGGATGCTACAGACCCCCCTCTCTTGAACACAAGCTCTTATCCCACCTGGGAAACCTGGACAAGTCCTGTACTGAAAGTCATTATCATAGGGGACCTGAATTTCAACTGGCTCACCCAGGCAGCTACACCTCTGGTATCATTCTGTGACACCTATGGGCTCACACAGTTAATTAATGAACCAATAAGACTAAATGCAAGGAATAGTAGTAACAGTACTCTACTTGACATCATGCTAGTGAGTAAACCACATCTATTCACACATGCTGGAGTGCTTCTATGCGACATAAGTGACCACTGCCCCATCACAGGGGTAAGATCCAACAGCATTAAAACAGATCCTGCAAAATTCCTCATGAGGAGATCCAAGAAAAACATCAATATTGAAGGATATCTGCATGATCTAGCCTACTCTCCACACTGGCAAGAGTTTTATCTTGCACATTCTGTAGAAAAAGCTCAGCAGGTGCTAAATAACATTATAATAAATGCCCTTAACACCCATGCCCCAATCTGTAGTATCCAAATAAAAAATCCTGTCGTTGGTTTTCAGCTGACCTCAAAGCTGCACTGCTGGAGAGAGATAAACTTTGGAAAGTAGCAAGAAAAACTAAGAATATCATGGACTGGATGATCTTTAGGAAAGCCAGGAATAAATGCACTAGGAAAGTTAGGGATGCAAAGGCTGCCTACTACCTGGCCCAGCTCGACTCCTCCTACCATAATACTGTTAGATTTGGGGCACCATCATAAGGGTGATGGGCCAGGATGTTAACAACCCCTTCCAACCCAATTACACAGTAACTATGGCCCCATTACTGGCACATTGGAAATCCTGGATGCATTCAACAACCACTTCACAACAGCTGGCCTTGCCTTTGACTCCTCCCCAGCTAACCTATTAAGGGATCATTTAACTCCCACTATACTGGTGAACAAAGAGTTGACTCCTCCTCTAGCTTCAAACCTATACTGTTGAAACAAGTTGAGGATCTATTATGGCATCCAGATACCCAAAAAAGTGCAGGAGCAGATCTTCTGGACCCATTCTTTCTAAAGATTGCGTGTCATGTGCTTGCAGTCCCCCTAACTCACCTCTTTAACCTTTCCCTAAACTCTGGCTCTATTACCACGCTGTGGAAGACAGCCCAAGTGGTCCCCCTTCTAAAATCAGGGGACCCTATGGATCTTAATAACTACAGGCCCATTTCCATCCTACCTGTGTTATCCAAGATGCTGGAGAAATTAGTGAGTATTCAGTTAAGGGAATATCTGGACAATGCTAATCTATTAAATCCAGCTCAATCTGGATTCAGGGCCAAACATAGCACTATCACTGCATTAGCCAAGGTCACCAATGATTGGCAAACCGAACTGGATAAAAAGAACAATGTCTGTGCAGTATTCCTGGACCTGAGCAAAGCATTCGACACTGTGGACCATGAACTGCTACTCTCATCCCTACACTCCATTGGCCTAGATCCATCCTCCCTTAAGTGGTTCAGATGCTACCTCTCCGGTGATCACAGCAGGTAAAGCTGAAGGTGACCTCTCCTCATTAAGACCACTGTCAAGAGGAGTCCCCCAAGGCTCTATTCTGGGTTCTATCCTTTTTGCCATTTATATAAATAAAATTGATTCAACCCTTACCAAGTCCTCAGTACATCTCTTTGCTGATGACACTGTACTGTATGTCAGCAACCCTTCACCTAAAGTTGCTCATGAAATCCTACAAGCAGAATTCTCCCTGTTACAACATCAGCATCTCGAGAAAAAGTTTCTGCTAAATACAAAGAAAACCAAAGCAATGATGTTCACAACCCAAAACTCCACCAACACATTCTTCAATCAGTCTCCCCCAGATATGCACTATACTTGGAGAAAATCTGGAGTATGTTGAAAATTTCAAATACCTAGGTGTGTGGATTGACAACAGACTTGACTTTACTCAGCATCTAGAACAACTGCTGAAAAAGCTTCGCCTAAGACTTGGCCTCCTCTACAGATTAAAACCCTTCCTTAATAGAGATTCAAAGATGAGATTAGTCCAGGCCATCTTTCTATCAGTCATTGACCACGAGACTTCCTCTATAGTCACTGCCCCCCCTACCTTCAAAAGTTGGATACCTTTACCATAGAGCAATAAGGTTCATTACAGACCTGCCATATAATACTCACCATTGTTCTCTCTATGATGCAGTTGGATGGGTTTCCTTCATGTCAGGAGGAGCAGAAATGCAGCTCTATGGATCTCAGAGCTTTATCAAAAACTCCCAAGATATATCCTGGACTGCTTCAACCTGACCACTCCCAGCTCCTATGCCCTAAGAAGCAACAATATCATCCTGCTCAAATTGCCCAAAGTCAACACCAAAATAGGAGGGCAGCAATCAGCTATTCTCTAGCCATAGCATGGAACACCCTACAAAATCCCTAAAACTGTCCATTATCATTCCATTTACATCCTTCAAGCAGCACTGTACAGCCTTCTTCACAGAGAAATGCAGTTGCTACCATTAGAGATAGAATAGTCATCCACAAAACCATATTCCAATCACATATGGCATATTCCTTCCAGCCAGACACCGCCAGTATATGGCATCCAATATTCCTTCACCATCCTTGTACTCATTATGTGAGTGACTGTCATAGCCCTCATTGTGATATATATGTACTGTACATATTGTAGATGTTAGTTTAACTTTCTCTTGCCAAGCTTTAACATGTCGAATTCTCTGTATATTATTGTGTTATAAATAACATTTTCTTTTTTCTGTATGTATAACTGTCTCATAAGTATGTGATGTAATTGCTGTGCACCAACTCGAACCTTGACCTTATCAGGTCCATCTTGTAAATGAGCCTTGCTCAATCATGATCGCCTGAATAAATAAAGATTTGATTGATTGATTGATTGATTGAAAAAACAGCAGTACAGTACTCTTGCACAAACTGGAACCACAGTCAGGGTAAATGCAAAAAAGAGTTAGATCTGATTTATTTAAGGGGCTTGAACAAGGGAGGGGCGTAATCAGGTTAATTTGCTTAAAGGCTCTATCAATCAAACAGTTATGCATGCACTTCAGGGTCCATAAACAGTCACATACTCTGGGTACCCAGATGGAGAATGGTGGGCTAGCCAGGAATGTTGCAGCTGATTGGGGCCCTGTGATGGAAGAAAACAACATGCACAACACATACTGTTTGTAATCCAAAGCCAGAGGGCTCAGTTCATGAAAAGAAAACAACAAGACAATCAGATGACACACTTTTAGATTAGGCTGTTGTTGCAGGGAGCTACCCTGATGATTACTCACGATACCCAAGACTGGACATAGACTGGATGAAAATTGAGACAGCAGGTGGTTAATCTGGAGTGCCAGGAGAAGCAGGGCCAACATGATTCACCGAAGTATCGTTCCTGTTCAAGCGTAGAGCAGGGGGCTGATCCCCAGGCAGGTCTCTCATCGGTGGTTTTCTCTGTGCAGTGGGGTAGTCTGGCAGGGCCAGCATGGCATGGCCAGGCCAAATGGAGATGAATGTGGATTCAGTCCAATTAGGCTGGATAAAGCTTCCAGCAAGCAGAACACAGTTCACACAGCGGGGAACCAAATCATGACCCACTTTCAATACACGCACATTTGCATGTAAGGAAATTCTACTGTACCAGGCAAACCGCTCTCCGGTCACGATTGCAAAGTCTTTGCACAAACCTGGGATTCAAAAGCAGCTGGAAATCCTGACAGGCTGATCGCATTCAGCAAATCTTCGGTATTCTTCAGGTTAAAGCCTGGTCACAGTCCAGTGGCTTAAATAGTCCTCACAACTCAGATTCAGTCCGAATAAACTCTATTTTAACTCTCAGGGACAGCAGGCAGACAGGCAGGCCAAAACTCAGCCGTTTCACAGTTCTCCCACGCAAAACTATACAGAACTGCTGCTCAAAATCACTTGAGCTGTTACTTCTTCACTTCTCAGCTCAAAACTGATACTAGCTGCAGCAGCCTGGGAAATTCCCCAAGATCCAAAAGGTTTGGTTGACTGATCCTACTGTCAGTCACAACAAAGTCTCCCCCTTCAGGTGCAAAAAGGCACAAAAAGCCCAAACTACAATTCCTACAGATTTTGACTCCAGTCAGCTCCTGTAGTCTGGCTCCATTTTAGGTCCCACCAGGACTGATTGATCCAATTCACAGTCCAGGACCAAGATAGTAGAGAAAAACAAAACAGTCCTTGCTGCAAAGAAGGCAGGTTAGACAAACTATATTATCATTATCACTCTGAATGATTTTCAGCAAATAGCTACATCCTTCAACAGAGCTCCCTCTCAGATTACTTATGACTGCAATCCAGGCAGCTCTTAAAGAGACAGTACACAGAGGCTATACAGGCACTCTCTGGCAATTACATTTAAACTACTAAAATGCAGGACACCAGCCTGGCAGTGAGCACTTAGGCAAGCTCAAGGAAGACTTTTCGGGAACCCCCATTTGTAGGGGGGTTACACACAGAAGATATGCCCTGTAAGAAACACTTTGCTACAGAGAAAAATAAAGCAGTAACAGAAGAAATACCTTGCAAAAGACAATTTGAATCAGAAGATTACAGCAGTAATCTGTTAGCACACACTTGTAGGAACACCTTTTAATAATGCAGTACAAGGTGTACCAAGCAACAACAATTTGAATCAGAGAAAAGTAAAGCAATAAAATGTTAGCAACAAACATTAACAATCCCTATGAGTACAAAATAAAAATAACAACACACAATAAATCTGCCTAGCCAAAATAAGTCTTAATCCTTTAACTTGCTCTGGTAAGGTTCTTTGCTCTGTCCTTTCAAGCAACCTAGAAGGAAAGAGCTCAGGTGAAGCAAGGTGCCTTGGCCAGCAATCCTAGTCTTCCACCTCATACATAGTAAAGGGCTCAAACCCAGAGCTGAAAGAGGGCTGCTCTCTAGACCCCGGTGCCACAGGTCGCAATACAATCCATTCACAGAAAAGACTCATCAATCATGTTCTCAAATAGGTTCACAGTCCCAAGAGACTCTGCAAGCTTGCTTATTACGACATAAAAAAAAGCATAGCACATTATGCTAGTAACAGTCCATCCACATACAGGAACAGGGATGCACATCTTTCTCTCAAAGACTGAGGTCAATAATGACCATTGTCTGCTGGAGCAGCTTTCTTCATTTTTATTTTTTAATCAGTACTTTCTGCTCCTTCCATGGGGCCGATGGGCAGCTCCAGTCCTTCCCTTGGAGGGGCTCTTCCTCTGGCCCTGGTCATGCCCACTCTGCTGACCCTCCATAATTCCCCCACGGCAAGGCCAGGGTGAGGAGTGCTATAATACTCCCTCCCCCCAGAGCACAATCCAGAATCAGGTGCAGCATGGTGGGGAATGACCGAGCCATCATGGGTCCTATCGGCTGCCGGCTTTTCCTCCATTTTCCTGAGCCCACATCCAGCAATGGGTGGGGTGGCTGTCCCCAGCTGTGCACCTGTGCCAGCACCCAGCCACCGCTTGGTGTCAGTCAACAGTGCACAGTGCTAGACGCCCTCACTCCCTGAGGAAGGAGAGCTGTCTGATGATGCTCAGTCCTTCCTCCTCTGGCTGACCCCTGAGCAACCATACTCTCTGCAGTATATTGACCTCTGCTACAGAGAAGTAGTACCAGCAATTAAGATGTTGGCTTTTGTTGTGAGTGGAGTAATTTTTGGTTAGTTGCACAGTATAGCAGTGCTACCCAGTAGCTTGGCTCAGCTAATACAGTGTAACCCTGACACATCATGGAGCATAATACTGCTACAGTATCATTGCTGTTCAGGTTTGTATAGACTAAGAAAGTTTATCTAGTTACCCTGAATCAGGGCTCCTGGCTGTTGCACTTCACAGCCTTCAAGGACCCTCTGCAGGGTGAAAATGTTAAATCTATTAAAGCAGCAGTCCCCCAGTGGTGGTACTTAGTCTGTCTATGAGGTGTGCATCCACATCTGCAAAATCAAGGGAAAAGGTTGCGGGTTGCAAAATGCAGACCACAGATGGCAACCTCTGTGTTTTTCCCTTTAGGGTTGATTTTTGGACCATTTATTTGTGCTCCCACTCCTTGATTCTATTGACTAGGAGAGCCCCGGGGAGGTTCCGAGAGCAGCCTGGGAGGGTAGTGTACTGGTTTGTCTGCCTGCCTGTCTGCTCATTCATTGGTCTCCAGATGTCAGATTTCTATTTTTTGGGTTAGGAAAGAGAATATGGACAGAATCTAGGGATGGAATCAGTGCAAATTAGCACATGCTTAGCCTGCTCTGTGAGGATTTGCTTTGCACATGTGGCAGAGGCAGCGTCAGTTGCATGCCCGGGTCAGATGTTTCAAATCATCTGCAGTCATCTCACTCCCTGGCTCCCTTCTCCATAGTATGAGGTTGTAGTGCTTGGTATTGACCACTGTAGAGCAGTAAACAATTTTGTGGCCACACTTGTCACCACAGCTGGAGCATGTACCTGAGCAACTGTGCCAAGCAAGTAGCATCCTTACCACCCGTGCTCATAACAAACAGCACTAGGTGCCAGGACTCAAATGGGGACTCCCGGGGACTCAAAGCATCTAGAACCAGGGACAAGACCATCCTTGGGACCTGAACCATCCAAGAACAACCAGGATGGGAATCAGGAGCTCAAGGAAGACCGGAGGGCTACTGGAGAAGATAAGCAAGAAGAGCTTGGAACCGCGCCTTGGAATAATGGTAAGAGCTTGAGACTTGGCTTAAGGGAAGAACCAACCTTGAAGCTGCCTTAACAGCCTTCTCTGTCAAGGTTTCTGGTGGTTTCTCAGCAGCCTTGTTTGGCAGTCTCCTCTGATGTTTCTTCATTCCCAGGCTGCTTTCCCTGCAGGCCCTGACATCACTCAGATACCAACACGGTCTTTAGCAGCTTCCCAAAATGTGCCTGGAGAATGTGCCATGGCATCTGAAAAGAGGACCTGGGACAAGGATCTTAGCTGAGTCATAAGCTAGTATCAGAACCCCAAACCTGAATCAGGTAACCAGGGCATGTAGTGATTTGGTAGCAAGTCTCATTGGAGGGTGAGATGCTGGCGAAGGGTACGGGGCAGGGCAACTGATGGGGAGTGTCCCTGACATTAGCTTCTTGGACTTGCTCTATTACTGGGACTGTGTCAGGTCTGTGGGCTGAGCTACAGGAGCAAGACATAGGAAGTAGGTGAGTGGCAGTGGGAGGGAGAAGGGCTATATAAAATAAATGCACGAGAACTCCCAGAAGAAACTCACTCTCCAAGCCGGTGCATGCGACACACCAGTGCAATAAACCACAGAAGCAGGGCACACAAAGACTGATTAACCTGCTGAATAAGTTTGCAAGCAAGTAGCCAAAATTATTCATTGCAGACAGACTGTTTTACAAGAAAGAGAAATGTGGACTATTCTACCCCATTGGCCCTCTGATGAAGCCTCAGTGATGAGAAGCGAAGCTGTCGTAGATTTGTGCCATACTTCTCATTCAATAAATATTTTTGACCACTTGCCTGCAAGCCTATTTAATCTGTGTGTGCCCTACTTCTGTGGTTTGCTTCTTAAAAAAAAAAACAAAAAAAACAAAGAAGAATGGGTTGGTGCCCCCACTTCTGTGGTTTGCTTCTTAAAACAAAAAAAAAAGAAGAATGGGTCAGAGCTAGACCACAGCAAACCAGGATGGCAAACTCTGAGACGGTCCCATGCCTAAATCCACAGCTAACTTCCCAGGCCCAGCTGTTTCAGTTCGGGGGTGTCAGTAAACAGTTAATTGTCTTTCTTTGCCAACTATGCCTATTCTTTATAGGTGGTAAACATGTCAAAAGGCTTGGGCTGAATTAGGGTGCTGGATCTGGGCAACAGCTCTAGATGGATCTCTGAAGAGGGTATGCTCTGCAGCGTATGCCCAGGAGTATATCATACCTGGATGCCATATATCAAAATTTAAGTTGGAAGTATGAAGAAAATGGGAGTCTGGTTTAATTGCTATGCCAGCCAAAAATACAGTGCTGTAAAGAAAGGAGTAAATATGATATCTAGGTCTGATATACATGTAGAGTTTATCCCCAGTTTATCTTAATCGCAAGGGCCCATTGACCCTTAATACTGTATACAGGCTTTTGATCATGGGAGATGGGGTGCAAAATGCACCCTTGTTTTCACCACAACCATCAGTTAATTTTCTCACCATAATTTTTTAGACACAACATTTGTCTGTCCCCTTTTGAATAAGCTCCTCATATTTTAACAGCTTGCATGTCTGTCAAAAGAGAGTTCCAGTGCCTTAGAGCAGAACTGGAGGATTATAACAAAATACCATGTCCATCTCTTGAAAACCTATGATCTGGTTCCTCACGTAACACTAAAAGGGGAGAGGGTTATCATTATTGTCTCCAAGTATTTGGTATTTAAGGGGGTGAATCTGGAGGGCAAAAATAAGCAAATATGTATTTCTGAAGAGGACAGACATGCATGAATACCACTTTTCATACAGAATGCCATCACCAAGAGCAGCTCATGTTACAAAACATTAAAAAATAACTGTGCCACCTGAGGTGATTATGGGTGCCGGTGGTTTGTTACTGTGTGATCATATGTGACCATGCACAAAAAGAGGCCCGGAGTCATACTTGAGGAACAAGAGATCAGACTGTATTGTAAGCAGGAGCCACAGTACACACACCAGCAACCAAGACATCATGCATCAAAAACTTACAGAAATGCCTTAAGGGTTTTTGCTATTGTGAGAAGATTCGACTAGACCAACAAATTCCTCTATATTATGATAAACTTGCTTATTCTATGAGATCAGCAGTACCTGGCCAGGTTATACTACTAATTAAAATATGAAGTAACTTATTGAACTCTATACAAACTTGAACTCTGTAGGAAGGAAGTGTAGCTTTTGGGTACCCAACTAGAGTCTTACAACATCAGAAAGAGTTATGTGTCAAAAAGGGGATTGTCAAATGGGTATCAGAGAAGAGGGATGTCAGACATCGGATGATTAGACACCTCAAATGGATCGCTGGAAAGGATAAGACTGAAGAACAGAACCAGCACAACAGAGGATCCTAATAGCATTGGCTGCTGGACCTCATATTAGCCACCAGGACAGCAACTGCTTAGATCCAAAGACAAGAACAAGGCATCCTCAAGGTGTCAGCTGTTGAACCCCAAGTGGGTCACTGGGACAGAAGGCATGTTGATCCAAAGATGAGAAGAACAAGGTATCATCAAGATGTTGGTTCTGGGACCCAAAATGGGTCACCAGAACCAAAGGCCGAAGCTGCAGTAGATCCCATAGTAAGAACAACAAGAAGATCCTAAAGGCATCGGCTGCTGGACCCTGAGTGGGTCACAGGTAGAAGCTGCTGTATATCCACAGGTGAGAAGAATGAGAAGATCTTCAAGGCATCAGCTGCTGGACCCTGAATGGGTCACAGGTAGAAGCTGCTGTATATCCACAGGTGAGAAGAATGAGAAGATCTTCAAGGCATCAGCTGTTGGACCCTGAATGGGTCACAGGTAGAAGCTGCTGTATATCTACAGGTGAGAAGAATGAGAAGATCCTCAAGGCATCAGAGACTTTAACTAGTGAGCCAAGCGGCTCCTAAACAGTACTTCCTAATTTCCTATCACGGTTAGGATGAAGGTTGAAGGACCTGACCCCACTCACACCCTTATCTAGCTTGGCGACCATCCCCAAGACTGACAAGTGCACATCCAGAATTGTGCTGGTTGGACTGGCTGCTGTAATAAAGCCTTTTCATTAGTCTGGGGTGTTTTTTTTTTGGCTTGCACAGGTCAGTGTCTTTTACACACTCCTAGTCATCTTGAACTTTCTTTATACACAGTTCAGGCTTGTTAGGCAAAAGTAGTCACAAATTACCTAGCTGGTGCTGCTAGGTAGTCTAATAATAATAATATGTTTTATTTTTACTGTGCCTTTCTAGAATCAAAGAGCCTTAACAGTAAAATACAAAGAGAATAAAACAGATGCGATAAAAACCATAAATACAGGGTTTCATAAAATTCAGAATAAAATACATCAGATAGAATAAGCTTGATGCGTTATGTTAGTCAACAGAATATTTACACAGGGTACTGGTAGCTATGCAGTCTAAAGCGGGCAAAAAGGTCTACATTGGGTACCAGAAAATGTGGTACGCAGGAAGGTATATATGGGATACCAGGAAATCTGGCAGTCTATTGCAGGGCTCTTTCAAAAACTGATGAGTTGAAAATTTGGAGCTCAGAGACAAATACAGCTGAGTGAGCAGGGCTGCACCATTTCACCAGCCAGAAGCAGGGGTAAGCAGGACTGCCTCATTCCAGCAGCCAGGCGCTGGGATGTGTGAGAATACACCATTCCAACAGTGAGGAGATGGGGTGAGCAGGATTGCACTATTCCATCAGCCAGAAGCTGGGCTGACCAGCTGCCTTTGCAGCTGATGCCAGTTCTGTTCTAGGATTAACACTGTTATTGAATTTTAGTCCCAGCCAGCAGCAGGTTATGCAGGTAAAGTTATTTCAGTCCAACCAGTTGCAAAGTATCATTCCTTTTTTGCCTGCAGGAAAGCTACAGTGCCTACCTCTGCTCACAGCTTTGATTCAAATCCCAAAACTACCATGCCTGCTACATTGTGCACAAAGATTACCAATGGGGTGAGACATGCAACAGGACAGCACTGCAGTAGAAATAGTGAAACCTGAATGGTACTCTAATGAGTATGGACTGCAGAAACTCAACCTATGGCCGATCATTGTAAACAATAATGAAACAAGCTTTTCTGAATGTGTGTGTTTGCTTCCCTGGACTTTACAATCACAATTATTCCATGTGTACCATGTCTATATCTGTAATGATACACTGAACATACGGTAAAAAAATATCCCTTACCTCTCAACCCAGTGTCACTGAAATGTGGGACACTGGCACTCAAAATATTGGAAAAATTGGGACACTGGCCTCAGCATGTGGGACACATCATCAAACACAGAGATATATGCTCTGAACTCTGTAGACACTAGTGCCTTTAATTGTACAAGTATAATTTTGCTTTGGTATCTTAGAGTGTTATGAATGCCTGCTTTAAAGAGGAATAGATGGATGAGGAACAGCAATTCTGAGGGGTGAAATGAGGGATGTCTCTCATAATGAGGGATAGTTGAGAGGTATGAATAATTCTGCTAAAATGAGTTTCACTACAAGAGAACACATTGAGATTGAGTCACAGCATCAAAGCATTATGTGCATGCATACACAATAACATGTTGTAAGCCTGCCACCTAGTGGAACTGTAGGCAAAGCACAGGTGACTCACAAATTAAAAAGACCATGGGCCCCATACACTGTCACAAAGGACCACTTAGTGAAAGACCCTACCTTGCCCTTCCCTACAGGGCCACAAAGCACACAGTGACCGTGAGGGGAAGGGGATGAGATCACAATTCAAACGGTCTGCAGGGTCATGCACACAGCATGGTGACCATGACAAACCCCATACTAGAGTTCTGCGACACTCACTACAGGTAGAACTTTTAC
Source organism: Neoceratodus forsteri (assembly GCA_016271365.2). Taxonomy (NCBI): domain Eukaryota; kingdom Metazoa; phylum Chordata; order Ceratodontiformes; family Ceratodontidae; genus Neoceratodus; species Neoceratodus forsteri. The sequence continues at coordinate 1,882,777,630 of CM057452.1, forward strand.
AGACAGGAAAAAGGTATGTCACGACTCCATGATGGAGGTCGGCAGAGCCAGAAGAGGATGGAAATCATCCTGCCACTCAGGGAAGGATTAAGACTGAAAAGGCCCGCTGGGTATTAACATTTTCAATAGGGCTGTGCAGGGGCCGAGCATTATTTTCCAAATACCATGAACAGCAGATCGTCCGAATATTCAGAAGCCTTTCCCAAATAGGGGGCTATTCATACTCGGGAAATAATATTCCACTAGCTACAAAATTTAAAAAAATAAATAAAAATAAAAACCCTTCTTCCCAACCCCAGACCCAGTAAAATAAATATAAACCACTTACCCCCACCGCTCTCAGCAGCCCAGTGCCACCCTCTTACTCTCCAGGCACCAACAATTACATTTATTTTTATTAATTTGAAAAAACAGTGTAAATAAAAAGTTCCCCAATGGACAACTGACACAACCCTCCCACCTCCATGGTTAGCCACCATCTTTCTTAGCACTTATTTGTGTCTAAAAACAAGTGATTATAATTATGTCCCGTCCTCCACCACCCGACAACATCCTGACACCAGCACCAATTCTCTTAATACAGAGAAGGTGACTGGCACAGATCCACCCTCCTCAACAGCCAACCGCCATCTTTCTTAGCACTCATTTGTGTCTAAAAACAAGTTATTATACTTATGTCCCCCCCCCGGCAGTACTCTGACCCCAGCAGCACCAGCACCTAATTCTCTTAATACAGAGAAGGCAACCGGCACAGACGCACCCTCCTCCATGGCCAGCCGCCTTCTCATGAATGAAAATGCTCACACACTTGATCTCTCTCTCTCTCTCTGTATAGTAAAGCCAACTTATCATGTGATCAGTTGGTTTTACTATACAGAAAGGGCAGGCACAGGAGCACTTGTGTTCATGAGAATGGCAGCTGGCCATGGAGGAGGGTGGGTCTATCCTGGTCACCTTCTCTGCATTAAGAGAATTGGGTGCTGGCAGGGTCAGGGTGCTGCCTGGGGGGGGGGACATAACTGTAATACTTATTTTTAGACACAAATGAGTATTGTGAAAAATGGCAGCTGGCTGTAGAGGAGTCTGTGCCTGCCACCTTCTCTGTATTTTTTTTTTGTTTCTTTATTTTGTGTTGCCTTACCTCCTTGGCAGGGGTATTCCCTATGGTTCCCCTATCCAGACTATTCGGCAGCACCTGTACCAGGTGCAGTGCCCGAGCTCTGATCTCCTCCATCACCATTTCTTAGGCCTCATCATGCCCCCCACAGTGTGGAAGACCGAGGGGTCAGGACAGAAAGAGTACCTAGGAGAGTCCGGTGCAGCACCGCAGACAGCCCGTCATGAGCACCGGAGGATTAGGGCAGTTTTAACCCCTAAGTTTGTTCCCCACAGCATGGGCATGCAATGACACCAAGGGACATTGTAGCATGCACACCCGTGTACAGTACGTTGGATGTCTGCCCATGCCGACCCCACCAGTGTGCCACAAGTAGCACTATCCCCTAGCAACTGCCAGGAGCCAGCACCATTGTGGAAGTCCCTCCCCACCCTCCCTGGAGAAGGAAAGCAGTCCTAGGGATGCTCAAGCCTCCTCCCCGAGCCGACCCCCAATGATCCGAGTCCGCACCCGAACAGAGGTCGCCATTGTACTGCGAGGTGTGGTGTCCAGCACCTCAACCCTCAGCACTGCCGGGCCGGCCACCTTCTCTGCATCAAGAGAATTGGGTGCTGCTGCTGGTGGGGTCAGGGTGCTGCCAGGTGGGGGGGCATAATTATAACCACTTATTTTAGACACAAACGGGTGCTAATTAAGATGGCGGATGGTCATGGAGGTGGGCAGGTTGTACCGGTTGTCCACCAGGGGATTTATATTTACACTGTTTGTTCAAATTAAAAATAAATGTAATACTTGGTGCTTGGAGGGGAGGAGGGTGGCACAGGGCTGTAGAAAGAGGTTTGGGGGACAGGGGTTATGTAATTCTACAGGGTTTTGGGCTGAGGGGGAAGGGCTGATTGATTTTTTGTTTTTTTTTTGTTTTATTTGAAATGGGCTAACCAAACACTGAATATTTAGCTGCCAAATACCGAATATTTGGCCAAATATTCAGAAAAACATATTCGAGCAGCTCTAATTTTCAAGCTGACAGCCCCCCCCCAGAAATTGACAGTATGAGATTCCTTCCTTTTACAGAAAGTGGGTTATAGAAATGAAACATAAGAATAAGCCGACAAAAAAAACAGTTAGTGTAACTTTAATTTTAATTTTCAAAATTTGTTACACATAGTTTGACTGTTTGCAACATTATTCTATGCAACAGATAATACAACAGTGGCTCTAGTGGTCTGCCTTCCCCTACTCAAACTTCTTTGACACTCTACGATGACTCACTGACTCACAATGGATGGTTTCAATGCTTTGCTGACAAGCGTTTAAAGGAAAACTCCACCCTCATATATTCTAAATGTTATTTGTTCCCATGCCAATAGACAACTCTTTTCATGTACAGTAGCTGTTAATGATGTATGCAAATGTTTTAGTATGTTTTTACAGTTCATACTAGGCCCAGTGACTGCCCTGGGAGTCTCCATTTCATGGTTGTTGAAATCACATTGTCCCTGAGAGCTGCATTAGCATATAAGAACATGATGTCAGATCACCCATTTATACCATGTATCTTTATGCTGAAAGAACAAATACCCTGCAAAATCTCTCTGGAAACTCATAAACTGAGGAAAGTTTAAGGGGGAAAAAATCGGCATTATAAGTCAGATAGTTTGCAAAGCTTACTGAAGGTAAATGTAGTATTCCACACCTTTTTGCAGTTTGTTTCTTTTAAGACTAATTAAGCATGCAGGCATACTGGGGAGTTTAAAGGGTGATTACGGATCATGTTCTTATATGCTAATGCAGCTCTCAGGGACAATGAGACAATGCAAAAGGAAGAGAAGTTGCTATCAAGGTCATTGGGGTCAGGCAGAAAGGGAGAAGGAAAGGAATCGGGCACACAAGAGAAAAATAAAAGGGGGGGGGAGATGCAGGGGACCAAAAACAGAAAAAGAGAGAGAGGTCAGGCAGTAAAACTTGGAAGGTCATGGTGACAAATGCATGCAGCCTGGGAAATAAAGTGTCAGACATGGAGGCCTTAATAACTAAAGCTGACCTGGACATAGTAGCAATAACTGAAACCTAGTGCACAGCTAATCATGAGTGGGAAACAAATGTACCAGGATGTTTTATTCAGGAGGGATCAGGAAGGCAAAAAGGGATGGCGAATAGCCCTGTATGTTAGAGAGGGTATATGGCAACACAGGTACACGGTAGGCAGGGGGAGGCCGAGGCACTGTGGGTCGCGCTTCAGCCTGGAAATGGCACAGTAGTACGCACAGGGGTTATAAACAGGCCTCCAGGACAGGGAGAGGAACTAGACAGGGAGCTAGTGGAGGAAATACACAAGATGGCAGTGAAAGGTGAACTACTACGGATGGGGGATTTCAGTATGCCAGACATGGATTAGAACACCAAGGTAGCTGCTTCAGCCAGAAGCAGAGGCATCCTTGATTCACTCCAGGAGGCTGGACTCAGGCAGCTTGTGCTTGAGCCCACCAGAGACAGCAATTCTGGATCTAGTAATGACCAACAGGGATCAGATCGCAGATGTCCAGGTAGAAGGGCAACTGGGATCCGGCGATCACAACATTGAGTGGTTCAGCAGAGGAACATGATAGAAACATTCAAGTACCTAAAGGGTGTAAACAAGGTGCAGGGGGGAGACATTTTCCATCACAGGAGGAGCACAGGAACGATGGGGCATAACATGAAATTGGAAGGTGGGAGGTTAAGAGGGAATGTGAGGAAGTTCTTCACAGAGAGGGTGGTGGACGCATGGAATGGTCTGCCTCAGGAGGTGGTGGGAGCGATCACTGTGGATGGATTCAAGCATGCTTGGGACAGGCATAGGAGAACCATAGAGGTACAGCTGCATGAGGTCAGAAGCAGTAATCCAGTACAAGGGCTTACGGGCAGACTAGATGGGTCAGGTGGTCCTTATCTGCCAACAATTTCTATGTTCTATGTTTTTATGACTCCTCTGTGTTGCAGTCCTGGACATATCTAGATATATAGTGCATATACAAAATCACACATGCCCACAGAATTTAAATCACCACAGAATGTTATGCTGATCCAACTTTAAGCAGAATTGCATGGTGCCGGAAGGTCTCTCACACAGTTTGCAAAGGTTGCTAACAGAAGACATAGATACGTGTTTCGTCCTACCAGGACTCATCAGTATGCCTCATCTGTTTGACACCCCAGTGGAATGGACCAGCTACCTTAAGACAGTGTGTCTTGGATATGTTGTGGTGAACCCATTAAAATAAAAAACTATTTAAAAGACAAAGAACCTCTGTGCACAAACACTGAGGCAAGGGTTACCCCAAAGGGCATTTGGCTGGGAAGCCAAGTTTCAAGAAAATACAAAATCACACATGCCCACACAATGCAAGCATCATGGGCTGCATATGCAAATCACCACAGAATGTTATGCTGGTCCAACTTTAAGCAGAATTGCATGGTGCGAAGGCCTCTCACACAGCTTGCAAAGGGTGCTAACAGAAGACATAGACACATGTTTCGTCCTACCAGGACTCACGAGTATGCCTCATCTGTTTGACACCACCAGTGGAATGGACCAGCTACCCTAAGACAGTGTGTCTTGGATATGTTGTGGTGAACCCATTAAAATCAAAAACTATTTAAAAGACAAAGAACCTCTGTGCATAAACACTGAGGCAAGGGTTACTCCAAAGGGCATTTGGCTGGGAAGCCAAGTTTCAAGAAAATACAAAATCACACATGCCCACTCAATGCAAAGCATCATGGGCCGCATATGCAAATCACCACAGAATGTTATGCTGGTCCAACTTTAAGCAGAATTGCATGGTGCCGAAAGGCCTCTCACACAGTTTGCAAAGGGTGCTAACAGAAGACAATACAGTGCATATATAGTGCTCATATAGTGCATATGTTTTACTGTCAATATCACCTTACCTTCACTTTATGATTTTAATAACCCAACCCACAGACAAGGAAAATGCACCCCAACAACAAAACACTAGAGGTGCTGGAAGCTAGAATTCTGTCTCCTCACCCTGCAGCTCCCCCCGGTTCTTGCTGTGCGCCATCTAACTCCCTTCATAGTCAAGTTGGTTTCAGTCTTATTACAGACATTACAAGCAGCAACACTGAGCCCCTAATAGATGTATCCTGGTGGTGTGCACCCTTGACAGCTGCCTTGGCAGCATCCTACTAAAGTACAGAGGAGTCTGTTATACCCTCCTTGTATTCATTATCACTACATGCATCTCTGGTGTTTTTCCTCATGAGTGACATGATGTTCTCTTCATTTATAATCGTAAAGCATTCTCACTCACGTATTTTTTAATCAGGTGCTTGCTAGGGGTCAGATAACATCAGTAAACACAGTGGGTGGAATATGATATTTATTTATGCCTAGCAGTAAGACTCCAGTTATTATCTATGGCAGGTTGGCCTGACAGATCACAAACTTGTTAAGTGTCGCACAGGCATCTGCACGCACTGGAATGGCCTTTTGCTCACAACTCCTGCTCTCAGTCTCAGTGACCCATGTTGCTGTGCCTCTGCTGCACAACAGCACTGCCTCACGGACAGTGGCCATAAGTGAAAAACTGCATGGCCCAGCAGTCCCAACTGGAGCTTCCAGTCCTGCCCGGTCTCTTTCTCCGCAGCTCAGCCAGCAGCTGAGCTACTGCTGGTTCCACATGCTTCCCTCTCCTCCTCTGCACACGGACACTGACAGTCCTGGCTTTTCTAGCTGGTCTTGACTGTGATACTATCGTAGGCAGGGAGTTGTTTTGGTGGGTCTCCTCTCTCATTAGTTAGTGTCCTCTGATGTTCGTGACAATCGACCTGACTTGACAATCCAATTCCTTCCTGCTGGCTCTGCTGAGATTCTGTGAGACTCCTTCAAGGGCACGACCTAACCTCTTACGTCTCCCACACGTTTTTGCCACAAATAATAGCAGGTTGTACCGTGCTGGTGCACAGTCACAGTCAGGTCAGCCCTATATCTTCTAGAAATGTATGATCATGGATGGGAGCTAAGAAAAGAAGAACATCTTGCAATCCTGCTATGAAGCCAAGCTGCTGGCCTGGGCACAGTGGAAAAATTAAAAAGGAATGCTTGTTAAGGGAGGGCGAGGGGCCGCCTCAGAGCTCATGGTCCCAGACCATTACCCTGTTTGTCCTTCTGTTAATCCAACTCTGCAGCCACCAGCCAATTACCTGAGCCATGTGTAAAAACAGGGCTAAGGGGTCCTCTGAATATCAGGGATTATTTTAGGAAAGGGAAGGGAGGAAGTTAGGGTAGGGGCCATTGAACTACCGTGAAAATCCCCGAAGGAAGAATGATCTATTAATTCATCAGACAAAAGTGGGGCCTAAAGGTGTACATGGTAGGTGGGTGGGTGGGTGGGGTGAAGCTATGGTGGTAGTGCTGGTCCCCACATTCATTTTGTGTATGTTGCTATCCAGCACGTTATCTGGTGTAAACTACATCTGCACCCACTAAAATTTGTTTGCAACTTAGCCACAGGGGAGACTCCTCTCACTGGAACTATGCCCCTCTCTTTCATATTGTAGCACTGGGTGGCAGTGCAATGGGATCCCCCTTGCACCACATTTTTGCACTGTCACCTATTTTATCTTTGAATGGGGCACCTGCAACCATACACCACACAGGTCATGTCTAACATGCTCGGCAGGCAGAACAAGAATGCTGAAAACATTCTTTTCCTGTACAGGTGTACGTTTCTGAAGTACTGGTAGTGGGTGGCTGACTAGCTAGTCCTGTCCACCGAACCACTGGCCCACACATCAGCACTTGGAAGCAGTGGCCACTGGGAGGATATTTTAAGTTTCCTTAGGCAAAGTCCTCTATACAGAATATTTTATGAAAAAGATGATCCCTTCCCCCCACCCACTAACACTCAGATCTTCCAAGAGTTAATCTTCACCATTCATCACTAGTGGGTCTGTGCCAGAGGTGCTAGGACCCTACAAGAGTGTACAGCTTTAAAGTTTTAGAGCTAGGGGGCTGAAGTCATCTACGAGGTGGACGCATGGTGTGACACTCATGGGCTGGCCAGTAACTGATGCCGGCCTGCTGCTCTCCTCCATTTTGTTCTTCCTGCCATTGAGGCAGCAGGCCTTGGGAGCGTTCACCATTTCTCATAGCGCAGTTCTGTTTGTTGCCACTTGCTCAACACCAACCCTTCTCTCAAAACTTTTCGACACTTTTTCATTGCTGCTTTTCTTTTCTGTCCTTTACGGTACCAAGCTCTCTATTTTTGCGAGTCTTTCTTATTTTCCATGGACAGTCATGTCCACATCTCAGGAGCCTAAGAAATCTAAGAAGAAGATCGATAAGACAGAATCTTTCTCCATGCATCAGTGCCCCTGTGGGAGAAACATGTCCGTCTGAGATTGACATGACCGCTGCTGGACCTGCCTTGGAGTGCAACATGATATGGACCACTGTGACACCTGATTCTCAATGGACTTCTGCACCCTAGTAATCCATGCAGTGAAGTGGGGTCAGTTGCACCTGACTTTTGGAGGCAGGCATCGCACAAGGGACTCCAAGGTTAAGTCCCTGGGCTCTTCCCCTGAACTCTTCCCCAATACTGTACATACTGAGGGAGATCAGGCCTCTTCTGGTCCTCGTCTTGCTGAGATGGAGAGCTTGGAGGAGGGGGTCTGTGGGACAGCCAGCCCCTTCCAAGGGACCGGTTGTGTGCCACTCCCAGTCTATCACCCACTCAGGGATCTGGACACCCCCAGTGGCGAGGCTGGAGCTATATGCTGGGCCTACACCAGTGGGCTCCTTTGGGTCATGGTCCTGTGCCATTTTGGATCCCGGTATTAAGGTCAGTGTTGGCGAGCAGAGTGGCACTGCCCATGTGGCTGGGTCCCCTCCTGATGCCACTTGTGGCACTAGGAGAGGAAAGGTTTCTGGAGCCAGTGGCCTGGCGGAGATCTTCTGGATCTCATCTCCTGAGCAGTTGGATGACCCAGGGTATGGGACTAGGATGATCCCAACTAGCTTCCAGGCTTTGATGATGAAAGAAGCCTTTCTGTGCCTAGTCATAGGCCTCAGATTCCTTCAGTGTCTTCTCTGGCTGCTTCCCAGCCCAGTGTCGGCCTTTACGTCACCCCTCTGCTGTCTCGCAGCACCACACATGGTGTCAGGGACAAAAACGGTGCCAGCTCCAGGAACCAAGAGAGAGGCCATTGTCAAACTTGCTGCCTGGTCAGGTTTAAGTGACAAGTCTGGTTCTGACACCTTTCGTGGTGCTGAGGGGGGTTCTGTTGCCACTTGCATCACCAGTTCCCCCTCAGCTTAGGTTCTTGATGTTGGTTCTCTCCTTAGGCTTAGGCCAAGGGGCAGAGCCCATTCTGGGGAGGTGGGGGTTGGTAGGTTCTGGTCAGTGCCTCACTCCATGCCCAGGGTTCCTGGTGGCTCTGGCAGGAGTCGCAGTGCTGACTCAGGTCCTCTGGCCTTCGCAGAACCATCTGGGCCTGTCATAGGTGGGAATTGGGACCACCCTGATGGACCTTTATGGTTCCATTCTCCCTGCCTGGGGGCTCCCCAAGGGCACCACCTAGACTGCCCCTCTGCAGTTTGGTGTTCTCAGGTGGATGAGATGGTCAGGCCCTCTCCTCGGACGAGGTTCCCTGTACATTCTCGTAGCCCTGGCAGAGATTCTGACCTAACCCACCAAGTTTCTCTTCCTCCTCCTCTGCCTACCCCTCCTGCTCTCCTGGGCATTTCAAATCCTACAGGACCATTGGCCAGCAATAATGTAGAATATCAGGTACACCTACGAAGCTTGCCATAAAAGCTTCCTGAATATAGCACTGTTTTGTTCACGTGCCTTACTTGGTTGTCAGTTTATTTATGTTGGAGGCTTCACCTCCCACACCCCCTTTTTTGTTTTGTTTTTTTTACAGGGTGGTGTGTGGGTGAATGTCAACCCTAATAAACTAATAAAAAGTAAAGGAATGGCAACTGTACCAAAAAAGCATAACTTGAGGTATGCGTGTCCGTTACTCTACACTATCACCCATTGATCTGGGAACAATTCAGGGCTTTGATGAGTGCCTTCCCAACTTACCTTATGGCACTAGATCAGGTTACTTTTCAGCCTGAGACCTGCTCTTATTTATTTATTTAACTAGCTTTGATGACTGGGTAAGTACACTGGCAGAAGAAGCCTTTCTCAGGCACAACCCAGATGCCCAGATGCAAAGGCACAGGTAAAGTATACGGTCATAATGATAAACAGTAAGTGATAATATATACAGAACAATATGTAAAGCTCAATATATACAGAATGGTGATAACCTGTTAAGGTGAAACTACATCATGTGCAGCACAGAATTCAGATTAGTTACATTTGGCTAAGAATAATACACAAGGGAGAGATAATATATACAGTGCAATATTCACATGGTTTCGGTTACAGAAAGTGCAAAAGGGTGGGGCAGGTGTATTTGAATACAGTTACTCAATAGGAGGGAATAGAAAGGGAGTGCAGGTGGTACGAGGTAATGAGATAGGATGAGGAGGAAAATTGGGGTGGGGTTAGTGGGAACATAGACATGCAACAGAGGAGAAGTAGAAGGATTTCAGAAGGTTTGAAAAGGCTGGGGTAGAGGTAGTTTTTCTTAAGAGCGGAGGTATTGAGTTCCATATGAAGGCAGCACGTTAGGAAAAGAACCGTTGGTGCAAAACAGTGGGATGACAATGTTGTTGTGGGAGGAAGATCTAGAAGTTGGAATATTAACAAGAGGGATCTGCCTGGCTAGGTAAGGTGGGTTGCCAGTATGCAGAGTTTTGTTGATGAGGGAGGAGAGAGCAAGGTTTGCTCTGAGTTCTGAAGGTAGCCAATTGAGGTTACTGAGCACTGTGCAATGATGGGTATTGCAGCAGCAGTCAAAGGCAAATTTAGCTATGTTATAATAGAGAGTAAGTATGCTTTGTTTGTAGAGTAGATTTACTGGCAGCATTAATGACTGCCAGCCATATTCAAGTATGGGGAGAAGATTAACCTGAGCGATTTTAACCTTGGTGTCAGGGGTCAAGAAGTGGCAGACTCTATAGACAGATGCCCATTTTTTGTGAACTAATGATATGGTGTGCTGGAGGTGAGTTTTGAAAAAGAGGGAGGGGTTGGGGTGTACTCCAAGGTACTTGAAGGAGAGGGTCTTTTCATGGGGGAAGCCATTTCCAGTGTCAAAATTAAACAAAGGTGAGCGTTTGAGATGTTTTTGCTTGGACCCAAACAGCATGGACTGTGTTTTAGGTAGATTTAGAAATATTTTTCTTGAGCGAGCCACCCAGTGGTGGCACGCTGTAAAAAGTTGTACCCATGCTCATCTGCACAGTTTAGAAATGACCCCTTTCCTTTTTTTTTCTGAGAAAAAATGGACCCCTTTAATACAAAAACAAGGAGTCAGTTACGGCCTCCAATCCCCTTTTCGCTTCAATTGAGGAACCAAAATATGTCTCCTGCATGGGCTCCTATGGCTAATCCACAGATCTGATGTCAGGCAAAAGAGGTTCTAGGATGCACCCCTCTGGGGTCAGGTTGGAGGGACAGCATGATCCCAGAGCAGGATCAACCAGATAAAAAGAAAAATTACCAAAGCACACAATAAGGAACACTTCTGGATGACAGGCTTAATCGGTAATTGCCCCACACTATGGTGTTAGGCATGAGTTGACATACTTTTCCCATTAAAGAAGAAATATGTTACTCATAGGATAGTGAACTACAGGGGTGAACTATCAAGAATGAGGCCTCGGTATTTAAAGGTAGAAACTCTGAGTAGAAACTTTTTTAATTTTAGTACCATCCGGAATTCCCACAAGGAGTCCCATCAAGAGTTTTGATTTATCTAAGGGCCCTAGTTGAGGGCCAGTTCCCTCCCCCATTCATTAACAATACCTATGACACCGGGGTTGGTGGGCAGGTGAGAAGGGAACATTAGGAAGGATTTCTGACTATACCGGTCAGAAGCCAAGTAGAACTGAGCAGTGGGTGGGATTCTTGCATGACCAGGAATGGGTCAGGATGCAGTTCGGAAATGAACAATGGAAGGGACTTCTTTTGTCCTGTTATTGTGTGGAACAGGTAATGTGGGCATGGGGGGAGGCAGCCCAAGCCCTGCAGAGCAGGTCGGAAGGTGGGCAGGAACAGAGCAGCAGGAGGGACTTCTTGTGTGAGTGGACAATGGGTTGAGATGCAGGCAAGAACAGAGCAGCAGGTGGGATTTCTTACAGGAGCAGGTCAGGAGACATGTGCGATTAAATAGTGGGAAGAATTTCTTGTATGGCTGGGAAACATTTCAGGATATGGCAGGAAATGAGTGGCAGGATAGAAATTTAAGCATGCCGGTTTTGGGGAGAGACAGCATAAGTGTCACAGAGCAGCTGGACAGCATGCAGCATGGGGGGGAGGAGAGTCAGCACACAGAACCCATTGAACCGGACATCTCTCCAGACAGACCTTCAGGGGTGTCTCCCCCCTAGGCTTTCTGAGTCCCCTTCTCATTTTATGTTTCATAAAAAAGTGGCTGAAACCCTCCAGCTCCCTATGGAGGAAGCTGTGGATGATCAGTAGGAGCCTGATTTTGTAGAAATGATGGATATACCAGAGTATGGCCACAGTCAAGCAACAGCATACTAAGTAGGAGAACACCAAACAGCATGACACCATTGGCTAAGTGAAAACTAGTAATATTCAGTGAATTAAAAGTTTGCTGGCAAAGCTGATGAAGTCAGGAATTTCTCATTCAAACATGAAGTCTTGCTATATTATGACATATGCAGTTTGTCCCAACCTTAGAACTGCTCCAGAGGTGAAAGAGTTAAAGTCCATGCCAGGCATGGAACTTAGAGCTCGAGCTCGGTTGAAAATTCTGTTGTTCTTCAAACTTAAACTGTCAGATTCTTTACTCCGCCTCACTGAACAGTCGCTCCGGAGAGATTCCTCCTTCTGCTTGGTTCATTTTGTCGTTGTAAAATATAAAGTTTTCGGTTTTAAACCAAATTAAACCGCAACTCGGTCGGTTCATGTTCTATCTGTGGTATTGTAAGTACTAGATAGGTTTTACATTTATTTTCTGTGTGGAACTTGTAAACATTTCCATCGGTTCGGTTTGAACCGATCAGTTATTTCTATTACATTACAGTACTTTAGAAGTGCGGTTACCGTTCTTATCGGTTCTAAAAAACGGATTTAATTACGCTTTTTTCCACGACTCCGTGACACGGTTGGGAACTGATATGAGTCTTGTTTGGCAGATTGCCGAACGGGCAAAAGTTTTGGTTAGGGCTGGCACTATGTCTGAGAAACCCAAAAGAAAACGGCCCACTGGGTTTCAGCACTGTGTTGTATGTGGGGAAGCCTTTGCCAAGGCTGACCCCCACACCACATGTGTTTATTGTCTGGGGTTTGACCACCTCAATTCAGACTGCCAGATTTGCAAGGGTTTTCCTGCAGCTACCCTGGATAAGAGAGTTGGTAGACTCAGGAACGAGAGGCCAAAAAGTCCGCTGACCTGGATGGCCAGCCCGGTTCGGTTTCAACCGAACCGGAGGGAGTGCCCTCTGACCAGGGCGATACTTCCTCGGGCAAAAGAAGAGCCGACTCTGAGGAGTCGGTTCCAACAAAGAAATCTAGAAAATCAGCTGGTGTGGAGTCAAAACGTCCCTCTCCAACCGCTGAAGAAATAGCTAAAGCAACAAAATTGTTCAGTCACTTTCCCTGAGTCTCCGATCGAACCGCATCATCAGGTAAGCCCGGTCTGGTCGGTTCCCCGGTTCAAGAGTATTATTTAGAGGAATTTTATGAACCAGAGGAGGGAGATGAGGAGTATGAGGAGAGTGTATGTGATTTTGAAAGTCTGGATGTGCCCATTGAACCGGACATCTCTCCAGACAGACCTTCAGGGGTGTCTCCCCCCTAGGCTTTCTGAGTCCCCTTCTCATTTTATGTTTCATAAAAAAGTGGCTGAAACCCTCCAGCTCCCTATGGAGGAAGCTGTGGATGATCAGTAGGAGCCTGATTTTGTAGAAATGATGGATATCCCAGAGTCTAGGAGACTGTCTATTCCTCTGCATAAATCTTTTTGGAAACAGACAGTAAAAATTTTAAAAGCTCCTCACACCATACCTCCTGTTGATAAAAGAATGGACAAAAGGTATGCATTATCAGGCTCTGATACGGAGTTCCTTACACAACAATGCAGTCATGTGGGGGTGGAGCAGGCTGCAGCCTGTGACAAGGCAAATGTTCCCCTAGCCTCTCACCCACCTGACAAGCACTCCAGAAAGATAGATGCCATGGCAAAGAAACAGTACATGGCAGCTTCCTTAGGACTCAGACAGGCTAATTATATGGCTTATGTTGCTAGATATCAAAAATCCAGATGGGATACTGTTTTAGCTCTAGCAAAGCAGGTTCCTGGCCAGCTGGCAAGAGCTGGAGCAGGTGGCCGCTGATGGTATTAGAGGCATCCAAGGTGCAATTCCATGCTGCAGTGGACTCTAATGATGTATCATCCAGAGTCATGGCTACATCTGTGGCTCTCCATAGAATGGCTTGGCTCAGATGTACTAGCCTGTCAACAGGATACCCAGACTAAGGTGATGGATTTCCTGTTAGCAACTCTCTGTTTGGGGAGCAAACAGAGAATTACATGAAGAAAATGGATGAATATAGGACCACCTATAGGAGTGCACAGGCCAAGGAAAGGCAAGTCACTCCCCAAAGGCAGCCTCCCAGGGGCAGGGGTAGGCCTTTTCATAGGCCTTTTTACCAAGCCCAGGCTTCCTCTTCAGCTTTTGCACAGAAGGGGTTCTTTAGAGGGAGAGGCAGATGGGGTGCAGGCAGGCCTGCTTCCACCCCTCAGCCTAAAGCCCCTGCCAAACAGGCACCCTGATGGGGTGCCCAGGGCCGATTCTCCACTACCTGTAGGGGGCAGGCTGGCTTACTTTGTCAGGACTGGGAGTCTCTAACATCAGACAAGTGGGTCCTGGAAGTAGTAAGCCAGAGACTGGTTCTCAGCTTCAAAAAATTTCCAAAGATGAGAATCAGATCCTTTCCATCTGAAAATCCTTCAGAGGCTATTGCCCTAGAGGCAGAAGTCTCTACCCTCCTGGCTCTCAGAGCTGTGGAAAGGGTTCCACCCCTACACCAGGGCAAAGGGTTGTACTCCAGGTACTTTCTTACCCCAAAAAAGACAGGAGAATGGCGGCCCATCCTGGATCTCAGGTATCTAAACAAGCACCTTTTAAAACCAAAATTCAAAATGGTGACTCTGGGAATTATTTCACCCTCTTTAAGGCCAGGGGACTGGCTAGTGTCCCTGGACCTCAAGGATGCCTATTTTCATGTTCTCATCAGAAGCTCCCATTGAAAGTACCTCAAATTCGAACTGCCCTCAGGTTATTACCAGTTCAGAGCAATGCCCTTCGGCCTTACATCTGCCCCAAGGGTATTCAAAAATGCCTGGCAGTAGCAGTTGCCCACTTAAGAAGGCACAAAATTGCCATCTTTCCTTACTTGGACGACTGGCTCATAGTAGGCCAGTCCCCAGACCAAGTCAGGTTACACCTTCAAGTAACTCAGCAACTGCTAACTTCTCTAGGTTTCCTTCTCAGTCTTCCAAAGTCAGTCCTAGAGCCTGTCCAGCTTCTCACCTTCATAGGTGCAGAAGTGAACACAAAAGAAGCCAGAGCCTTCCTTCCTCTGGAAAGGGCAAGCACCTTGATTTCTCTGGCTTCCTCCTTCACCCTGCAGGTCTCTCGACCAGCAAGGCACTTTACAGCTCCTGGGACACATGGCTGCTTCGACAGCAGTACTGCAGGGAGCCAGATTTAGATGAGGGACATTCAGTTCCATTTGAGAGCCTTTTGGTCTCAAAGAAAGGACCCCTAACCAAATTAATTCCAGTGACTGAACCCTGATCCAGGCCCTTCAGTGGTGGCAGGACCTAGGCAATTTGAGACAGGGTCCCCTTTACCCCTCAGTCTCACTCCTTAATCCTTACTACAGATGCATCCCTCATTGGGGTGGAGCTCACATGGGTGACCTCACACCCAGGGATTGTGGTCCCCCAGGAATCTCTGCTCCACATCAATCTGTTGGAACTCAGAGCAGTTTTCTAGCACTTCAAGCTTTTTCCAAATCTGTTCAGAACAAGGTTATCCAAGTCAGAACAGACAATACCACCACAATGTGGTACATCAACTAGCAAGGGGGCACTCGGTCTACGGCCTTGTGCACCGAAGCAATGAAGTTGTGGTCTCTAGCTTACTCCCTGAACACCTCTCTGGTAGCAGTTCACCTCCCAGGCAAGGACAATGTCCTGGCAGATGCTCTCAGCAGGATTTCCCAAGGCCATCACGAGTGGGCTCTGGATCCCCTAGTTCTGGAGGTGGTATTTGCCAGATGGGGCACATCCCAGATAGATCTTTTTTGCAGCCCCAGACAATCACCGACTTCCCCTTTTTTGTTGCAGACCCCCAGTGTTGGGGTCAGTCCCCTGGATGCCTTCCTTCAGTTGGGAAGGAAGTTTCTATGCCTTTCCACCTTCCCTCTCCTGTTCAAAGTGCTAGTAAAAATCAGGTCTCAATCCTGCAAGATGATTCTGATTGCTCCAGACTGGGCCAGACAGCCCTGGTACCCACCTTATGTCCTTAGTAGTCCACCTTCCCTGTGTCTTCCCAGGAATCACAATCTGTTATCCTGTGCTCAGGGAGGTTTGGTACCGAACCTCAAATCTCTCAATCTCAAGGCCTGGCTCTTGAAGAGTTAGAGTTTGCTGACCTACGCCTTTCCAAGGTGTATTGATGTTCTGAAGGCTTCTAGGAAGCCTTCACCAGGGCTACTTATAATTCCAAATGGAAGAGATTTTCCATATGGTGCTCTGGAAGCATACTTCCCCAGAATCTACTGACTTACCCACAGTCCTGGATTATATGGTTCATTTAAATACTTTAGGGCTGAGACCAGCTACCCTAAAAGTGCACTTGGAAGCCGTGTCTGCTTTCTTGTCAGCAGGTAAGCCCTCTTCTCTTTCAGCTCACCCTGTATTCTCCAAGTTTTTCAAACAGTTGCTTTACACCAACCCCCCGTTCAGAGATCCTTCCCCTGCCTGGGATCTTAATATTTGCATTGCCCAGCTTATGCAACCCCTTTTTGAGCCCTTGTCTTCAGCACAGCTCAAGTACTTGACTTGGAAAACTGTGTTTTTGATAGCCATCACTTCTGCCAGGCGCATAAGTGAGTTACAAGCATTGTCAGTGGAGCCTGATTTTATCTCCTTTCACAGAGATAAGGTAGTCCTCAGGACTAACCGAAAGTTCTTGCCTAAGGTGGTCTCAGATTTCCACCTTAATCAATCTATATCTCTCCCTGTGTACTTCACTGACCATTCTTCTTCTGGTGAGAGAAGGTTGCACAGTTTAGATGTCAAAAGATCACTTAGCTACTACATAGATCGTACCAAAGGTCACAGGTTTAACTCCCTCCAACTGTTCCTCACTTATGGTGAGGTTGGCAAAGGGAAACCTGCCACTAAGAGATCCATTACCAGGTGGATCATCTCTTGTATCCAATTCTGCTATGAAAACTGGTAAAGTTCCTCCTCAGGCCTGAGGGCTCACTCCACCAGAGGTACAGCTGCGTCTCTGGCTGCTGCCAGGGACATCCCTATCCTAGAGATATGTCAAGCAGCTACCTGGAAAACGGTGCACACTTTCACTAAGCATTACTCCCTGGACATCCAGGCTAGGAGTGATGCTCGTTTTGACACAGCTGTGCTTCAGAGCCTATTTCCTAAGTAGGTTAAGTCCCTCCTCCATGGAGGTACTGCTGTGTAGTCTGCATATGTCAAAATATAGCAAGACTTCATGTTGTTTGAAGAAAAAATTACTCACCTTAGTAATGTTGTTTCTTCTTGTTATATTATGACCTCCCCCCCCCGCCTGCCCCTCTCAGAACCTTACTCTTGGAGATGTGGGTGGGCAGGGCAGTGTTGGCACTTTTTAGATGCCCTTGTTTTTCACCCCTCTTTTTGGGGTGATCTTTGTTGGGTTTGTCATTTTTTGGGTCTCCTGACTTGAGTCTTCATTGTGGCACCAAAAAATTTGTTTATTTAATTAAGTAGCCAGTTGGCTAGTGTAGGTTTACAGCTTCCGCACAGAGTCTTAGTGAGTTTTTGCTCGTAAAGATCTGACAGTTTAAGTTTGAAGAACAACAGATAGAATTTTCAACCGAGCTCGAGCTCTAAGTTCCATGCCTGGCATGGACTTTAACTCTTTCACCTCCGGAGCAGTTCTGAGGTTGGGACAAACTGCATATGTCATAATATAGCAAGACTCCATTAGAAGAAACAACATTACTAAGGTGAGTAATTTTTTCTTATGTGTACTGGGGCAAACCTTTTCCGGCTTTACCCAACTTCACTAGGCAAAAACTTTTTCCTAATTACAAATGGACACCCCCATCAACATCAACATTCTGGCACTGCCCATCTGCCTTGCCCCAACAATTTCAAAGCATTTCCTTCTGCCTTGCTACCCTGTAGCACCCAACTCTCCCCCACGCCATCCTGGTCAAGCTACATTTTACACATTTTTTATTACATCACTGGGGCATCACTGTATGTACATGCACTGAGTCTTAGACACCAACCTCTAATGGTGCACAGTTCCACTCTTCCAAGCTGATCCTCCAACCTGTGGCACCCACCACCTTCTTTCCTGCCCTACTCACCCCACAAAGAGGATACAGAGTGACTGACACAGTCATCCCTTCACCCCAGCCATCTGTTTGCTGCAGGCCCTGACAATACCAAAAACAGCAGGGAAAACAGCCAGGAAAAACGAGCAGGAAAACAGCTTGCCTGAGAGAGGTCCAGGAGAGAGCTGCCAAAACCGGGTGCCAAAATGACCGGGAAAATGGGGAACCCCAGGGAACTTAGGGAAGGAAACACAAGAAAACTGCCATGGGGTAAAACCCCAGAGTAAAACCAGCCTAAAACAGTTGCTCTTTTTCAAAAAAAAAAAAAAGTTTCTGCCCCAAATTCTGCAGGATGGAAACCCGGGATAGAAACAGTCCTGGGAAATGGTAAATGGTGCTCCACTGGGTGCTCCTGTGTGACTTTCCCATGGGCTTTCAAAGGCGGTTCATGGATTCCCACCCCCGCCAGTCCATGCCACCTCCAGTTCTTCACTAAGACCCGGACTCAGGCCTTCACTCTCTCTAATTCCCTTCCTGACTCACCTTTCTCCCGCTCTTCTGATGATGTGCCGTGATGTGAGGCGACGCCGGACCCCGAGTTGCATATGCACAGAAGCTCCACCACACCCCACACCACAGCCACTACACTGGGCACTAGGGGGTGCTACAGATATTGTGGGACATATTAGGAGACAGAGCCAGACAGGGAGACAGAGGGAGAGTTAGATTCACCCACCCCCCTGGGCCCCGGGCACACACCTACTTTTCATAAACACGGAGCAGCTTTCCCTGACATGGTAAAAAAAATATACAGAGGCAAACATCTGTGTCTGCAGTTTAAAAAACACCCTTTTCCACGATTTTGCAGAATCAGATGCATACCTCAGTGCATAGGAAGTGCCATCACCAGGGACAGCCAGGCTTGCAGCCTGTCAAATAAGTTGGTGAGGAAGCTATTGATGGAAGTGATGTTATCCTCATGAGTATAAAGGACCACATCATCAGCATAGAGAAGTGTTTTTATTGGTCCACATATGGTAGGGAGATTATTAATAAAAATGGAGAATAACAGGAGACCTATAATAGAGCCTTGAGGGACTCCACTGGGGATAAGATTAACTCCTGATAAGGTGTTTCAATTCTGATGGTTTGCTGTCAATGGTGCAGGTAATCTTTGAACCATGCTATGGTGAGGGTCCCGAGGCTAAGTGCCCAGAGTTTTGAGATAAGAAGTTTATGGTCGAAGTCAAATGCTTTTGTCAGATCAATAACCACAGCACCAGTGATGAGACCTGCATCCATGGCCTGGGAAATGGTGTTGGTAAAGGTTATTATGGCAGTGTCTGTACCGTGTCCTTTTCAAAAGCTATGTTGTTCCGGGCAGATGAGGTCATGTTGCCGTAGATATTTGATGAGCTCCTTCTCATCTTCCTCTTCTGAGGAAGAGGAATCTTACCTCCATCTATCCTACTATGCTGAGTACCTTCGTTGTCAGCAGTTCCTTTTGGAGATAATGAGGGAGCTGGAACTAGCCCTATTCTCAGGCTGAAATCCTACATGTCTGATGCTGTCCTTCCTTGGGTAGTACAGTCATAACTATACAGTCATACTTCTATAGCCTAGGCCATTTGGGAGGTGTAGAGAGACATCTGGCTTCATCCCTCTGCTCCCTCTCTAGCCCCAAGCACACTCAGTGCAGGTATTGTGCACTCATGGGGTCTCCAGGAGCCATGCCACACCCCACCTTGGGGGTCCAGCTCCTGGACACCTCCTCTGGGCATAGGTGCCCAGTACATGACCATCCCCAGAGCTGGACTCAGCTGAGTTTGATACCTGGGGTCTAAGAGTGTTCTCAGCAGCCTGCACTATGTTGTGCATCTTGGCATACCAAGCGCACCAGGTGTCCTATGGAAGGCACCTTCAGGCGACATTGGGACAGCTCCTAGAGTCCATGCCAGACTGTGAGCAAACCAGACCAGCCATACACCTTTCTGCACAGGGCCTGGAGCTGGCAAGATATCAGGCAAGGGCATCCTATGATGCTAGTGAGGTAGCCTCAAGGTTAATGGGAACTATAGTCTGCATTAGGCGGATAGTGTTGCTACGTTTCACCAGCTTGTCACCCTTGGTCCAGCGTAAGGTAACTGCTTCTCGGTTCCAGGGGGCCCACTTCTCCCACAGGGCCAGGCCTGAGCTTGAGGGGCACATTCCTGCTTCCAGGCCATGGAAGCCTCTACCTGCCCTTGACCAGCCTTAGGCCTTGCCAGGCCCATTAGGGGTCCCCCACCTCTGTGTGTTCCCCCCCCCACAGGAGGCTGAGGAAACAACCATTTCCGTCAGGGTTGACCAATGCCGCTGTTGGTGGTAAGTCTGGCACTTAGACCCACCAGTAATGAATGGTGAAGACTGATTCTTGGAAGATATGAAAATTATATACTTACCATAATTCTTGATCTTCCAGAATGTCCTCACCATTCACTACTGCCACCTACCCACCTTCCCCCTCAGTGGCCAGGCTTCTGAGCAGTCTCCTTACCTCCTTTTTTCTCTTCTGCCTTCCTTGCTAGGCATTCTACTTTTTCAAAGAAAAAAAAGCGGGAGGCATGTAGGGGGCAAAACACAACGGAGGACTCTGTTACCTCTTTTGTGGCCCCTATTGTGGCCCTCAAAAATTCTAAAAAATAAAAAGGGGGGTCTTATTCCCCAATTTCCCCCAGTCCCTAATCCTCATTGTAACACACAAAAAAAAAAAAACCACCACAGAGAGTTTTTGACCCCTGGAAGTCTGTAGCTATTTGCTGTTGGAGAAGTTCCCCTTTTTCCATTCCACTTTTTAATGGGAAAGACTTGCAGGAGAGCAGATGTAGAAGGTGACCAGGAGACATATCTTGGAGCTCCAGCCCAGACTCCTTCACCTGGTGTGGCTTTTATTTTTTCCTTTCAGTATGCCTCCTGTGCTTCCTTACATTGAAACATAGAAACAAGGCAGATAAGGGCCGCTTGGCCCATCCAGTATGCCCTTTATGTTTGTTGCATTGCTTACACTGTAGACCCTTCCAGGTCTACGGCACTTTCTCTTCCACCCCCTAGCTATCTCTTATGATTCCCCTGTGCTTATCTCAGTCTTTTTTGAATCCCATCACTGTTTTCACCCCCATCACCTCCACTGGAAGACTATTCCAGGCATCCACCACCCTTTCTGTGAAGAACTATTTCCTCACATCTCTCCTGAACCTACCCTCCTCCATCTTCATATTGTGGCCCTTTGTTCTAGAGCACTCTTTCCTCACTAACGCAACTCTGAGTCCAGCAACATTCTCCTGACTCTGCCAGTGCTGCTTGGAGCCTTCAGACCTCTACCCTCCACCCAGAGAGGCGCACACAGATGGAGCAGCAGCAAAGCCTCCAGAAGGTTTCCCTGTAGACTGCCACTGCACAACCACTGCATTGCACCACTCCCAACATTACCTACCTCCTATCCTTCCTGTGTTTTTTCTTTTTTATTTCAGATCCAGTAGGACTATTTTACTACCATCTAGTTACTGCAGCACACCCTTAAAACCCTGAGGTTCACTGTCATCTACCAAGCAATCCCTGTACCCTCCAATATCTAGCATCTATTCAACAGTAAGCCACAGGTCTCTGAAATCACTAGCTCCTAGCAGCAGTTGATCTACAATCCCTACAGCCTGGAAATACCCTAATTACATTGCAACAGTTTAAAATCAACAACACAATAATAAAGAAAAGGGGAAATCTAAACACTAAGCCCCTAAGCTTACTGCCACACTTATCCCCCGATGCCTAGCTAGCCTCTCACATACATTCCCTATAATGCAGTCCCCAACAGGATTACCTGAGAAGGGGTTCCCTTGGGTCAGCAAAGTCAGTTGGGAGCAGAGTAGCTGGCTTCTGCCGGCTCGCTGGACTGACTCCAGCATCCTTTGCACAGGGGACCGCTTATAGAAACATAGAATTTGACGGCAGATAAGGACCGCTTGGCCCACCTAGTCTGCCCATTTTCCTACCTAACAGATAAGCTGCAGATCCTGGTTAACCAACAGCTTACTTCCTCCTACCCCCACTAGGACTGTCTTATGTCTGTCCCATGCATCCTTGAATTCCCCCACTGTTCTTGACTCCACGACCTCCTCAGAGAGTCTGTTCCATGCATCCACGACCCTCTCTGTGAAAAAATACTTTCTCACATTACCTCTGAGCCATCTCCCCTCTATCTTCAAATTGTGCCCCCTTGTTCTTGCACATCTCTTTTTCTGAAAGATGCTGCCTTCTTGGACTTTGTTGACTCCCTTGAGGTACTTGAAAGTTTCTATCATGTCCACTCTCTCCCTTCTTTCCTCAAGGGTATACATATTAAGCTCCTTTAGTCTTTCTTCGTATGTCTTCTGGTGCAGACCCTGCACCATTTGGTGCCCTCTTCTGGACAGCCTCAACTCTGTCTATTTTTTGCAGGATGGGGTCTCAGAACTGCACTATGCTCAGATGGGGTCTCACCAACTGTCTGTACAGAGGGATAACAACTTCCTGTTTTCTACTATTGATGCCTCTTCCTATGAATCCCAGTATCCCCCCAGCCTTCCTTACTGCCATCTCACATTGCTTGCCCACCTTTAGGTCATCTGATATAATTGCCACCAGGTCCCTTTCCATTTTTACTGTCATCAGTATCTCACCCCCCCCCCTTTTGTGCACTCTTCCCCTGTGTTTTTGTTTCCCGTGTGCATTACCTTGCACTTCTTTGCATTGAATCTGAGCTGCCATACATTTGACCATTCCTCCAACCTTGCCAAGTCCCTTCTCATCCTTTCCACTCCATCTTGTCTATCAACCCTGTTGCAGATCTTTGTGTCGTCTGCAAAGAGACATACTTTTCCTTCCAGTTCCTCTGCAATGTCACTTATAAAGACATTAAAAAGGACCGGTCCCAGTACTGAACTTTGCATGTACCCAGCAGTAACCCTCCTTTCTTCACTGTGTACTCATTTACTGCTACCCTTTGCATCCTGTTGTCTAGCCAATTTTTTATCCAGGCTACCACCTTGGGACCCACTCCAAGGCTGGCTAACTTGTGTATTAATCTTTTGTGTGGGACTGTATCAAATGCCTTGCTAAAATATAGGTAGGCTATGTCCACAGTCCCTCCCTGGTCTACTACTTTGGTCACCCAGTCAAAGAAATCTATTAGAATCGTCTGACACGACCTTCCCATTGTGAATCCATGCTGCCTTGGGTCCTGTGCCCCACTGACCTCTAGGTACTCAACAATTCTTTCCTTCAGAAGTGATTCCATCATTTTCCCTACCACTGAGGTAAAACTAGCTGGTCTGTAGCTTCCTGCCTCTGTCCTGCTCCCACTTTTGTGAAGAGGAATCACATCTGCCCTCCTCCAGTTCTCAGGTACCACCCCATCCTCCCATGATTTGTTAAAGAGAGTAGTCAGCGGTGCCACTAGTTTTACCCTTAGATCCTTTAGAATTCTTGGGTGAATCCCATCAGGCCCCATTGCTTTGTACACCTTCAATTTTAATGGTTCTTTCAGAACCCTTTCTTCTGTAAATGGACTGGTATCGACCCTCTATCTTCAGAGTGTTTCTCTTGTTTGGTTTAGGTACCTCCCCCTCCTCTTCCTTTATGAATACTGAGCAGAAATATTCGTTCAGTATCCCTGCTTTTTCACTGTCACCCTCTACCCACATTCCCTCCCCTTTATTAAGCCTCAGTATCCCTCCTTTGGTCTTTCTTCGCTCCCTAATGTACCTATAAAAGGTCTTATCCCCCTTCTTAACAGATTTGGCTATCCTTTCCTCAGTTTGGGCCTTTGCTATTCTGACTGCCTTCCCAGCCTTTTTCTGCTTTAACTGATAAAGTTCTCTGTCCTGCTCCTTCTGTGCTTCCTTATATTTCCTGAATGCTATCCTTTTCTCCTTAACCTTCCCTGCCACCTCTTATGAGAACCATAGCGTTTTTTTCCTTCGTTATGTTTTGTTTATTTGCATTACACAAAGGCTTGTTGCCTCTGTGATGGCTGTTTTGATTACTCCCCATTGTTCCTCCACCCCTCCTTCTTGCCTGTTTGCTAGTGCTTTTCTGAGGCACTCTCTCATTTTCCCAAAGTCAGCCCTCCTAAAGTCCAATACTCTTGTTTTTGTATGGCTTGATTGTATGGCTGTGTTCATTGTGAACCACACCGTTTGGTGGTCGCTTGTTCCCAGATGGCTACCCACTTCTAAATTTGAGATTCTTTCTCCGTCCCCATTTGAGAGTACCAGGTCTAAGATTGCTCCCTCCCGAGTGGGTTCCAATACTAGCTGTTTGAGGCACGCCCCCTGTAGGGCATCAAGAATGACCCTGCTCTTGGATGTGCCTGCAGCAAGGTGCTCCTGTTAACATCTGGCATATTCAGGTCCCCCATCAACAATATCTCCCCTTTTTCTGCCATTCTAAGGAAGCCTTCTATCATTTCCTTGTCCATTCCCTCCCCCTGAGATGGGGGTCTATATACAACCCCCATGCGGATTGTGGTGACATTTCCTGTCTCCAGGGTGACCCAGAGTGCCTCATCTGCTCCCTGTTTACTCTTTAGTTCTGTTGCTTTGATCCCTTCCTTTACATAGAGAGCTACTACTCCTCCTCTTGTAACCTCCCTGTCCCTCCTGTAGATTGTGTATCCTGGTATATTGACATCCCAGTCATGGTTCTCTGTGTACCATGTTTCTGTGACTGACACAATATCCAGGCAACCCTCTTGCATCAAGGCCAGTAGTTCAGGGAGCTTGTTACACAGACTATGGGCATTGATACTCATCACCCTCCACTTTTTGATAGCCTTACCCCTTTTAGCCCCATTCCTGTCCTTACTGCCTTTGCCTTTTTTTACATTTACCTATGTCCTGCTCCCTAATAACTTCTCTACCTTGGTGTTTCCCTCACTAATTACCATGTTTTGTGGGGGGAGGCTAGGATTTCCCTGCTCCTTTTTGGTGCCTCCTTGCCTTGGCTAGTTTAAATGCTTGCCAATGAAGCATTTAAACCTCTCACCTAGGATACTGGTCCCCCCCCCGGACAGATGCAGATTATCGCACCAGTATAGGTCTGCATCCCTCCAGGTGGCTCCCTAGTCCCCAATGAAGCTTGATGGCCTAGCCCTTATAAAGGCACCTGCTACTTCCTGGTGTCCCAGGCAGCTGCTCTGATTGGTTGCTGCTCGGGGAGGGAGGCGCGGCTCTTCTCTGACTGACTCTTTACTGGAGCATCTGAGCTCCATTCCCTTCCCAGTGATCTTGGTGTCCTTCTAGTGCTGGGGGGGAGGAGGAGGTCCGATCCCCCTTCTCACTGAACTGCTACTGGCATCATCTGTTGTGCTTGCAGGGGCTATTTACAGCCCCTTTCCTTCTTCCTGGTGTCCCAGGCAGCCACTCTGATTGGCTGCTGCTAGCAGAAAGAGGCGCAGCTCTTCTCTGATTGGATCCTACTGGAGCCTCACGGAGCTCTGCTCCCTTCCTGGTGATCTCGGCATCTGTCTGGTGCTGAGGGAGAAGGTCCGACTCCAACTTCCCACTGAACTGCTGCTGTCTTTCTCTTACTTCCCCATTTCTAGGGAGTCTTTTAGTAAGAAAAGAGGAAGATGTGGTTAGGAAATTGTAGGATAGCTTTGATTCTCTCAACTGCTATCTGTCCTTTCCAGAGGGGCTCCCCTCCTTTCGATTTGTTTTTTCCCCTTCTTGGGGTTACTCCATTAGCTTTTGAGCTCCTAGGTGTCTTCTTCTTGGTTCGTGGAACTTGGTTAATAACACATTTTGTGGGCCCTGATCATCTGTTTACCATGCTTCAGGGAACCGGGACTTTTTCTACATATTGCATACATTTTTGCATTGGTTATATGGAATCTCTAAGCCCTCAACCCCTCTGCAATTGCCCATCTTCAGGTGAAGAACCTTGCTGATAACACAGTTTCAGGGCTCATAGCTCTACTACTGTTCCTGTGTCTTTCAAGGCAGTGGCACCTTCCTTAGTATTTCATCACATACGTTTGTTTTGTTGTATGGCATTTCTGGGACCTTTGACTCAACTTGAGGTCATATAATCGGCAAGGCAGCATAATTAAATTTCTCTGCAGTTGCTAGAACGCTGATGTGCAGAGAGGTTTCGATCTGGGACCAAGAATACTGAGCTTGAAAAGGGACCAGATGAGCACCCCCCCCCCAACACAACCAGAGCCATGGTGAGAATCTGCTGAGGGGAGGAGATCTAGCAAGGAACCCCTTGTAACTGGTTCAGATGGTCCATCCACCACTGGAGCACTTTGTGGACTGGGAAAGAGACCAGCACCAACTGATCTAATTCATGTGTGTGCTGGTCCCATTGTACTTAGAGAGTCCATTGGAGGATGCGCATGTGGAGCCTGGCCAGTGGAACAGTGGGGATGGCCGCAGCTATCGGATGCAACAGCCTCAAGAACAGCCTTGCAAGGACATAACAGCTCTGGGTGACCTCCTGAACCAGGGCAATAAGGCACTCCACCCTGTTCTGAGGCAGGAAGGCCTTTTCCTGCACCTGGTCTAGGACTGCCCTTATGTACTGCAGCCTTTAGAAAAGGACTAGGACTGACTTGGGCAAACTGACTATAAATCCCAGAGAGAGAAACAACTGAAGAGTTCTCTCCAGAATCCACTGGAGCTGTTCCCAGGATGAGGCCTGTAAATTCCTCTGAGTGAAGGTGGTAGGGATTTAGGCACCACTGAGTTCTGGGCCATTCTTTCTTGAGACAGAGCTTTATTAATTATTTATTTATTAATTTAGCTTTTGTTAACCAGCTAAGTACGCTAGACAAAACATATGCCTATTTTCAGGTATGACCCGGGAGAGTACAGGAATTATGAGTTCAATACAGAGGACAACATGATACAAGTAAGGCAGTTACACAGAGTCAGGAGAGGCATAGCATGTTCAGCAAGTTAACACAGTTCCACAAATGGCACAAGCAAATATAACATATATAAATATATATATATATATATATAGTCACCAAGGCTATGTGCAGTGCATTATATACAAATATATACAGTTCAGAACCCCTAGTAGAATCACAGCCAAAGCAAATGCCTGAACAAGAGAGTGGAAACATTTTATACAAGGCCATACCCAAGTAGGCAGCCTACCTCAGCAGGACCAGTGCCAAAGTTCAGGAAATAGTACATTCAAGTCCAGTGCAGGGGACCAGAGGTGATCATGGAGGTTTGAGACAGTCACATGCTGAGGAGAGCTACAAGTGTTTCCACAAGGATGTTCGAAGGCATGCGTGGGAGGGGTATGAGCAGACTTGAACAGGAAAAGAGATCCATGTATGTCAAAACAGGGGCATGATCTTAAAGTAGAATATCACCAGTCCTGTTCTTCTTGATGCATTTTAGCAATGCCTGCTGCATGTAGCAATAATCTATGCGTGCATAGACTGAGTGCACCGAGGAGTAATGCATATAGTTACATAGAAACATAGACTTTGATTGCAGATAAGGACCGCTTGGCCCACCTAGTCTGCCCATTTCCCTACCTATTGGATAAGCTGCAGGACCTAGTTAACCAACAGCCTACTTCTTCCTACCCCCCCACAAGAATTGCCTCATGTCTGTCCCATGCATTCTTGAATTCCCCCACTGTTTTTAACCCCATGACCACCTCAGGAAGGCCTTTCCATGTGTCCACCACCATGTCTGTGAAAAAATACTTCCTCACATTGCCCCGGAACCGTTCACCCTCTATCTTCAAATTGTGTCCCCTTGTTCTTGCACATCTCTTTTTCTGAAAGATGCTACCCTCTTGGACTTTGTTGATTCCCTTGAGGTAATTGAAAGTTTCTATCATGACCCCCTCTCCCTCCTTTCCTCAAGGGTAAACATATTAAACTCCTTTAGTCTCTCTTTTATGGTTTCTGCTGCAGACTCTGCAACGTTTTATTTGCCCTCTCTGGACTGCCTCCATCCTCTCTATGTCCTTGCAGAGATGGTGTCTCCAGAACTGCATGCAGTAGATGGGGTCTTGCTAACTGTCTGTACAGAGGGATAACAACTTCATGCTTTCTACTGGTGATGCCGCTCCCTATACATCCCAGTATCCCCCCAGCCATCCTTACTGCCTTCTCACATTGCTTGCTTACCTTTAGGTCATCTGATATGACTAACCCCCAGATCCTGTTCCATTTGTGTTGTTGTTAATACCCCCCCCACCGTGTACTCATCCCCTGGGATTTTGTTTCCCAGCTACATTACTTTGCATTTGTTTGCATTGAATCTAAGCTGCCATACATGTGACAATTCTTCCAACCTTGCCAAGTCCCTTCTCATCCTTTCCACCCCCCCCACATATCAACCCTGTTGCAGATCTTTGTGTTGTCTGAAAA
Organism: Neoceratodus forsteri; assembly: GCA_016271365.2. Taxonomy (NCBI): domain Eukaryota; kingdom Metazoa; phylum Chordata; order Ceratodontiformes; family Ceratodontidae; genus Neoceratodus; species Neoceratodus forsteri. The sequence goes on from CM057452.1 coordinate 1,882,805,903, forward strand.
CGGGCATACTTTTCCTTCCAGTCCCTCTGCAATGTTACTTATAAAAACATTAAAAATGACCGGACCCAGTACTGAACCATGTGGTACCCCGTTAGTAACCCCACTTTCTTCGGAGTGGACTCCACTATTATCCTCTGTGTCCTGTTGTTCAGCCAACATTTTACCCAGGCTACTACCCTGGGACCCGCTCCTAGACTGGCTAATTTATTTATTAATCTTTTGTGTGGGACTGTGTCAAATGCCTTGCTAAAGTCTAGGTAGGCCATGTCCACAGCCACTCCCTGGTCTACTACTTTGGTCACCCAGTCAGTGAAATCTATTAGATTTGTCTGACATGACCTTCCCACTGTGAATCCATGCTGCCTTGTGTCCTGTGCCCTGCTGGCCTCTAGGCAGTCAACAATTCTTTCTTTCAGAAGTGATTTCATCATTTTCCCTGCCACTGAGGTCAAGCTAACAGGTCTGTAGTTTCCTGCCTCTGCTTTGCTCCCACTTTTGTGAAAAGGAATCACATCTGCCCTCCTCCAGTCCCTAGGTACCACACCATCCTCCCACGATTTGTTAAAAAGGGTAGTCAGTGGTGTCACTAGTTCTCCCCTTAGTTCTTTTAGAATTCTGGGGTGAATCCCGTCAGGCCCCATTGCTTTGTCCACCTTCAGTTTTAGTAGTTCTTCAATCAATCAAAATCTTTATTTAACCAGGTGAACACTGTTGAGCAAAGCTAATTTTCGAGGTGGACCTGGACATAGATACATAGTCAAGCATAGAAGGGTTACATACACAACAGAATCATAATACAAGTCATAATACAATATAAATTGAATATAGAACAATGTACAGACTTCAGATGGGTAACAGTACTAATTCTTGCTAAAAATATATACATACAAAAATATACATGAGATTCTCTGGACTGTATGAAGGAAATAATAAATACAAGTTATAAGGAATATACAGGGTGCAAGAGAGAGGGCTCTTAGATTAGGTATGAAGTAGAAGGATAGATTCATAAAGTGAGGGGGAAGGGGCAGGCGCCTAAATGCGAGGAGGTAGAGAGGTAGAGAGGTAGAAGACTAAATGGGCAGTGGCAGCCATACGATGGCCACTAATCGCAGAGTGCTGCTGAGACCAGCAATGGAATGAAGATGGGCCCCAGGATGCTGGTCAAAGACAAGAGGAGGGAGGGGATAAGGGAGCAGAAATAATAGGGGTCAGGGGAGGACGGAGAGTGGGAGGCTCAATTCAAGTAATAAGGCAGGATCAGGTAAAACAATTACAGGATTCCTTGAAAGAATGAGTGTAAAGAGTTTTGAATGTTGATAGTTTGATAGGGTAGACCAATTTCAATGTTTTTTGCAGCTTGTTCCAGAGTGAGGGCAATGAGTAGCTTAAAGATGTCTTACCAAAGCGTGATCAGACTTTAGGTATAATAAAGGAGATGGAGGAGGCACTCCTCAAAGCATATTTGCCTACCGAGCTTAGGGGCAGGCAATCCAAGACATATTGAGGCACCTTCTTAGTAATAGCTCTGAAGGTCCAAAAGGTGTCATTCCTCTGTCTTCTATATTTGAAGGATGGCCATCCCACAGCAGCATATAGGGAGCAGTGATGCGTGGTGAAAGGGAGGCCGGTAATGAACTGCAAGGCTCTATGATAGAGCATGTCCAGTTTAACCAGTGCAGAGGCGGGGACTTGACTGTAAAGGAAGTATGCATAGTCCAACAATGTTAGGAAGGTGGATTGGACCAATCGCTTCTTGCAGTGGTGCAAGTGGTAAACAAGAAGTACAGGAACTCAGGCACTGTCAAATATGAAATGCAGAATGAAGATCTTCAATCTGGAGGATAGCTGTGTGAAGACACGTCTATCTGTTTAGACACTAGTTGATTCAGTTAGAGATATTGAAGTATTTCTAGCAAAATTACACTGTTGTACAAGTCAAATGTTGTTATGGAAACCCTGATTTTAGGTCACAGGGCCAGAAACTGTCATTATGTTGTTGGTTTAAGAATTTCAGTTCCAGTGTCAGTGGGAAGAAGTACAGGAACTCCGTTTCTGCTGCAAAAAAGGAACAGAAACAGAGTTCCTGTACGTTCCTGCTCACATTCATCACTGGCTTCTTGGCCTCCCGAGTAAGCAGGTGATTGAGCCAATATAAGAGTTCAAGCCTCTGTCTAAGCTCTTTCAGATCCCTTTCTTCTGTGAAAGGACTGGTATTGACCACCCTAGCCAGAGTGCTTCTAGTGACTGGATTAAGTACCTCCCCCTCCTCTTCTTTCGTGTATACTGAGCAGAAGTATTTGTTCAGTATCCCTGCTTTTTCACTGTCCCTCTCTGCCCACCCACCCTCTCCTTTATTAAGCCTCACTATCCCTCCCTTGGTCTTTCTTCACTCCCTAATGTACCTATAAAAGGTTTTACCCCCCTTCCTAACTGATTTGGCCATCTTTTCCTCGATTTGGGCCTTTGCTATTCTGACTGCCTTCCCCACTTCCTTCTGCTTTAACTGGTACAGTTATCTGTCCTGCTCCTTCTGTGTTTCCTTATACTTCCTGAATGCTATCTTTTTCTCCCTAACCTTCCCCGCCAGCTCTTTTGAGAACCATAGTGGTTTTTTCTTTCATTTTGTTTGGTTTATTTGCTTCACACAAAGGCTTGTTGCCTCTGTGATAGGAGTTTTAATGTTTCCCCATTGTTCCTCCACCCCTCCTTCTTGCCTGTTTGCTAATGCTTTTCTGAGGCACTCTCCCATTTTGACAAAGTCAGCCCTCCTAAAGTCCAGTACCCTCACTTTTGTATAGCTTGACTAAGTGGCTGTGTTTATCATGAACCACACTGTTTGGTCATCACTTGTTCCCAGATGGCTACCCACTTCTAGATCTGAGATCCTCTCTCCATCCCCATGTGAGAGTACCAGCTTTAAGATTGCTCCCTCCCAGGGTTCCAACACTAGCTGTCTGAGGCATGCTCCCTGTAGGGTATCGAGAATGACCCTGCTCTTGGATGTGGCTGCAGCAAAGGTGCTCCAGTTAACATCTGGCATATTCAGGTCCCCCATCTTCCCTTCTTCTGCTATCCTAAGGATGCCTTCTATCATTTTCTTGTCCACTTCCTCCCCCTGAGATGGTGGTCTGTATACAACCCCCATGCGGATTGTGGTGCCATTTATGGTCTCCAGGGTTACCCACAGTGCCTCCTCTCCTCCCTGTTAGTTCTGCTGCTTTGATCCCTTCCCTTAAGTAGAGAGCTACTACTCCTCCTCTTCTACCCTCCCTGTCCCTCCTGTAGATTGTGTACCCTGATATGTTGACATCCCAGTCATGGTTCTCTGTGTACCATGTTTCAGTGACTTCCACTATATCCAGGCGTCCCTCTTCCATCAAGGCCACCAGTTCAGGAAGCTTGTTACCTAGCTGTGAATCTGGTGCTGTGAGTGCCTCCATATGTCCACCCATCTAGGTGACTGCAACAATGTGGCACAGGCCTTATGCACAGAGAGTTGTCTAGGAGACATTTGGTTAGAAGTATCCAATATGTTGGACCTGATTATCTTCAAACACCTTGCCAGCAATAGTACCCCATCAGGTGTTCACTAAACCATGTCTAGAAGGCACCACTCTTCCAAAGAGTTAGAGCCTAGGGTATATAGATATTTGCTGACATCACCTGCACTTGATATAGGACCCCCTGGACTACAACCAGCCTGCCTTCCATGTCTCTGATTACCATGACCACTTGAAAGGGCAGGTGTGGGGGAAAAGTATAGCCACCCTTTGTCTTTTACCTGTAGACAGTTCTGAGCTGTACACCACCCTGTAGCCAAATTTGTGCAATTCCCTATGTTCTTTCACATTCAGTAGTGTCTCCTGGAAGAACAGCATATCGAGGTGCTCTTTCCTGATGCGAGAGAGCACTTTAGCCTGCTTAACCGAGTTATTAAGCCCACTGACATTTAATTAGTACCACAACACATCTCTACCCATCTTCGGATGATAAGCAGTCTACCCCAGCTGTTCCCTCTCAGCAGAACAACAGTACTGTAGTTCAAATTTACATTTTACACATTGTGCATAAACTTAGGAATCTGGAAATGGGAAACTAACATGGTGCCAACCTGGTACCCACCAAGAACTAAACCCTGAACCGGGAGTAGGAAAACAAAACTGTAGGAGAGTGGGCCAACCTGACTCACTAATCCAAACTATGGCAGAATTGGGCCTCCAAGGAGGGACTTCATTGAGACCAGTGCCAGCAGAGTAAGCTCTGTAACTGGAGAAAATCCTAACTATATGTGGGGGGAATAATCCAGAGACTATATTGTGTTGTGGTGGTCAGGAGGACTTGACATCACTGGGTGAATATGTGTATGAGCAGACTGCTTCCTGAGCCTAGTAACCTAGCCTTATTCTTCAACATGAGTGACAGCCTTTCCATTAGAGCTGATAGTCTGTAACTAGATATGTCAGTCTCAAGGTAGCCTACTGTTTTACACCTCAGTTTGCAATTATTTTGGAGGCAATGTGCTCTAGTGGTTAGAGCAACAACTTGGGAACCAAAAGATTACAGGTTCAAAACTGCTAGAGCCAGATACCACTGGGTGACCTTGAGCAAGTCATGTAACTTATCTTTTTCCAGCAGTGTTGCAGTAGCTTCTGAATTTGGGGTTGAATACTGCCTAGTTCTACTCTACTGACCACCAGTGTTCTAAAGGCATGTACAACATTTTGGACCCCCTTTTCTGACAACAATAAACTGAGTGCTTCCTTCAGCCCCACAGACCTAAACACCTTATAAATCCAGTACCCGCTCATTCTTTTTCCCATCATATTTTCAAGTCTATCCAACATCCTGTTAATTTGTTCAAATTCTCTTAGAAGTGTAGATTTCATGGCTTCATGTAAGCATATTGTGATTTATTTACATAAGTGTCTCATACATATTATTATATCTGTACTCCCATCCTTCCTCCGCAGGATGTAGCTGGAAACAAGATTGGTATTACCTCTGCTTACCTGCCTAGATTTAATACATTTCAATAATGAAATATAATACTTTTTATGCCATATACCTGTGAGTAAATTTCAGGGCAGATATCAGTGATATTTCTGCTTCCTGGGGACCTTGAGTTAGGATATTGAAATATTCTCACTGTAGGTCCAAATATACCTATAGTAGGTCCTGATTGGCTCATTCAGAGCTCATTTAGCTTCAGCAGCAGTACTAACCGTATTCAAATGCAAATAACTTTAAAATGAAAAATGATAGCACGGCACTGTGAGCACAACAGTTGTTCATTGCAAAAATATCTACAACATGAGTGGTGTTTCATTTATAGCTGCCTTTGATTTTTTTATTCATAATTAGCAACAAACAGTAGAAAATTCATTTTTGTTCTGCTTTTTTGACAGTTGCAAATAACTTTAAAATGAAAAATGATAGCGTGATACTGCAAACACGAAATTTGTTCAGTACAAAAATATCTACAAAATGAGTGGTGTTTCATTTATAGAGTCCTTTTTTTTATAATTAGCAAAAAACAACATAAAACTTTTTTTTCCACTTTTCGCAACAAACAAATGCAAAAAACTTTCAAATTAAAAATAATAGCATGGTAGTTTAAGCACAAAAGTTGATCAGGACAAAAATATCTACAAAATGAGCCGTGTTTAATTTATAGATACCTTTTAGATTTTTTATAATCAGAAAAAACTGGCAAGAAATTAAATTTCTTTTACTTTTTTGAAGGTATGGCATAAATGGAATACGCTGCCCCCCCCCCCCCCGACTGACAAACAGATGCAAATAACTTTAAAATGAAAAATGATAGCATGGTACTGTGACATGTACACGTTATTTGTTCAGCACAAAGATATCTATGAAATGAGTGGTATTTCATTTATAGATACATTTTAGATTTTTTTATAATCAGAAAAAAATGGCAAGAAATTACATTTTTTCACTTTTTTGGAGGTATGGCATAAATGGAATACACTGCCCCCTACTGGAAATATTGTCAATATTTTTTGTTCTCGTGCCAATTGAGCCAATGACATCACTCGTGGCTTCACCACTTGTGATGTTATTGGGTCAATTGTCATGCAAACAACAAATATCGACAATATTTCCAGTAGGTGGGTAGCGTAATCCTTATATAGTGTATGCAGGAAGCTTTTTCTCCATGGATTTCCATCCTAAGCAGAACACTGTTATACTGCAGTGCAAAGGTCATGGAATGTTGTTGTAACCTTCTGTGGTACAACAGCATTATATATAGGTGAAAACAATGTTCACACAACCAACTTTGTTGAAAGCAGAGCTGAAAAAAATGCTGTGTTCCCAGTGAATACTGCACAATGGACCACAATGTGGGCCTTTGGTAGCCTGCTTGTTTCAACAAAATTCTATAAAATTAAACCTTTATACAGATGTTAACTTACTTATTTTAAAAAAAATCATCTGTTTCTCTGTATTAGCTGTCACTTGCAATTGACAGCAGGAGAATGGACAAAACCAAGTATAGGATACAACGGTTTAAAACACTTCACAAAAAAAAAACAACACTTTACTTTTGATCTCCATATACTATAAGAAATAATGGTTCAGCAAAAAATGCCCAACCAGCCTGTGGTGCTACCTCAAGGTTCAGATTACAATGGACCTCTCAAGCTTTGCTCTTGAGGTCTCCTGTAATCAAAACCTCTTGGTGGCAGCATAGTCTGGTTGTGCATGATTGCCCAACCAGTACTCTCTATGTTCTTAATTTCCAAGATCTCTTGCTCTGTACTAGTAAGCCGCTGTGCATTTTGTTTATCTGATGGCTCTTCACAGTCAGTCAAGGTCTCTAACATTGCAACCAGTTATGTAAACATTTCTGTAAGAGAGACAATATATCTGAGTGTTCAAATTTTGAGTCATAGCATTTTGAACTTTTGACCACAACTTAGTTTTGCGGAGAGGAGAGGGCAGACTCCCTCTGTGCCATAGCAAACCCCTTCTTCCCACCTTATTTTTATTGCCTTCACTTGCGTACTTGTGCAAGGAACGTCTTGCGCTAATAGCACATTTCAGAGGTGTGTCTGTGTTGGTGAATGCAGGGTACACTTTAGTAGGTGCATCCCTCATTCCCCAATAAGCCAGCATGCTAGAGCTGAAACCAGCATTATGCAAAGTGGACACAACTTCTAACAAAAGTGCTGCTGCAATCAGAGACAAGCTCACCATGCAGTGGCACTAATGACATGCCTCTCGACGTGCCTTTCCTAGTGAAGCATTTCAATAACACACAGCAAATTAAAACTCTGAATACTGATGATATCTTCCACATCTGAGAGGTCTTCATTCTCGTCATACCTTCTCCTGCAGATTGAGTGCTGTGAAAAGTACAATGGAGAAGAAACTTGACCATCCATGAATTAATGCATGTTTATTTTTGTAAAGAAATGCTGCCAAAGTCTTATTAATTAAAAAAGTAATCAGCACATCCATATACCTCAAGTAGTTTGCTGTAGTACTGTACACAGCACAACATGCTTGTCACATTACAGACAGGTGTGTGCAACTTGTCTTCACCATAACAATTACAGAACCCAATAAGGGTACAGGGACTTGTGGAAAAAATGTTTTACATGGCATTTTTTTTAATTGCACTATACATGTATACAAATCAGGATCCTTGAATTAAATTTAAAAAAAAAAACGTGATGGACAGGTCCTCTGCTTGCTCAGCTGTCTAAACCTTTATGAATACTAAATTGTTCTAGTCCTGAGTTCAGAAAACATTTATTTTAACTTTCCCAAGCCAGTATTCAAAACAAACATGAATTAAGCAGCTGTAGCACAATAGTTTTAGTGTCAGTGGCTCCATAGGTAGCATACTCACCTCTGAGGCCGGGAGATCAGTGGGCTGGGGGTTCAGTTCCCACATCTGGCACTTGGGTTAATATCCCAGTACTGACACTGTAGTGCAGCATGAGAGGGGTGCTGCACTTCTGAGGTGCCGTCTTTCGGATGAGACGTTAAACCGAGGTCCCATCTGCCTAGTCCGGTGGTAGTTGAGGTGGATGTTAAAGATCCCATGGCACTTATCAAATAGTGTAGGGGAATTTCTCCGGTGTCCTGGCCAAATTTCCCTCATTCACTAAAAATACCACCAACAGCTTAATCTGGTTCAAGGTCAGTTGGCATTCATCTGTATCCCCCCTCCCCCGGGTCGTGCCTGAGAATAGGCAAGATTTGTCTAGTGCACTTACCCGGTCAACAAAAACTAAATAAATATATAAAAATAAATAAGTATCTTATAGTAAACAACTAGTAAGTGGGAAGCTGGCTTCCGCTAGCCTGGCCCTGGAGTAGTGATGATGATGATGGTACTCCGTTTGTAATACACAAAGCCCAGAAAATAACAGCCTGTTTTGCAAGTACTGAGCACTGCCTGGCATTTTTAGCACTTGGCATTGGAGCCTGCACTGAGTGAGATGTGTAAAAATGTATGCTGTCTCTAGAGGCCCCATTGTGCCCGAGTTAAAAAGGCCATCAGAGAACTCAACGCTGGAGAACTTGTTATTACAGCTGCCAGCAGCAGGGACTTTAAAGCTGCACATTCACATCAGTCACACAAGCAACTATGCTCCGACCATTCTGTCATTATATTACATGAACATGCAATAGTAAATAAAGAAAAGGCAATCAACATGCCACCTGAAGATTCACGAGGCTTATTAATTCTAATTTTGCACCCACTGTTGAGCAGTTATATTTACTGATAAACCACAAAAATGCCTGCAGCCCCTGTGTGAACACCCATGATCTGTAAAACAAATGCCTATCACCTTAATTCTCATTCTTTTCTTTTTTTATATAAAATAAAATTATGTTTTGCGTCCACACACAGCTCAGGATTCAATAAGAAATGGATTACACGTGAAATAAAGAAGAAACTACACACCAGCCTCCGTCCAGATTCTTTCTGTGCCTCCATTTTGGAGATCTCAGCAATAAATTTGCAGTAACTTGTTCTTCATTTCGCGAGAATCCATTCCCAGTTTAAAGTTACAAACACTTTGCATCAGAAGCATTTCAATAACACACCGGAAATTAAAACTCCAAATACTGACAATATCTTTCACATCTGAGAGATCTTCATTCACATCATACCTTCTCCTGCAGATTGAGCACTGTGAAAAGCACAGTGGAGAAGAAACTTGACCATCCATGAATTAAATGCATGTTTATTTTTTGTAAAGAAATGCTGCCAAAGTATTTTTAATAAAAAAAGTAATCAGCATGTCCATACACCTCAAGCAGTTTGCTGTAGTACTGTATTGGAGGGCTGACTTTGGCAAGATGGGAGAGTGTCTCAGAAAAGCACTAGCAAACAGGCTAGAAGGAGGTGTGGAGCAACAATGGGGAATCATCAAAACTGCCATCACAGAGGCAACAAGCCTTTGTGTGAAGCAAATAAACAAATCAAAACGAAAGAAAAAGCCACTATGGTTCTCAAAAGAGGTGGCTGTGAAAGTCAGGAAGAAAAAGATAGCATTCCGGAAGTGTAAGGAAACACAGAAGGTGCAGGACAGAGAGCTGTACCAGTTAAGGCAGAAGGAAGAAGGAGGAAGTCAGAATAGCAAAGGCCCAAACTGAGGAAATGATAGCCAACTCAGTTAAGAAGGGGACAAAACCTTTTATAGGTACATCAGCGGCGTAGAAAGACAAAGGGAAGGATAGTGAGGCTGAATAGAATGAACGGTGGGTGGGCAGAGGGGGACAGTGAAAAAGCAGGGATACTGAACTAATATTTCTGCTCAGTATTCATAAAAGAGGAGTGGGAAGTGCCTAATCCAATTAACAGAAGCACTCTTGATAGGGTGGTTGATCCCAGTCCTTTCACAGAAGAAAGGGTTCTGCAAGAACTCCTAAAACTGAAGGAGGACGAAACAATGGGTCCTGATGGAATTCACCTCAGAATTCTAAAAGAATTAAGGGAGAAACTAGTGAAACCACTGGCTACTCTTTTTAATAAATCATGGGAGGATGGTGTGGTACCCGAGGACTGGAGGAAGGCGGATGTGATTCCTCTTCACAAAAGTGGGACCAAGACAGAGGCAGAAAACTACAGACATGTCAGTCTGACCTCTGTGGTAGGGAAAGTGGTGGAGTCACTTCTGAAGGAAAGAATAGTTGAGTACCTAGAGGCCAATGGGTTCACAGCGGGAAGGTCATGTCAGATGAATCTAATAGATTTCTTTGACTGGGTGACCAAAGTAGTAGACCAGGGAGGGGCTGTGGACATGGCCTACCTAGACTTTAGCAAGGCATTTGACACAGTCCCACACAAAAGATTAATAGTCAAATTAACCAGCCTGAGAGTGAGTCCCAGGGTGGTAGCCTGGGTAAAACATTGGCTGCACAACAGGACACAGAAGGTAATTGTAAATGGAGTCCACTCTGAAGAAAGAGGGGTTACTAGTTGGGTACCGCAGGGTTCAGTATTCGGTCCAGTCCTTTTTAATGTCTTCATCAGTGACATTGCAGAGGGACTGGAAGGAAAAGTATGCCTTTTGCAGATGACACAAAGATCCAGCAACCGGTTGATACACAAGGAGGCGTGGAAAGGTTGAGAGGGACTTGGCAAGGTTGGAGAAATGGTCAGAAGTATGGCAGCTAGATTCAATGCAAAGAAGTGCAAAATAATCCACCCGGGAAACAAGAACTCAGGGAAGAATACACAATGGGGGAGGTAGTAACAACAACAAAAAGGAAAGGGACCTGGGGTAATCATATCAGATGACCTTAAGGTTAGCAAGCAATGTGAGAAGGCAGTATAGGGAGGGCTGGGGGTATACTGGGATGCATAGGGAGGCATCGGCAGCAGAAAAAGGAAGTTGTTATCCCTCTGTACAGACAGTTGGTGAGACCCCATCTGGAGTACTGTGTCCAGTTCTGGAGACCCCATCTCCACAAGGCCATAGACAGGATAGAGGCAGTCCAGAGGAGGGCAACTAAAATGGTGCAGGGTCTGCAAGAGAAGCCATATGAGGAGAGACTAAAGGAGCTTAATATGTATACCCTTGAGGAAAGAAGGGAGAGGGGAGACATGATAGAAACTTTTAAGTACCTCAGTGGAATCAACAAAGTCCAAGAGGGTAGCATCTTTCAGAAAAAGAGACATGCAAGAACAAGGGGACACAATTTAAAGATAGAAGGTGGGCAGTTCAGGGGCAATGTGAGGAAGTATTATTTCACAGAGAGGGTAGTGGATGCATGGAACAGCCTTTCTGAGGAGGTTGTGGGGTCTAAAACTGTGGGAGAATTCAAGAATGCATGGGACAGATATAAGGCAATTCTTGTGGGGGGTAGGAAGAAATAGACTGTTGGTTAACTAGGATCTGCAGCCTATCCTGAAGGTAGGGAAATGGGCAGACTAGATGGGCCAAGCGGTCCTTATCTGCCGTCAAAGTCTATGTCTCTATGTTTCTATACAGCACAACATGCTTGTCGCATTACAGACAGGTGTGTGCAACTTGTCTTCACCATAACAATTACAGAACCCAATAAGGGTACAGGGACTTGTGGAAAAAATGTTTTACATGGCATTTTTTTTAATCGCAGTATACTTGTATACAAATTTGGCTCCTTGAACTAAATTAAAAAAAAAAAAACATGTCAGACGGGCCCTCTGCGTGCTCAGCTGTCTCAACCTTTACGAATACTAAATTGATCTAGTCCTACGTTCAGAAAACATTTATTTTAACTTTCCCAAGCCAGTATTCAAAACAAACATGAATTAAGCGGCTGCAGCACAACAGTATCTTATGGTAAACAACTAGTAAGTGGGATGCTGGCTTCGGCTGCCCTAGCTCTGGAGCAGTGATGATGATGGTGCTCCATTTGTAATACACAAAGCCCAGACAATAATAGCCTTTTTTACAAGTACTGAGCACTGCCTGGCATTTTTAGTGTTTGGCGCTGGAGCCCACACTGAGTGAGATGTGTAAAAATGTATGCTGTCTCTAGGCCCCATCATGCCTGAGTTAAAAAGGCTAGCAGAGAGCTCAGTGCTGGAGAACTTGTTATTACCGCTGCCATTTGTATTACTGTGGCTCCCAAAAAATTATTTTTGTTTAAGGAAAATGAATGTAAACAAATTCTTGTTTGCAAAGAAATATAACTATTATTTTTATTTTCTTTGGAGTGGGGAGTGGTTATATCCCTTCACCAGTAGTCATATCAGCACTATGATTATTCCTGGGCCATCCTCAAGCACACAACGGTAGTATGAATGGATAAAGTCTCTGACATTATGAGATGTTGGACCAGACATGGTCCTCCACTACAAATAGCTTTTGGGAAGTAATCCTGTGTGATGCTTTGCGGACCATGTGGCTGAGTCCTTTCTTGATCATGTGATGTTGCACTCTGAAGCAAATGCATGCAATGCTGACAGAAGTTGCAGTTCACAGTTTGCAGAAAGGAACATGTTACAAGTGCTTGGCTAGTATGCAGTTTGCTCAGCATGTGCTCTTTCCGGCTGATTGAATGGTTACCTGGCATTCGTGTTATCATCAAACACTGAAAAAATGAGAAGTGCACTAAATGCCTCATCATTTTGGTTTCCCTATATCTGTAATTACTAAGCCCATCCCAGAACGTGCAAGAATTGCTGTGTAGCAGCTGTCTGTTTTTTGGGGGGTAGGTTGGTGGGGTTATTGCGAAGGTTACCCCTTGTTACTGGCAGATGTCTCACAGGTGCTGTGCCACGTCAACATCTTGAAGAGGAAATCACAATGCTGAAATGTCATGCAATAGCCACAAACATTATCAAAGCCCCCCTTACCCTATACTGGCCTTCGGAGCAGCTTGCACTATACGACGCAGCTGTCTTTAATAAACACAGCTGTGCTGTATAGTGCATGCTGCTGCTGTTGTGACTCGTAGGTCAGGGACAGGGTTACTGTCATTGTAGCCCTGCCATCCTGACTGTGCCTTAAGTAGTTATCTGCACACCGGTGGGGTCCAATCGCCAGTGCCTGTCTATTTATTTATTTATTTAATCAATTAATTCATTCATTCATTTGTTTTTCATTACTTATTCTTATCTGACACCAGGACGCCAACTCCCGGTGTTAGATGCTTCCCCCCTGTGCAACCCCTTCTTTTATTAACACTGCTGACATCGGGGGGAGGGCCCAATCCCTGTGTCGGTATTAACACCCCCCAGAAGTGTTGGACACTGGGGAGCCCACCTCCAGTGTCCTGAAATTGTGTTATTCCTTTCATTTTTTTCCTGAAAAGAGAACACTGTTCCACAATGTCTTTTTTTTTAAACCTGAAAATAAGAAAATATCCCCTCGTCATCGTAGTCTTCTCACTACCCCCCCAACCAGACCATCCCACTGAGCACCCACCACCCCACACCTCCCTTACCCTATACTTACCTCCAGTTCTCATATGATGTTATCTTCTCTGGACCGGGACACGTCTGCAGTCTTCAAAGCCGAACCGCAAACTGAAGAAAACAGGTAACTGCCATATAATATATATTCAATGGCATTTTGAACTTATGTTGATATCTTAGCCATATTTTGGTATTTTGTCACCAAATTTTCAATGTGAGCTTTTTGGGACCCCACCTTATGAACATTGTGACTGTTGTTTTGTTAATTGGGTCCAGAAGATGATTTCATGGTCGCTGCATGAAATCACATTTTGGGACCAATTAATGAAATGACAGTGCCAGTGTTCATGAGGTGAGGAACCAAAATGATATGCTGAAAATCTGGTGAGAGAAATCCTAAAAATGGCCAAGTTATGAGCATGTGTTGAAATTTTTTTATGCATGCACATAACTTTGGTAATTTATAATATTTTGACTCCAGATTTTCGACATACCCATTTTGTTCACACCACCTAATGAACAGTACAGCTGTCATTTTTCACATCCTTTCTGAAATGTGTTTTTGCACCTGTGGCACAGAATGGCGTTTCAGCACAGATTTGAAAATGTTCACCTATGGGGTTTATGAGGCGGGGTCATAAGAAGAGTATGTTGAAAGTTTGGGGTCAAAAAATTGAAAAACAAAGAATGTATTACATAACATTTTTTGCAGGCCTGTCCATTGCACCCCTGGGGAACACACTGTCTTACTGTGTCAGTGTTTGTCTTTTTTGTTTACTGTACCCGAAACAAAGAAAACGGTCCCTTGCTGTCATCAGCACCCCCCTCCCCCAACCTGCACCCACTCTCTGCGCACCCCACCTCCCCACACACACCCCTCACCCCATATTTACCTCCACAGGTTGGCACTGCAATCTTCGGTGGAGTGGGAACATGCCTGGACTCTTCAAAGCCGACCGCAAACTGAAGAATTGCCGGTAAGCTGTATAATGGCATAAATGGGGGGATTCCAACTTAGGTGGATATCTCAGCCATTGTTTTGAATTTTGCCTCCAAATTTTCAACATGGAGTTCTTGGGACCCCACCTCGTGAACAAATGCACTGTCATCTCGTTATTTGGTCTCGAAAGGTCATTTCGCAGTCACTGCGTGGAATTACCTTTCTGGACTGATTAATGAAACGACAGTGCAACAGTTCATAAGGTGGCATCCCAAAAAGCCTATCTTGCAAATTGGTGGAAAAATTTCAAAAAATGACTGTGTTATGAGCGTGCATTGCGCAGTTTCCATGCACACTCATAACTTTGACACTTTGTAATAGTTTCACTCCAGATTTTCAACACTGTCATTTTTTCAGACCTTTTATGAACAGTACAGCTTTTATTTTTTACATCCTGCCCAAAATGTGGTTTTGCACATCTGGAGCACAATGGTGCGGTTGTTGTGCGAAATCAACCTTCAGGACACATTGCCAAACTCACAGTGACACTGTTCATGAGTGGGGGTCCTAAAATGCCTATTTTGAAAATTTGGTTAAAAAGAATCTCAAAATAATTGTATTACGGATGTGTATTGCGCAGTTTCTACACATGCTAGTGACTTCACCAATTTTTCATATTTTTCATTCCAGATTTTCAACATTGCCATTTTTTTACACCTCCTCAAGAACAGTACAGCTGTTATTTTTCACATCCTGCTCAAAATGTGTTTTCGCACCTGTGGCGCCAAATGGCACAGTCGCTGTGTAAAATCACCGTTCGGCTAATGAACTCATAGTGCCACTGTTCATGAGGTGGGGTCACAAAAAGCCCATGTTGAAAATCTAGACTGAAAATACCAACACACACCTGGGGTATTACGGTTTCCAACTGTAACACCCCATCCCGTAGCGACTGACAGGCATCAGGGGTGTGACTTGACATTGTCAGCTGTAATGCTCACGCCATTCCACCCCCAACCCCACCCTGCAGCCAGTGACAGGTATCAAGGTGTGCCTTGGACTCTTCTGCCCCAAAGTTCACCCCATTCTCTGATACTGCACCCATCTCAGCATATTTCCTTATGGAATGGGGTGAGCGTAAGGCCAAAAGACCCCAAGGCACACCATGACACTTCTCAGTGTCTATGGGGTAGGGTGAGGTGAAATGGTGTAAGCATTATGGCCGATGACCCAAAGGCACACCCCAATGCCTGTCACTCTCTGTGGGGTGGGACCAGGGTCAGTGTCAGTTCAGTACTTCACTGCCAATCGTATTATGCATCTATCTAACTCCTGCACTACCAATACCAATGCCAGCAACCCAACATTCGGCACTGACAGAAGCTTGATTGCCAAGAGAGACAGAAGGGGAAACGAGGGAGAGAAGAGGGGGAGAAGAGAGAGAGAGAGAGATAGGGGGGAGAAGAGAGAAAGACAGAGGGGTTTAAGAGAGAGAGAGAAACAGAGGGGGAGAAAGGCAGAGAGAGGGGCACAGAGGGATAGAAAGAGAGAGAATAGGGAGAGGGAGAGAGAGAGAGAGAGAGAGAGAGAGAGAGTGGGGGGGGGGGAGAGGGGGGAGAGAGAGGGGAAAGAGGGACCAAACCTCTCAGCTTTCGCTGATTTTCAGGGATGTCCATAATTCTGCCTCAGAATGTTCCTGTCCCTCCTAAAATTTGTGTTTCTGTGAGTGAACAGTGGGTATACTGCATGCTCACAATGTTGTCAAACAGAGTTACAGACTTGCTCTTCTGCAAACAAAGTATTTTGCACCAATACTCTTACACTGCCTGCTTCAAGAGATAGAACCAATTGTTAAACCGTGTTCCTCATTTTACTTCTTCGTCACTAATTTTTTTTAAGCCATGTCCAAGTGCCAAACACCACTGCAAATACCTGCAAGCGAACGTTCGGCATTGATAAATGCTTGTTTAACATGTTTAACCAGAGGGTGGGCTGAGTCTGAAACTTGTTTTCATCCATGTCTGACAGTGAACACAAACAGAATAAATGACAGGTAAGAACTGGTTAATGAGGATAATAATTCCAGCAAGGGGTTTAACAAGATGATAAGCCATGCCTCTGAAGGATGAGTGGTATTATCAATCTTTTTAGACCCTGAGCTGGATTTATTCTCCAAGTATACAGCCTATCCCTTTTTTTGTTACATATAATACGTCTCATTAGCCAATAAGTGGCTTCATACCCAAAATATGGCTCGATTTATGTGGCTTCATACTTGTGGAATGTGTACCTCATTAGGTAAGAACTTTTGTAGAGAGTCTTGAAGATGAACCTGCTATAGGCCTCAAAAGCAGGCACAAAGACCTGCAGTAAGAAAGGAAGGTCCGGAAAACCCAGTCGTGGATCAGGGAGGTGAAGGAGAGGGTAAGGGAGAAAAGGTTAGTCTTCAGACTCTACAAAAGAACCCACAGAGGGGAGGACAGGGAAGAGTCCATTTGGAGATTAAGGGAGGTGAGCAGGGTGGTAAGGGCAGCCAAGGTCTCGAAGGAGCGAAGGCTGGCATGGGGGATATGGGGCAGTGAGAAGAAATTCTTTAGGTACATCAGAGAGCAGAGGAATTATAGGGACCAGATCACCAGAATAAAGAAGGACAGTGGGTGGGCAGAGGAGGGAGCTGAGCAGGCAGAAGTACTAAATAATTACTTTTGTTAGGTTTTTACAATAGAAAAGGAAGAGCAAATTCCAGGGAAAGGTTAGGTGGGGGGTGATGGGGGAATGACTGATCAGGAGAACCCAGTAAAGAGTGTGTGAAAGCCTTAAACCCTTCTGGAAAGACAAGGCACCATGACTAGATGGAATCCACCCCAGAGTCCTAAAGGAATTAGCAGATTTTCTGGCAGCACCTCTGTTGGATTTGTTCAATATCTCCCTTCAGTCAGGTTGTGTACCACTGGACTGAAGGATGGTACATGTAGTGCCCCTCCATAAGAGAAGACCCAGGGATGTGAAGGGAAATTACAGACCAGTCAGCCTTACGTCCAGGTGGGGAAATTACTGGAGACCAACTTAAAGGAGAAGTTGGTGGCATTTCTGGAAGTAAATGGCCTTCAGGACGACTGGCAACATGGGTTCGTCCAGTGGAGATCTAGTCAAACTAACCTGGCTGAATTTTTTGACTGGGTGACAAAAGCTCTAGATGGTGGTTGGCTGGTTGATGTCCTATACATGGATTTCAGCAGAGCCTTTGACTTGGTGCTGCATGGGAGACTGATTGGCAAACTGAGGAACTTGGGGGTAGGGGTGAAGCTAGTTAAGTGGGTAGGGAACTGGATGAGTAACAGACAGCAGAGGGCGGTGGTAGGGGGAGAATTCTCCACATCTAGGTAAGTCACTTGTGTGGTCCCACAAGGATCAATTCTGGGTTCACTGCTAGTTAATGCATTGATGGCTGACATAGCAGAGGGAGTTAAGAGCAAGATAGATCTGTTCGCTGACAACTCCCAGTTGGGTGTGGTGGTGGACAGTGAGGAAGGGAGGAGGGTATTCCAGGAGGATCTGGAAAGACTTGAACACTGGTCAAACACATGGCAGCTAGGGTGTAATGCTAGGGAGTGCAGTGTACAGTACTGCATTTCGGAGCTTGGAACCCAGGGTGCTGTTACCACTTGGGGGGGGCAGTTATCAGACTCTGAGGAGGAAAAGGATCTGGGTGTGGTGATCACAGGGAAGTTGAATAATTCAACACAGTGTAGGAAAGCAGCGGCAAAGGCCAATAGAATGCTGGAGTGCATTGTGAGGGGGATCACTTCTAGGAAGGAGAAGGTTATTCTGCCACTTTACAATTAGTTGGTGAGGCCACACTTGGAATAGCGTGTGCAGTTCTGGCATACTTACTTAAAGAAGGATGTGAGGCTTCTGGAGGGAGTCCAGAGGAGGGCAACCAAGATGATCCAGAGATTGGGGAGAAACTCTATGAGGAGAGACTAGATGAGCTCAACACGACGCCCTTACTTAAAGAGGGAGATGAGGTTCCTGGAGAGAGTCTAGAAGAGGGCTAGGTGAGCTCACCACATACTCCCTGGAGGATAGAAGGGACAGAGGCAATATGATCGAGACCTTTAAGTACCTGAAGGGCATCGACTGAACAGGCAAGGGGTCTCAAGGGGACATAGCCTGAAGCTGGAGGGGGGAGGAGTTCAGGAGCATTATTTAATGGAAAGGGTGATGGTAGCTTGGAATGCGCTGCCTGAGGAAGTGACCTCGCTGAATTCAGTGGAGAGTTTTAAGAAGGGATGGGACAGGTTCAAGGGCAAGGTACAAGTAGGGAGTGGGCTGACAAGAGGAGGGAACACGAGGTGGGAAAAGAGAGGTGGAGCTGCAGCAGTTGTCTGAACTGTGAGCTGCACTTTCAGGCAGATGCGACAGACCTTGAGGCCTAAATCTGCTGGCATTGTCATATCTGCGTAAGTTTCTATGGTGCTTAATTACTGCTGATTGACCCTGAGATAAAGTGCCTCAGTGGGCATGTGACTCTCCAGCAGGATGGCAAAATGGATTCTTCAAGTTTGCTGAGGTTTCAAGCTGTTTTGCTAGTTCTGAATCATGTTTATTCTACAGAGACCTGTGTGTGTGTATTTTATGTTAAGTGAAGTAGCTGCAGCCTGTTTTTGGGCCTGGATTGTTTCAAGCTGGTTGGCAAGTTTACTTCTGAAGCACATATCTTCAAGCTAGTGTCTTTTTCTGGACTGTCTTTTTGTGGTGAATCACCTTTTATGTAGTTCTTTGAAAGTTCTATGTTTAAACAACAAGGCAGACTGGGATGTTGATTGGGCTGCCACAGACACACACCCAGGGGTGTAGTAGGGCACAAGGCTATAGGCCGAATGTTTTCAGTTCCTGGAAATATGGTTGTGGTAGCACAGACAACACCCCACATTGTCTTATTGTACTAATGAAATGGGTTATGCTTTAAGAATGTGAGAAAATAAAAACCCAAAAATGTTTAAAAATAAGTCATTCTGTGTGAAATAGCCTCCTGAAGCCCCCCTGCTTTTGTTTAACTTATTTTTTCCTTTAAGTTAAAAAAAAGAAAATCAATACTATTTTACTTTGTACATTTGAATTGGAAATTGGCTTTATGTGTTTTAGTTCAGTGACTTAGTGGATCAGCAAGGTAGTAGTGTGCATGAAAATGGTACCAAGATTACAGACTGCAACATCTAGGAGTTGCACACTGATATTTGTAGTAATGTGCAGCACTGGTACTTTTTTATATCAGTTGGTTGTGCTGTCTCTATCCAGTAAGTAGGAACAAGTTTCAGCCAATCAGGATTCTTAGGACTCATTTTATAAATGAAATAACTTCAGCATGAAGTTTGGTTTGGCTGCATGGGGTATGAACTGTTATCAATATGTCTTGCCTTGTCCTATCTAGAATATCCCAGTTGAAATGTGCCATTTTATTTTCATCAGGGCTTTTGTGTTTTACACATTTTCTCAGCTCGATGGACTGGAACACTGGGAGGGCAAGTGAGCTGAGACAGGTCACATGGTACCATTTTAAAATGTTAGTTGGGATGTCATTGTTTGAGTGTAGGTTTTGATAATACTTTTGGGGTATTTTTTTTCCAATTCTGTTTGTAGCCCTCAGCCTGGAACTCTTTCAGACCCCCTGCACTCACCTGCTTGCTCTACCTCCCGCTGTGTTCCCCGACCATCTTCAAGTTCGTTACGGTTCCCCGGGTCAGGCAGGACAACCCAGAGAGACCACAGAGGGCAGTGGCGGGGAACCAGCATTGGAAGTATGGCAGTGGCACTGGCAGGGGCTGTCACCTATCCAGGGCTTGAGGGGTATTTCTTATTGTGGAAGCCTGAGACCCCCCCGCATGGTGCACGCCTGATGCTGTGGTGCACAGCAACCCTGTCTGCGTCAGCCACACTCCTTGCATGCAATCCAGCAGCTCATAGTGCCCTCCAGTCTCCACTGGGGGTCACCAGACACCAGATAACCCATGCCCTCCCACCCAGAGAGGAGAGGAGAGCAGCCCTTCGGGTGCACAATCCATTTCCTTCCCCTGCCAACCCCTGAGCTCACTCCCGAACTGGGGTCATCGGTGTGACACAAGGTGTGGCGTCCAGTGCCTCAACCCTCAGCGCCACCAGGCCAGCTACTTTATTGGTATTTTGATAACTTTATAATTGGATTTTTGATAAACATAGGCTTGGAGTGATTTTAAAGGATTGTGCCATAATTGATTCATTGTTTCATCTACAGGGTAGTAAACTTGTAGTTGCCCTATGGGAAAAATCCTTAGCCATATATTATAGTATATTATACACTGGAGACACAAAAACCTGTAACCTGATTGGTCAGTTGGGGTGTTCAACACATTGGTAAATCCCAGCATAATCCATGAATAATGTCGCAGCCGACTTTACCATATCTAGAAACAAACTCTAGTCACAGCAAAATCAGCTGCTAATAAATAAACCTGGAAGAGGATTATGGACCAGCAAAGTAGGATATATAAGGAGAGACTGGAGGCCCTGTACTTGTACTCCCCGGAGGAGAGGAGAGAAAGTGGAACATGACTGAGACCTTCAAGTATTTGAAATAGCACTAACAGCTGTGTGAAATTCGTTAGGCAGCTTACACCTTGTGAAGCTTGTTGTTTTCAAACTTGCATTTGTGTCACTGAAAAATAAAGAACCTTGCACTATCCAGCACCTTTGAACCTCTTTGTTCCAGTGACAGGTACCCGGAATAGTTGTTAGATACATATTTGAAAGGAATAAATAAGGTAGACAAGGAATATCTATTGAGGCTCAGTGGGAACAGAAACATGAGGGGGCACAATCTCAAATGAAAGAGGGATGGTTTAGGAGTGAGACCAAGAGGCACTTCTTCACAAAGAGGGTGATGGTAGGTTGGAACAGGCTTTCTGAGGAAGGGGTATGGCTGGAAATATACCTGATAAGGGATATTCGAAGCAGTGCTTGGGCCCATCAAGTCTTGACATGCATGTCAACCGCTTGTGAGTTAAGGCTCTCCTGTCCACCAGAAGGTGTCAACTGTGAGCCAGAACACTGCTATGTCCCTCCCCAGGCTGGGGCTGGTGCTGAATGCCACAGCACTCCCCTCCAAGCCTCATCCCTGTCAGCCAACTCACTGAGCTCGCACCAGACTCAGGTTACTAGTATGGGGAGCAATGTGGTCCCCAATGGGACAATGGCCATTCCTTTAAATAACGTCACTTTTTTGGGGCACATTCTATCCCCAGATTTTCAGCATACTCTTTTTATGACCCCGCCCTCTTCTGAGCATGACAGGCGTCATTTATAAAATACTGGGTTTCAATTTGCTTATCTAGTGCAAAAACATTGTTTGCCCAGGATTTGAAAAATGACACCCGTCACATTCATGAGGTAGTGTGAAAAAACATGGCTATGTTGAAAATTTGCTGTCAAAATACTGGAAATTATCAACATTATGAATGACCATTGAAAAATGACAACTCTCCTTCATAACTGTGTTGTTTTGTAATATTTTGACCCCAACTTTTCAACATAGTCTTCCTGTGACATCTTGTGAACCCAGTAGGTGAACATTTTCAAATCCTGCCCAAAACATCAATATGCAGAAGTGCAAAAACAGGAGGGTGGTATAGGACCCCAGAGGAGGAAGAAGCAACTTCTGGTGGGGTACTTGATTGTGAGAGGGATACATTTGGAAACAGAAAGGGAGAGGAAGGTAAGGTGCTTGCATCCCAGAAGGTTGGAAAGTGGATCCTGATGATTGCTAGGATGACAGGGTGGGAGGGAGAGCTGGATGTCATTGTCCACCCAGAGACTGATGACTTGTCTAAGGATGGACTGGGATAGTGCAGGGAGAGTTTAGGGAGCTGGGGAGGGTCTTGGACATGTAGTGCACTCAGTGCCTTTCGCTAAAGTGCTGCCCATCTATAACTGGGAAAGGACACCGTTCTCCACAGCATAAGCTTCAACTCATGGTTGAAGGAGGGGTCAAGAGAGGAGGGGGTTGGCTACACTGGGGACAGGGAACCTACCTAGAGGGATAACAGTCTAAAGAGGGCTATGACCTGCATCTGTCCAGGAGGGGGACAGTCACCCTTAGTGGATGGTTTAAATGTTACTTTGATAAACATTTAAATTAGTCAAGGGTGGTGGTGGTAGGAATTAGAGAGTCATAAACTCTCCCTCCCCCCACAGACAGAAGTAGAGAGTAGGGTGGACCCAAGGGGAGATAAATCTTCCAGGGTGCAAATTAATAAAAGAAGCAGGACTGTAGACACGAAGGGGGATGGGAACAAGGAGGGAGGGCAAAAAGGAAAAAGCGGGGTTAGCAAGCAAAGTGCTAACAAAATCTGAAAGTCCATGTGTGTGAATGCTGGAAGTCTACAGAATAATATTCCAGACCAAGAGGCCATGATTGCAGAGGCTGACCTGGATATTGTGGCCATTACCAAGTCTTGGTGCATGGGAAACCATGACTGGGACATGGCCAAACAAGACTATACTCACTTCAGGAAGGACAGGGTGGGAAGAAAAGGAGGGGGTGTGGTGCTTTATGTGAGGGAAGGCATAAAAGCAATGGAGATACAGGGAATTGGGAGGGCAGAGGTACTGTGGATCACCTTGGAGATGGGGAACGAAGCCACTATTTGCACTGGTGTGATCTACAGACCTCCAGTACAGGGGAAAGATTTGAATAGGGTACTTGTGGAAGCCATTGGTAAGATGATAGAAAAGGGAAAGGTGCTGCTGGTGAGGGATTTCAATCTGCCGGATGTAGATAGGAGCCTCCCAGCTGCAGCTTCAGCTAGAAGCTGGGGCATCCTGCTCTCCCTGCAAGGACATTCCTCAGGCAAATAGTCATGGAGCCCACTCATGATGGGTCAGTTCTGGAACTGGTACTCAATAACAGGGTCAATGTTGAAGATGTTAAGGTGGGAGACCACCTGGGGGCCAGTGATCACCATACTGTACAGTGTGGTTCAACATAAGGACAGCTGCAAAACCAAACCACACAACAGGGGCGAGAATTCTGGACTTCAGGAGGGCAAATATTACTGTATTTTTATTTGAAAGTTTGTGACTGGGAGATGCACACTGAGCCACAGCTCATTCCCAGGTGCGACCTGGGGGCAAGGGAAGGGGAATATTTGTACAAGTGTAAACTGACTTACTGAACAAGATTAAACTGTTGGTGGTATTTTTAGTGAATTGAGGGGAATTTGGCCAGGATACAGGTGAAATTCCCCTACTCTGTCAGTAGGGGGAATTCTTGGCCGTCTTCCCAAGATGGCCACTTTGGTGGATCCAGTAGGTAAACTGGACACTATAGAAGCAGAGGAGCAGGCCTCCTCCTCTAACCCTGTTTTGCAAGAGGCTAAATAACTTGTGGAGGACAGTGTGGAAATCGTGGACTTAACTGAAAAACCTTTTGAGACCAATATGGAATGCTCACAAACGTTAGACTCGATACAGCAAAATGCAAAGATACTGTTTAGTTCTGATTTAATTCATAAGAGTGATACTCTCTCTGAGAAAGGGATAATGTTGAAAAAGATGGCAGAAGAAGAACAGAAATGTAAAAGTCAGAGAGAAGTATTGCAGACAGAGAATACAACCTTGCAGACTGCACTCCTGTCAGAGCCGCCAGCTGAGTCATCAGCTTGGAATCAGCTGGAGAGTGCAAAATCAAAGGCCGCTAATGAAAGTTCTGTTCTCACAAACTCAAGCTGTCAAAATACAATCTTGGCTGTCAGTGAAGAACAACAGAAGGTTGTGTGCCTAGAGCCAAATGAGAGAGAAAAGGGGGATAAGCTTGGAATGGCAAAAGTGAGTAAAAAAGGCTCAGCCTACAGTGTCCTCCTTGATCGGTAAAAATTGTATTGGAGAATGTTAAACAGCAAAGAAACATTGCTGGACAGTCATCTAAAGGGGAAATCAAAATACTGAGTCAACAAATGCCGCATCTTCCTCCACAGCGATGTTTCTGATGCAAGCAAAGAAAATGACCATTACACAAGCTCAGGGAAGCCAGGGGGATGCAGGTGGCCCTGCAGTCAATTCAGGGAGTTGGTCCCCTGCCAGAGAACTGCAAGATGCAGGTTGGGTACAGGAAATAAATGGACAATAGGTCCCAGACCCACAAGACGGTAGTGTGGAAAGATATAATAGAGAAACAAACTCCATAAGATTCAGTACTACAGAAACTACAGATGGAGCAAATACTGTTGGACTCAAAGAAATGCTGCTAATTGGAGATAACAAAGCTGAGCAAGCTACAGTATGTGCCCTGACAAAAAGACCACTGCAGAGCTCCAACAGGCATAGGAATCCACTCGAGTCTGAGGGACCCCAGAGAGTTAGAATAAATGAAAGTAGGATGGGGCCCTCAGAAGTCACTTTTCAAAACCTCTCTCAGAGAACTTAGTTAGATCCTATGTTTCATTTGGTTGATCTTTTCCAGAATAAAGAGGAACCAGCCCCCCCCCCCGCAGGAATGCAGTTAGGTTAATTTACAAAGAGGGTTGGAAACTCTCCTAGACATGTTGTATGCAGCCAAACAATTGTTAAAGTGTACAATAAAATATTTTTAGTCAGAAATCTTTGCCCTTATATAGTACACATAGGAAATTCAAACTATGACGTCAGTTACAAGACAGTTTCTGAGTTAGATAGGTTTTGGGCCCAATACCACATATTAAAAAAACAACCCAGTTTGGAATTCCTATACTGCAGTTACCCTTACCAAACCAGTTGTAAAGCACATCACAGTAATATTTAGTAACAAGGGGTGAACATTGAGGATATTCTCTTCTGGCTGCGCCAGAGATGAGGTGCTGGATAAGACCTCCCCCGTCCTATATAGCAAGCAAATATGGAATTGGGGGGGGTGGAGAATTAAGGTTAAACTATTTTCCATGAACAAGGAGCCTGTACATTTACCTAGTAGCTTTTTTTCTGGGTAAGGATAGAAGGGTACTTTTATATATTGGTCAGCCCAATGCATGTTTCAAATGTGGGTCAAGGACTCACTTGAGCTCAGCCTGCAATGCCCCTCATTGCAATCATTGTTTAGACTATGGGCATGTGTCAGCAAAATGCCTCAACTTATTTAAGTGTAAACTTAATAGATGACTCACAGTCATCAGACACCACATCTAAACCCTCAGTCAGCACTGTTGTGGGTTGGGGTAGTAAAGATCAAGAATACACAGTCAAATCAGGTACACCACATCAAAAGATGTGATTAGATTTATTAAAAATAGAAACAAAATAAGAATAAACAAGTATAAAGAAATAACTATTTCAATAATAACAAATAAAAGAAAACAAGAAGCAAAAGACACAGCTCAGCTAATTCCCTAATAAAACTCTGTGCAAGGTCTCCCTTCGGAGACCCTACTCAGGAGATGTACACACGTCATCTGCCAAACTACATCTGCTGAATGGGTGCTAGATCCTGGGTTAAACAGCACCCAAACTCCTCCCATAAGGATTAGATCCCACCCCTAATAATCTTTACAACATGATATTACACTTGGATATCTATCTATACACATAATACACTATACTAGTGAAAAGGTGTACCAAATAGTCAGTAAATATGCCATTCAATAATATATATCAAAATAAACATTTCCTCATTCCTTATCTAATTGAAAAACAGGGCTATAATTAATCCAGACTCCACCTCTTTTCCAATGAGTGACACCTAGGATTTATATAAATAAGGCAGAGAGGTTGCTGCTGTCCCCCCCTATAGGAGACTGTATCCTACACCCTGCTAAGACGTCACTGCTGATTGGAACAGCTAGCTATAGCAACCATCTTATGCTACAGAACCACAGGAACAACACCTCACTGTGTACTTTCTTTATCTTTTATCACTGTATTTTTTAATTGTCGTCCAAGAATGTACAATACAGCAGCACAGAACACCTGTTTCTGAAATACATCTAAAGGGAGGGGTTTGTTTGTCTCCTCCAAGTAACTTTCTGTTACAGGTAAAAGAAATACATTTCTGTACAACCAAATCACAACCTGTGTAAGTGAATGTTTTGAATGTCTGCAGTTGTCATGTTATTCTTGGGCAGGTCGCCCCCCTCCTTTTTTGTCTACAGCAGACTCACATTTATCAGACACTGCAGTCTTTACAGCGGCAAAAACAAACAGTTTTCATTTTAAATGCACAAGACAAGTATGCACTGGAGAAAAAGATAGCGGAAAGCAAGCAGCTTTCCTTTTTTAGAAACAAAAACATATTCAGACTCATATTACTGGGATTCATGCTTCATATTTTTCTTTTGGACACATGTGCATACTAAATCAGTTTATAGGGAAAACAATATAGAATGAATAAGGGAAAGTGTCATGGACAGACCACTGGAATTATGGCTCCTAAAAGAGTTTTTAGAAAAGATTACAGAGGAAAAACAGGATAGCAGTGGGTGGCCAATCGACTGCAACCTAAAATAAAAAGAAAGAGAAAGAAAATAAGTGCTGTTGCGCAACATACTTTGGGGGGGGGGGTAAAAAAAAAAATAAGTTGAAGTAAGGAGATTATTCCAGCAGTGAGTCATGAGCTTTTGTTATCCCAGTCTGCCACAAGCACAACACCCATGGCCACAGCCCAAGAAGATAATAGCATGTCAGAAATGCCCCCAGTCACTTGCAACCTTTCAAGAAAGTGGTAGCAAGAAAAGGAACAGGCTGGGGACCCTAACCACAGAAACATTAGATTCTAACAAAGGAGAAGAAAAGGGACAAAAGTCCTGGAAGTCAGGCAATAAATTTGCTGCATTCACTACAGACAGACAAGGGGAAGAGTTAGGAGGGAAGAGTCCAATACTTCTTTAGTGGCTTCCACAACTACCGACATTACATCGGATTTAGGGGGGAAACAAATCTCCAAGCGTACTAGACGTAGAAGATTTTCTAAGGCTCCTTGAATTTACTATAGTGTCCTTTCTCCTTAGTCACACCTGGGTTCCTTAACTGTTACCACCATCAACGTAAACAGTGTCAAGAGCCATAAAAAGATAACTACTTTCAAACTGTTACAAGAGGGCACTAGTGGCATTTATTGCATTCAAGACACTAGATTAAAAACCCAGCTGTAACTTTGTCAGGCCTCTGGGTTTTGGACTGGTGGGTCCTCCTTTTGGTCTGTAGGGGATGAGGTCTGTGATAGTGTTGGGATCTTGTTCAGTAATTCAGCTCTCCAAGTCTCTAGGCTTGTTGAAATTCAGCCAGGTAGAGCATTGCTCCTAGATACAAATTTCTACGAGGAACGTTTCAGGCTTATCACAATCTACACCTCCCAAACTAAGGCTCTGAGAGCCTTCTTTTTTAAGTTCATTCAACCCTACTTGCACACCTCCTGACCAGTTATTTGGGCTGGGGACTTCAACTGTGGCCTTTACCAAACAGACAGAGGCCTCAGGACAGATAAATTATTTTGTGATACTCAAGCTTTGCATAGTATTATTAACACAGCTAAACTTACTGATGCATATAGGTAGTAGATCAAAGTGGCGGGCATACATATTTCAGAGGGTCCCTATCAACAAGAATAGATTTTATCCTCATTCCATCCACCCTTCAGGTTCACAAAGCTAAATTACAGGCCTGGGAATTCTCTGACCATAGATCCATAACCACGCAGTTAGGATGGGAATTGTCTCCAAGGTGCAAAAAAAATATAGCACTGTTTTAGAGGATGAAAGCACCAAACGGGCATGGCAAAATGAATGGTGTACTAGATTATCAGTGATAAATATGTATGAAGAAGTCTCAACCTGGTGAAAGGATATCAAACAGTCCTGGAGTAAATTTCTTTCAGAATAGATCCAAAAATATTGCAAACAAGAACTACCTTACCTACTTGCAACTAAGACATTAACTGCAGAAATTAATTTCTTGTATAGAAATAAAGTTGATTATAGCCCTCAATTTAATGTCATATGTAAACAAATGTTTCAAATATAATATTACAGGG
The DNA here is from genome assembly GCA_016271365.2 of Neoceratodus forsteri. Lineage (NCBI taxonomy): Eukaryota > Metazoa > Chordata > Ceratodontiformes > Ceratodontidae > Neoceratodus > Neoceratodus forsteri. Next base: position 1,882,834,265 of record CM057452.1, read on the forward strand.
CTAAGTCCCTAGAACAAGAGTCAAGGTTTGGGACTAACATGAAGAAAGGGTCTATGGACCCTTTTAAAAAATGTAAAGATAGGGTGGGTCATAGAATCCTCACAGAGGTAGCAACCAAAACAGGGGATAGTGTAACTTCTCCCACAGAAACACTAGAACAGGTAGTGGAATATGTATCTAACTTGATTGGGGTAACCCTGCAAACTGACACAGAAACTTCATACTGGGACCATCTGGAACTTCCAAAATGACATGAACTAGAGTGTAGGGGCCTGACTAGTCCCATCACTCTGGAAGGGGTTAGAACAGCTATTTCTAAGTTAAAACTAAATTCTGTCCCAGGTACAGATGGGCTAGGGTCAGAATTTTTCAAAACCTTTGCGGAAGAACTTGCTCCAGCCTTAGCAACAGTATATAACTGTATGCTAGTAGATGATTCCCTATCTGCATCTATGAATCAAGCTGTACTGATTCTGCTATATAACAAGCATTTGTCGATAATGAATGTTGTCTTGCTGGAATTGGCATTGGTAGTGCAGGAATTAGAGAGATGCATAATAAGAATGGCAGTGAAGTATGGAACAGACGTCAACCCCACCCCACCCTGCAGAGACTGGCAGGCATTGAGGTGTGCCTTTGGGTTATCGGCCATAACGCTCACGCCATTTTACCTCATCCAACCCTGCAGACTCTGACAAGTGTTGCATTGTGCCTTGGGGTTGTCGGGCCTTATGCTCACCCCATTCCATAAGGAAATATGTTGAGATGGGTGCACTATAAGTGAATGGGGTGAACTTTGGGGCCGAAGGGTCCAAGAGCACACCTGCAACTACTGTCACTGACTGCAGGATTGGGGAGGGTGGGTGGAATGGCGTAAGCATTACAGCCGACAATCCAAAGGCACACCTCAACACCTGTCAGTCTCTACAGGATGGGACGTTATGGTTAGAAACCCTAACGCCCCGGGCATTTGTTGATATTTGCACTCCAAATTTTCAACGTGGGCTTTTTGTGACCCCACCTCATGAAAGCATTTGAGACCTCCACTCACGAACAGTGGCACTGTGATTTTGTTAATCTGTCCTGAATGTTGATTTCCCACAGCGACTGCGCCATTCTCCACCAGATGTGCGAAAACACATTTCAGGCAGGATGTGAAAAATGACAGCTGTACCATTCATGAGGAGGTGTGAAGAAATGGCAATGTTGAAAATCTGGAGCAAAAAAATTAAAAATTCTCAAAGTTACGAGCGAGCATGGAAACTGGACAATGCAAGCATGTAACAGTTATTTTTGGGAATTTTTTCAACAAATTTGCAATATTAGCTTTTTGGAAGCCCATCTTGTGAACAGTGACACTGCAGTTTTCTTAATAGGTCCGGAAAGGTGATTCCACGCAGTGACTGCAAAATCACCTTTCAGGATCAAATAACGACATGACAGTGACTGAGTTCATGAGCTGTGGTCCCAAGAACCCCATGTTGAAAATTTGGAGCAAAAATGGCTGAGATATCCACCTAAGTTGAACCACCCCACACTGATGCCATTATATAGCTTACCTGCATTTTTTCAGTTCGCTGTTGGCTTTGAAGAGTGCAGACGTGTTCCCACTCCACCGAAGATCATCACGCCAGACTCTGGAGGTAAGTATGGGGTGGGAATGTGGGAAGGGGGGGTGCGCAGAGGGTGGATGTGGGTTGGGGGAAGGGCTACAACAGACAGCGAGAGACCGTTTTCTTGTTTACAGGTGATTAAATAATAAAAAATGCTTCGCGGGAAGGTTTTCTTTTTTCTAGGTTTGCTTTGGGCACACTGAGGTGGGCTTCCAGTGTGCCACCTGGGTATTTTGGGGGGGTACTGGAGCAGATGGGGATTGGGCACCTCATCAGCAAAGAAAACATGTCTGTTTGGGGGGCATGATGCCGAGGGGGATTGGGCACCCCCCTCGGCAGACAAATTAAAGTAGGGGGACATTATACTGACGGGGATTGGGCTCCCCCATCAGCAAACCAACTGAACTGGGGAGGGGGCATGCCAACAGGGGGATTGTGAGAGGCAGACGGCAACAGCTGCTGCCATGTTTATTGAAATATTACACCAGGCAAGGCTCGCCCTGCAATGACGGGGAGCTCCCACATGACAGTGGTGAATCCATTTCAAGTTGGTGGCACGCTTGTGCAGTGCTGTCATAGACAGCATGCTGTTTCATTCATGCCACAGAGACCAGTCCGAAAAAGCAGTGGCGCCATTGGCCACAACATGACCGCACCTCCAAAACCTGTTACTCCATACCAAGTTACCACAATATGTTGCTTGTGCTGTGCATGCAAGACAACATAAAAAAGGGGCACAGAAAGACCTACAAAATTGGAGAACATTAAGTCTCTTAAACACACTGACTAAAACATCCTGTGTAAAATTCTGCTATTCAGGTTATCAGTAATAGCTGATAAATTAATTTGCCTGGAACAAACATGCTGTGCCTAGCAGATCTCAAAATGACAACCTAATTGTGTTACGAGAAATATTCCAAAAGGCTCAGGGTGGTCAACTTCTGGGATATGTCCTAGGAATTGACCAGGAGATGGCATTTGACAGAGCCTCATCAGTTTTTATTTAAAACCCTTAAGGCATATGGGATACCTATAACATTTATTAGTTGGATTGAACTTATGTGCAAAAAAAGTCATAGTTCTCCCCAACATCAATGGATGGGTAGGAAAATCAGAGTGCAAAGGGGTGTATGACAGGAGTGCCCCCTCAGCCCCCTGTTGTATGCTTTCTCCATCGATGTATTCTTAAGATTGATTATGCAAAATAACAAAATACATGGTCTAGTGGTAACTACGGGGTCCCCCCCCCCGGTAAAATTGTTATCTTACGCTGGTGATTTAGTATTATGTTTGGCTCCCTCCTCGGACACAGTTGAGCTTAAAGAAATCTTTATATCTTTCTCCAGGGAATCAAGTTTTGTTATAAACTACATGAAGAGCTTAGGAGTCGCTTTGGGCGACACCCAAATCCCAGGAAACAACAAGTATGCAGAAATACCAATAGTGCAAGTGCCAATTACCATTCTGGGGATTGAGTATAGCAATAGAGACATGGCAAGGCAAAACTGGGAGAAAGGACTGGTAAGGACTAACAGATTAGTCTCTACTTGGAAGGGGCAACAAATTGCAAAGAAAAAGAGAGTTCTACTGATTAAAACGCTACTGCTCCCCATCTTTCTGTACATTAGTTATATTTTCCTCCTTCACTAGCTATTCATACAGCATTGTCTAGTGTATTCTTCCCAGCTTTATTGGGGAGTAGGCTGAATCAAATTAAAAGGGAACTTATATATTCAGAAAGATTCACAAAGGAGGCCTAGATATGGTTAATCTAGTGGTTTTCTACTGTAGTGTATTCTTATGGTATAATATGGGACAAGCTCTAAAACCAGGAAATAAAATTTGGGCTTCTCATGTTCTAGCTTGGCTATCACCATGCATGACACACTGGGCCAATAGGAAGCCGTTGATGCTGGATAAGGTTCCCAACCTCCCAAAATATGGGTTAAAGCAAATAAAAAAATCTCCTAAACTAGAACATTACAATATCCCAGATGCAGACAACTAAAAGGAAAAGTTTGTATTCCCAAATATTACAAGGGGAATTTAGAGATACATAAGGGATATGTGGGGGGCACCTGTGGGATAACAGAGTTACTTATACAGTTGTCTGTGACCTCGGGTAACCTCATGAGTCGTCACTGGCAACTGTGGGAATAACTTTGTTATCCCACAGGTGTCACCCGCATATTTGAGTTATGCAACAGGATTTGGGGGGTTCAGTTTTTTTATATTTAATTTTTTTCTTAAGTTCCTTTCCATGTTTTTTCTCCGTGCCTGGTTGCTGTATTTGGTTTGCAGGGTTGCTGTGCTGAGAAAGAGGAAAAATTGCTTTTTTTTTCTTAAAAATGTTTTCATTTAAAATGTAGTCCCAGTTTGGGGAGAGGGGGATTTGGTTAGGGTGTGCATTTTTATTTATTTATTTTTTTAATTTATCATTGTTCCTGGGAAGCTTCCGTCCTGTCTCTGCCCTGGTCATAGCCCCCGAGACTTCTGCCAACCGCCAAGTGCCGCAACTCCCACTTACCCCCAGCTTGCCCCCTGGAGAGCGGGGCCACAGCACTGATTCCCCTAATTCCGGCACCATGGAACTGGTATCTGGCTGGGAGTGCAGCGGTGGTGGCTAACTGAAGCCCTGGGGAGGGCTTCATGTAGACGGATACTCTTCCCACCATTTTCTTTAGTTTTCCTCCAAGGCGGGGACATGCAATGATGTCCAGCATCTGCCCCAACTCCACTGAGTGCGAGCGCCGGTGTTGTGGGACCCCTGGCATCCACTCAGGGTCGTCCACCGCAAACACTTACCACCCTCCCCGGAGAAGGAGAGCTGTCCATGGAAGCTCAATCCTTCTCCCCAGCCAGCCCTCCAGTGACCCGGGTCCATTCCTGAACCCGGGTCGCTGGCCTTGCAAGCAGAAATCCAACCACTGCACCAGCGGGCTGGCTAGGGTGTGCATTTTATGAGTCTTTGGGACTGTGATAGCTTGGGTTGTAAAGAACACTGTGAGAAGGTGAAAGCGAAACTGGGAGGCAGTACTGCTGATCAGGCAGCACAGGTGGTGGTGGTTAGTGATGTAGTCACTGTGTGGAAAAATGGGTGGTGATGTAATCACTATGTGGATAACTTGAAGTTATCCACATAGTGATTACATCACCACCCATTTATCCACACAGTGACTCTGATAACTGAAGTTATGTGTCAGTTTTTATCCTGACACCTGTTGTATACAGTGTCATTTCCAAATTGCCCTCAGGAAAATAGGCAGAGGGTCACTGATATCTTGTCATGTAAAAGGCTTCTAGAATTAGTCTGGGACACAGTATGGTTAGGGAATTATGGTAGGCTGAGTGTCCATAACAGTAAACATAAACAGCTAACAGAGAGCTACTGTCTTAGAGATTCTTGCATCCAGATACTCGAAACACAAGCCCATTTGTTTTTGGAATGTAGGTATGCCATACAATTTGGGACCTACCTGGCAAAAGAATAGAATGAACCACTGTTTTTATCATTAATATACTCAACTTTAATGTATGAAGATTTCTCTGGGGGATGGGGTAAATTCCATTCAGATAACTTGTTAATAATTCTCTCTACCATAAGATACTATATATGGCAGTCAAGGTGTATATGGGTTACACAACAGAGGTTGGTTCACTATGCTGAAACGATAAAAAACGTTTACTGTAAGTATCTTTGTATACTGTGCACAAAATGCCTCTAAAAGGTATAATTCTGAGAAAAGTAAATTATTATGGTTACACTGTGAAAAATGGAAAGATACCCCTTAAAGGGATGTGACAGCAAGTCTCCACCTTACTAAGTTTAAATAGAAAGATTTTGCACTTTCAGAGTACAGTGATAAATAACTATACAATGATAAATTCACTTGGATTTTCTTTTAAGTTTATGCATTTTCTTTTCCTACCTTTGTTTTGTATAAAATATGTATAATTTTGTAAAGGAATGAATCGTATGTTTTGTACTTTACTTTGTCATGTAGTCCATTCTTTAAATAAAAATTCACCAACTCTGCCCTAGGGGGCAGCACCACTTCCTGTGAGCATGAAGCTCAGTGATGGAGGAGATGGACAAAATGGAGGACACAGGAGCACTGGAAACAAAAGGATTAAACAAACAGCAGAATGGAGAGAAAGGATTGAAGATACAACCTTTGGAAGCCCTAGTAAGTCAGCAGTTGGAAACAGCAGACAGTGACATGGACTTTACACAATATAGGTAGGTAGGTAGATTTTATTTTTATACAGGTAATACATGTCATTTTACAAAATCCAGTTTACAAGACATGCCTGTGTAATTCCCTATCTTAATACATACAATAAAGTTCCACATTTAAACATTAACAAATGCATACAATATAATAATACAAAAAACAAAGTATAACTAAAAAAATACATCCTTATAAGTTATTCTAAAAGGAAATCTTATATAGTCAAGAATCTTATATAGTCAAGAAGTGACTAGTGTAAGCAATTTGGGTTGTGACCAAAACAAGCATTTGCAATTAAGAAACTTAGAAGTGACTCCTGATAATATATACAATGTGGAATTGCATGAACGCCGCAGGGCTCTGCTCTTGGCATAGCTGCGGGAAGAAAAGAGAATAGCAATAGCAAAAATGGCTGTCATTACATGGAAAACTCCAGCTGACAGAGAACCAAGAGTAATTACAGCATCAATGGAGCCAATGCCCTTCATTTTTGACAGCTAGCGTTCTGCCACAGCAACAAGAAAATGAACAAAGAAGCGCAGCACAGAGTGTTTGTGGCTTGAAAGAAACAGAAAATACAGAAAATAACTTGCTGTGGTCCCCGGAAAAAGCACTTAGAGAAGCTGGATGGGTACAAGCGACTTCAGGAGAATGGATTCCAGATGACGAGGACAAGGTTGTACAACGTTACAGAGCCTCGCAAAGAGTACAGCCAGCACAGGAGCACTGAGGAGAACTATACAGGACCAGATGAAAGTAGCCACAGAAACACGTAAGCATTAATCGCCGACAGAGGAGGCTCTGCGCTGGATTAATGCCGCTGTGGGGGTTGGTGCCCAAGGCGAAGCCGGGTCCAAAACCGCCCAGCGGGCATTAATCCCGGCGAACCAGAGCCCGATACTATGGTGGTGATACGCTGTAACATAGGCTCGTTACGGCAGCGACGCAGCCTATGTTACCGGTGAGTGCACTTTGCTGCCGGCGACCCTACAGACACAGGGACACAGAGACAGTTTGCTGAACAACAAGGTTTATTTAACTTACAGTGACAGCAGTTACCAAAATCGGTTACAGGGCTCAGTCCAGCATCCGTCAATGATCGTGGTGCGGGGGGAGTCCTGGTGAAATTGGAGCAATCAAAAAGGAGCAGGGCAGCGGATGGCTGTGTAGTGCAAAGATTCAAGGTGCTTGCAGCTGTCGGGTGCGTGGCATGCAGATTTGTTGCTGATGGGCGGGGTCCAGGGCCGTGCTGCCGTGCATTGCTCTGGTGACATCGTCATCATGTAAAGTTCCTTATGGAGGCAGGGTGTCCTGTGGGAGGCAGGAGAATGTTACCGGCCCGTGGACCGTCATGCTGTGGATGTGGAAGCTCTGGGCAGCAGGTAGCTGCTGGGTGGCCCATGGTGCGCTACTGGGGTGGATCTCGGTGTCCTCTGCTTCCCCTCTTGCAGGTCGGGTGGCCTCATTCTCGGGGTGTGTGCTTGTGGGGGCTGTGCCTGGGAGGTCTGCGGGAGCTGCTGTCTGCTGTGGGGTGATGGCAGGTTGCTGGCCAGGGGGCTGTTCCATGCTGGCTGCTGACCCCCTGGTGCTGTCATGGAGTGCAGCACAGGCTGAGGGCTCCGGCTGCTCTGTGGATTGGTTGCTGGACTCCATGGGTGGGGGCTGACAGTGGTTTCTTGGCACTGGACAGCACGGACGACCACCTCTTCTGGTTGGTTACTAAGGGAGACTAGTAGCTGCGCAGGCTGGTCTCGCAGCGATGGCCAGTTACAGACATGATTTCTCTGCTCGCCAGATCGGCCTGGGACAGCATGGTCACCGCTGTGCGCCAGATGCTGTGGTTGGTGTACCGGATGGAAAAGTGGGCGTTGTCTGATATTTGGGGCATGAGGGCACCCAGGTAGTTCTTGCCCATCGGTTGGCAGCTGTACCAGCAGTCTTGCTCCCTGGGGCCCAGCTGGTCCACTTTCCGAGGGTGCAGGTACAAGGCAGGAGCGTTGGGTGGGCAGCGCTGTATGTTCTCTCGGTACATTCCCACAACACAGCCTCTGCTGCCAGGGGTGCTGTACAGTACTCCCCTCAGAGTCTGGCACATGGTGTCCCCCAGCTGCCCATGGTTCTTGGTCTGCTCATTGAAGGACAGCACCAGGAACTCGTTGCCCTCATCATCAGCCTGGACTGTGAAGGAGTTCTGGCGCAACTCTCTCTGCCCCTATCTCCCCCTCAGAGCAAGCCCCAGCTGAATTTCAAACCACAGCCTGCTCACCAGGCCATAAGGGGTCTCGGGGCTCAGCTTCTCACAGCTGTGGATTTTTGCCAGGTCTCTAGGGCTAATGCTGGGGTGGTGGGTGGCTGTGTCCTGCCCAGCATGCCGGTAGTCCTTCAGGACGGCAACGAACACATTGTTTGCCGCCACAAACTCCCTGTCCGTGATAATGTTCAGGACCCTTTTATTCTGGGGGACAGTCAGGTAGTGCTACAGTCCAGCACGCAGTCCAACAAAGGAGCTGAGGCTGTATTGCTCCCTCTGCTCCATGCGGACTGAGGCATAGAACTGGTGTAGCATGGCTGCCAGCTTAGCTGGGGAGACTGTTTTGAGGTCCACCTGCTGTCCTGTGCCAGTCAGCCAGTCTGTGAAAAAGTTGGAGGCCCACGCAGTATTTTTGTGGGTGTTTGCCTCCATCCTTCAGCTCTCCAGGTTGTCCAACTGCTCCTCACTCAAAATGGCATGGCATGTGTCCTGTGTGCTGCATGCCCCCCCCAGCTGGTGGTGGCTGTGCAAGGAGTAGTGCAGGTGCTGCTGGATGCAGGGCTTTCAGTATCCCGGACTATTGGGGGGATATAGAGATGGGGACACTGGGAGTGGGCTCCACAGTGTCCTGAGCTATTGGGGGGATATAGATATGGGGCACTGGGAGTGGGCTCCCCAGTGTCCTGAATTACTGAGGGGGTACAGACATGGGGACTCTGGGAGTGGGCTTCCCAGTGTCCCACACTATTGGGGGGTATAGATATAGAGACACTGGGAGTGGGCCCCCCAGTGTCCCAGACTATTAGGGGGTACAGATATGAGGACACTGGGAGTAGGCTCCCCAGTGTCCCAGATGGCAAGGGGGCAGGAGGTAATAAGTGAGACACTGGGAGTGGGCTCTCCAGTGTCCCTCAGTGGTGGTGTGGGGTTTGTATTGCTGACACAGGGATTGGGCACCCCGATGTCAGCTTTAAGAGAAAGCCACACCACGGCTAATATTGAAGCCTGGGGAAGGGGGGCAGAGGAGCGAGGACCAGGAGAGAAAGCCTCACCATGGCTAATGTTGAAGCCTTTGTGGGGGGGTCAGAGGAGAGAGGACCAGGAGAGAAGGCCATACCTCAGCTAATGTTGAAGTCTTTGGGGGGTCAGAGGACTGAGAGAGAGAAAGAGCACACAGCGACCATCTAATGCACATGGTCGGAGTTACTGCTTCAGAAGAAATGAAGTGCTTTCTCATTGGAGCGGTTCATTTCTTTCAAGTAGAGGATGAACCACATCAGCAAAGCAGAATTACTGTCATGACTAGAGTGCCTGGTCATTGGTGTACGCTGCCAAGTTCACTGCAGTTTCAGCTGTAATTGGTTCAGCAGTGACACACCTCTCAAATGCTGTGCAGTCCCAAGACATCCCTTGCACAAGTGCAAGTGAATGCAAAAAGTGCAAAATAGAAACACAGAAACATGGTGATGGCAGAAAAAGGCCAATGGTCCATCCAGTCTGCCCAAGTTCCCTATCTCTCCTTATGATCTACTGACTTTAAATCATGCACTCAGGCCACAGAAACCCAAGGGTGGAGTACAAAATAGGTAAGGAATTAGTAACCACCAAATAGGAGGGATACCTAGGGGTAATCATATCTGATGACCTAAAGGTGGTCAAACAGTGCAACAAGGCAGTTAGGAAGGCTAGTGGGATGCTGGGGTGCATAGGGAGGGGTATCATAAGCAAACAGAGGGATGTGGTACTGCCTCTGTATTGATTGCTGGTGACAGCCACCTGGAGTACAGTGTCTAGTTCTGGAGACCACATTTCTGGAGGACACAGACATGCTGTCCAAAAGGAGGGCAACTAAAATGGTGCAGGGTCTGCATCAGAAGCCCTATGAGAAGAGACTAAAGGACCTCACTATGTACATCTTGAAGAGAAGAGGGAGGGGGGTATATAATAAAGACATAAATATCTCACAGGAGTATATAATGTACAGGAAGGGGTATGCCTCAAAAAAGAAAGATTCTTAAGAATAAGGGGACATGCAATGGAGCTGGAAGAAGTAAATTCAGGAGGGATGTGAGGAAGTACTTCATCACAGAAGAGTGGTGGATACCTGGAACACTCTTCCAGCAGACGTGGTGGTTTGAAAAGGGAGAAAGAGCCAGAAATCAAGTAGGGTCTGCAGTGACATTGCAGGTAGGAAAAAATGGGCAGAATGGGTGGGCCAAGCGTTCCTCATTTGCTGTCAGATTCTATGTTTCTAACACATTTTTAGCCACGATTTGAAAAAAACACATCACATTCATAAGTCAGTGTGAAAAAATGGCTAAGTTGAAAAACTGTGGTTAAAATATTGAAAATTACTAAAGTTATGAAGAACTGTTGAAAAATTTCAATGCACTTTCATAACTTTGTTTTTACGTTTGCTTGCACGCATGTGCAAGAAACATAGTGCCATCATCCGAGTTTTCGGAGGTGTGGCAGCCCTCTTCCAATTCAGTCAGTGTGCTTGCAGGCGCGGCTGCAGTTCTCCAATGCCTGCTGGAGCTGTCTATGACAGCATCAAAATGCAGTGGAGTACAGCTGAAAGGGGAGCTACGCTCAGTGAGCAGCGATAAGATATTGCCTGCTCATGCATGCTCCCCTACACACACACACACACACACACACACACACACACGCATGATGCGTGCTCGCTTCCATACACACACACACTGTGTATCCCACGGGGGTGCCCAATCCCCCATCGGCTGTGCTGCGCACCCCCCAACACAGTGTTCTATATGCCACGCTGGGTGCCCACCCCAGCGTGGCCACACATCGTATAGCCAACAGGGGTGCCCAATCTCCGTCGGCTCCACACACCCCCACAAGAATACAGGGTACCATGCGGGAGCCCACCCCAGCGTGGCAACATATACTATCACCGACGAGGGTGCCCAATCCCCCGTCGGCTCCATGTCCCCCCCCACCAGCCGTCCTTGTGCCATGCTGGGAGCCCACCCCAGCGTGGCAAACGTCCCACGTCGTCATTTTTAAAAAAAAAAGAGAACCTGAAACTGAAAAACGGTCCCTCGCAGTCTCTGCCCCACCCGTGCCCACGCACTGCGCACCCCGCCTCCCCACACCCCCTCACCCCATACTTACCTCCAGACTCCGAATCGACGATTTTTGGTGGACCGGGAACACGTCTGCACTCTTCAAAGCTGACTACGAACTGAGGAAATGCCGGTAAACTGTATAATGGGATAGACAGGGTTTTTTCAACTTTGCTGCATATCTCAGGCATTTTTTGGAATTTTTGCAGCAAATTTTCAACATGGGGTTTTTGGGACCCCTTTTCGTGAATGCTCTCACTGTCATGGTGTTAATTGGGCCCAAAGGGTGATTTCACAGTCACAGCGCAAAATCACCTTTCGGGACCGAGTAACGAAATGACACTGCCACTGTTCATAAGGTGGGCTCTCAAAAAGCCTATGTTGAAAATTTAGTGGAAAAATTCCTAAAAATGACTTTTTTACTAGCGCATACGCAGTTCCCACGCACGCCTGTAAGTTCAAGAATTTTCAATATTTTCACCCAGATTTTCAACATTGCCATTTTACCACACCTCCTTATGAGCAGTACAGCTGTCATTTTACATCTTGCCCAAAAGCGTGTTTCGCTCATGTAGCGCACAATGGCACAGTCGGTGTGCAAAATCAATGTGTGGGACACATTAAGTAAATCACAGTGGCACTGTTCATGAGCAGAGGTCTTAAAATGGCTATGTTGAAAATTTGGTGAAAAAATTCCTAAAAATGACTGCTTTACGAGCGAGCATTGCGCAATTCCTATGCACACTCATAAGTTTGCGAATTTTCTATATTTTCACTCCAAATTTTCCACATTGCCATTTTATTACACTTCCTTATGAACAGTACAGCTGCCATTTTCCACATGTCGCCCAAAATGTGTTTCCGCACATGTAGCGCACAATGGTGCAGTCGGTGAGCGAAAGCAATGTTTGGGACAGATTAAGAAAATTACAGTTACACTGTTCATGAGCAGAGGTCTTAAAATGGCTATGTTGAATATTTTGTAACAAAAGTCCATAAAATGACTGTGTTACGAGTGAGCATTACGCAGTTTCCACACACCCTCATAAGTTCATGAATTTGTAATATTTTCAGTCCAGATTTTCACCAGTGGCATTTTTCCACACTTCCTTATGAACAGTACAGCTGTCATTTTTCACAACATGGCTGAAATATGTTTTCGCACTTTCAGCATAGAGATGTGTGGTCGCTGTGGGAAATCATTGTTTGGGACAGATAAAGAAAATCACAGTGACACTGTTCATGATCGGAGGTCCCAAAATGCCTGTGTTGACAATCTGCTGTGAAAAATCCCCAAACTAATTACATTATGGGTGTGCGTTGCACAGTTTCTATGCACGCTCGTGGCTTCACCAGTTTTTTTTAATATTTTACTGCAGATTTGCAACATTGCTATTTTTACACCTCCCCATGAACTGTACAGCTGTCATTTTCACATCCTGTTGAATATGTGTTTTTGCACCTGTGGTGCTAAATGCCGTAGTCGCTGTGCATAAGCAGCTTTCGGCTAACAAACTCATATTGCCACTGTTCATGAGGTGGGGGTCACAAAAAAAACATGCTGGAAATTTGGAGTGAAAATACCAACGAATGCCTGAGGTGTTAGAGTTTCCAACTATAATGCCCCACCCTGTAGAGAATGACAGGCATCAGGGGTGTGACTTGGGATTCTTGCCTGTAATGCTCATACCATTCCACACCCTGCAGCCAGTGAGAGGCATCGAGGTATGCTTTGGACTCTTTGGCCCCAAAGTTCACCCTATTCTCCTATACCGCACCCATCTCACCGTCCTGATGCAATGGGGTGCGCATAAGGGCCAAAGACCCCAAGGCACACCGTGACACTTGTCAGTGTCTGCAGGGTAGGATGTGGTGAAATGGCATGGCTGTTATGCCTGATGACCCAAAGGCACACCCCAATGCCTGTCACTCTCTGCAGGGTGGTGGTGGTGGGGTTGGCTTCAGTTCAATACTTCACTGCCATTCCTATTATGCAGCTCTGTAACTTCTACACTACCACTGCCAATGCCAGCAAGCAAACATTCGGCATTGACAAATGCTTGTTTTTAATGCTTTTACCCCAAATTTTCAAACAGTCTACTTATGACCCCACCTGATGAAACTGGTAGATGAATATGTTTAAATCCTTCCGAAAAGGTGATATTACAGAGCGAAAATGAAATTGCCTTTCTAGCTGGATTTGAAAAAAATCTCACCTGCCTTGTTCATTAGGTGGGGTCCCAAAAAGGTGATTTGGGAAATTTTGGGTGAAAGTATTAAAAAATAACCAAGTTATGAGTAAAAGATCAAAATGCATTGAAATACAATGACCGCACTTACCTGATTTCCTCAGTTCCCGGTCCAGCTTTGAAGAGCAAAGAGTGGATTACGGCATTGGACCACCAGTAGGTAAGTATATGGTGGGGGGCATGGGGGTGAGGGGTGAAGAGTGCTAAATGAGGATTGGGGTGGGGTGGTTGGGCGGGATGGTGGAATAAGACAATGAGGTATCATTTTCTTTATTTCAGTTATAGTAAACAAAAGCAAAAAAAAAAATTCAGGGATGGTTTCTAAAGATGACAAGTGTTTTGAGATCACTGTGAGTAAACTAGTTGGTGAAAGGAAGAGAAAGGGGGGAGAGAGACACAAAACACCACCAGCTGTCACTCAGGGCTAGTGAGTGGCAGTGGGACCGTGTCGGACTGTGTGTGTGTGTGTGTGTGTGTGTGTGTGTATGTATAGAGTCAGTGGGACCCCTGAGTGGCAACAGGACCATCAGTGACAAAGGCAGACCTCCACTGCCACTGCAAACCCCTGGGCAATGTGCTCACACCCCTGCTGCTACCCCAAAAAGCAGTTTAAGAATATGGCGACAGGGATGGGGGGAGAGAAAGAAAAGCGAGGCATGCGCTGATTGGGACAGGGGGAGAGAGAGAAGCAATGCAGTGGTCAGGGGAAAGGGATTTGTTTGTAATGTGAGGGGGTTGAGATAGAAGTAGATCGGGATGAACAGAGCAGAAGGGGAGGAGAGGACAGAAGGCAAAGTGAGAAAGTGGACTGATTTTTTCCACTGTATGTGAAGGATTATCCCTTTTTTCCACTCCTCCCATTTGCTATACATCAGCATAGCTCTCACTATGCAGCTGTAAAAAAGGAATCACTGGTACCTGGCACAGAACATTGCATTTCAATACTGCTGCTGTTATGATGACTCCTCAGTGTCAGATCCCCCATCAGCTTTCTCTTCTCTCTCTACCACCACCACCACTGATTGTTTCTACATTATCACTGATCATTTCTCCATCTTTTGCCTCTTGTTGAATCTTCACTCTGCTGCTCTTTCTGCCCACCTATTGACACACTTCTGCAACTATGCTCCCGTTATCCTCTCTCTCTCTCTCTTTCTCTCGCTCTCTCTCTCGCTCTCATTCAGAGCCCTTTCAGTACTGCAGCTCACATCTATCTTCTGGCCCTGTTTAACCATCGCCCACTCACAGCCCCTCACCTTAGTATTACCCGCTTACAATTTCAAAACACAACTGCAGAGATAACTCCACATAAATGAAAATCACTCTTCTTTTTTGCTACAATGAGCTCACTTCTGCATCACTTCGTCCTGAGCATCACTCTCTTTCACTTCCAGCCCTATCCAGTGTTGCAACTCTGGCATACACCCTGGCTCTTCTTAATTAAAAAACAAACAAACTCAGTAACCAGAATAATTTAAATAAACTACATAAACTAAGGCTGACAACAATATTAAAGGGAGGAGTTCTGTTTCAAAACAAGGCCTTGCCCTTTCAGTACTTGTTGGGGGTTGGGAACTATTTTGAGTATGGTGAAAGGATATTTTACTAAAAGTTTTAAAAATACTTTAAAAAATGTCATTTTTAACATATATGTTGTCAACAGCTTAATCTGGTTCAAGGTCAGTTGGCATTCATCTGTATCCCCCTTCCCCGGGTCGTGCCTGAAAATAGGCAGGATTTGTCTAGTGCACTTACCCGGTCAACAAAAGCTAAATAAATAAATAAATAAAATTCTGGAAAACACCCTGGCTGGCAGGATGATCGCTGGCCTCCGAAGGCTCTTCACACGGTGACTCAGGCTCTTCCCAACCTGGATCTGTACCTCAGTGGGTTGAGAGACTCCCCAGTACAGTGCCACAGAGGGCAAGACATGGGGGACTCAGGGAAAGGTATGCCCTGGGAGAAGCTGGGGTGATGGGGCTGGGAGGATTGGCAGGAAGGAGGGCCAGCCAGGGAGACAGAAGCAGAAAACTATAAAAGAAAAAAAATATTTTTAGGGTCCATTGTATAATTACAATAAACGGCATGGTTAATTGACAGATTTACCCACTTCTTTAGTGGTTCAAGTCACTCAGCCTGCGGCCTCGTGACACACCATAAGAGGCATGGTTAAATCCTTAAATAACCCACACACTGTCATGCTTTAATGTTTAAATACATACTGTAGCTCCAGACATAGCAGGTACCAGGAACTGCTCCACTGAAGGAACCTTTGACTGCTTCTATTGCTTTACTAAATGTTAGCTGGTTGTGAAGGTTTGAGAGTAGCAAGTGCTACAGCTTTCAGTCTTTTTCTCTATTTTTTGCTGATAGAGCCCTTACTTTCTTTTGACCCCATTTTTCTTGTAACTTTTTATGTGACTGCTCCACCCAGACACAATGCAGCACAAAAAATGAGTTTTCAAGTTCAAGAAGCATCAAAAGTTAGAGGACAGAGTTAAATTACTTGACCTTTCACAGAAACAGCTCAGCACCGAGTTGCTTCAAACACCACATCCATTTTACAGTTCTTGTGAGCCAATAATTGACTCACTAAATGGACAATAAAAAACTCCTTCTAGAGATAATGCTTCCTAAGTAAGCAATAACCCACGACAGGATATGGGGTTATGGGGATTTAATGCATGACTGGGTGCGTTGTGAGTAAAGCTACCAACCGTCCTGATTTTCTCAGGACAGTCCCTATTTTAAGCAGCATTCCCCAGTGTCCCCACAAGTTTTGCAAAATGTCACTTTTGTCCTGGTTTTGCTTACTTGTCCTGTTTTTTGTTTGCTGATTGCTGAGCTGTGAGTGACATTTATTTCAACACCACTGTGGCGCTGCTTGAGCTGGACAGCAATTTGCAACTTCCGCCCTTGCGCCTACGTTGTGCTGTGAATGTGAAAATGCTTGGGTAGCCAGATGGCAAGCAGGTCAGCAGGAGCACTGTAAAGCATCCTCCTTCCTGTTAGATTAGACTAAGTAGTAGTGCAAGCAAGCTCGTGTGGCAGTCAGCCTGCCAGCAGCTGAGAGGAACTCCAGACAAAGAAGAGACCGGCAGCAGTGAACTAAGGTACCTGAACCTGATCAGCTGTGAAGGAGTGTGTGACAACAATCCAGTGCAGTGGTGGGAGTCATTGAAGTGAAGTTTATTCAGGAAAGGAGGTGAGTGTGAGCGGGTTGAGATGGGACTGTCAGGCGGAGCACTGCAAGCAGCTCGAATGTCTGAACACAATTTAAAGCAAGTTTGCTTCTAATTAACTTTTGGTATGTCACAATTCAGAACTTGTTGCAGCAGAATGATGTATTGTTTTTAGTCTTCAGAAAGTTGGTAGCTTTAGTTATTGAAATGTTTCACCAGGAAGGCACACTGAACAACAAGTCATTTGTCTCCTGGTGCGACCTGGGGGAAGGGGGGGTTACAATAGGAGTGAGACATTCAACATTCAAGTTACAAGATCAACATTAACAGACGGTTGTAAGGCAGGTGTTACAAGCAGTGGTACAACAGTGTTGCACATAATAGGTAGAAAGAGTGGACATTGATAAGTGCCGGGTTAATAAGTAAACAAGTGCTTACGTGAAAGAAAAAGAGGAAAAAGGAAAGGGTGAGGTGGGGGGAGAGGAGGTGCCGTGTTTATGTTACATTCAAGTTACAAGATTAACATTAACATACAGTTGTAAGGCAGGTGTTAGAAACAGTGTTAAAGCAGTGTTGTGCATAATATGTAGAAAGAGTGGACAATAATAAGTGCCGGGTTAAAAAGTAAACAAGTGCTTACATGAAAGAAAAGGGAGAAGGAGAGGAAAGGGTGAGGTGGGGGCAGGGGGGAGAGTTGTGTCCCTGGAGACCCCTTCAGGATGCGAGAAACCCTGCAAGGGGACTGGGGGGAGGACCAGAGAGAAGGGGATAGGCAGTGTCTCAGACAGACCCCTTCAGAATGTGGGGAATCCTGCAAGGGGGCTATGGGGCTAGACAGAAAAAGGGATAAGGCTGTAGGGATTTTATAGAGGGAGGAGAAAGAGAAGGAGGAGGTGTGACTTAAATGCTTGGAGGGGGAATAGGACCTAACCCAAGAGAGGACCCTTCAGGATGCGAGGTACCCTGTCAGGGAGTTGGAGAAGGTCAGTAGATAGGGATTAAGAGAGTGATAGGAGAGGGAGAGAGTTGGGATTGAACCATTGAGGGGGAGTGAATTCACACCTTTGGGGGGATGGGGCTTAATCAATAGTCCATCGGGATGTATGGACCCATGGGGAGCATTCGGGGTCCCTTACATTCTGTGAGAGATCAAGGGAGGCCAGTAAGGGAGGATCAATTTTGGGGAAGGGGAGGACAGCTAGAAATTTGGAAGATGTGAATGCACAGGGTAAACTAAAGATGATGTTAGATGGGTAGAGTTTATCCAGGGCTTAGAGGAGGGAATTAGGGAGGGACATGGCAGGAGAAGCTAGGTGCAAGGTAATTATTGAGGTCAGAGCTGATGGAGTAGGTAGAAGATGAGTGCCAGATTCGAGGGGGGGAAGGAATTCCAAATTTTTGAGAGGCAGTAACAGTAACCAGATTGGCCAATTAGGGTGGATCTTTGGGGGACTACCAGGGTGTGGGAGTCTGTTGATCTAAGGGAATGGGAGGATGGGGGGTTGCTATAAAGGAGGAGGTGAGGTAGGAAGGGAGCTCACCCAACCAGTGCTTGGAGGTGAATTTAGCACAGTGGGAGAGTCGCCTAGTTGTAAGAAAGGGAAAGGATAGGGCACAATAAAGATCAAGTGGTGGGTGTGGGAGGGCATCCAGGGCAAAACAGCAGAAGGAATTGAACAGGGTGTCTAGTCTGGCCAGGGAGGATATAGGGGCGGCACCATAGACTACATCACAGCAGTCGAAAATGGGCAGTATCATCTTCTGAACAAGTTCAATCCTAGCCGTAGGAGGGCTGCAACTACAGTTCCTGAACAGAGCACCAAGATTGGGGCACAGTTTTCTCTGGATGGCGTCAATATGTCCAGAGAAGTTTAGGTGTCAGTCCAACCAAACACCTAAGTAGCTGAAGGAGGCTGTGTCCTCAAGTAAAGTCCCATCAAGGGTGTGGAAAGTGGGTAGGGAGGAAGCCTAGAGAGTCTCTACCTAGTGCCAAAGGTAATGGAGACAGTCTTCTTGGCATTAAGGAAAAGTTGATGGTTAGCAAACCAGAGCTGAACCTTGTTGAAGTCTTGCTGTAGGCAGATTGTAACCTCAGCAGGACAGAAGCCAGATGCATACAGGACTGTATCATTGGCATACATACATATGTATAGCAGAGGGGGGGGAGCAGACAGAGGGAAGTTCATTTAAGAAGATAGAGAATGGGGGGGCCCTAATACATTGCCTTGTGGGACGCCAGTGCTAATCGTGAGGGGAAGGGAGTGGCATTCAAGATCTTAACTGATTGGATTCTGCAAATAAGGTAGACTTTGAGCCAGTTTGTGGCAGAGGGAGATAGGCCAGCTGCCGGGAGTAAGCTGAGGAGAAGGGAGTGACAGACAGTGTTGAAGGCCTTGGCCACGTCGTCAAAAATGGCAGAGGTAATTTGGTCACTGTCCATCCTGGTTAGGATGGAGTTTGTGAGCTGTAGGAGAGAGGTGGTAGTTGAGTGTTTTTTCCTGAAACCAGATTGGAAAGGGGTGAAAAAGGAGGTGTCAGATAGAAGATGTGAGTTGGAAGAGGACAATGTGTTCTTGAAGCTTGGCAAGGGTAGGAAGGAGAGAAATGGGGCAATAGTTGCCAGGCGATGAGGGGTCACCCCCTTTGGGTAGAGGGAGGATCATTGCATGTTTCCATGAAGAGGTGACCGAGGCAGAAGAGAATGAGAGATTTAGGATTATTGATAGGGGGGTAGGCAATGGTCGCAGCAGAGAGGGAGAGGAGTTTTGAGTCGAGGTCGTCGGAGGCACCTTTAGAGGGGTTGATGATGAGGAGGGCATTTAGGGCATCATTTGGGGTTACAGTAGTGAAAGAGAAGGGGAGATGGGAGGGTGGTGGCACACCAGTAGAGGGTGGTGTAAGCGTGTGGGTTCAATAACAGACACCAGTCACAAAAATGAAGTGCATAAAAAACGCTGGCATAGCATTTAACATTTTATTTCCAGAAAAAAAAAATTATTTACAGAAAAGAAATAGGTTAACTTTCACCAAAACAAAAGTAAACAAAAACCCAGGCAAGTCTTGCAGTCAGACTCCCTGCTCTTCTCAGTATCCAGTACTTCCAAGCTAGTGTGTAGGCATTCACACTTCCATTCCTTCACCTGATAAGAACGTACTGACCAGTCTTCTCCTTCTCCCTATCTGACAAGGTCTTCTGGTGGAGGCCTTATATAGTACTCAAAAGGGACGGAGTTTGAAATTGGCTCCTCCTACTCTCTGACATCACCTCCATTTGGTTGCTATAAAGGCAGCCATTTTGTGGGCTGCCAACCCTATGAGAAGGGCTTCCCAGATGACTTTACCCAGGTAAGTAAACCATAATAGAGAAAAGAGAAGTAACCTAAATATTAAATGTAAAGAATCTAGAATCTTTAACCAAGGGCAACAGATGAGGGGTGCGCTCCCTATCTTGTTTCCTTGTAAGGTTCTAGATTCTTTAATAAATAGCCAGTTTGATGTTCTAGTGCATAAACAGTTTTTATTTATAAAACACATTGATCTCCTATTTACATACTGTAACTCTAGCTAACAGAGTTTTTACTGTGTTTAGTTAACAAATATTGGGATTCCCCAATGGCTGCAATTCTCAGCCAACAGCTGTTTATTTTTCAGCCTTTTAACAGAAAGGCAGCTCCTTCTTTAAACAATTACAGTCCCTTTTTAATGAACATAGACACTGCAGGGCTTCTTTTTATGCCTCAGTGTTCTTACATAAATTCAGATCCTTTTTATTTCCGAGTAGCAAGCACTAGAACAGGACTTCAGAGTTACTTGCTGGGGAGTGTAGCACTGCTCCTAAGCAACCTTTTCTTTACTGTTATAAACCCTCTGCATAGAAAGTGGTGGGGGCCTTTAGTAACATACTTTTGCTTTGTCTGAATTTTCTAACAAATGCTTTTAAGGGCAGTTACACTTTATATTAAAGCTCCATTACCATAACTACTATAAAGATGTACAAACTAGAATTGATAACAGGGATAGTAAAGCTTTAAGAATTGCCAGGTTGGCCACCTTGACAAGAAAATTAGTATAGATAGGAAGTTAGAGAGTAGACAGGAGAGAGTGAAATGAAAACAAAGGGGGACATCTTGATTTTCTTTTTTTGAAACTTTATTTTCTGCATAACAGGACCCTGTTACATACCTCCTCAGACAAGAAGGCAACATAATAAGCTTTTTATTCTGTTGACTGAGACACTTCACCTTGGAAAGGCTGGAACTTCCGACCACCCACACTCAGAAGTTCCACCAAGGGACCCTTAACAAATTGGAACCCTTTACCAAACATTAATATGCACATTACAAATATGGCTCCAGTTACCACAACTCCCTGAGGTGTGCATCTAATAGTTTGCAACTATTATTTAACATTTTAGATGTAACATCATCCATTTTCTTTTCCTGAGCCATCTTTATCCGCTCCAAATCTAGATAGGAAATTTGCATTTTTGTGTTGGGATCCTGCTCGATGTTTAACTGAAAACTTGTAAGGTTGCAAAGACAAGTACCACCTCATAATTCTCATATTCTTGTCTTTCAACAGATTAAGCCAACATAAGGGATTGTGATCAGTTATAATTGTAAATTCATTCCCCCATAGATAATATTTTAAGGCCTTAATGGCCCATTTCATGGCTAGACATTCTTTCTCTATGGTGGAATATCTTCGTTCCCTTTCATGGAGCTTTCTGCTTAAAAAAAGAATAGGATACTCCCCATGTTTGTCATATTGGGTAAGAACAGCTCCGATGCCTGTATCTGAGGCATCTGTTTGAACCTCGAATGGTTTGGAGAAGTCTGGACTATATAATACTGGCACAGAACATAATATCGACTTTATTTTTCTAAAAGCGGCATCACACTCTGCTGTCCACTTCACCTTAGTGGAGCAACAATTCTTTGTTAGATTTGTTAAAGGTGTGGCAATGGTTGAGAAATCTGGTATAAACCGATGATAGTAACCAGCCAGGCCCAGAAATGAGCAGACATGCTTTTATGTACTGGGCACTGGACTGTTTGCCACAGCTTCAATTTTACTGACTTCTGGTTTGATAGCCCCATTTCCAATAAAAAAACCTAAGTAACAGGTTTCAGTTTTAGCAAGGGCACATTTTGCTGGATTAATCATTAAACCAGCATCTTTCAGACTCTGAATAACTGCACTTATGTGAACTAAGTGGGTGTCCCAGTATGGGCTATAGATGATGACATCATCTAGATAAGTGGCACTATATGCTTTATGGGGTCTTAACACATGGTCCATATATCTTTGAAAGGTGGCAGGGGCCCCATGTAGTCCAAATGGCATGGTTGTAAACTGGTATAGCCCAACTGGAGTACAGAATGCTGTTAGTTCTTGTGCTTGGGTTGCCAATGGGATCTGCCAGTACCCCTTTGTGAGGTCAAGTGTACTGATATACTGGGCAGATCCAATCTGGTCCAACAGATCATCAGTCCTGGGCATGGGGTACCCATCAAACTCTGAGACAGCATGTATGCTTCTAAAATCCAAGCATAACCTCACTCCACCTTCTTTCTTACTAACTACTACCAGGGGTGAAGACCATGGACTGCATGATGGTACAATAACCTTGGCTTGCTCCATCCTTTTCACTTTCTCCACTACCTCCTGTCTGACTTTTTCAGGAAGCCTATATGGTTTCTGGTGTATGGGCCTGGTCTGTGACAGTTTGATTTCATGCTCCCCATCCTTTGCTCTTCCAGGATTTTTTGTGAAAGTACTTTTAAAATAATCTAAGAGATTGTCAATCTCTTGACGTTGTGCTGGTGCCAAATCTGGATTAATGTGAATGGGTGTCTCTTCATGACAAGGGTCTAACCGTTCATATGCAACATCCAATTCTGTGTTATCCTGTTCTGGTTGGATGTAGCATACTACTTCAGTTTTGGGTTTCTTCCCATTTTCTTAACAAGTTGGCATGATAAATTCATTTTAAGGGTCTATGCCCTGGCATCTCTATTTCATAATTTATCACCCCTGTTTGTCTGACAACTTCATAGGGGCCTTGCCAACGTATTAACAACTTATTCTCAGTCATAGGTAGTAACAATAATACTTTTTCCCCAGGTTTGAATTGTTTTTCTTTCAACCCTACATCATATTTTTCTTTCTGAGCCTGTTGTTCATTTTCTACATTCTCATGTGCCAGTGCTATATAATTCACCAATCTTTCCCTTAGTGACAGCATATACTCAACAATATTTGTGCCCCCAACATTTTTTCCAACCTCCCGGTGTTCTTTCACTACATCTACATCTATTTCAATTCAGGATTCTCTTTACAGAGAGTGGACTGCTGCTCTAACCTTGGGATTACATCACAGAGCTGCTGCTGTTTGGTTTCAATTTAGGATTCTCTTTACAGAGAGTGGACTGCTGCTCTGACCTTGGGATTACATCACAGAGCTGCTGCTGTTTGGTTTCAATTCAGGATTCTCTTCACAGAGAGTGGACTGCTGCTCTGACCTTGGGATTACATCATCACAGGCTGCTGCTGTTTGGTTTCAATTCAGGATTCTCTTCACAGAAGTGGACTGCTGCTCTGACCTTGGATTACATCACAGAGCTGCTGCTGTTTGGTTTCAATTCAGGATTCTCTTTACAGAGTGGACTGCTGCTCTGACCTTGGGATTACATCACAGAGCTGCTGCTGTTTGGTTTCAATTCAGGATTCTCTTTACAGAGTGGACTGCTGCTCTGACCTTGGGATTACATCACAGAGCTGCTGCTGTTTGGTTTCAATTCAGGATTCTCTTCACAGAGAGTGGACAGCTGCTCTGACCTTGGGATTACATCACAGAGCTGCTGCTGTTTGGTTTCAATTCAGGATTCTCTTCACAGAGAGTGGACTGCTGCTCTGACCTTGGGATTACATCACAGAGCTGCTGCCGTTTGGTTTCAATTCAGGATTCTCTTTACAGAGAGTGGACTGCTGCTCTGACCTTGGGATTACATCACAGAGCTGCTGCTGTTTGGTTTCAATTCAGGATTCTCTTTACAGAGTGAACTGCTGCTCTGACCTTGGGATTACATCACAGAGCTGCTGCTGTTTGGTTTCAATTTAGAAGCTAAACACTGGGTATAGTAAGGGGTGTTGAGTAGGAGGGGCATACCAGGAAAGGAACAGCAGCAAGTGAAGAGGTGACTGATCTCTCAGTGGAAGGGAAGTAAATGCAAACCTAAGACTTTCATTATTACTTCTTAGCATTGATATTGCATTGGGAAAGGAGGTAGGAGTTTGAAGAAGGTTGTGCAATGGCTACTTAAAGCCTGTTTTGAGTGTGGATAGAAGGATAGGAATATAAAAGCAGTTTCTCAATATATCTAAACGTGTGCAACAAAGAGGTAAGGGAAATAAAGAAAATATTTTGCACTGATAGAGGAGGAGAGGGGAGACTTGGGGAGTGTTTGGTATCCTTCATCTGGAAGGGTGGGGGTCGCTGGTGGGCAACAACAGCAATGGGTAGGGTGGTAGGCTGCAACAAGTGTGGTGCACCAATCTTTCTAAAAATTGCCTGGAGTGTGGGAGGATGTTTAGTGTGCAACCACATAGAAAAACTTGGAAAGGAGATTGAGGGTCTGCAGGAGGAATTAAGACAGGCAAGGCAGATTGGGGGTGGGTTTAGCCCAATACTGGAGGGAGGAAGAAGGGGAGATGAGGGAGGGCGATTTAAGCCAACAGTGGTGAGGAGAGGGTTAGAAGAAGGGAAGCAGAGACAAAGGGGCCCAGGCCAGAAAGAACAATTGCAGAGGAAACCAGGTCAGGAGTCAAAAGACAAAAGGAAGGAGGAGATAGGGACTTGTAAGGGAAGGTGAAGTGGCAAAAGTCATGGATTGGAAAGGAGAGAACAGGTTACTATGAAGAGAGAGGGAGTGGGCATTTGTGAAGGGCCTTCAGAAAATAGTTGTGCACTGCTAGAGAGGAAGAAGGTGGAGGAAGGAAATGATGAAATTAGAGGAGTAATTGATAAATGCCTGGACAAACTGGGAGGGGGGAAGTTCTGCTGGGAGAATTGCAACGGGGTAAAAGGGGAAATAATGCAGGAGGAAGACGAGGAGCTGGAAATGAGAGAGGGAGATGATTGGAAGCAAGCAGGGAGTAAGAGGGGTAGAATCTTAGTGCTGGGGGACTCAATACTAAGAGGAGTTAGGTGGGGTAGCAAGGGGGAGAGGCATAGTTGCATTTGGGTGGAGGCCATGCCAGGAATGACAGCAGAAAGGGTGGGACAGTCTGTTCTGAAATATGCTAGAAGGGGTAGGGACTAGCCTCATTTAATTATACATCTTGGGACAAACAACCTGGCTGACAAGACAGTAGATACAGTCCAGAGGAGGTTTGAGGAACTAGCACAATTACGTGAGGGAGCAGGAAGATCAGTAACTTTTTCAGAGATACTTCTGGTGCCAAAGGCAAGCACAACAAGGAAGCTGAAAATAGAGGAATTTAATGGATGGCTAAGAACCTGGTGTTGTACTAAAGGGTATGGGCTGTTGGGGGTGGGAGGGACCTGGGAGGACAGTAGTCTCTATGCCAAGGACAGACTACACTCGAGTGAGGAAGGAAAGAGATGTTGAAACAGAGGATGGAGGAGTACATAAGGGAAGTTTGGAATTTAAACTAGGAGTGGGGGGTGGCAGTTGGGGAAGAGATATGCAGAGACCACAGGTTGGGAAATCATATGAGCTTACCCCCCATAACAGTGACAAAGGACAAATAGCAAGTACTGTTGGTGATGCTAGAAAAGGAGGGCAGGATGGGAGGGGGGGAAGGGTGGAAGGTGGTTACCCTTAATGCTAGGAGCCTTGGGTGGAAAACTGCAGAGTTACAGGTTCTCATGGCAGAGGGAGAGGTGGACATTGCAGCCAACACGGAAACATGGGCCACCCAATACAATGACTGGGACCTGTCTGTACCAGAGTACAGGTTATTTCGTAGGGACAGGGTGATTGTGAAAGGAGGGGGGGGTGGTACTATATGTGAAGGAAGGACTGAAGTGTGTAATGGAGGAAGGGGAGCAGGGTAGTATGGAGTCACTTTGGATGCAAATCCAGGATTGCAAGAATAGGATTCTTAGAATGGGAGTGGTGTACAGGCCACCATCTCAGACGGAGGAGTTAGACAGGGAACTAGCGGGACAGATCAGGAGGACCTGCGAAAAGGGTAGTGTGGTGATTGTGGGGACTTCAACATACCAGGAGGTGGACTGAAGCACCCCACCAACCAGAGACAGAAGGAGCAGGTACTGCTGGATGCCTTCCAGGACAGCTTCCTGCTGCAAATGGTCAGTGAACCAACCAGGTTAGGTAATACCCTTGACCTTGTGCTGGCAAATGGGGACTTTGTGAGAGAATTTATAGTGGAGGAACCGCTGTCAGGGAGTGACCACCACTCAGTATGGCTCACATTGGATATGGGCAAGGAAGGAGTGGAATCTGGCACAATAGTGCTGGACTTCAGGAGGGCTGACTTTGGGAGGATGGGGGAAGTGGTAAAAGGGTACCTGGCCAGAATTCAATCTAGTCTTTCAATTCAATCTTCAACACTAACCAGAGGTGGGAGCTCATAAAGCTGGGGATAGTGGAGGCAACCAAAACCTGCTGCAAAGCCCAGAGCAAGAAGGCTAGGGCTAAGAAACCGATCTAGTTGAGCAAGGAGGTCATGGAAAAGGTAAGGAGGAAAAGAGCTGCCTTTAGGAAGTACAAGAAAACAGGGAGGGGGGAGGACAGGGAGGAGTACTTGACAGAATCGAAGGAGGTGACAAGGGCAGTAAGGGAGCCAAAGCATCTATGGAACTCAGGCTGGCACAAGGCATTAAGAAGGGGGAGAAGGACTTCTTTAAGTACATCAAGGAGAAAAGGAGCTGTAAGGACCACAAAGTAAGGATTAGGAAGGAGGGGGGTTGGGTGGAAGCAGGGTGCGATAAGGCGGAAGCACTAAATGAGTACTTCTGCTCAGTATTTACTAAAGAGAAGAGGGGGGTGACACCCAAGGTGGGAGAAATGGCAGAAGCAGGGTGGGAAGTGGTGACAGATGGGGAAATCACGGAGAGCAGAGTTTGAGAGGGTTTGAAGGCACCGAGGGTGGACAAGATGCCAGGCCCAGATGGCATCCACCCCAGGGTACTGAAGGAACTGGCAGAGGTCCTTGCAGGACCTTTCGCAGACCTATTTAATGCCTCACTACATTCTGGGTGTGTACCTCAGGACTGGAGGATGGCTCATATGGTGCCCCTCCACAAGAGTGGCCCCAAGGATGAACCGGGAAACTACAGACCAGTTTGCCTCACATCCATCGTGGGTAAGGTAATAGAGACTATCCTGAAGGAGAGGCTGGTGGCCCTCCTAGAGGCCAAAGGACTACAGGACAGCAGACAGCATGGCTTCATACATGGCAGATCCTGCCAAACCAACCTGGTCGAGTTCTATGACTGGGTAACTAGGCAACTGGACAGGAGCCATGCAGTGGATGTCCTGTATCTGGACTCCAGTAAGGCATTCGACCTAGTGCCATGGAAGGCTGGAAGGAAGTTAGTAGGCACAGGGCGGTGCAAAGCTGGTGAGATGGGTAGGAAACTGGCTGCAGGAAGGCAACAGAGGGTGGTGGTGGGTGGGGAGCTCTCACACCCAAGGGCAGTGACAGTGGTGTTCCACAGGGCTCAGTGTTGGGACCAGTGTTGTTTGGGATATTCATTGCAGACATATCATGGAACATCAAGAGCAAGATCAGTCTGTTTGCTGATGATACCAAGGTAGGTGCGGTGGTAGATGACCTGGGGGATGGCAGGGTTGCAGGATGATCTGGCAAAGCTTGAAACTGGTCAGACACCTGGCAACTGAGCTTTAATGCCAAAAGTGCAAGGTGCTGCATTTTGGGATGAAGAACCCAAGAAAGAGTTACCAGCTAGGAGTGCAGCTAGCCCAGACAGAGGAGGAGAAGGATCTGGGTGTGCTCATTACAGGGTCAATGAGCAACTCGGCACAATGTAAGACAGCAGCAAAGGCCAACAAAATGCTGGAGTTGTATTGCAAGGGTATATCCTCGGGAGGGAGGAGGTGATTCTGCCACTGTATAGGTCATTAGTTAGATCCACACCTGGAGTACTGCATGCAGTACTGGCATCCATATCTGAAGAGGGACATTAAGTTACTGGAGGGGTGCAGCTAGAGTGACAAAAGATGATCAAGGGGCTGGGGGACTTATCATAGAGAGGAGATTGAAGGAGTTGAACATGTACTCACTGGAGGAGAGGAGAGGAGAGACAGGGGTGACATGATTGAAACCTTTAAATACATGAAAGGAATAAACAAGACAAGTACAGAGGGGCTGTTCAAAGTAAGAGAGGGGAGGGACACCAGGAGCCATGATATGAGACTGGAGTGAGGAAGGTTCAGGAGGGAGATGAGGAGACACTTTTTTACAGAGAGGGTGGTGGCTGGGTGGAATGTGTTACCACCTGAAGTGGTATGCAGTAGAACAGTGGACTGCTTCAAACGAGGATGAGACAGGACAAGGGGGAGGTTAATGAAGGGGAAGGGTGGAAGGGAGGGGAGCTGCAGAATAAGGGGTACTAGCTGCGCATTCGAGCAGACTTGATAGACCTCTAGGCCTTTATCTGCTGGCAAATTTCATATGTTCGTATCTAGGGGCCCTCTGGGGTTGCGCCCATACAACAGGGTAAATGAGGAGAACCCAGTAGTGGCTTAGGGTACCTCCCTATAAGCAAAAAGAAGGTAGGGAAGAAATTTGGCCCAGTCTCTTCCCTCTTCATGCACAAATTTCTGGAGCATTTTTTTCATGGTTTTATTAAACCACTCCACTAGTCCATCTGTCTGGGGATGATATGGGGAAGTTCTAAGGGCTGCAACCCCTAGTAGTCTATACAATTCTTGCAACAGGGCTGATATAAAATTACTGCCATGGTCTGTTAATATTTCCCGGGGTATTACCATTCTACTAAAAACTTTGGGCAGTTCTTTGGCCACTCGAGGAGCTGTTACCATCCTCATTGGGATAGCCTAAGGGTACTGGGTGGCATAGTCACAGATTACAAGAATATACTGATTCCCTATAGAACTTTTAAGTACGGGTCCCACCACATCAATAGCTACCGATCAAAGGGGTGGTAACATAAGGATAAGCTGTAGGGTACCTGATCTTTTCCTCCTCCTTGTGCTACTAGCTGGCATTTGCTGAGGCTCTACAATAAGCAGCCACGTCCTGATGAATCCTGGCCAACAAAATCTGGACAGGATTCTCTGAACGGTTTTATCCCTCCCTTCATGGCCAGCCATTGGGATGTCATGGGCAAGAAACATCACCTGTTCTCTGTACTTCTGGGGCACCATCAATTGCTCAGTTTCTAAATCATTTTTTTGGTCAACAGGTATTCTATATAGTATTTTATTTCTCTGTATGAAATAAGGTTGTCCCGGTTGTTTCTCTTTCGACACCTGTGAAAATAAAGGTTTCAAAGATTCATCTGCCATTTGATCTTCATAAATATGGTTACAAGACAACCGTGGTACCATATACTCTGTCCCTTTTTGGTGTTGTTCTTTCCAAGCCTTCTTCTCTCTTCTTCTTTCTTTTCGGGACTTCCTATCTTTGCTCCTACTTTCAAAATAATCTTCTTCGAAGGGAAACACAGAGTCTAATTGGGCTTTAGTTTGAGATCTGGTAACCACGTTAACAGTCTCCATAAAAGTCTGGTGATTACTCATCAGTGTTGAAAAAGTGGAGAAATCTTGTCCAATAATGACAGGTACTGGTAACCGGGGTACTAGACCAACTAGTACTTTACAACAGTCATTATTTATTTTAATATCAAGATGGGCAGTTTCATACTGGTGAATGTCCCCATGCACACATCTGACAGTAGTATCCTGCTGGTTTATGGCACAATCAGGGGCAAGATCAGTTCGTACTAATGTTTGCCTGCTCCGAGATTCCAATAATCACAGGGTTTGCAGGTCTCCAATCCCCACTGTCTCTACATAGCCAAAATTGGCAAGATCCAAATGAGCAGGCTCTTGTCTTTTATTAGGACAATTCCTCACAATGTGACCCTTCCAAAGGCAACCATGGCATATCAGTTCAGAATATGGAATTCTAGCACCTCTATCCCTCCTGTTATACTGTGATTGTCTCTGATTCTGCAAATTTTTGGAATAAAAGGGTCTTACTGGAGGTGCAGGTGGTCCTTGGTTACCTGGTTGTCCTCTGGGTCTGGTTGCTCTAGCTGCTAGGTAATCCTCAGCTAGCTTAATGGTTTCTTCTGCAGTTTCAGGGTTGTGCTCCTTCACCCATACTTGCACATCAGGAGCCAAAACCTGGATAAATTGTTCGATGGTAATAAGTTCCATAATCTGGTCAATAGACTTTGTGGTGGGTTGTAGCAATTTTATACAGTAATCCTTAAGTCTGGAGTAGGTCTCCCTTGGTGTGTCATAATGGAACACTTATTGTGACCTAAAGCGCTGATGGTAAGTCTCTGTGCTGATATTTCATCTTCTTAAAATCTCTTCCTTTACTTTAGCATAAGTGGCAGCATCAGTCACATTTAGTTGACTATACACAAGCTGAGCCCTCCCAGACAAGTAGGGTACCAATCTTATTACCCACTGATCTTGGGGCCAGTTGCAAGTCTGGGCTATTCACTCAAAAGTCATTAGATAAGCTTCTATATCATCACTTTCAGTTAATTTAGTCAACTTAATATCTCTTGGCACAGTCTGTTCTACTTACCTTTGTGACATCTCCTGTATCGCCTTCAGGGTGTCAGTCCATTTTTGGTCCTGTCTTCTCCTTTCTTCAGCTTGGAGTCTTCGGTCCTCATCCCTCAGTTGCCGATCTTCATCCCTCTGGTTCTCCATCTCGATCTGCCGCATGCATAGCCACTTTAACAATTCACTAGGATCATCAGCAGCTGGCGGTACCTTTCGTACTTGTGGCTTTGCTGCTGCATCTAGTACCTCTTCTTCCTCTGCCTTCTTCATTTTGGGTCTGGTGCCAGGGTTTAGCCCAGGCAACAAAGGCTCCCCAGTCCTTCCTCTCACTGACCTGGTGAGATGCAATGCACTTTTGTCTGACTGTTCCCCTTCGTGCATCTGTTAGGGTGTTTATGCTGCAACACCCCCTGGTATGCCTCCCAGGCAGCCTCAACGCACCAGGTTGAATCCCACTTCTCACACCAATGTAAGTGTGTGGGTTCAATAACAGACACCAGTCACAAAAACAAAGTGCATAAAAAACACTGGCATAGTGTTTAACATTTTATTTCCAGAAAAAAAAAATATTTACAGAAAAGAAATAGGTTTACTTTCACCAAAACAAAAGTAAACAAAAACCCAGGCAAGTCTTGCAGTCAGCCTCCCTGCTCTTCTCAGTATCCAATACTTCCAAGCTAGTGTGTAGGCATTCACACTTCTATTCCTTCACCTGATCAGAAGGTACTGATCAGTCTCCTCCTCTCTCTGATCTGACAAGGTCTTCTGGTGGAGGCCTTATATAGTACTCAAAAGTGGCGGAGTTTGAATGGCTCACCCACCTACTCTTGACACCACCTCCATTTGGTTGCTATAAAGGCAGCCATTTGTGAGCTACAAACCCAAACTCATTTGAAAAAGGAGTGCGCCAGAAGTGCATTCGCGACCCTATGAAAAATTAAGCGACCCCTATGACAGAGACTTCGACCCCTGCCTGGCAGTAGTCCAGCGGCGGCAGTCAGTGCCAGTGTAGGCGGGAATGGAGACTCGGAGGAATGGAAATGGGATGATCACCGTATTCACGTTCTGTTCTGTTTAAGATGAGTAGTCTGGGTGGGATGGTCGGATGGGCGCTTGGCGCCGCTCGACTGTCTGCAGGCTGTGCAGCTTGAGCTAAGCTTAGTCCCCCCCCTTGGAATGTGTTGGCATTGGCGACTTGGCGCTGCTGTGATTGGCTGCTGGGAGGGACTAGGAGGGGCTTGGCGTGAATCAGCGTCGCGTGCGTGGAGGATTGGCGGTTGGCGAGGATTTGACCGCTTTCATCGTGGACAGCAAGCGCAAATCCATCCATTCATTTGAATTTGAAGACGGAATCAGTGGATGGCCGGATCGGTGTTACTACTACTAGTGTGTGGTGTATTAGTACGGAGCGAGCCAAGCCAAAATGAGCAGTGCCAGCTAGCCAGTAGGTTGTGGTTTACTTATCAGTGCTTCAGGTTAAAGAGAAAGAAGACCGTGGCGAGTGTTGTTGCTGACCGGCCAGGCGAGGAGCCAGACACCTGGCAGCCTGGCAGTCAGTAGGTCACGTCGGTGAGAGAGCTGAGCAGCTGAACTGTGCAAGAACTTAGACTGTAAGGAGCAGCAGCAGCCAGAGATGCGCGGTGCAGCAGAGGACTCGGAGGTCGGTGGGGAGTCAGTCGGGAGGAAGGGAGCAGGAGGAGGACTCTAAGTAAAAGTTGCAGGGACGGTGAGGTGCACTGCAAGCCAGATACAGTATCAGGTAGAGTGGTTGGGCCGCCGCGGGCCAGTCGGGACTCGGGGTCCAGGAAACCAGTCACCAGGCACTCTGGTATTGCCTGCTGCAGGCAGTGCAGGGTCAGGACTCAAGGCAGCAGGTCCTGGGTGACACTCAGGCCGAGCCTGGGGAAGAGAGTTAGAGCAAGTGGTGGGCCAGGCGGGACTCAGGAGGAGGCAGCAGGCAACGATCATAATCACTGGAGCACTGTGCAGTGCAGGTGGTGGTGCCACCAGGTGGGGTCTGGGGTTGTTGCCCTAGGTCGGGTGGGGAAGGGAGCCAAGGGAGGTCAGGGGCCGGTGCACTTTGGGTAGCTATTCCAGCTAATAAGACAGGCTGAGTGAGGCCTGGGGTGGCTGGTCAGACAGTCACTGACTTAGTAGGGGAGGGGCTTTGGCTTTCCAGAAGACAATGTGAGCTGCAGTAGTGCTCAGTAGCAATTTGGAAGGGAACTTCTCTTTTACTGTTGAGGAGACCTGACCCGAAGTAGTCCCCATCCTTGCCCTTGCCCTCGGGCCTGAGTCTTGATTTCACCACACTTGCACGCAGCTGGGAGGGTGGCAGAGGTGCTAAAGGAGTTAGGTGTCTGGTCTGATAGCCGCTGGCTCCATCATCTCACACCCACGGGTTGCTGTTAAGGTTGGGTTGGAAAGAAGAGTTGGTTTAGGCAGCTAAGGCAGGCTGAGACCTACAACAAGTGGCCAGAGACTCTCCGGTGGCATCGAGGGCACGTGTAAGTTTTGTGTCCTCGTAGTCCGGGCGTTGGCGCACTCAGCACTCTGAAGCCAGTAGTTTTCTTCTGTTGGAGACGGTGGAGCCGCGGAGGCAGTGAGTGAGAAGGCGAAGCTGCAGTAGCAGAGGAGACTTTGGAGGAGAGCATCTGTCAGGACAGCCAGCCAGCATCGCCCAGCAAAGGTGGTAGTAAAGTAGCGTGCCTGCTGGCAGGCTAGAACATTTGTTCTCACTTGTGTTGTGTTTGTTTGGACTGAGATGTGGAATGATGTGGGGGCCCCAAGCAACTGCCGCTGCACGCAAGCGCAACCCTGAACCACTTTAGTTCTTTGTGGTACAGTATGTGACTTGCTCCAGGCAGAGTATAGGTGTAGCCAGACAAAACATATGCCTAGGACGTGTGTGTGTGTGTGTGTGTGTGTGTGTGTGTGTGTTCCTGTATGGCACAATCAATATGATATTTGTACTCCCTGATACTGGTGCTGCCCCCTTGCATGGGGGTATATGCAGATGTCATGCATTGTTCCTTGGGACACCAATATACCAGCCAGCCCCAGACCCTGTAAAGCTGTATAGCCCCTGGGTTGCAAAGACAGTAGCACGTCAGTATCCTTCTGGTGCTGACATATAAACATACAGAGAGGTTCTGCTGGTTCTGTTTATTTGTGTCCATGGACTAGGGAAGCTGTTCAGGACCCATATGCTGCCCCTTCAATACAAGTATACACCATGGTGTACATGGAGTATGCCTGCCTACACCATGGCCAGGATAGTAGTCCAGCTATGAGCATCTGCTGCTGATGGGGTCCCACTCCTTTCTGCCCAGTTTTACATCTGGGAAGGATTTAAATTTATAAGGAGGCCAATTGACCTGCTCAAGGGTTACCTCCAAGCTAGATGTTGGAGAGTTGTAGTGGGATTAAACCAGTTGTTTTTGTGCTCTTCTCTCAACATAGGGACAACAGTCAGTTTTCATGCTTCAGCTAAACTGCCTAAATAAGTAAGCAAGCCAGGACAAATAAGCTTTAGGTGTGTGTGTGTGCCATCAGTGTTTTTGGGGATGGGGACTAAAAAAAAAAACACTCGTCTATGAAGAGCCTAGGTTCAAGGCTGCAGGACATTTCAGTTTTGTTAGTGGTTCAGACAGTACTAAATGCTTACAGTTGATTACAGTCACCTATGATTTATGTCTGCTGAGCTGGGCAGTGAAACAAACAATCAATGTAATTGTCACTGTGAAAAGGAATGCAACACGATTACCCTTTTTGTTGTAACTGTACAAGCTACAAAAAGCCCTGACATCATGATAACCAGTGTTGCAGCCGTGTTGGACAAATGAGAGAAGCCCTTTGTTGTACTGAGCACAGTCGTTAACACCCAACCAATAAAGGCTGACAGAGTTATAGTAATGATCAGTAATCACCTCTAGTGGCTCTGGGGGCATAATATGTCTGCACGAGGCGTGCAGGGGTGCAGACTAGAGGGTGATTAACAGCATTAACATAACACCTGGGGAAGTCTGCTATTATTTATTATAATAAAATGTTTTTTTGTAAACAGTGTTGGAAACTGTTCAATATGTAGATGCGTTGTACAAGTATGCTGATTAACCAATTTGTATCCCTCCAGGGTGTAGGTACACTGGAGGATTTACCACGGCTGGTGTGGTTTGATCCTTGGTGCAACCCGGTGACGGGCTCCCTGATGGTGTTAGAAGTCCTCCAATATGCGACACCGATTAATTATATTATACAATGGCAAATGTAGTTTATTTAATTTTTAGAATTTTTGTAAATAACTGAAGTCTGCAGTTGGAAGGAGAATGTATTTTTTTGTAATATTTACACTTGATGTTTTAGCGAAGCAGACAACTGACAGTTTGAGTCAAAGTAAACCGACAGTTAACACGATATAAGACTAGCTGTTTTCAGTAGGTACTGGAGAATTTGCCACACTGGGAAAGGTAGCCAACCAATCAGGTTGCAGGATTTGGCTCATTCGATTTACACATTGTATAATAAAACAATATACCCTTCAAGGTGTGGGTATACTGGTGGATTCACCACAGCTAGTTCAGTCACGAGGTGCAGCGGTGACAACTCACCAGAGGTAAATCACGATATCCCTCCCTGGAGGAGTATATTTAACAATGTCTAATGGCTTACATTTTGGGTGACTAAAAATATAGAAATACTTTTGTTTCTCTTTTTAATCATCATTTTATTTTATTGCTCCACAAAGCAAAATAGTTCTTATTGTGGCAAGTGAAAAATAGTGGTGATCCCCCTAGTTTTTTTATCTAGTTTGTCGGCTCTGAACTAATTATTATTGTGAGGGGGTTTATTGTGAGAACTATGAGCATTAAGATTTGCAGTTTGATTTGTTTTCCTCATCTTCCATCTATAGTGGAATTCTAAAGACGGATAGCTCTGTGACCTCGTGCTTCCGTTACTATGTAAATTATTACAGGACTGGAGATGTTTGTTTAAATCTTTTATGTGGGTTAGGATCAGGCAGGAACTGCTAGTACTATGACTTATAGAAGCGTAGGATTATAGTGTGTTTGCCACTGTTTGATTCTAA
Source organism: Neoceratodus forsteri (assembly GCA_016271365.2). Taxonomy (NCBI): domain Eukaryota; kingdom Metazoa; phylum Chordata; order Ceratodontiformes; family Ceratodontidae; genus Neoceratodus; species Neoceratodus forsteri. The sequence goes on from CM057452.1 coordinate 1,882,869,754, forward strand.
CAGTCGGGTGATTTTTGCGAAGTTCCTGCTGGACTGACTGGCTAACACCTTTTCCAGTGGGTACACTGGAGATTTAATGCTGAAAGGTGCCAGCCAGCCAATCAAAATACAGTTGCCTGAATTTTTTTTTGGCCATTGTAATAAAAGATTAATATAGGCTGTTAGAATGTTTAGCCAATCAAACTTAATTTCTCAGACCATTGTTATAATAAAGGAATAATGCATACGGGGGTGTGTCGTGCTGAGTCACGTCACCTGGGGTGATTAGCCACGGCCGCAGGCAGTCATTCACCCAGGAAGTATCGCGCTACCTAGATACGTATTCTATTACTCTAATGGGTGGTTGTAAAAAACAAAAATTAAAAAAATACTTGTAAAATAGATTTTTATTCATTTTTTTTAATGGGTAGGTATACATAGGAAAAAAAGTGCAGAATAAATTTACTGTTTTTATCGAAAAATTGGGGCTACAACTTCTAAATACCTTCTCCACTGTCACAGTCTCTCTGCTTGGGTGGGTTCAAACAATAATCTGTTCCTTTGTCTCCTCCCCATGATGCATGTTTCATACAACACACAACACAGTGGTGTTTGGTAGCTGTTCAAGTGCTAACACTAATTCTGTGTGTGGAAGAGGAAATGGACCCAGATGATGATTAGATACATGATTTGCTTTTTTTACTGTCACAACATTTAGTACTGTTGGCAGGTGTTTGTACAAGAAAAAATGATTTACTAGTAGCAGCACGGAAGGCAACAGTAGATTCAACAGAACGGAACGGTATCAGTAAGTGAAATATGGTGTAGCAGCCCGCTCCAGTCATTAGACTTGTGTCAGAAATAACAGTTTACAGCCTGGCTTTAACTATGTGTGTTTTGGGGGAGTGGAGTAGTTTATGTTAATCAGGTGTCCAAATGTAGCGTTGTTGCAATATGAGGCGAGTCAGTCGTCACATTTGAACTCAATTACACTGCACAGTCCTGCTGAAGAAATAGTGCTGGAGTGAAGGCTTGGGATTGTTCGTTCATTTTTTTTAAGTTGCGATTAACTGGGATCTTGCTGGGGTTATGAGCACGGTTTATAGGCAGCCCATCTAGTCAAGTCTGCCGAGGAATGACTGCTGGCACTGTGGTAGTAGCAGGCGGGGTCACTGAGTTAGCTGTTGGGAAATTTGGGCGCAATGGCTTACACTGTAGGCGGTCACCAGGACTGTGCTGTCTTTTAATTATAGTAATTACAGTAGTAGATGGTAGAAATTAAGGTTTTCTAAGTTTGTGATGCAGTAGTTTAGGATTTTGTCATTTGGGGCTGTGTTGTGAATGTGGGAGGGAGGGTTTATTTGAAAAAAAAAAGATAGCGTTCTGGCAACTGTAAAGTGGCCATAGCAAGTATGGGCAGCAGACATGAAGTGCAGGTTCATTTTACTTTGATGTGATCATTTGTGTTGAATGAATCTGTGATGTACTAGAATAACATCAGGTCGTCCATCGACCAATCAGGTGCAGGAAATTTCTTGCTATTGTATAATTTTATTTAATAAAACTGAGGAATTGAAGCAATGGTGCTTCATGCTCTTATCACATTATGAACTATATTCTGAAAATGAAATTTCTTCAGAGTGATGCTGGTGAATCAAAAGTAACTTTTTGACAGGTTACAGCACTTGTATCCATCCCTTTGTTTATAAATGTTTTACGTCCTTGCATTATAGTCTAAATCAATCTAATAGGCCTTTTTAGGTTCATAATACAGTTAAATATAAAATTTACACCCATATATTAATGTTTTAATTCTGATGTCATCACTGTTTGCAGATTTAATAGCACACACTGGTGATTTCTTTGAATTTATTGCACATTGAATTCATAGCTGTTTTCACAGGTTTCAAAACTGATATCTGATTTGCTAATCACTGGGCATAGCTGCTGGCAGTCTGTACATTGCTAAATTTCTTCTTTAATATGCCAGCTGATTGAAATTTCTTTGAGTTAGCTGCTAAATAAGTATTACAGAAATATCTCTGTCTAAGAAGAGGCATCAATGATCCAAAGCAACTCCTCGATGATCCAGTTTTGCTAAGAAAATTGCAGATACTGCACATGCTGAACATACAGTGAAAATCAAGACCTGAAGATAGTGTTCTGAAGTAGCATACATGAATCCCATGGTAGTAGTATAGGTTCAAACCCTAGTTCTGCTGCTACAGGCCAGTACTTGTTGTAGCCCTCACCCTCTGATGCATGTGCAGCATCCTCTGATACATGTAAACCACGTCCTGCCATCTAATGAAGCCACTCATTTCAGTGGGTAAGTGTGTTGATCACGATACTGTGCAACTGACATATCTACTCATACCAGCTCAGTTCAGCAGTGTGTTTTCCTGTAACAAAATCAAGTAAATTTAATGGTGATTAAAACTCATAAGTGGGTAGAATATTAAGTACAGAGATGCTGTATACTGTTTTGCATACAGGCATTTACTACTTTTCGTACTGCACCTGGAAGTGAGTAATGAGCGTGAAACATTCCTTTTGTTGATATTGGTTTCTGTAAATGGGAAAAAATTGGTAGTACCTTCAAGCACGAGTCTAGAAACACAAGCATCTGTTGTAGCATGGTGTGAATTAACCATATACAGTCTTCATCGGACATCAGTCAGTTATAAGCGACTGGAAAAAATAAGGACAGTGAAATGAAGAAAACAGACACCATATTGAATTCTGCATGCAGTGTATTTACCTAGGACAGCAAGGTCTTGCCTTCAAGAGTGATGATGAGTCGACAAATTCCGATAACAAAGGCAATTTATTGAGTTTCTGAAACATTTTCTGCATGACTCAAAATTAAAGAAAAAATGTCTAGCGATATAGTCGTATACCTCTCCAGGTATCAAAATGATTTGATTAACATAGTTGCAACACGTGTATAGAGAGAAAATTATAGAAGTAAGTTACAAAATATTTCTCTGTTTGGTAAATGAGGAAACTAAGGATGTATCATAAAGAAACAGCTCAGCTTTGTAATGGTTTTGTTGGCCGAAATGAAATATCTGTGAAAACTAGCAACAACATGGATAAACTGGATGCTGGTAGTTTGCAGCTGGTGCATCAATCAGAGCAGTATGTCAGGCTGGACTGCAGTGGGCTTTTCTTGAGTACAGTGCTATGATGGAACCTCTTAATAAGTGGGTGCTGGTGGAGTACAAGCAAGAATAAAGTTGCTCTCAAGCTGTTTATATCATTGTCATGCATAGACTGAATCTTGTCTTGGTGCAAACAATTAATAATATATCAAGTGAAAGATTTTCAGCATCTTGCAAGCTGTATATGTATTTATTTCTCAAAGTTCACAGACATGAGTTGTTTATTAAACTCAGAAGAAGAGGTCTACAGTTCTGGAACTGGAGCGACTGTACAGTACCACGTGGTTTTACTGTACAACTGTGTCAAGAAATTTCAGTTAAGTCTAAGTCCATTATTATAACACTTCATGCTATTCAGTCACAAAACATGACAAAGAGGCAAATAGTAAAACAAGGTCATCTGTTTAAATTCAGAACTTCACCTTTGTAGTAACACTGTACAGCCTGAAACTATTTTAAGGAAGAACAATCAGTGTCTGGGAACTTCAGAAAAGATCTGGATTTGCCAAGTGCTTGTAATCTTGTTCAGTCTTGAAAAGTGAGCTCTTGTCTCGTAATGATTCACAGTGGCAGAGATTTACAAGGAGGCACAACAAGCTGCTGATCACTGTAGCATTGATTATGATGCAAGCCACTTTGACACAGGAAGCTCTGCCAAACATCAGTTCAGGCAAAACTGACAAATTTTTGTTTCATCACTTTGGGGAAACGGACTGCAAATAGAAATTCAGGACATTTCTGCAAGATCAGCATTGATAAACCAAACAGAAATATACCTGACACTGCATTGACAGGTTGTTACTGAACTTGATTCACACTTCACAAATAATTTGGACATCTTAAAGCTGTTGCCACTTTCAACCCAAGGATGAGTTTTCTAAATTACTCTGTTTTAAAGGTCTAGCAGAATCTTCCAGGAGCAAATATGAACGAACATATTAGGTCACAGCTGGAATCAGCAAAGCATACCTACAGAGACAAAGTATACAAAGTATTCATTGTGTCAGACAACAGTTTGCAGCTGCTTTATGCATTTTCAGAAGTCCTGGAGATTTTTGAACCTGGTGTGGCACTCCTGTGACCACAACTCAATGAACGTTTCTTCTCATGCATGAAAAGGAAAACACTTAAAACAGTTGTGGTGACAGGCGACTCAGTGACTTAATGGTATTGGCATGTGAGCCAGTGGTTATATATAACGACTGTGTAACTGTTTGAAACTAATACATTGACTCCTAGTTCAAATGTTAGCTACTGTATTTCTTGTACCATTCTTTGTTACACTGTTATTTGTGTCCCCTTGCTGAACCACTTTGTATGGTTCCCCAGGTTGTATCTGTGTCTGACGTGGAACCTTTGAAAAAGAGTCTTTGACTGAAAGGTATTTTCCGAATAAACAATGAAATGAAATGAAAAAGGCAATTATTTAGCACGGAGAGTGCATCATTCTGTCCGGGCAGAAAGGACATATACAGCTGAGTGTCATCTGCATAGCAGTGAAAACTCAAACTGTATCGCCTGATAATATCTCCCAATGGCAGCATGTATACTGCAAACAACATGGGGGCCAGCAGCACCCCACAGAGGAGGGAGTAAGCACCAGAGGAATAAATTCCAGTGGCAAGTCTCTGAGACCTGCCCTTGAGGAACGAATGGAACCATTTAAGGACTGTACCAGACAGCCCACAAAAGAACAACAGGCGCTCCAGCAGCACACCATGGTCTGCAGTGTCAAATGCAGCAGACAGATCAAGAAGGACCAGAATGGTACATGCCTTTCGATCTCTAGCCATTAAGAGGTCATTCAATACCCGGACAAGTACAGTCTCCGTGCTGTACTTCTTCCTAAAATCAGACTGGAGAGTATCATAGACATTGTGAGTTGCAAGATGATCATCCAATTGCAACGCAACCACCTTTTCAATAACCTTACCAACAAACGACAGGTTAGAGATAGGCCGGTAGTTGTCTAGACAGTCTGGATCCAAGGAGGATTTCTTAAGGAGTGGTCTAAGAAACTCTATGTGTTTATGTTTACTATTTTTTTTATTATCTCTGTACTCCCACTGTATTTTGCATAGTCCATTCCCTTGTAGCATCAGCTAAACACTGCAACTGCCTGTGTTCCTGCTATGATACCCCACTCTCTATTTGGTACACATCACAGTTGAACCACTCTCCTGATTAGGCCTGTGTGACATGAGTAGCTTACCCTTACTCACTGTCAGACAATTCTGAGATTTGGATCCTTCTTCTTTTGGGGTTTTCTAACCTCTCACAGTGGTGATATTTATACCCCTGGCAGAATACAAAATTATCACAAACAAGGTGAGAGCACCAAGGGAACCTTGTAGGATTTGCTGCAGGTTTAAACTTGTGGAGTAGGTTGATGGAGCTGGCACCGTGCTGTGGCAGTTTCAGGGATGCTGTGGCTGGAGGCAGTGGTAGCAAAGATCATGGACTTTGTTGTTGCTTTTCTTCTGACAAAACAGAGTAATTGTTAATGCCACAGGTTCCTATGTCCGGAAACTTGTGCCTCTTCAGTAGGGTGCATGTTGTTGTCAGTCTTTATATGAACATTTTGTGGGTGGAGTGGTTCATAATTTTTTTGTCTTCTAGAAGGCCAGCAGATACTTTCATACTTTTCTTACCATCTCTAATATTCCTTTAGTCCTGTCCCATGCATGTTTGAAGCCTGCCACCATATGGGCAGCCACCACTTCCTGGGCTAGGCTTTTCCATGCATCCACCACCCTCTCTGTAAAAAGAACTTCCTGACATTTCCCTTATGTGGCCACCCATCGGTCTCATATCATATGCTCTTTTCTAGCACCACTTTTAAACTGGAATATGTTGTCCCTTTCACCTTGTTCATGCCCTTAAGGTATTTGAACATCTCTATCATGTCACCTATCTCCTCCCTTTGCTCAAGTGTGTACAAACTGAGGTCTCTGACCTCTTTCTTCATAAGGCTTGTGGTATAGACCCTTCACAATTTTGGTTACCCTCCTCTGCACTATCTCTATTTTGTCAATGTCCTTACAGGTGTGGCCTCCTGAACTGGATACAGTATTCAAGGTGAGGTCTCACCCAGGTCCTCTACTGAGTGAAACCACCTCCCTCCCTCCTTTGGCTTGTGATTCCCTTCTGATACACCCCAACATCCCAGTGGCCTTCCACACCACCTTGGCCATCTACCTTGTGGTCTTTAGTCATCTGTGATAATGTCCCCAAGCCCTCTCCTCCTTTGTAACTGCCAACAGCTCTCCCCCAACCTGTAGCTTACTCCAGGGTTTCTGCTCCTCACATGCATGATTTTGCATTTCTTTGCATTAAACTTCAGTTGCTATTCATCTGATCACCTCTCCAACAGCTCCAGGTCCTTTCTCATTCTTTTCCACCCTCCGGTATTCACCTGTTACAGATCTTGGTGTCATCCACAAACAGGCAAACCTTTCCCTCCAGTCCATCTGCAATGTCACTGATGAAGACATTGAAGAGGACTGGCCCCAGAACAGACCCTTGAGGTACCCCACTGGTCACCTCTCTTTCCTCAGATTGGGTTCCATTTACCATAACCCTCTGTTTTCAGTCCTTTAACCAATTTTCAATCCAGTTTATCACCTTGTGTCCCATGCCCAAGCTTCCTAGTTTGTTGACCAGTCTCCTATGTGGAACTGTATCAAAGGCTTTCCTGAAATCTAGGTAGGCTATGTCTAAAGCCCCCCCCCCCATCTACTGCCTTTGTCACCCATTCAAATAAATCTATTAGATTAGTTTGACAGAAATGTCCTACAGTGAATTCATGTTGCCTGGAATCCAATATTCCCATGACTTCTAGGTGCTCCACTATTGTTTCCTTGAGGAGTATTTCCATTACCTTTCTACAACAGATGTTAGACTAACTGGTCTGTAGTTCCCTGCATCTTCTTTACTACTGCTCTTGTGAAGAGGGACAACATTTGCCCTTCTCCAGTCCTCTGGGACCACTCCAGTGTCTAGGGACTCACTGAACAGGGCTGCCAAAGGGGATGCCAGTTCAATTCTCAGTTCCCTTAAGACCCTGAGATATATGCCATATGGACCCATGGCTTTGTCCACCCTCAGCTTTGCAAGCTCTTCTGTGACTACCTAACCCATGAATATAATTTTTTTATCATTTTAAAGCTGAAATTCCCAGCTTTTGCAACAGTATACAAAATTTCATTCATACAGCGATATTGCATCAGAAATTGCACTTCAAAGTCTCATCAGGTGTCGAGAGAAAGATACAATTTATTCAGGAGGATATGCTTAACATTAAGCACTAACCATTGTGGAGATCACCATCCTGGAAAACTGGAAGTTTTTTTTTTATTTCATTCAAGTCAACGATGCAGGCAGAAAATAAACACAGAAACTAGGAGTCTTATCCTTAGCAATTTACAAGAAAATTCCACTCTTCAATACCTAGCTGAGAAACAATTCCATACAGACAAAGTTACTTTTAAAAGTCCAGTCCACGAAGCTGTATATGAACCCCCATAGGGGTGTGTATTGCTCACATATACTAGGATGCCCCATTGTGCCCATGTGGGGGCCTGTGAAGCTGTTATGTTCTGCACCCAATCTAGTAAGGCATTCATAGCTGCTCACTGGCCTGACTGTGAGGGATGGGAAGTGGGACAAACTCACACACAATACAAAAGCATGAAAGATGCCAAGGCACTTATTCCACAACTCCAGGGATGCTTAGTCCCTGCCACTCAGAAAGCTGCCATAGTGGTTATGCACCCCAAAGCAATCAGTACTGGATTGGCCTGTTATATGTGCAGTCACCTTCCTCTTGCCCCACAACTCCAGATTGGAGTCCAGCAGACATTAAGACACAAGGAGGGCCAAGACAGAACAGTGTCCATTCCCAACACTTAAAGAGGATCTGCAACTTCTTGCCATATACCACAATCCCATCTGGCTGTGTAACATAGACTGGGGTATCCAGTGGGACTGAGATTTAGGAATCCTATCAGACACCTAATCCCAATGCACCTCTAGCTCCCCTGCTGCATACCTACTCTCCACAGGGTGCTGCACCTCACTATAATTGCAACACTTGCCACAGTGCCTGTGGCAGCACACTCAATTTCTGAACTGCATTCAGCATACAGTACAGTAATATCTACAATCATGATTTTACATTGGCTTGCACTGAGTAGTGAAATTGTAGTATAGCACAGGGAGGTGTTGCATTGTCAGAGGTACCATTCTTTAAATGAGACATAAAACTAAGGTCCCTTCTTTCAGCATCTGGTGACTGTCTATATGGAAGATAAAGACCATATGAAACTGTTTTGAAAGGAAAGGCATTATCCCTGGTGTTCTGGTAAAAAATTCCTTCTCATAACACAATTTCTAATGTCACTGACTGTGTGTGTGTGTGTGTGTGTGTGTGTGTGTGTGTGTGTGTGTGTATGTGTGTGCACATGCGCGCTACTATGGACAAAAAAATGTGCAGCACACTAGCAGCATCTGTTCAATCAGCAGCAATTTAACAAGTCCTGCAAACATTAGGTTAATGAGATAACAGCATGTGCATACAGTAGATTACAGATAGAGATATTAGCAGAACACTGAAGTGTAATTTGATTATAAGCCAAGGGGAACATTTACAAACAATGCCCAACACAGTTTTGAAAGCACTTGAAAAGCTCTTATAAATGAAATACTAAGCTTACTTATAGCTGGCAGCAATCCAGAGTATTGACAATTAAGTCTGCCCTAGGTTGCTACTACATGGCCACTATTTTTCACACGTTGTGATGTCACTTAGGTACAGCTTCCCCCTCAATGACACCACAAGGTTTGAAAACGGTAGCAGTGTAGTACCAATATACTGTAGGACAGACTGGATCATTAAAATCTCTAGATTGCTGCCAGTTACAGGTAAGCACCATATATCACATGAAAGAAATTTTCACAGGTTTTCATGTTTCTCTATTTTACTTTTTATTTACATGATTTTTAAAATGTTCATTTACTTCCAATGTACTGTAATTAAATCTTACATATTTCCAGAAAAAAATATGAATTAGTCGTACAAAAATAAAATGGAACTCAAAAAAATACATAGAAAATAGTTTTGTCCTAAAGTCGGGGAGAGTCAGACTATAGTAACTATTATTGATAAATTTAGACTATATTTCTCCTTTTCAAGAATTACAAAGTTTATAGTACATATGATTAATATTTGACCAAGCAGAAAAAAAAGAGCAGCCTCACAAGTATCAGTGTTACTATTTTTCACAGTGTATCTGTATAAAATTTAGGTCATTCTAAGCCACAGCCAGGATCTCCCCAACCACCAGGAAACTCATTGAAAAGAAACAGTAATAATAAGATATAAATGCATATAAATGAAAGGCCTGCCTGTAGTTCTGTGACCAAGCAGCCAGCCACTCCTACTTCCTGAGCTATAAAAGCAATTCCTCTAAGCCTCGCTGTGAAGCATTTTTTCTTTGCAGCCGAAGGCTCAGTCAGTTTGTCCTCTGAGCTGGTTAGGCCTACCTGGCTGGCTGGGGCCTGCCCCCCCCCCACTCCTGCTTGTCTCTGCTGGGCTTCTGTGCTTATTTTTCTACTTCTGATTTGTATTTTGCCTTCAGCTATGTGTGCTTCCTTCCTTTTTTTGGGGGGGGAGGCTTTGTTTCTCAGCTCTTAGCATACTGCTACTCCAGAGCTCATACTGCTTGCTTTTACTTACTCACAACTCAAATTATTTGCACAGCAACTCCTAGTATTCTGCTACACAGAGCTCATGCTACTGCTTTCAGTTACCTACAACTACAGCCACTGCTGCTGACTGTTTACTTTAATTACTATTGTACACAGTGCCTGTGTTTTAACACTGTGCTCACTACACTCAAACTACTGCAAAGCAACTGCATTCATTACCTGTGTGTTTCAGCTCAGCCATAGCTGCTTCATGTTGCTTACTCAATTCTTTTCACCTGGCACAGTTTACTCTGACCTACCTGTGCTTCTCATTTTACTTGCAGCTTCTCTGCACTGCCTGGCTACACCTGCTTTCAAACATTGTCTCCCCGCTTTATTGCACTTATAACCTGAGGTCAGCCAACTAGCTCCTGCTGAGGCTGTTAATATAGCTTGATATCCTCTGACTGACTTAATTTATATAATAAATGCTGGCGGACTATTTTAAATATTTAAACACGCCTATACATATCGCCACTTAATCCATGGGTTGTTATATGTTCAAATTGGAATCTCACTCTAGCTCTTTCTGCTCATTTTTCATCTCCTCTCTTTTCTATCTTTTATCTCTTTTCTTCTTCTTCCCTTTCCCTCTTCATTCTTGTTCACTTTCTTAGATATTTTTCTCTTTTGTATGTTCTTCCTTTATACAATCTTGCACATACTTGTATTACATTACAGCATAGTAGAAGTACAATCACGACTGCTCATATTTCTTGTTTGTATCTACTCCTTTTATCCCTTGAACCATAAATTGCCATATTTTCTATCATACAGATTGTACTGCTACATATTATTTTCTCAACATTTGTTTTCCCCTTTAATATCATTGTATAATACTTCAGACAACATGTTCTTTTCTTCTCTCATTAAAAATTTATGTAAGTGTATATTGGAGAATGTAGTGTATTTGTATGTATAATAACAATAATTACAATAAAAACGATTAACTGCAAAAATATATATATATATATAGCTTGATATTCAAATTCTTTCTTCACCGCTGAAAGTCCTCAGAGTTTGTCACCTTGATTTGGCTTTGAACTGTCTGGCTGACTTGTCCCCAGTTCAGTGCTGTTTATTGCTATATGACATGTTACACAGGTTCACCTATTGCTACTACTGCTTACTGACCTATCAGGTCCACACTTGGTTATGCAACCATTGCTCCTTGCTTATGCAAACCATTGCTTCATGCCTACTGCCATCCCTCGGCTTCAGCCTGGGATTCTGCTGCACTCAATGTGTATTCGACCTTGCAAGGTCTCAGCACTCAATGCTCATTACGATCTCAGCATGCCATGCTCATTCAGCTCACCTGCTTTCAGCTCTCAATCAATTCTGGTTCATGCCAGCCATTCTATTCTGATGCAGGGTTGCTGCAGCTGATGGTCTCACTCTGCATTTAGTCCTCATCTTGAGCATGTCCAACTTGGGAGGGGTCCTTGTCACCTGGCCCATAGCTGGGAATGTCCTTGCCCCAGGCTTGGTTAGCTGTCTGCTACTCGACAGCAGCTCCTGGTGTAGAATTTAAGACTAGTGGTGAAGGATAGTTCCGACAATTTCCTTTGACTCTAGTGTTCCACTATAACAGTTGGCCATTGACTTTAGTGTTTTCCCATAAAGGCACCTTCACCGCATTCTGCCTATGACTGCCTCTGGTTGGACTGGTTTGATTTAGGGCAGGTAGGCCAGGTGAGCACCTCAGCATTTTTGCTCTCCTTCTGCACCTTGGATGCATGCATTGTTGTAGAATTTTCTCACAGCCTTCCATGACATTCCCACTAGAGGGTTTGAGTGACAGCCTTCCTCCAAATTGGAATATTTTCCACCTCCCTAATTGTTTTTCCAAATTGCAGCTGCAGAGCCATTACTAAATAAACTATCCCAAGCCTGGAGGGAAGGCGACCTAGGCCTTGATCCCCAGAGATTTCCTCCTCATAGGGTTTTTTTCTCCTCCATCGGCTCAGGTCATAACACTTAGTATAGTTGTTTCTCCTAGTTTCTTTAGGTAGGTTCTGTTGTTGGATGGAGGTGGAGGATGTCCTACTGTTCTCTCTCTCTCTTGGGGGATCCCTCATCTCAAGGCAAGCCATTACTATCATGCTCGCCAAACCTGGGTAGTCATTACATTATCCAACTGAGCACCTCATTGCATTATTAACTGCCTCTGCTTTCTACTGCTACATTACAGTTACTGCTCCTCCGTCACAGTACTGCCTGCTCATATAGTCTTGTTGCCTCATTTTGGGGATGATACTACATTTTGAGGGGTTCTAGGTACCTTTGGCCATGGGATCCATCCGTTGCAGCCTCTAGAGGTGGAACCCTCTCCAAGGGTTCCTTGCCTTCATACCCCTACAGGTTGGTAATTCCTCTGCAATAGAGACTGCAAACAACCAAAACCAAACTAACAAAGTTGCACAAGCATAATACTATACTGGCTGCATAGGTCAGTGAAAATGAAAGGCCTGCCTGAGTTCAGTGACCAAGCAGCCAACCACTCCCACTTCCTGAGCTATAAAAGCAGTTCCTCAAAGCCTCACTGTGAAGCATTTTTTCTTTGCCCCACCATCCTCCCCTCCTCCTTCAGCAGCAGCACTCTTTCCTTAAGGGGATTCCTAAGATACCTTTAGCCACAGGAACCATCCTGTTGCACCTTTGGGGGGGAACCCTCTCTGGGGGTTCCTTGCCTTCATACCCCTACAGGGTGGTAATTCCTCTGGAATAGAGAGTGCGAACAGCTAAAACCAAACTAACACAGTTGCACAAACATAACACTACACTGGCTGTGTAGGTCAGTGAACTCCATATATAATTCTCAGAATATTTCTTACTTTGGATATTTTATACTTTAAGAGTAAAGAAAATAAGTCATCATAAATAAGCTTATTCATGGCATTCTGCAAAAATAAGAGGTCTGTAATGCAGTCTTAAAATATTTTAGAAAATCATACAATCATGTAGCCACATCTATTTCCAGTTACATAGAAACATAGAATGTGTCACTAGAAAAAGGACAGGTAGGCCTATCTATTCTGCCCTTTTTTCCCTGCCTATTGCTACACCCTGGACCCTATTTGGTCAGAGGTGTTCCCCCCTTTCCTCTACCCGTTATGCCCACATGCGTATCCCATGCATGCTTAGAACTCCCCACTGTCTTCACCCCACCACCTCTTCTGACAGGCTGCTGCAGGCATCCACCTCCCTCTCTGTGAAGAAGTATTTCCTCCCATCCCTCTTAAACATCCATCCCGCAAGCTTCATAGAATAACCCATGTTCTGGTTCTCCTCCTCTGAAAAACACACCCCTCCTCCACTGTTCACCCCTGTGAGTTACTTGTAGGTCTCAATCATGTCATCTCTCAGTCTCCTGTCCTCCAGGGAGTACATGTTGGGCTCCTGCACCCTCTCCTCATATGGTTTCTCGTGCATACCCACACTATTTGTGTAGCCCTCCTCTGGACAACTTCCACCCTGTCAATGTCCTTGCAGATGTGTGGCCTCCAGAACTGGACACAGTACTCACAGTTCTTCGACAGTCTCTTCACTTCTGCATTTTCTTCCTCCTTGTCTTTTTTTCTCATAGAAATAAAAGCAGAGACCTGTTCTGGATTAATGAAAATTAACTTATGCCCACTGAAACATAGAAACATAGGAGGAGGCACTGTGAAGCCCAAGTAATGTAGTTGCTTTGCACACCAGCTCATCAAATATATCAATTAAAACTTAATGAAACAATAGTTTCAGCAGTTAAATTTTAACTTTAAAGATTCTTACTAATTTTGGTAGTGAGAGACTTGGAAGTCAAGATGATGTAGCCTAATCACAACCAGCAGCAATCAGAGCCTCAAAAAGATAGAGGGAAGTGTGCAACAGCAGGTCCCAGTACCCAATCTGTGCAACAAGTCATGGAAGAGGGAGGGGCCATGAAGAAACCCTTCAATCTCTGGGCCACAAAATGCAGCAAATTACTAGCTTCCTCAGTGGGGATGAGAGGTAAATTGGATATTTTAACTGGTCGCATCACAACTATAGAGAAGTCAGTGGATGCACTTTAGGCCAAAATGGAGGATATTAAGCACCACTCCAACATCTGTAGAAGTGCCATGATCCAGAGAGTGAAGGATGCCCAGCATACAAATAACAGATTGGAAATCTTGGAGAATCAGATCCAGAGCATTAACGTATAATTGCTGGGCTTATTTGAGGGTTCTGATGGTGACCATGCCATGCTGTTCCTATGAGACTGGTTTAAGGAGCAATTCAAGGTGAAGACTCCGGACATGGACTTTCCTGTGGTCAAAGCATATATAACTTGCCCTAGAGGCAAGCAACCTGACAAGCTCCCTTGAATGATGATGGCAATTTTTGACAGTACAGGGACCAGGGACAAGTTACTAAGTCTGGCCAAAAGCTATGGACCACTCATTGTGAAGGGGGCAATGGTCCATGTGTTCTGAGACATGTCCTCTGCTACAAGACAGAGAAAAAAAAATTTGATGGGGTTCAGATTGTTCTAAAGGAACTAAACAACCCCCATTCTGTGCAGCTCCCTGCAGAATTATGCATTGTGTATGACAATATATAAAAGCTATATTTTTTTGTAATGCAGGACAGACAGGAAAATGGGCTTCCAGCATGGTAGCTACCATGAAACACATGAGGACCAAGGCAAAGACTGAGGAAGAAGCTGAGATGTGGAAAACTTGGTGGCTTCCAGATACTAAGTCTCTTCTCCATAATTAGATTAATTCCTACACCAGAAACTGTTGATCACTGTTGTTTCTTTCTACTAGTTGTTTTTTGTGGGGACACTGAGCGGGGAAAAGTTCTTTATTTGTAGTGAAGACATTAGAGTGGTGAGTACATAGCTATACTTTACTTATTCAAATCTCTACTTGCTAGAAGGGTGGAATAGACATGGACGATCAGTGCCCTAGCACAGAGGAACAGACTATTAACCATCTCACTGAGCAGTCACTCTTACATTAAGTCAGCACACTGATCATGCTTTAGTACTCAACTCTTATTTTCTTAACTTGTAAGCTGAACAAAACTCATTTACTACACGTATCTGGTATTAACTGTTCCTGGGAGGTGCAACTGTACCTCACGTTACATGGTTTGTTAGAGATTTTGTTCTGTCCTATTGGGCTACATCAGTAAGTTTTATATATTAGTTGGGTGATGGCTCTCTATTAGGAATTTAATCAAGGGATACTTGTATTATCCTGTGTAATGAGAGACATCTGTTCTCAATGGCATACCCTTTTTCTGGATGTTTCTTGTATGTGCATACTTGTATTTCATTGAAAAATGAATAAAATATAAGTCTAGAAAGAAATAGAAATAGAAATATAGAAGTTGATGGCAGATAAGGACCACTTGGCCCACCCAGTCTGCCCATTTTTCCCTGCATATCCTATCTTGTCACCACAGACCCCACTTGTTATCCAGCTTCCACCCCACACTTTCTTCCCAATTAAGATTCCGTTGTTTCTATCCCATGAAAGCCTGAAGCCTACCATTGTTTTTGCTCCCACCATATCTTCTGGAAGACTGTGCTACGTAACCACCACTTTTTTCAGTAAAGAAGTACTTCCTCACATCTCTCCTAAATTTCCCCTTCTAGCTTCATTGAATGTCCCCTTGTTTTTGTACATCTTTTCCTCTGAAAAATACTCCCCTCCTGTACCCTATTTAACTCTGTGAGGTGTTTATCGGTCTCTATCACATTCCCCTTCTCCCTTATCTCTTCCAAGATGTACATATTCAGGTCCTTTAACTCTCTCCTCATAAGGCTACTGATGCAACCCATACACCGTTTTAGTTGTCCTCCACTAGACAGCCTGCATCCCATCTATATACTTCCTGAGACATAGTCTCCAGACCTGGATACAGTACTCCAGGTGGGCTCTCCTTAGCGATCTAAATAGTGGCAACACCCTCTCCCTCTTTGTGCTGGTGATACCCCTCCCTATGCATCCTTGAATCCCATGGGCCATACCCACTGCCTTGTCAGACTGTCTCACCACCTTAGTCATCAGGTATGATTACCCCAGGCAAATTTCCTGTTTGGTGGCTGTCAATACTAGAGGTGTGCAAAACCGGGGAGGTTTTGCTTTTTACCAAATCAACCCTGGTTTTGGTTCTGGTTTTGGTTTTGGATTCATGGTAACATTTTCGTTTAGAGTCTTACAGCTAATGTCTGGGACTGGCATGTTGTACCCCACACACACACACACACAAACACACAGTTTCCTTTTGTTTTGTGTGTGTGTGTGTATGTGTGTGTGTGTGTGTGTGTTTTATTGTTCTGATAACTGGGTAAGGCCTACTAGGCACAAATGCTTGTTTTCAGGGGCAACCCAGGAGCATTGGGTAAATTCAAAGACTTTCTAGAGTCACAGAGTATGCAAGTGGAGGTTGTGAAATGAAACCCAGGTCTGCCAGATGTACCACGCTTCTTACTGTAACCTTTCAGCTATACTGCACAGCACACAGTATACAAGTGGAGGTTGTGGAAATGAAACCCAGGTCTGCTAGATGTACCAAGCTACTTCACAGCTCATTACTTAAACTTTATACTGCCAGCCCTTTTAATTTTGTCTGTCTCCGTCAGCTAATATCTGGCATGTCCCCCCCCCCCAATACACAGTATCCTGAGAACTAAAAGGCAGCATAGCTGAAAATGGAGTGGCAAGGTTCCGGCTCCAACAAGGCACAGCACAGCACCAACATAAATGTGCCCCACTGCTAGCGGAGATGCAATTGGTGTGAAGATCAGAACTGCACTGCTATATATACTCTGGTTTGTGCATGGGCAAAATGGAGTATCTATGCTGTGCACAAACTCCTCTCTCTGCACCATTTGACCTCTTCAAGCTTGCCTTAAGTGTGACACATGACAGGCATGCAAGCTGGGAGGCTGGAGAGGTAAAAAAAAGAAGATCACATAGCTGAGATCCAAGCCAAGCCAGCAAGGTTTTCCTCGGGTCTCATGGAAAGTGAGCTATATGTGATTGGAATGACTCAGTTTTACCCCCACAGGTTTGGAGCACATGTAATCAATACCTCTTCTCCCATTTTATGCTCTGCCTTTGTGTTTCTGTGCCCTAGGTGCAAAATGTTGCACTTTTTCCCTTTGAAACCTAGCTGCCATGCTCTTGATTACTCAAGTTTTCTTAGATTTCTGTACATTCTTTCCACTCCCTCTGTAGTGTCTAGTCTTTTGCAGATTTTAGTATCCTCAGCAAAGTGGCATACTGTACCTTCTACATCATCTGCAATGTCACTTAGAAAGGCATTAAAGAAGACTGGTCCCAGTACTGAGCCCTGAGGCTCAGCATCTTTGACATTAACAACATATTTGGCAGGACATGGGAATGAAAAAGTAGCACTCATTTCAATTTGCTCTTCCCGATAAGATAAACATTTCCTTCAGCGTTCTTGGGTCATATGTGCAAAATACATGTATTTTTGCAGATCAAAAACCCAATGCTCCTTTGATTCTTGCCGTTTTATAGAAAAACATAATAGAGCAGTCAGCATGGCTGAAATACCCTCGGGACATAGGGATCCCAGGAAAGCACCCCAATCTTGTCGAAGGCCTGGACATATCACAAAGAATACACTAAGAGAGCCACAGAAGTAGACAAGATAGAGGCACCATCACAACAGCAGCTGCCAGGAGACCTAAATGGCTGGCAGGACCTGGATTAACCAGGGCCATATGGGCAATTCAAGTAGAGGCCCTGCCGTCTGACAAGTAGGCCCAGCATGAGTCATACCCATACTGCATTAATACACTGCAGGGGAGTGTGTGGTGCAGCAGGCAGAAAGTGTTGACAATGTCAGAGTGAAATCCATAGGTATGTACCCTGCAAGTTCAGTGCATTCTCCACAACTTTCACATCAGTAGGGGGAGATGACTTGGAGAGATATCATGTGATACATTTCATATAAAATGTGTGTGCCCTTAAATCCCTTAGGGCTAGTATAGATCAAAGGACACCTAATTACCTGGGAACCAGGAGGGTCCTGGAAGAAAAACCTAGACACTGTTCCACAGGAGGAACTAACTGAGTGGCCCTGTTTGCCAGCCAAGAGTGCATCGGCAGCAACATGACTGAGAAAAAGTTTTGGTAATAGGTGCAGGGCACTGGTGGAGTTACAGGAGGCTGGGAAATCAACTCCAAGAATTGACCAATCTGAGAACAGACTAGGGCCCAGATATTCAAAAGGGTTGTGCCATGCACAATAGGGTTGCACCTGCGCAAGTCCGAAATTGCGCCATTCTGTGATATTCAGCAGGAGGCAGTTGCACCACTGAAAACATGCTGAGCAACAGCGCAATGCAAATGGCAAATGGATGCATGCTGAACTGGAGGGGAGGAACCATGCATAAACTGCATAGCCCGATATTCAGCCGGGCTGTGCAGAGTTGTCAGGCGCAACCTCAACCTGTGCCTGCACAACTTTGAGCCAAAAAGGATCAAGTCGAGGGCCACCCACAGGTGAGCTACCGCATTGCAGGGCGCAACACAGCAGCTGCCACCTGTGGCTGGCCCTCAACCTACGCCCTGTGCCCCCTGCTGCCGATCATGGGCAAAGTGTAAACATCCCCACCCCCGACTGGCCCAATCGTGGGCAAAGCAGAAAAGTCCCCCTCCCCGACTGGCCTGGATCGCGGGCATAAGCTACATCCCTCCACCAGCCTGATCGCGGGCAGCAAAGTGTCCCCAACGTATCCCTGGTGGTCCAGTGGACCGATAAGCCCAATCGCTGGGCTGAAGAGTGTTAAACCCTCGAACGTATCCCTGGTGGTCCAGTGGAAGCTCAATCGCGGGCTGAAGAAGTGTAATAAATCCCCCCCGACACCTATCCCTGGTGGTCCAGTGGACTGCTAAGCCCGATTGTGGGCTGCATAATGGGCAGCCCAATGGGCGTGCAGCCCTACTGGGCAGTCAGTCGGCGGGCAGCGGGGCGGCAGGTGGGTGGGATGCTGCCACCTGCCGGTTGCTGGGGGAGGCGGGGTGGTGGGACTTGTGGGTGGAGTGGGGTGGGGGACACAAGATCACCAGGATAGGGTCTTTGGGCGGGGGTTCGCCCATTATGCAGCCCGCGATCGGGCTTAGCGTCCACTGACCACCAGGGATACGTGGTTGTGGGGGTTTATATACTTCTTCAGCCCGCTATCGTGGCTTCCACTGGACCACCAGGGATACGTGTTGGGGAGGATTTATTATACTTCTTCAACCCGCGATCAGGCTTCCACTGGACCACCAGGGATAGGTGTCGGGGGGGGGATTTATTATACTTCTTCAACCCACGATCGGGCTTCCACTGGACCACCAGGGATATGTTCGGGGGGGTTAACACATCTTTAGCCCGCGATCGGGCTTAGCGGTCCACCGGACCACCAGGGATTTGTTCTGGAGGGGACACTTTGCTGCCCACGATCAGGCTGGTGGGGGGTTTATTTAGACTGTTGCCCATGATCGGCCAGTCGGGGAGGGGGATTTGATGCTTTGCCCGCGATCGGGCCAGTGGGGTGGGGGTGGGGGTTTTAAACACTTTGCCCGCAATTGGGCTGCAGGGAGCTTCAGTCCCCGATGGCTGCTGCCTGGCAGGGCGCCAGGCGCAAGTCCTCGGGGATCTGTGCACCTGCATGCTAATGGCATGCAAATGGGGCCATAAACAGATGCAAATGCCCCCCCCCGTGTCTTACATAAATTATGGCCCCATTTGCATGTCACCTTTTGAATATCGGAAATTTTCGCGTGGCGCAATGGTACTTGCGCCACCGCAAGTTGAATGCTCCACTCTGACCACTTGCGGTGGCGCAAGTTCCACTGCACCATGCACAGTGGCTGTGGCCAGGAGTGATATTCAAAGGAGTTGTCAATAGCGCAACTCCTTTGAATATCGCTCCGGCCACACCCTGCACAAACTATTTTGTGCAGCGCAAGGGCTTGCACCACAAAATAGCGCAGTTTGAATATCCGGCCCAAGGACTCACCTGTCTAAGGCAATCATATGTCATGCTGAAAGAAACAGAAACATTCAGCCCCATTCAGCTGTGAAGTGACATGGTATCCAAAGCAATGCATGCTGACCCTGTGAAAACTACAGTATGTTTTGGGCATTAGACATAGCAGACCCACCTAACATGCTCACAAGAAGCACACCACACCTGATAGAAGATGTGGTAAGATGTGGTCATAGAAGCCTGAAAGAGTGCAAGACAGAGGCCAAGGGAAGCCTAGACTGACAGCCATTTATCCACAGTGACTAGGCAGCTAGACCCCATGCTGTTGGTGTCAGGACCTGATCATGAGAAGGGTAGGCACAAGTGCCCCTTTGGAAGTGGTCTTTACCACAGCCTTGCTGAGCATTGAGAGATGGAGTACTGTAGTCTGAGGTTCAACGTTAATGCAGGATTTCTTCTACTCTGGTACCAAAGAGCTCATTGCCCTTAAAAGGAGCAATCAGCACCAACTGCTGCACAGTCTAGAAAATTCCAGCAATTGGGTACCAGGATTGTCTTCACAGACAAATGTCAGAGGCACCCATTCTGGCTGGAGTGTCTGAGGTATGATACAGTGGTCTCAGGAGATATTTTCCTAGCAACAGAAACCTTTGATATTAACTATAAGATTTCTGCTAGTATGCCTGGTAAGTAGCAATATGCAAATTGAGGGAGACCAAGATGAAGATGCATGGGTCCAGAATGTCCAGTATTATGTCCCTCTTCCTGTGTCATCTGGTACTCACCCACTGACCTGTGAGGTCAGCCATGAGAACCACAGAGTCAGTATCAGGCTGAATATTACTTATTGGCCCTAGGGGCTAGATACTTCTTCTATGCCTACCTAGGGATGGCCTACAAGATTCTAGGCCTGTGCCAGGCAATCATTGCAGCACCATCCAGGGCAGAATAAATTGGTGGGACAACCACTGAGAAGGCACCTTCCATCTCGTCACATAGGTTCTTCACTGAAAATCCTATCATCTAGGAAGAAGCATAGTCTCTGTGTGCATCTGGAATATAGGATCTGCAGCAGGAGAATTAGGTCTTGTATATGACTTCACTCCCAGAGCACAAAGTAGAAACAGCTAGATCTTTCTGCTACAGAGGGTGGAAATATCAGAGCCCTCTTTCCACCAATCCTCCTCCTCCTCCTCATCTAGGATATCAGGATTGGTTTCCTTATCCTCCTCTCCCCCTAAGGAAGACTGAGGGGTCACCAACCTGAGAGAAGTATTCTGAGGAGGCACTACAGGCAATGTTGGAGATGATGTCTGAGGAATGACCTGCATCATTGACTATGGAAGGTCTGGCAATTATCTTGTTACAAAGACAGACAATTCTGCAAACAACTCACCTGAATCTGCAGCAGTGGCAATATAGGTAAGAGACCCTGCAGTAGTTCAGAGAATGCCTGCAGAGACTCTCCACAGTGTTTTGGTAGTGCAAATAGAAACATAGAACCATAGAAACAATAGATTTTGACGGCAGATAAGGACCGCTTGGCCTACCCAGTCTGCCCATTTCCCTACCTAATGGATAAGCTGCAGATCCTAGTTAACCAGCAGCCTACTTCTTCCTACCCCAACCCCCTAGAATTGCCTTATGACTGTCCCATGCATGCTTGAATTCCACCACTGTTTTTGACTCCACAACCTCCTCCGGAAGGCCGTTCCATGCATCCACAACCCTCTCTGTGAAAAAATACTCTTAAATTACCTCTGAGCCTCCCCTTCTATCTTCAAATTGTGCCCCTTGTTCTTGAACACCTCTTTTTTGAAAGATGCTACCCTCTTGGACTTTGTTGATTCCTTGAGATACTTGAAAGTTTCTATCATGTCCCCCCTTTCCTCGAGGCTATAAATATTCAGCTCCTTAAGTCTCTCTTCATAAGTCTTCCGGTGCAGACCCTGCACCATTTTAGTTGCCCTCTTCTGGACAGCCTCCATCCTGTCTATGTCCTTGTGGAGACTGGGTCTCCAGAACTGCACACAGTACTCCAGATGGGGTCTCACCAACTGTCTGTACAGAGGGATAATAACTTCCTGTTTTCTGCTGGTGATGCTTCTCCCTATGCATCCCAGTATCCCCCCAGCCCTCCTTGCTGCCCTCTCACATTGCTTGCCCACCTTTAGATCATCTGATATGACTACCCCAGGTCCCTTTCCATTTTGTTGTTGTTAGTATCTCACCCCCATTGTGTACTCTTCCCTGGGTTTTGTTTCCCAGGTGCATTACCTTGCACTTCTTAGCATTGAATCTAAGCTGCCATACATTTGACCATTCCTCTAACCTTGCCAAGTCCTTCTCATCCTTTCCACCCCACCTTGTGCATCAACTCTGTTGCAGATCTTTGTGTCATCTGCAAAGAGACATACTTTCCTTCCAGTCCCTCTGCAATGTCGCTTATAAAGACATTGAAGAGGACTGGTCCTAATACTGAACCCTGCGGTACCCCACTAGTAACCCCCCTTTCTTCAGAGTGGACTCCATTTACTATTACTCTCTGTGTCCTATTCTCCAGCCAATTCTTTACCCAGGCTGTCATCTTGGGACCCACTCCCAGGCTGGCTAACTTGTATATTAATCTTTTGTGTAGAACTGTGTCAAATGCCTTGCTAAAGTCTAGGTAGGCCATGTCTACAGCCCCTCCCTGATCTACTACTTTGGTCACCCAGTCAAAGAAATCTATCAGATTTGTCTGGCATGACCTTCCCACTGTGAATCCATGCTGCCTTGGGTCCTGAGCCCCTCTGGCCTCTAGATACTCAACAATTCTTTCCTTCAGAAGTGATTCCATCATTTTCCCTACCACTGAGGTTAAACTAACAGGTCTGTAGTTTCCTGCTTCTGCCTTGCTCCCACTTTTGTGAAGGGGAATCACATCTGCCCTTCTCCAGTCCTCTGGTACCACCCCATCCTCCCATGATTTGTTAAAGAGGGTAGTCAGTGGTGTCACTAGTTCTACCCTTAGTTCTTTTAGAATTCTGGGATGAATCCCATCAGG
Source organism: Neoceratodus forsteri (assembly GCA_016271365.2). Classification (NCBI taxonomy): domain Eukaryota; kingdom Metazoa; phylum Chordata; order Ceratodontiformes; family Ceratodontidae; genus Neoceratodus; species Neoceratodus forsteri. The sequence goes on from CM057452.1 coordinate 1,882,892,684, forward strand.
CCCCATTGCTTTGTCCACCTTCAGTTTTTAAGAGTTCTTTTCAGAACCCTTTCTTCTGTAAATGGCTGGTATCAACTTCTGTATCCAGAGTGTTTCTACTGTTTGTTTTAGGTACCTCCCCCACTTCCTTTGTAAATACTGAGCAAACATATTTGTTTAGTATCTCTGCCTTTTCACAGTCACGCTCTGCCCACCCTCCCTCCTCTTTATTAAGCCTCACTAGCCCTCGCTTGGTCTTCCTTCGCTCCTTGATGTACCTATAAAAGGTTTTATCCCCCTTCTTAACTGAGTTGGCTATCTTTTCCTCGGTTTGGGCCTTTGCTGTTCTGACTGCCTTCCCAGCTTCCTTTTGCTTTAACTGATACAGTTCTCTGTCCTGCTTCTTCTGTGATTTCTTGTACTTCCTGAATGCTTTCTTTTTCTCTTGAACCTTCACTGCCACTTCCTTTGAGAACCATAGTGGTTTCTTACATCGTTTTGTTTTGTTAATTTGCTTCACACAAAGGCTTGTTACCTCTGTGATGGCAGTTTTCATTATTTCCCATTGTTCTTCCACCCCTCCTTCCTTCCCATTTGCTAGTGCATTCCTTAGGCACTCACGCATTTTGGCAAAGTCAGCCCTCCTAAAGTCCAATACTTTTGCCTTTGTATGGCTTGACCCTATTGCTAAACCCTTCTGGGATGGTTAATGATTCTGCTATCATGCTGCCATTCTGGGGTCCATACCCTAAAACCACCATTCAACCCTGGTGTCATAGCAATGGTCAGAGAGACTGAAAAGGTTATACCACACTTACTGGGAGGAGAACTCTACAACAGCCATGCACTAGAGATCAGCAGATGTGTGAGTGGTGGATTAAAATGATCATAGGGCTACCTTAACTAGACAACCAAAGGGAGATGTGATACAGGGTCCCCACAGGACCACACACACTGGAGATCTCTCACACAGGAAGAGGAACTCTTAACCCAGTATCATGCAGAGGTACAAATGTGACAAGGAAACAAGTATGGCACCCAGGGCTCCTTGGCCAAGGCAACGGTGGGAGAAAGGAGGTAAACATAAACATATTATATATATTCTTTTTATGACTGTGGGCAGAGCCAACAGGAGTATTGCATGTACAAAAGGAGTGATGTAAAGTTTTCTGTCCGTGGAACTGACTAAAGGTGTAAATAGTCTCCTCCCTACCCTCCTCCAAGTAATGTTTTCCATCTTCAAATAAATACACTTTCATGTTTGTCAATGGTTTGCAGGGTACTATTTTCTTTCTTAAATGGGTGGTACAAAATTGGAACCTGAGTAGTGGGAGGCAGCATTAGGTTTTTTGGAGTAAGATCCACCTCTGCCTCCACCTCAAACTTTTCTGATTCATGAGGAGGGGCATGAGATAGCTCTAGCATGCTGTAACAATATACACTAGTTTGGGACCATATCAACCAACAGACATGCCTGTGCAGTGGAGAATAGAACAGAACAGAAGTTATTTAATGCCTTCAAATTGACTTAAAACCCTTTGGAACAAATGATTATCAAGAGCCACCTAGGGGCCTCAGAGGAGACAGACACACATTCTAATTTGCAGTAAGAGCCACATGTTTTTCTTAAACATTTTATATATGTATAGTTTATATACAATTTGTATTTAGTAGTTTCAAAACCTTGAAAGTATTGGTCTTAGTAATGCATTTAGAAATACAATTTGTAATTGTTTTTACAGTTAAACATGCAGTTTCATGTCAGGGCACATTTTTGGGGGGAGTTCAAACTATTTTAAACATGGGCACAGTACTTGGTAAATACAGACTTTGATGATAAAGTGTATTTTTTCTTTCAAGTGTGAGAAGTATGTATTATATATAAGTGTAACTGTGTTGTAAATGGTTAAGTAAGGCAGTGGTTTAAGGCTCTGAGCTACAAACCTGGAGACCTGGTTTGACTCCCACAGCCCCACTTGCATACTGTGTGACCCTGTGCAAATCACTTAACTTCCTTGTGGTCCCAGGTCAGACCTGTAAACAAGCTTTCAGCTTAGTGTGTCTCTCCTGATTAAAAAAAAAAAGTGGCTAGAATTATTTTTTAATATAGTTGCGTTTATATGTGGTAAATAGGTTGGGTATGATGTTTTGAAAGTGGCAGTAGGATTTAGCATGTGCACTGCTTTAAAATCATTTCACAGTATTTTATACTTTCTTAAAAAGATACTCCACATTTGTGTGGGGGTTGTGGGATTCAAACCTAGATCTCCAGATTTGTAGAGAAGAGCCTTAAACCACTGTGCTTTACTGCCTCCCTTGTTATCACAGTCATCTGTTTTATGATTCATGATGTTGGTGCAGTAAGCATACTAACAAACAAAAATGCCAGCAGAATAGGCCTAGTGGGCTTTTGTGTCTGCTTCTTTGGTCAGTCCCCACCCTGGGAGCTGACCTTGCTGCCCCCTGCCTTCTCGGGCTTCTCCCTTCCCAGTCCAGGGGATAGCTAGCTAACAACAGCTACTAAATAGCTCTAATTCACTATTTTTATTTTCTGTGTGTGTCAGGTCTAGCTAGCAGGAGTGTTTCAATTTTAAAATGAATTTTATCAAACTGTACACAACCATAAAAGTGCAGAAACTGTCCAGATCATCAATGCTATAATTAATACAAACTCTAGTTGTTTTCTTACAGAAACCCACTCAGTTAGATTTCAAGTATTTGCTAAGCTGCAAATGTAGGTATCAGCATTCTATAAGCAGTTAGTACTAATTAGCTCTGTAAGAAAATTTTCATTTAGGGTGGGCTGTGGGATTCAAACCCAGATTTCAGATTTGCAATGAAAGGAGTAGTCCACTCAGAATTTGCAAAAACATGTTATGCTGAATGTTTTGATCATGATGTTAAGTCCTACTGTGTCCCTCCCCTGTCTGCTATTAAGTTTTCCTAAATTAGCTTGCTAGCTGTATAGTAGTTTTATGACCCTGGGATCTCCATCACAAATAGGTTTATTGGCTTTCTTTCTCCTATTGTGCACCCTGTCTCATGTGACAGTGATGTAGCCAGGCCCTTAGATTTAGCATGTGCACTACTGACAAATGGGGATTTTGGTTTCTTTTACAAATTCATTTTTCCTGACCATGGATATACTAAAACAAAAATTTCTCAACACAATGTTTTTAAATAAAGAGTTTAACTCACAGCAGCAGAAGAAACATGTTGGCATTAAAAGCTTAGTGGCATGGATATAGAGGAATCAGTATTTAAGCATGACATTGGTAGAGGATTAATTGTGACTGGGGAGGGAGTGAGTCTGGATATTTGTAGCATAATGGTTTTCTGAAACTTCAACCTTCAATGGGTTAGACTCTGCAGCCATCTGTACAGTATATCACTAAGCCATATGCAGTGTGGTATCAGTAAAACACAGATCACCAGCCTAGGACCAATGCTATAAAATCGGCACTGGGCACAGCTTGTACAATATTGCTGATCCAGTGGATCAAATAAATATATGCAAATAAATAAATAAATAAATACTCGGCTTGTACTGTCCAACCCACCCCAGGAGTATCGTTATTACATGATAACACACACTCTGTCGTGCCTTATTGCTTAAATATGCCTCTTCTCAATGTACTATACTTTGATTCAGTTAGTGTATCAACAACCTTCATGTGAACACTCGGGGCTTCTCTTTGACTCCTGATGCCTATTTGCTTTAACTATTGTATATTGTTTGAACTGCTTCAGTCTTCTTGACGTTGTGCCTGTTTGCGTAAACTATGTAATCTGTTTATCTATTGCTACCCATGTATCTCCAGTGAATGATTTTTATAACTGTCAGCTCTCCGAGCCATTGTTTTTTGACGTGTTAACTGTGCTGTCTTTGTATTAACTTCGACGAGGTGCCTTTGTAAATGAGCCTCTGACTCAAAGGTTTGTAAATCTGATATTTTTAAATAAATAAATAAATGTTTATGTTTAGCCCATGAAACACCCTTATCTAGTTAATGCATTCACAGTCGTAGTGGCTCTGCCAGAACTTGCTTTAATTGTATCAGTTGAACTGGAATGATGCACAGTACAAATACCAGGTGCAGTGCTGGAGCACAGGAAGCTCAAGTTACGTATTGAAAGGGATATTGGAAAGTACAACACTCTGATTATAAGTGAAGGCAAAGCAAGCCAAAATGTATTTCTATGGCACTCAATCCCAGAGACTCTGGGCGCCTTACAATTAAAACAAGCAAGAGAAGCAAGAGCATCAGCAGGCACAATAAAAATAGTCAGATAATAAATAATTATAGATAGCAGCAAATCAACACCACACTTAATTTCAGTACTGATGTTCTAGAACACCAATGTTTAAGGAATACTGCTTAATCAAGGATAGCAATTACTACTGAAAGTTTAAAATAAATGTTTAGTGCTTATACAACTTTAATTTGTAGTTAAACCAAAATGGAATATTCTATTTATTGAGTTATTATAGAATATTTCAATCTGTACAGCAATGTTCCCATAAACTATTGTTATTAATGCTGTCTCAATATACCAGTTATGTCACTTTAGTCATAAATGTACTACTCTGAGAAAAGTTAAGACTGATCTTGGACTTGCCCTGTGTGAAGAAAGTTATTACTGATTTCATACTTTGCTATGAGTTATGAGTGATCTTTTCTTTTGCAGACAGCCCACAAGTCCCTGTACAAACAAAGTTATGACTGTCTCGTGCTTCGTGCAGGACCCATATACAAAATGTAAGGACTGATACTGCTAGCCCTTTGTGGAGCAGCAGACTTCTGCAGTACAGACCCAGACCTGTATCATGAAGAAAT